>OX031007.1:134084616-134709616 GCA_943735925.1 Pollenia amentaria | reverse complement strand
TTACTTATCTGTACCAAACCTTATGCCTATTTTCTACTTTTCTTCTTTTTCTCTTTTCTCCTATACTGAAGGGATTCACAATGGACCTCAATGGTCTCCGAGTGGATATGATATATATATAACCCTTCTTAACCTAACCTAACCTAACCTAATCTATTTATGGTTTTTAAATTATCGCCAAATTGAAGCAACATTAAAAGACCTATTTTTTTATTTTCGTACTTCTTTTAATTATTGTCGCCACCTGTTAAATGAATACGTCTTGATTAAGAGTAAACAACTTCATTACAAGGGTTGATCTGATCAAATTTTTTCTCTTCCGCAGAAAACCCGGTTATTTGTTCCATTTACTTTGAAAACTGGTATCTAAACATTACACAATGAGTTCTAATAACTATAATTGACATATTTAATAAATACCCAAGTGTTCGAGTAACAAGTTGTCATAATGACTTCTTACTCTTGTGAATATGCAAATTTTAATTTAGTTTTTGTTTTATTTCTGACATGTCATCATGACATTTACAAACCAACTAATTACAGTTAACGAACTTTAGTAGAAAAAAAAAGAAGACAATTGCTTCATGAACCCCATAAAGTTTTATATTGGAGTCATGTTAATTTTTTTTTTTAAGAAGCAATAATTATTTCGAAGTTTGTTTATGAGAAGTGTATGCCAAATTATAGCAGAGTAAGGGAGTATTGGCTTATGCTGTTGTTTCTAAGAGTCAGGCTCGATAACTGGATGAAAAAGTTTTAGCAATCGTAAATTTTTTGTACTATTTGGTGACAAAAGTGGCTAAATAATGAGTTTTTTTTAAATCGTAAAGTAATTTATTAGATACATTTATTAGTAACAATTACTAATAAAATAAATATAATGACAATTATTTGAGATTTTCATAAAACAATCGAAATAACAATAAGTTAGAGCGCTATATTGGCAGTGCCGAACTTTTGATACCCTCCGGCGAAAGCTAGGAAATTCCAGGAATGGGCCTTATATCGGACTTGTGGTAAATAATGAACCGATCTTCACGAAAGATTACAGTCAGCGTTACCGTTATGCGACTAAAGTCGCATTTTTGCCCCTTTTTGACTGACTTGCCACTTTCTTTGCCCCTTTTTTTCTACATCCCCTTTAGTATCATTTTGTATTTTTATACCCTTCACCGAAGGTAAAAGGGTATATATAACTTTGTCATTCCGTTTGTAATTTCTACAATATTGATTTAAGACCATATAAAGTATATATATTCTGGCTTCTAATGAGAAGGGAAGTTCAAATCCGGTTGTCCGTCTGTCCGTCCGTTGAAATGGGTTTTCCGAAGACCCCATATATGATGAAGGCTAGGTTGTTGTACATTTATGTCATATATAGTCCGGAATTGTTTGCTATTGAAATTCAGGAAGATCGATCCATAAATGGCTGATATATGAGCAAAAAACCACGACTACCTCTAGTTTTTTCCATAAATCCCATGTTGTTGTTGTTTTTTAAATTCTTTTTTTCTGCATATCTCGAGAGCGGCAAGACCTACGGCTTTTAAATTTAGTACAAACATGGTGCTTGCCAATACACAAACTCTCTAAAAAATGAGCGGGATTGGAGAAGTGGTTGTGGCACTTCCCATACAAAGACGTTATAGATTTCTGTATATCTGGAGAACGAAACGAGCCAAAGTTCCCAAATTAGGTACAAACATATCGGTTATCAATACACAGTATCCCACAAAATATGGGCGCGATTGGAAAAGTGGGCGTGGTATCTCCCGTACAAAGACATTATTGAAAATACTCAAAACTTTAAATTTTAGGGCTCTAGTATGACATATGAACACGTTTTATATACCAAAATATCAATTTTTAGCGACATATATTTCCCGAAAACCCTGAAACTTTTCTCCCAAAAATGGAAGAAAATTTAATAAAATCTACCCGAGTCCAAGTTTTATAATCTAAGTAAATAATAAATTTCTTCCTAAAGACGTGGGTATATAAATCTGCCAAATCTGTTAAGAAATGGTTAAGTTATTAGCAAAATACTCCAAAAATGGGCTAAAAAGCTTCAAAATTTCTATAAAAACTAAAATTTTAGAGCTGTTATATGACCTATGAATACATCTATTATATGAAAATAACGTAGAACATATTTGTTGAAAAACTCGGAAAAATCGGTTCAGATACAAAAAAGTTATTACCAAAATATAATTTTTTTTAAGAAAAATACCTATTTTCGGGAACCGTAGATCTTTCCGAGTCCAAGTTTTATTACGAAAGTAAATGCTTATATTCTTCCTAACGACGTAGGTGTATAAATCTATGAAATCGAAAATGCCCGAGTTATGACCAAATTACTGAAATACCAATATTTCCTTTTTTTTATAATTAAGTTGTTTTATTTGCGTCCCCCCCCCTTTCACCATAATTTTTCCAGTTGTTTACAGGCACCAGCATCATGTCCAATATGACTTTCGTTATCACTCTGCTTTTAAACTTTGATCTATTGAACGAAATAATTTCTACAAATAGAGATTGGGTATTTTTGCATCTTAAAAACTTGCAAAAACAGATAAATCTATTGTATGGCAACACGCGCATTTCTTTCTGTGGCTGATAATTTTATATAAAAACCAAACAATTTATTTTTGGTAAAACCCTTAATATCTCAAAACAAGAAATTCCGACTTAAGCCATTATTATTAATTGCCACAGATATATTATATATGCAGATAGTTCTTATCGCACCATGGTGAAGGGTATATAAGATTCGGCATAGCCGAATATGGCACTCTTACTTGTTTTGTATCACTTTTGCCCCTTTTTGAACTAATTTTTTTTTTATAGTGGCAGTAAAGGGCTACAACAAGATAACCATACAAAAATATGCCCATGTTCTCAAAAGACAACACAAGTACCTGCTCACTCAAAACACAAACAATATCATATTTTCTTGCTTAAACAAAATATTTATTATCTTTCATTTTTAAGAAATGATAATCTCGGAAAATCATCGATATGCTTATTTTACCATAAATCTGGTGATCTAACAACCAAATAATTAGTCACTGGTTCAAGATAAACGAAAAAACTGTTTTTTTTTTATGAAAACCAGTATGTGCCTAATTTGTTATGTCTCTGCGTACATACAGGAAATGACCAATATTTACTCAAGCAAAACGAGATTTTCATCGATCTCACTTTTATCATTTTATGAGCTATTGACAATTGCTCACATTTTGAGAACAAAAAAGACAAGCATAACAAATTGAGTGATATTACCGAGACAGTTTATTCTAAGGTAATGCAGATGTTTAATTGGCAGTCTATGAACGCACATGTGCCTGCCAGCTTTTTTTATCTTCATATGTTTTTACTTCGTATATTTTTTATAAATTCCTTATAATAAATTTTCAAACCGTGTTTTTTTCAGAATGATCCAATTTTTCAAATATAAATTTCACTTTCATACATTTTTTGTCTGCATATAATAAATTATTTCAAAAATTTTCTATTCGGCGATACCAAAAGGTGAAAATAGGAATATAAGAAAAAGGTTCTGTGAAAACAATTTTCACAGCATTCGCTCGTGTTTAGTGAAAGAAAATGTCGCAGCATTTAATTATTTTAAGACAATTTGATCAGTTAAAGTTAAAGCAGTAACACATAAAGTTTTGTATATAAGCAGTTTATATTCCAGCGCTTTATTTAAAAGGCAATTCTAGCAAGTAAGCACTAAATGCAATAGATTTCAAACTTGACCTTTTAAGGATTTAATGAAGCAAAGGCCAAATCGATAACCGCCGTTCGTGAAATTGTAATCGAAACTAAAATACCGGTTTTTATAAACAAAATTGAAAAAAACTCAAGTTCTGTACAATGAAGTGATTTTCTGGTTCCATGCAGATTCATTATGGGGAAGTGAAAAGAAGCTACAGAGACTACATATGTTTTTATTTAAGTATAATTCTAAACACTTACCCGTGGAACCAGAGAAAGGGAGAATTCTATTATTTATTTTCCTGTAACAAGTGTTTTACCTTTTTTGTATGCCCCTTTGTATACAGAAGCACTCACAATTAAAAGACACCAGCAGAATGGCCCATCGTCATCATTCTACTTTGAAAATGTTATGTATTTAAGTAAATAGGTTTAAGAAAAAGAATACGGGAATTTACCATTTTTTTTTACAAATTATATACATTATATACAAACCCAAAAAATATATTTTTTTTCCTTACAAGTGTTGTTGTTGTTTCTATACAAAATAAGTAAAACAGTCTTTTATGGACTCAATATTGAACAATGTTATTTCGACATCTTTTATTTAAATTTAATATAAAACATTGACATTTTAATATAAAGACCACGCTTTTGTAGAAATTTACTATGATTTTCAATTAACATTTCGCTATGTTAATTAACCATTGATATATTTTCTCTGTGCAAGATGTTTATTGTTTTTAATGTTAACGTTTTCGATGAAAATAACTTAATAAATTTGTTTGATTCTTAAAAATGTTCTTGTTTTTAAAGTTGCCCCTTTTTTTCTCAGAATTCCCCTTTTTGTGCCCCTTTTTGAAAATTTTGAACGGTAACGCTGATTACAGTGTGATTTCTAGTCATATAAAACTGTGACCGACCAAAATTTATGCATTATTCTTTTCGGTTTTAGGCTTGCTAAGGTGGTTTTCGAGAGTGTTATGGGGTCTATGGTAAGTTACGGACCGACCTTCACGAATTTTTGTGGTATAATTTTTAGTCATATAAAACGAATTTGTACCAAATCTCATATCAATATGTTCCTTCCGCAACTTTCTTTTCTTTTATGTCGTTCGAAAGTGAGCGTGATTTCAACAGACTGACAGACAGATAGAAATACGAACATGGCCAAATCTCCTTAGAAATACTCAAGGACCCAGAATATATATACTTTATGGGGTCATGTGAAAAGTTTCACATGTAATGACAAACTTACAGCCTGGCACCCGTTGTCGATCGGCAACTTAAGCTGTCGCTCGCTTAGTCACTAATTATCGTTCTCTTAAGCGACCCACTAACTATCGCCTTGTCGGTCGAGAGGTTTTACGTTTCTAACGTAATTCATTTGTTCACTGACAAATGACTCAGCTATTCCACAAATAAAGCGCTAGTTTGGAAATAAAAGTCGACAAAACATATAAATTAGGCCACAAAAGCACAACTCTGTGCCATAAACAAAGGAGTAAACAAAAAACAAACAAACAGTAAACAAAAAATATAGAATACAATTTTGTGAAAAATATAATTATAAGATATAATTTTTTTTAAAAAACAATATTTAGTGAACAAATTTGTTTAACTATTTAACAAAATGCCTCTGGCGACAACCACGACAACACAAGTGTCTGATTATTACATTTGTGGTCGCATAATATTTCTTAGTGGGCCGCAAATTTGTATGAATATATACGTTATCGGTCTCTTGAATTGTCGATCGACTTGTGTTGCTGAAAATTGTTAGTGGACTGCAAATCAGCTGTTTGTCGTTGAAAATGCAAGCGAACGATAGCGGTCGACATCGGGGGACAGGCTGTAAGTATACCTTCTTCACAACTAGTGGTGGTGGAGGGTATACAAATCCAAAATAACCCAACAATTTTAAGTGAAATAATTTTGACTTTATTTTGGGTGCCCGACCATAAGAACCGCGCAGAGAACGAAAGGGCGGATTGATTGGCAAAAAGAGTCGCTGGGGGTAATTTTAAAGTGCTAAGCACTCTTTCGGTATCTTTGCTGGTTACATTAAGAAGACCATAGTTCTAAATTTATTCATCTATGGGCAAATATTTCTGCGCTTTACACGATTTATCACAATTTCTACTTTTAAATCCCGCAAGTTATGCTTGAAAGAAATGCACTAAGGGTATTTACTGGCCCATACACTGGCACTATGGTCTCAGATAGCATCAGTGTGTATTGGAAAATGTTATTATCAAAAAAAACCGATTCTTCTAAATGAAAGATGAGGCGTCTGAACAATTGCTCTGTAACTATCCCGCCTTAGGGACTAATACACAGAACATTTTTGATTTCTCACCTTGCAAATACGTGGCTTAAATACGGCTTAAACCAGTCATGGTAATATACTTCACCTGAGTAAGCTGAAACATGGCTAACCCACCAGTATTTTAGTTTGTTGCGGTTTTATGGGTATTTGAACCTATTCCAAAAAGTCATATAAAACTAAACTTGACCTAATTTACATAAAATATCATAATTTGTTTAAGAAATGTTAAGGCAATTCACAAAGTGTTCTAATATGTCATATTGGGTAGCTGCATGAACACTTACAATGATGACACAGGTCAACAGCAAAAAGGGCTTGAATAACTACTATATAGATTTGATGCAGCATGGCTACCTAAGTACAAAAATGGTAACATTTTTCAATTCTATGGATAATTTTTTTTTAAAATAATTTTTAAGTAAAATTGTCAATATTTTGAGACATTTCTCCACTTATATTATCATAACTCAAAAGCAACTTGTCCGATTTTGTTAAAATAAATCTACAAAAATCATGATGTATACAAATATTTTTAATGCGATCAATAGTTTCAAAGTTATGAAACAAATTGTTAGCCAAAAAATAAAAAAAATTGGTAAAAAAAATTTTTTTTTAAAAGAAAAAAATCTGGAAAAAATCGAAAACGGCAAAAGGTATTATATTTTATTTATTTGTAGTAAAGCTACATATCATGTGAATTAAAAAAGATATGGATCATGAAAATCGGTGCATGGTTAAGGTTTTTTAATTACAATTAATTGAAGCTGTCGCATATTTGCAAGCACTGTAGAAAATGGTAAAATTAAAATTCAGAACACAGAAACACAGGTGCATTATACGACCCGGATTTCGGCAAACCCTCTTTACACGTAGAAAATTGTTTGGAAAAAAACCTTTATGACATTTTTATGATTTTCAGAATTAAAAAAATAAGTAATAAACGAAAGGTTGTTTTACGATTGCTTTATGATTCTTGTTTAATTTTTACGATTGCGGTAGCAAACTAATAAACGCTCATAAATGTCCGTGCACGCTAAAATGCTCTTTTTTCCGTTGGCTACCTGTAACGGATGATTTTTTTGCATAACATTCCTTAATGTTTTTTATGATTCTTGGGAATAAGAAACAAATTTGGAAAAAAGAAGGAGTACGAATGCCTTCTAGAAGGCCTTTTTACTCCTTCTTTTGGCCCGCTTGATCCATTCCATACTCATATACTTTTTACACACGTTGTCATTGCGGGATAGGCCTTCTGCTTTCGCTTCTTTGGCAGGTACATAAGAATAGCAAAAGGAGAAAAAAATAATTTTTTTTCTTTTGCCTTGGAAACAAAGAAAAGCTGCTCCTTCTCTTCTCCCTTCTCATAGAAGAGAGTGTGTATATATTATCTTGTATACAAAAGAGCCGGGGCTTTCTATGAGGCCTTCTTTATCAATTATATCATAATGGTATTTGAATCAAAGAAATATCTAAGCAGGCCTTTAATAGGGCCTGAAGTAAAAACGTCTTCTGAGTTTTACCGTCGCACAGTGGCGCCCGTAGAGCAAACGAGGTTGCAAAAATCAAAATTTTCATGAGCGCCGACGAAGTTTTGAATAAAACCATGTTATAATAAACTTCTCAACGATTTCAAATATACCACTCTTAATAATATTACATTTTTAGTTTAGAAGATATAACAGTTCAAAGTTGACCGACTTTCGGTTTTCAAAAAAACACACAATTTTTAGTCAATTTGTTGCGATTTCAGGTGTAATATCACGATAAATAGGCAACGAATTGCCTTATTTTTTATTTGTATTGATTGTATAATGATAAAAAAAAATTAACTGTTTGCTTTGTGTTTCTCCTGGTAAATCACTATTTAAAAACAATCCGTTTTTTCACTATTTTTCAACTTTGACGGAAAATAAAAAAAATCTATTTGTTTTCCTTTATTTTTGGCCACTTACTTTTATTTATATTTGTATATTTGCTTATATATACTTAGCTGGTGAGGCCTAACTCCATTTGTGAAAATAAAAATGCAAAATTTTTTATTCCATTTTTCCCGACGTTTCGTGAATTTTATGTTCACTTCTTCAGGGGATTCGTCTATTATTATAAAATAAAAACATCAACATTTAATAATACAATAAATTGAATGTAACTAACTTACATTGAAAAAACAATTTTGTATTACATTAATAAATTTTTAAATAATAAAAATCACAGGTAGTGTCGTCATCTACTGTTTTTCAAAACAACTCTGTAACAGGCGCTTAAATTGTCAGTGTCTTCTTTTTTATTCATTGTTCTGTTTATTTTCTGTTGAATTCTTAAGCTTTCTGTAGTATATCTTTTCCTCACGTTATTTTCCTTGTCTAGTATTCTTATGTTGTCAAAATCAGGTTTATGTTTTGTTTGTAATATGTGTTGTGATAATGCAGTGCTTTCTTTGTTTTTGTTTATGTCTGATTTGTGTTCTCCCATTCTTGTCTCCAGATTTCTCTTTGTCGTCCCAATGTAAACTAAATCACAGCTGTTGTTGTTGTCTCCCTTGCATGGTATTTCATACACTACATTATTTTGTTGTAGTTTGTTTATTGGCGTTTTTGTATTTGTAAATATTGCACTTAATGTTTTGTTTGGTTTGTAAGCAAAGCTCATGTCATTATTATCTATTGCGTTTTTTATGTTCTTATTGTCCGTGAGGCCCGGTATGTATTTTACATTGTAAAAATATTTTTCCTCCTTATCAATGTTTCGATTTATGTTTGTTATTATAGTTTTATAGGCAGATATTAGATTTTTAATTAAATTTGTGGGAAAAGCATTATCTTTAAGTACTTTCGTGATTACATGTTTATTTTTGTTATGGTATTGTTCATCACTAATATCAAGAACTCTACGTATAAAATTTTTTGCAGTATTTACTATTTGGGATTTAGGTTGAGTAGCGTTGAAATTAATAATTCTGCCAGACGATGTATTTTTTGCATACCAATCAAACGTTATTTCATTGTCCCCTCTATGTAATTTTGTGTCAAGGTATGCTATTTCTCTGTTCTTTTCAACTTCAACGGTGAATTTAATTTTCGGGTGATACCCATTGAGTGCTTTAAGTATATCGTCTTTGTCATTAATGTCTATTACAGCCAGTATGTCATCTACGTACTTTGCCACATATTTAATGTTAACGTTCTTTTCGTGTAATTCTGCCAAGGCTACGTCAAGTAAATTATCCAAAACAATATCAGCAATAGTAGGGGAAAGAGGATTTCCCATTGGCATACCGAAAATCTGTTTGTATACCTTGTTATTGTATGCAAAGTAGTTGTTGTCATTTAAACAGAATTTCAGTATTACCAAGAATTTTGATTTTGGTATGCTAGTTTTCGTTTTAATAGTGTCCCATTGGTCCATAATATTTTTTATAGCTGTGTAAACAGGAACATTGGTGAAAAGGGAAACGACGTCAAAAGAAACCAATATGTCATTCTCATCAAGGGTGATGTCCTTTAGCTGTTTTTTTAGTTCCAAAGAGTTTTTAACATTATATTTTTCAGAGATGATATTTTTGAGTATGAGTCCTATGTGTTTGCTTAACTGATAGCACGGGACTTGAATAGATGATACTATGGGTCGTAAAGGTATCCCACATTTATGTGTTTTAGGTAACCCGTAAATTCTAGGTGCCGTTGCAGCCGAACAAATGAGCCTATGTTTTTGCCAAGTATCTATATATTTATCCCTGTATAATTGACTAATAATGCTGTTATTAGTTCTGACTAATTTGCTGGTCGGGTCCGTATTCATAACTTGGTAAGTATTTTTGTCCTCAAGTAGTTTTTCCATTTTCCTTTCATATTCTTTCTTGTAGATTGCAACCGTTTTGTTTCCTTTATCCGATTGTAGTATAATTAGGTCCTTATGTCTCTTCAAAAATGTGTGAGTTTTCTCATAAATGGCTAAAATTAATTTCTCTTTAGGTGTATTCCGTATGTTCCTCTTAAAAAGTGTAATTCTATTTGCTAATCTAGTCCTTGTCTCATCCTTTTCCCCATGGGTAATCTCTACAATTTTCTGAATGCACTGTTCTACATCTGCTATGATTTTCAGTGGCGAAAAACCCTGTTTATTTATTGGTAACGCAAATTTTTTCCCTAATGATAACAACCATCTGCATTCCCATGGTATATCAACTTCGGTTCTATTTTCAAGCCATTCCTCATTAAAAACCAATCCCAGCTTCATAAATAACTTTTCTTTCAGTGTATTAAGTTAAGTTATTTATGAAGCTGGGATTGGTTTTTAATGAGGAATGGCTTGAAAATAGAACCGAAGTTGATATACCATGGGAATGCAGATGGTTGTTATCATTAGGGAAAAAATTTGCGTTACCAATAAATAAACAGGGTTTTTCGCCACTGAAAATCATAGCAGATGTAGAACAGTGCATTCAGAAAATTGTAGAGATTACCCATGGGGAAAAGGATGAGACAAGGACTAGATTAGCAAATAGAATTACACTTTTTAAGAGGAACATACGGAATACACCTAAAGAGAAATTAATTTTAGCCATTTATGAGAAAACTCACACATTTTTGAAGAGACATAAGGACCTAATTATACTACAATCGGATAAAGGAAACAAAACGGTTGCAATCTACAAGAAAGAATATGAAAGGAAAATGGAAAAACTACTTGAGGACAAAAATACTTACCAAGTTATGAATACGGACCCGACCAGCAAATTAGTCAGAACTAATAACAGCATTATTAGTCAATTATACAGGGATAAATATATAGATACTTGGCAAAAACATAGGCTCATTTGTTCGGCTGCAACGGCACCTAGAATTTACGGGTTACCTAAAACACATAAATGTGGGATACCTTTACGACCCATAGTATCATCTATTCAAGTCCCGTGCTATCAGTTAAGCAAACACATAGGACTCATACTCAAAAATATCATCTCTGAAAAATATAATGTTAAAAACTCTTTGGAACTAAAAAAACAGCTAAAGGACATCACCCTTGATGAGAATGACATATTGGTTTCTTTTGACGTCGTTTCCCTTTTCACCAATGTTCCTGTTTACACAGCTATAAAAAATATTATGGACCAATGGGACACTATTAAAACGAAAACTAGCATACCAAAATCAAAATTCTTGGTAATACTGAAATTCTGTTTAAATGACAACAACTACTTTGCATACAATAACAAGGTATACAAACAGATTTTCGGTATGCCAATGGGAAATCCTCTTTCCCCTACTATTGCTGATATTGTTTTGGATAATTTACTTGACGTAGCCTTGGCAGAATTACACGAAAAGAACGTTAACATTAAATATGTGGCAAAGTACGTAGATGACATACTGGCTGTAATAGACATTAATGACAAAGACGATATACTTAAAGCACTCAATGGGTATCACCCGAAAATTAAATTCACCGTTGAAGTTGAAAAGAACAGAGAAATAGCATACCTTGACACAAAATTACATAGAGGTGACAATGAAATAACGTTTGATTGGTATGCAAAAAATACATCGTCTGGCAGAATTATTAATTTCAACGCTACTCAACCTAAATCCCAAATAGTAAATACTGCAAAAAATTTTATACGTAGAGTTCTTGATATTAGTGATGAACAATACCATAACAAAAATAAACATGTAATCACGAAAGTACTTAAAGATAATGCTTTTCCCACAAATTTAATTAAAAATCTAATATCTGCCTATAAACCTATAATAACAAACATAAATCGAAACATTGATAAGGAGGAAAAATATTTTTACAGTGTAAAATACATACCGGGCCTCACGGACAATAAGAACATAAAAAACGCAATAGATAATAATGACATGAGCTTTGCTTACAAACCAAACAAAACATTAAGTGCAATATTTACAAATACAAAAACGCCAATAAACAAACTACAACAAAATAATGTAGTGTATGAAATACCATGCAAGGGAGACAACAACAACAGCTGTGATTTAGTTTACATTGGGACGACAAAGAGAAATCTGGAGACAAGAATGGGAGAACACAAATCAGACATAAACAAAAACAAAGAAAGCACTGCATTATCACAACACATATTACAAACAAAACATAAACCTGATTTTGACAACATAAGAATACTAGACAAGGAAAATAACGTGAGGAAAAGATATACTACAGAAAGCTTAAGAATTCAACAGAAAATAAACAGAACAATGAATAAAAAAGAAGACACTGACAATTTAAGCGCCTGTTACAGAGTTGTTTTGAAAAACAGTAGATGACGACACTACCTGTGATTTTTATTATTTAAAAATTTATTAATGTAATACAAAATTGTTTTTTCAATGTAAGTTAGTTACATTCAATTTATTGTATTATTAAATGTTGATGTTTTTATTTTATAATAATAGACGAATCCCCTGAAGAAGTGAACATAAAATTCACGAAACGTCGGGAAAAATGGAATAAAAAATTTTGCATTTTTATTTTCACAAATGGAGTTAGGCCTCACCAGCTAAGTATATATAAGCAAATATACATATGTATATAAAAAAAAATCTATATTTTTCTATATGCCATATTTCCAAACCCTGTTCGTTGATTATTTCTTTACATAATTCAAAAGGTTTTATCTGCCCGTACGTGCCCGTTTGGCTTCTAGAGGTAAAAAAGGTTAAAAAGACATGGTTGCAAAAATTGTATGGCGTCCATCCCTTATATGTTTTGACTGACAGTAGTTTGATCTAATAGTTTGAAAAAAACTACTCATTGAAATTACCAGGTACGTACCTCACTTAAACAATACTTTGGCGTACAAATGGTCAAGAACAATATTGACTTATGGTCCCTACAGGTAGGCACAAATCTTATTTGGACACGTGTATAATATCAAAATTGCATTATTCAGCCTAAATCCATATGTATGCAGGGAACAGGTAAATTTTTCGGCATGGTAGCAGAAGCCTATATATTGCAAAATAAGGATAATGCCTGGAATAGTCTACGACTGAAAGTTGGCGCAACAATTACTGAAACCATTAAACAATTTAAGTACTGAAAACATGGCGTTGAACAATTTAAAATTATTTGAACTGTTTAGAAAGTCAACCACACCAAAGTTTTTCACGGAAGCTGCTTTAGAAGAACTTGATAGCTTATACGGAAATATTGAGAGAAGCGAAATTGTAAAAAATTATTTTTATCTGATATATGCAAATATTAAGGCAAAATGGGTGAAATCTAATCGAACCCTTCAGAACTTCAACTCCAAATACGAGGACTGGCTTAATGAAGACACCATCCTGGATATATTGGCAGTATATAAACCCACCACATCAACCAGAGGCGCAAAAGGAAGGCCAAAAAAAAGTACTGAGGAGTGTTCAATTTTCACAAGAAAGAGGAAACTTGCCGATGCCACCAATGACTTGACCACGAAGCATTTATCGGACGCGCTGTCTATTAAATATACAAAGGATAGTGAAAGAGTTAGGTCGCAGATAACCAAATCTGTTGCTGATGCAAGCCCACTGCGACTAAAAAGGATTAAGGAAAGCATTCCCACGCCCACAAACGCACACATTAAAAAGTATGGTTCCAAAGAAGCCTTGGCCTTGTTTATGGACTTAGAACTCTCCAAAGAGAAATATGAGAAACTGCGGGCATCTTTAACGCGACACGGCACTGACGTTTTACCCGGATACAAGCATATTACGCAAGCCAAAATAAATTCACGACCACTGCATACGGAGTTTACGGAAGTCTCTGCGAAAGCAAATCTGCAGGATCTCCACGGTTGTTGGAGAGTCTTCCTGAAAATGAGGTGAAAATTCTTCCTGAGAAGTTGACATTGATCAGCAAATGGGGCTGCGATGGATCATCCGGACAAAGCGTTTATAAGCAAAGGATATCTTCTGATGACGCTACAATATCGGACGGAAATATGGTTATGGCATCTGTTGCTCCTTTGCGGCTAAAATCTGATGTTTACCTACACTGGAAAAATCCACGTCCGTCATCAGTGCATTATTGCCGACCAATAATGTTTCAGTTTGCAAGGGAATCGGCAGAACTCATAAGGACCACGGTGTAGGACATTGAAGAACAAATAAGCAAGATGAAGCCTACAAATCTGCAAATTGGAGAAGAAAAATATATTGAATGCAATTACGAGTTCCACCTGACCATGGTTGACGGAAAAGTCGTAAACGAACTGACAGGAACAACCTCAACAATGTCATGCCCGATTTGCAAAAAGAGTCAGAAGAACTTTGGTAATTTAAACGATACTACAAATGAGGACAATTACGAATATGGAATGTCACCATTGCACGCAAGGATAAGGTGTATGGAATTCTTGCTAAAACTGGCGTATACCCTACCACAAGAGGAGGAAAACTTCGATGAAAATACATCAATAAAGGATAAGGAAAAGATCAGAAAGAAGCAAATACAGGATGCTTTTTTAAACAAGTTGGACTAAAAGTAGACTGTCCCAAGCACGGATACGGTAGGGGATTTTTTGAAAATGATGAGGCAGTAACTAGAATCACTGGAATTTACAATCAAATCGTGAAAAGATTGGGAACGATCTTGGATGTTTTAAACTGCAAAGAAAATGTCAATTCTACAAAATATGGAGAATATGCGTCGAAAACTACATCTCTTTTAGCAGAAATGTATCCACAGAAGAAGTTGACCCCGACCGTCCATAAAATATTGGCGCATGGCAAAGATATAATTGAGTACCAGTCTTTGCCAATTGGAGAGCTTTCTGAAGAAGCACAGGAGTCTCTTAACAAATTTTATAAAAATATAGATTGCAGAACACATTCAAAGCATCAAGGGTAAGGCAAAATGAGGACCTCTTCAACATGTTGGCAGCATCTTCCGATCCACATATTTCTTCCCTGCGGCATGTGAAGTCACGAATAGAGTTACAAAAAATTATAGTTTAGAAATGGTTAGTCTTTTAGATATACCTTCTATTACGAATTGTGATCAATATTTTACAGAAAATTGAAAAAATAAATTTTAAAAAAAAAATTATTTGTTTTTTAATTTGTTGGGTAATAATTTAAAACATAAAACCCTAAAGAAAAAAATAAAAACAAACTAAAAATGTAAACATAATTTTTTTTAGTTACCATAAAATTGATTTTTCTACTAATTTTAACTTTGATAACCCATAAGTAGGCCCCTACAAAGCGTAGCACCCTTTCCAAACTCTCATTTCATAGGCTGAACAGTTATCTATCATATGCTGTTTAAACTGTTCAATTATCTTATTCGGTTCAAAAGATATGATTTTTGCAACGAAAAAACTCAAATGGCGCCACTGTGCGGCGTTTAATGTGAAAATAGCACATAGAAGCAAAATTAACTCAAATGAAACTAAAAGTAATTCAAATTAATTGGTTTATTGGAAGAAATTCTGTTCTTAGCCTCGATTGCAAACTTCTACTTTACAACTCTATCTTAAAGCCAATTTGGTGCTACGGTATTCAGTTATGGGGAACTGCCTCGGCTTTAGGGTTGCCAGTCGAGCTTGTTTTGGCTGGATTGTCCAGCTTTTTAATGGCATGTCCAGTTTCAAGCTAAAAAGAAATTTGTCCAGCTAAAAAAATTTTCCACAATATGCTCTTAATATTTATTGCTTTAAAATAATTTTTATAAATTTCCTTATTGGAACATAATGCATCTGCAATAGCAATTGAAGTTTTCAATTTGCAAAGAAGTAAGTCAATGGGAAAATTATATTTCTCTCAAGAGCTTAATATGCAAGATTTTTACATCAATTTTTTACTTAAGATAAATAAAGGAGCGATAATTAATTCCACATTAAAATAAGAAACTAATTTGTATGAGTTATGACGCTGTTCCAGCAAATGAGAGGTATGTAGATATATAGTACATATGAATGAACTGAAAAAATTTAAGTTTAGTTATATTTTGTTATGTTAGTATTGTAGTAAAGTATTATAAAAAAAAACAATGTAATAATATTAATGTCAGACTCGTTCATATGGGTATTTTTTAATAAAATTGTTTGTACAAAAAACAAGTAACTTTTCGTGAAAATTTTACTTCAAAATGTCCAGCTTTTTTTTTAATATCCAGCTTTTTTAATTCACATGTCCAGCTTTTTTATAATCTGGATCTGGCAAGCATACTCGGCTTCCAACATCGAAAAAATTCAAAGGCGCCAAAATAAACTTCTTCGAATAATCACAACCGCTCCCTGGTATGTCAAAAACTCAAATATCCACAAAGATCTCAAGTAAAAACTATGATAACGAAATATGCAGTAAAATGTTTAAAAAGGCTGGAACTGCACCCAAATCCATTAGCTCGAAATATTTTAAATTATGGCGGCCACACTCGATTAAGGAGAAGAGATACCCAATCAGATGAGCGATAAACACCTACATATGTGAACAGAAACCGTGATGACTAAATCTTTTTTGTCTGGAACTGGCAGGACATAAATTAAATATTAAGATAAGATAAGATATTAAGATAATATATGAAGGTTCAATAAATAAATACTGAAAAAAAATAAAAAAATGGAAAGCCATGATCTAAAATTTCGAAACAAGTTATTGAATATCGAGAACGGCGATCTAAAAATTAAGATTTCGATTGAGACAATGTCGATCAGAACTACTTCATTTATATTTTCTTTTGCATTATGCTATTTTTTTATACGTTGAATTTATTTAGTTGCTTATTTTGTAAAACACTTCACCTCACTTGAAAATTATTTTCATAGACTCAAAAAATTTTATATGACAAAATTTTCAACGCAAGTTGAAGGGATTTATAAAATAAGCCCCTTATTAATTTTTTTATGGTATGAATCGACACACCGATTTCTTAAAAAATATGTTTTCAATTTTTCAGATATCTTGGATACAATTAAATTGCTATATTTTCTTCGCAGAACAATAACAAATAATTTATCTTTGATGCACACATTCCTTATAAATAGCTAAACAAAAAAAAAAAAAAAAAAAAAACATGTGGAAATTGTTGTCATCCTTGTTGGGAAGAGATAAAACTGAAATTACGCACACACACTCGAATACAATACAAAATTTTTATAAAAATTTTAAATTTAAAGGTTACGCATATGCTAATAATAAAGTTAAATACAAACATTTATGTTGCCACACATCACATAACCATGAAATTATTTCCGTGTTAAGGATACGCTACACACAAAAAAGGGAATAGAAAGGACTGTGAAGACACATTCATACACAATTTTACAAAAAGGGCGACACATATAAAATAGATGTTGTGTGCTTTTTCTTTTGTAATAAAAAAAATTATATGTAGTCTATTTTCAGGGGGTTTTATGTACATTTAAAGGAATCAATCAGAAGGGGGATGATAATCGTCGTTTGTCTGGATAAATTTTTTTTATTTTAAATCTTTTGCAAACAAAAAACAAAATAAATGTTGTTGTGCGTTTAAAACGAACGAAAACATTTATTTGTATCAAAAGCATATTTTCATTCTGGTAGAACGAATTTTATGTGTTTTCAATAAACATTAAGCGATTTTGGTTTTGTAGCTATTTGTTGATTTCAACTAAAGTTTACCCCAAATCGTACTCATTCATACTGTAACATACCAGCCAAATCTGTACAGAAGTCGAGAAAGGGCGAAACATTTTGAAAAGAGCAAAGAAGGAGAAAGATTATGATGCTCATTTGTATATGAATGTTGTTTGGATTTTTTTCTTTCTGCTTAAAGAAAAAAGTAGCTATTATTTGAATATGAGAAAAAAAAACTGAAAAACGCGCCTTAAAGTATACTTCCGCTGTTATTATTCAGAGCTATTGTATTATTTCAATATTAGAAAATATATAGCATTCAATCAGGCGTTTATTATTTTTTTTTTAATATTTGTAGCATAACCTAAGGCGAGTTATATTTTTACGTAGCTTATTTTTTCATTTCTGTTCTTATTTTCCATATCTCCTGTAGACACTCAAATCCAGCATTTATTTTTCTGCTTTTTTCACAATCCACCTATTGCTTACATTTCTTTTTCTTCTCCCCCCAGATTTGTAATCGCCGTAAAGCTTAAAAAATATGAAAATCAATGAGTTGGAAATTTTGTTTGTTGTTTTTTTCTATCAACTTTTAGTGTATTTATCTATTTTTTTTTTGTTTTTCATGGCCTCGAATTTCTTTAATTTTTTTTTTGTTAAGTATTTTTCTATATGTTTTTCTTTTTGTTCCCTTTGTAGATGATGTGTGGAGATTCGATTACGTTATTTGTATTTGTTATTTATTTTTTATGTTTATTGTTCATATTTATACAATTTTTAATTTAGCATGAAATTAAAGGAATTTAAAAAATTATACATAAAAGAGAATATTAAGCAAACGTTCAAATATTTTTTATTGCATACTTTAGGGATGTGTTTGCATTTATTGTAAATAAATTTGGATTTTAAGCGGGAAGTTGTAATTATAAAGATCAGTTTTAAAATTTTTTTATTTGCGTTTAATGTGCAAGCCAAACAGGCTTATTAAAATAAAATTATGGATGCTGGAACCAATATTTTTGTACCAAATTAACATCACTTTCTGGATCGATCAAATTATGCGTACAGGGTTGGGTGACTAAATTTTTGATGTTGTAAGTTTTATCCTCAAAGTCAAAGTTGTCATTTTTAGGATATTATAAAATTTCTTAAAAAAAAAAACTTTTATTGTCCTAAGAACTACGATGCTCTCCCGTAGCAGAGCTCTACCATAAACATGTTAATTACGTTAAGCGTGGTATACACTATCGAACTTGATTAAAGAATTCTGTCAGTCAACAGTCACCAACAAAATAATTTGTGGTCTTCTGTTGGCTGACGAAAATAGTGTGGCCTATCGATCAAGCGAACATTTGAGCATAACTGTCATTCATGTTCGAAAGTGTGTACCCCGCTAAGCGTTATTAAGTTAAAATACTGTACAACATGCCTTGTTGCAAACCTTTTAATTTTACTAGAATCGGTTAATATGTATTTGACGTTAGCTCCCGCACAACATTAAATAAAACATAAAAAAATGAGTTTAGTAATTTCTCCTATATCGTGGCAAGCACTTTGTGACAGTAAGTCCTAACCGTTAACCGAAAATGTAAATTTTTGCCTTTCATAAATAACTTTTACGTAAACCTTAACTAATAACAAAGTTTTGTAATGGTACAGTACTCTTCGCTTATAGTCCACTTCTATAGTTACAAAACTTTTGTGGGCTATAAGCGAATCTGGACTATAACCGATTTTTTATTATTTTCTTCAATAAAATCACTCAATTACTAATTTTTTTTTTATGAATTAACTAAAGTTTGACATTTATAAAAGTTGCCAGAAAAACAAATAAAAACATATTGCCAGTTTGTTAAAAAAAATATAAAAATTAGAGTGGACTATAAGTGATTTTTTTTTGCAAAAAGTAGAAACGCAGGCAAAGAAAATGTGGCTTTTAAGAAAAAATAGACTACAAGCGAAGTGGACATTACGACAAATAATTTGTATGAAATTCGAAGAAATCTGCTTTAATCCATTTTTGGCCTTTAAGCGAAAAGTGCTGTGTATCCATAATTGCTCATCGGTTTCATATTGCGTCCATCCCCGCCTGTGGCTTTTATTTGAACAAGAGCCATTTAATTTTTCGCAAAAAATAATTGCACAGTGCAAAAAATTTCAAATAAAATTTTCAGCGAGATATTTTAGTAAGGGCGTGTGTGAAACGGTAGCAAAGTTCTATGGTGAAATAAAATTTGTCTGTGGTAGAAAAATTTAATGTTTGTGCTGTGTGAAATTATAACATTTTTGACAACGTAAAATTTTGACATAAAGAAAAGAACAATTCGTCGGCTGATAATTTAATTGTCGTATGTGAATTCCGATAGTTTCGAGTAAATTGAGTTTGAACTCTTATTAAATTCACATACGACATTTAAATAATAAATTAGTTTTTTGGTCGTAATGTGGCAGTTACATACGAAACCCGTATTAGGTATCGAAAAACTGATTACGCCAAATGAAAGATCAGGTCGGAAAACCTAAAGAATCGTTCTTAACTCAAAACCGCAAAAAATCCACATACGACATTTAAATTATCAACCGACGAATTGTTTGCTGACATTTCTTTTCAGAAGTCAGAGTCAGCAAATTTTTTGGCGGCGGTGTTTTAGCAAAAAATAGCCGGTAATGGATCACCTGGCAAAAGAAGTAGTTATTAAAAATGAAAAAATTATCTACAACATTTTGTTATTATTTTAAATATATGTATTTTTTATTAATATAAAAAAATATAGTTTAACCCGACTTCAAAAAAGAAGGAGGGTTTCACTTCGGTTGTATGTTGCAAAATGCAGTTGTGGCCTCTTGATGGAGGGATAATTTAATCATAATATGATTTGCTACCGAAGTAGCATCCTAACAAATGCATATGGTTCTAGCAAAGATGTAGCTTACCAAACCTCTAAAGCCAACCAAGCATTCGGTACGCTTCCTTCAGTATGGACATATTCTGTCATATCCAAAAATACAAATATTGGCATCTTCAACTCTTGTGTTAAGTCTGAGCTTCTCTATGCATGTGAGACTTGGAATACAATAGAGCACGACGTTAATTCTCTACAAGTATTTGCTAATCGATTAAAGAATCCTGAAAGTTTTTTGTCATAGCACTATGCGTTATTTGGAGCTCTGTAGACAAACAAATCAGCGACCAATTCACATTGAAATATTAAACCGTGAATAGCGTTGGATTGGGCACTCGTCGGAGGCCCCCAGATGACAGAGCCAACATCGCCATTGACTGAAATCTACAGGGTGAACATGGAGAGTAGGGCAGACCGTCGCACACCTGGCGTCGTCAATTAAATATCGAAGTTATCGTATTGATAAAAGCTGGAGACAAGTTAATCAAATAGCACCAAACCGGACCGAATAGAATCGATTCGATAGGCTCCTTTGTTCCCAATTAGAACCACTGGTCATTATATTTATATTTATATGATTGTCGGTGAATACTAGGCACGGCAAGGTGTAATTGACAGGTCTTTCTTCTTTCTAAGTAGTTCATTGGGGATCACCTCTGGGACCTCAGTCTGGTTATTAATAAGGCTCCTTCGGGAATCACCTGTTGGCTATGGTTATTACCTTAAATCGAGGGAAGAGAGATCTTAAAAATGCAGCCTTAAGGGCGGATTTTCCATCCCCTTTGTTCTGTTGCTAATCAACTGATGCTGCATACCTTTCAGCAGCACAGGTTGGCGTAATAGGTTCTGCAGAATTTCATATGTTTAGAGTTGAGCTCCATGTGTTTGGTAAACACGTTGTTTTTTACTCGGTGGTTATACATTCATGAGGTTAGGCAGTAAGGAAGGTGCTTGTGTAAATCTTATTCACAGCTGTCCGATCTAAGGTTGACATAGTTCCACAGTTAATGCGTCTTCGTCTTGGGGACCGTCAACCTCTTACGTCTTACACTTCCTTAAGATAAATGTCTAGCTAACACTTCACGATATGCTTTAAAATTGTTAGATCTCATAAGTTTTGCAACTTATTTAAGTCCTATGTAATAATATTTTGTTCATTGCGTTGTCGTTAGTATACGTAGGCTTTTTAAGGCCTAGCCAGTTAGAATTTGTACATCTTACGACGCTTTTTTCAACTTACCCTAACGTAACAACGGAGGAGTGACACACAATTAACACCTTAATGACGGATATTTTTTAAAATCTAGACAATTTCCTTTTATTTTTATTTTTGATGACACACAAAGTTTAAATAAAACAAGTCAATACAAACTGATAGGTTTCAATAACTCAACGTACGTTAAAAGTTGCCAAACATTAGTACTTTGCGTTAACGGAAACGTTCGCTATGAGACAAAGCTCATATGAAACCGTGTAAGTAGTAGGGAATCAACTTTCTTTTTTGCTTCATATATATAACAATTATTCTTTGATTTATATATTTTGCATAAAAATAATCATTATTATTTTAGTATTATGTCTTAAGCCAAGGCTTAACTTGCTAAATATAAGTGTAAAAAGGCTTGAAATGTGAGTCTGCAAATTTCGTTACTACTTATATAAATGGTTATTATTAAGCAAATTATAAAAATTCAGAAATAGTCTTCATATATCAAACAAAAAATAAAAATTAAACTCTAAAAAAGAATAATTAACAATAAAAAATATAACTCAAATATAATTTTTAATAATGTTTTTTTTTGTATGGAGTATAAAAATTCAATGAAATCGAACATTTTTGTACATAAAAGTTGATATATTCAGCCTTGTTCCGGTTGTCGTATACGACTGTGTCGATTTTTGTAATAGATTAAAGTAGAACGCAACCTGGCTGATTGAAAATCCCGGGATTTATTTTTATGATTTGTCAATCCCGAAAAATCGCGGGATGTCGGAATTCGGGATTTTCCGTTTGGAGTCCCTACCACACACGTATCCACATAAAGTGAAACATGCCTATGTTTTTTCAAAGGTTGCCTCGTCTGTGGGTACCTGTCGACAACAATTTTAAGTTATTCACCCTTATTCCGGTTGTCGTTTTCGTATACTACTGTGTCGTTTTTTGTAGTAGATTAAAGAACACAGGTTGTGTTCTACTTTTATCTATTACAAAAAACGACTCTACTTTTATCTATTACAAAAAACGACTCAGTGGTATGCGGCACGGACAACCGGAATAAGGCTGATTGTTTCATCAAGTCGACGTCTATATAACTTCGACATTGATTTGATATTTTCTTAGAACGTTGTGTCAAAGTCGACTATTTATCTATAATTTTACAAAAAAAAAAAAAAAAAATTTTATCTATAATAATTTTTTTTCTTCTGACATATCGTCCCCTTAATAAAACAATAGTGTATACGCATGTACACCATTATTTTTTTATTGCATAATTAGAATCTACATAACTGATTCTAAATGTGGTCAAAATTTGGTGAAATTCTACTTCCACAAGGTGGGTCAAAAGATTAATTGAAATATTATTGTATAATTGCGTGATTGAAATTTTTCATTAATAATTGTGTAAGTGCAGGTATGGTGTTTTAATTAGTTGTTACTCTGAGTATCATTTCAAAGAAAAATAGGGTATAAAAAGCATACACTATTTTTATTATGCACTATTATTATTATTTTATAACAAAATAAAATCGAAAAATTACGTATATTTATATACACAATTTTGTAATAATATATTTGGTGTAAAATATTCAAATAAAATAGTGTATACCATACAAAATAAAATAGTGTAATATGATTTTCATACATATTATAAAACAAATAAAATAGCCTAAGTGACATCTTGGTACTTTGAATCCCATTTATTTGCAATTAAAGCACTTGTAAATTAATGAAATATCATCTTCTAGTAGCCTGATTATTTCATCACATATTTAAATGACCACAACTCAAGAACATCGATTATTTTCTGAGATATTAGTGTTTTCCCATTTGTCTAATAACTCAAAAATTTTAAACTCTATTATTTCGAAATGGCAAAAAAATTATACACTATTGTTTTATTAAGGGGACGATATAGTGTTTGTGCGTTTTTATATAAAAATTAAATAAATTAAAGTTTGGTTTTGGAAAACTAAATGTAAAATAAACTTAAAGTGAAGCAATCATCCTGAAGGCTTTAATTATGTAATGGTTACTTTATAGTGAGCATTTGGCCAAAGTCTAAATTTTATTTAACGTATTAAAAACCCAGGTGCTTGGTAAACTTTTGGTCGAATAATTTATATACAATACTAGCAACATTTTCGCTAGTGTTCACAATAAAGCAACGATTTTTGTGACAACCACACACATTTTCCATTAAGAAACCGTTTGAAAATTTTGCACAGAACAATTTTACGTATTTATTATTATTTTTTAAAACATTTTGTTGAAATTTTCATTCAAAACTAAATAAAATTATTATAAACGTCATATTTCATACAATTGTGGCTGAAGTAGAACTAGACCCAACTTTTTAAAAAAAATTTGGTTACATTTTTGTTCGAAAAATGAAAGGAAAATATATTTACCAAAGCTATTGTGGAAGGACTCAAAAAGGATCAATACCAACAAAAACTTAATGTAAGTTTACACGTAGTTTCACAACAGACCAATATAATCAATGTTAAAAATCTAACTGATATAATCATTATGTCAACAATGGAAAACAAAACTGTACAAACGTTTACCCCTAAAAATAACTGGTTTGATGACCGATGCAATTGGGTTCGGAAAAATGTGTTTAAATTATTAAATAAATTTAGAAACTCAAAAAAAGAAAGTGATAAAGAAAGATATTTAGTGGCGAAAAGTAAATACAAATATATACAAATGTAAAACAGGCAAAGAAAATTAAGCATTTAGAACACTTCTCTACAAAATTATTTATTTGTATCTCATTTTACTTTTATAAATCAAAAAGTACAATTGTCAATACTTTGCCAAACCTGCTATGACTGCTGTCGGAAGACTTGTAAAATCCTTAATAAAAATGAACGGGCTTTCGCTTAGACATTTAATGGCATTTTGTTGCAAAGACTTCAAAGAATCCTGGTGTTACCAATAATATTATTAAATTTATTTTACCAAGAAACTTAAATAAGTAATAAAATCTATTATTAACTTTCTTGAAATAATACGGAAAAATGTGCTTTAACTGTTTCCCAGTTTCCTCTAAAAAACTTTTTTCATTTACAGAGAACTGTTTTGAAGCAGATAACACTTGAAGATTACAATTCATAGACAATTTATTTGCAATGACCACTTCTTTTCAGCCTTTATTCGCCTTCAACTTGCAATTGGCCTTATAAAAAACTTTCTTAAGCAAATAAAATAAATTTTCCTTATTTCGAGTGTGACAAGCGTTTAATGTTTACAAGGGCTTTGCCTTTATGATACTTGTGTAGAGTTCATAGATTTTGTCAGACTTTGGGCACATAGAAAAATATCCCATAATTTATAAAGTGCCAGTACCCTGACCAAAGAAGGAAAATTACGGAAACGCAATATATATCCTTTATGTGAAAACTCTCTCATACACTTACTTGTGTTTATTAATGTTTTCTCATAATCATAATAATTTTTGTAATGTTTGTAACATTTATTATTTCCGTTGACCTTTTTTTTTTTTTTTTTTTTTTTTTGAGAAAAAAGGTCCTTTTTCTCTATTTGTGGCAATTTCGTGTGGCATGGCATGTCCTTGATTCTTTCGTTGACATGTTATAATTGCAATAATGTTAATGAATGCGAGAAGCTGTTGATGCCAAAGCTCGTGATAACAATAATGATGGACAAAGTTAAATTGGTAGTTGGTTGTATTAAATGTTAATGAATGTAATTGAGATTGAGTCCTGGAAGTTGGGTTTATTTTCCTTGTGAGTTCTTAAAGCAGACAAATCATCATATATTATTACCTGCAAAAGGAAATAAAAAAGAAAATTAAAGGAAAAAAATTTATGAAATGTTAATAACATACTTAAGGGCAGACAGGAGAAATGAGTGGAGAAGTTTTAATGTGGTAAATTTTGTCCAATGAGAATTTCAATAATAAAATCTAAAATAATTTATTTATGCATATACGAGATAGGTGCGTCACTTTAATTTGTTTTAACGACTATTTAAACGAGTCTCCGCTGCAAGTCGGGAAATAATAAAATTTTAACTAGTAAAATAAAGAGGGACAAGAACATGGCTGTTCTAGATCAACGCGAGTACTTGCCTTTATAAACGCAGAGTGAAGAATGTTTCGACTTATGTTTACGTTTCTCTGTTTGTGATCTTCGAACACAAAAATAATACTGTACTTATCCAACTAAACAAAAAGAGGCAAACATTTAATTGCGTTCTGTTTTTTTAAACCACAAACTTCGTTGTGTTTGGTTCAGCATATTAAGATTCGTTCGTTTCAGTTGTGCTTAGACCCCTTTTAGACTCGGCAAGATACTTGCGCAAGTCTCTTCGCAACTCTTAGCTTGTAGATGTCAGCGGTAAGGTCAGGTTAAGGAAAAAAATAATTTAGTACAGACTTTGTTGTGCTCGGGAAGTAACTTGCGCAACTAACTTGCCGAGTCTGAAAGGGGTATTTTTGCTAGTAGAAAAAAATTTTTTTTTACAAAACCAAAATACATGTACGAAAACAAGCAAGCAGCCAGCGAAAAAATTGTACACAAACAAAACATGTGCACAATACATACACAACCTAATCGTGCTGTGGTCGATGCTAAAGTTGCCCGTAGACGACATGTCGTTTACATCCAGCTTGTCAAATTTCCCACTGCAAAATACAAACATGTCGTGTATTAAGCTGGGATCACACGATTGCCGCAATGCATCAATTTTCACACTTTTTAATACCCCAATCGTGTGACTGCACAATCAAATACCTCATGTACTAATCGATGGCAATATTGTGCTTACTTTTACCAATAAAATGCAACCCTGGTGCGGCAATCGTGTGACTACTTGATATGCAAATGCGCGTCAATAAAAATGACAAAAATGTACCAATATTTATTGGCTTCTTGTACGGCAATTAAACAACACAATACGCGCCAATATTTGCCTTTTTTAATAAATTTACTTTTGTGTGTTTCTTTTAGTAGGAATAAATTAAAAATGAAAATTAAATTTATCAAAAATAAAAATTGGGAATTTAGCAAGTCATTAATAAATAAATTAGTAATAAATTTTGTATTCCCGAATTTTTATTTTTAAAATTAGTGCAATAGCTATTCAGGACAATATAAAACAATATATACAGGAAAACGGAGCAAAATGTATTAAAATTCTTTAAAGCGAATTTATTTTTGAATATAAATATTCTCCATTTCTTTATATGTATATTTAAAATAGAATTTTACTCTGTTTAATTTTTGGAATTTCATATATTTTACTTAAAAAATTCAAATAAAACTATTCAACAAAAATTTGTTTGAATATATGATAAATTTTTTTTTAATGAACAAGCCAACTAGAACTTCCAAGCAAATAAAAGAGTTACCGCTACAGCTGTTTTCGCAGTCGACACAAAAAAGAACAATCGTGTGACTGTCCTGCGTCAATTATTGTACTCATTTCGCTTTGTACCAACTTGCGGCAATTAAATTTGTATAAAACAGGGCAATCGTGTGATTTCAGAATTTTTTATTGGAGCAATTTCATTATTGTGCGTCAATTAAGCACAATCAAAATTGTGTCATATTGGTGCATTTGTGGCAATCGTGTGATCCCAGCTTTACCTTTAAAACATTGCATCTGTGAAAGTCAGACGCAAAGTCATATGACAAACTTTCAACTAGACCGTGCTCTCTTTTCTTCTGACAAACCATCTGACATCAGCTGTGTTAGAAATCTATGCCGGGAAGAAACCGACGGCGGCGGTGCGCTATTGACGGAATCATTAGCCGGCTGAAGTAAATATTTTACAATACCGATATATGTATTATCATTTCACTATTGAATAGAAACTATGTTCATTTATATGTATATAAAACACGTTTCATTACAATATCCTAAATTGTCTTCTTCGAATTTAAAGATGAAAATGTTGAGATGACTACTTTGGTTTCAGCAATAACTATGCGGTAAAAGCAGACACAATCTCAGAAGCAAATTTTATGGACATACGTGTGTGACCGAATATGAATAACTTTATGTAAAACAGCAATTTTGACAGACATTAACAATTACATGTGACTGGAAAAGTTGACAAGTCAGATGTACAAAACATGTCCTTAAACATGCACCTTAAAATTTTTTGTTTTTTAAAAGATTTTGTTTGTTGTGCTTAATTCCCTTTTTAAATAATTGATAAAAAGTACTGAAATTTATTGTTGGAGGATAAGCTGTTCCTATGCGCATTTCACTGGTTGCTTAGGCCAGATCATCAGGAAACGTTCTCCTAAATAATTTTAGAAAAGCCAAAGCTATCAGCAAACAAAACTACAGAGGGAATGAGAATTACCTACAAACACTCAAAAAGTCTTGTTTGCAACGATATCAAAGCTTAAACAAAATACCAAACAATAAATCAGTGTTGAGTTTTTATCTTTTTTACATTTCCCGCTACAATTAGTTAGAATTCTCCCAACATTAATTGTAGTTGTAAATGGGTAAAGAAAAAACATATTAAAAACAAAAACAAAGTGCTTTTATTGTTTTCGCAAGAAATCAAAATAAAAACAATTTGCCAGTTCAGTTTTTTTTTGCACGTGCACTTGCTAAAATTTATTATCAAAGTTGTTTGTGGGAATACTATTATTTATTAAAAGATTTTGTTTGTTGTGCTTAATTCCCTTTTTAAATAATTGATAAAAAGTACTGAAATTTATTGTTGGAGGATAAGCTGTTCCTATGCGCACTTCACTGGTTGCTTAGGCCAGATCATCAGGAAACGTTCTCCTAAATAATTTTAGAAAAGCCAAAGCTATCAGCAAACAAAACTACAGAGGGAATGAGAATTACCTACAAACACTCAAAAAGTCTTGTTTGCAACGATATCAAAGCTTAAACAAAATACCAAACAATAAATCAGTGTTGAGTTTTTATCTTTTTTACATTTCCCGCTACAATTAGTTAGAATTCTCCCAACATTAATTGTAGTTGTAAATGGGTAAAGAAAAAACATATTAAAAACAAAAACAAAGTGCTTTTATTGTTTTCGCAAGAAATCAAAATAAAAACAATTTGCCAGTTCAGTTTTTTTTTGCACGTGCACTTGCTAAAATTTATTATCAAAGTTGTTTGTGGGAATACTATTATTTATTAAAAGATTTTGTTTGTTGTGCTTAATTCCCTTTTTAAATAATTGATAAAAAGTACTGAAATTTATTGTTGGAGGATAAGCTGTTCCTATGCGCATTTCACTGGTTGCTTAGGCCAGATCATCAGGAAACGTTCTCCTAAATAATTTTAGAAAAGCCAAAGCTATCAGCAAACAAAACTACAGAGGGAATGAGAATTACCTACAAACACTCAAAAAGTCTTGTTTGCAACGATATCAAAGCTTAAACAAAATACCAAACAATAAATCAGTGTTGAGTTTTTATCTTTTTTACATTTCCCGCTACAATTAGTTAGAATTCTCCCAACATTAATTGTAGTTGTAAATGGGTAAAGAAAAAACATATTAAAAACAAAAACAAAGTGCTTTTATTGTTTTCGCAAGAAATCAAAATAAAAACAATTTGCCAGTTCAGTTTTTTTTTGCACGTGCACTTGCTAAAATTTATTATCAAAGTTGTTTGTGGGAATACTATTATTTATTAAAAGATTTTGTTTGTTGTGCTTAATTCCCTTTTTAAATAATTGATAAAAAGTACTGAAATTTATTGTTGGAGGATAAGCTGTTCCTATGCGCATTTCACTGGTTGCTTAGGCCAGATCATCAGGAAACGTTCTCCTAAATAATTTTAGAAACTACAATTAATGTTGGGAGAATTCTAACTAATTGTAGCGGGAAATGTAAAAAAGATAAAAACTCAACACTGATTTATTGTTTGGTATTTTGTTTAAGCTTTGATATCGTTGCAAACAAGACTTTTTGAGTGTTTGTAGGTAATTCTCATTCCCTCTGTAGTTTTGTTTGCTGATAGCTTTGGCTTTTCTAAAATTATTTAGGAGAACGTTTCCTGATGATCTGGCCTAAGCAACCAGTGAAATGCGCATAGGAACAGCTTATCCTCCAACAATAAATTTCAGTACTTTTTATCAATTATTTAAAAAGGGAATTAAGCACAACAAACAAAATCTTTTAATAAATAATAGTATTCCCACAAACAACTTTGATAATAAATTATTTGTTTGCTCATTTCTTTATCAATGTAAAAAAACAGAAAAACTATAGAACTTTAAAATATAATGTATGTATGTCTACAGAAACACTTCAATTGTTCTGTTTTATAATGAAGAACAGAACACTAATGTTCATTACTTCCTTGAAAATAGTTAGGATCGGTAGTTATGGTTGTGTTCGTTTACACAAACACTTAAATTTTGAATTTGACAGTAAAAACTATATGAAATTTTCGTTAAAAATAAATTAAAAAATAAGTAGACCGTTTTTTAACTGAATATTCATTTGTTTTATTTTACAATTTCAGTTAATTTTACGAACAGAATATTGTTAGTGTACTTTAATTGTCAACCAAAAATAATATTATTTAATGCGTATTATTTCCGCCTGCAGTATGAAATAATAAAAACAAAAATTTCACACATTCATATAAATTTAGTTTATTTGATTGTATTGATTGCTTTTGTGATAATTTATGACTGCATAAAATCATCACATGACAAAGAAAATGACCAGGATACTCAAATATGATGCCGTTCTCGATATCAAATCATTCATTCGGTTTTATGCACTTTCATGATTTTGATGAAGTTCATAAAATTTCTTACAGTCTTAACAAAAAATATTTAAGATTTATTATCAAAATGTTTATTGTTGTTTTTTCACATTATTAGCAGAAAATTCGCGCGCACACACACACACGCAAATATATTCTATATATTGATTTTCCATCTCTGCAGGATGGGGTAAGTAAATGTGTGTCTTCTGTGTTTGCAGGAAGATTTTAATACCATTGACAACTTTAATGTTTGCATGGAATAGTTGAGTCTATTTTAAGGCCAGAGATACTCTTAAAATAAAACAAACTCACCCTTAAAGATTTTTGGGTTTAGTGGATTTTTCCATTCATTTTGTATATTTATTTATTTTTCGGGGTTTTTCTTTCTATTGGGGTTTTTATTATTCTTATTATACAAAGTAATAATTAAAATCATAATTTTTACCATTTAAGACCTTGTAATTATTTTTGACATTGTTCAAACATAATTTTGTAAGAGTCGACTACGAGGGTTCCTATTAATATTTGTAACCCTGGCAATGCTGACTGTTTACGGGTACCATCTGACGCTTAGTATTGAAAATTTTACACTTGTAACTACAACCTTTCTCTAAATGCTTGGGAATTAGACGGAATAAATCAATCAATATAAAATGAAAATATTATTTTAAATATTTTAAAAATAAATTGTAAACGAATCTAATTGTTTTAACCAAGTTAACTGTAAAATGTGATTCAATATAAATTTTTTAAAGCTGCTTTATTTTTAATTAACTAAAGGTCAATTTTTGCAACCATTTAATTTTATTGTTAATGCTAAAAAATTATGTGATTTTTATATCTACCACTAGTGATGAATGGGGATGAATGTCATTCCTTGTGAAACTTTTTTAATATTAATCTAAGACCCTTGATCATTGTGTAATTCTTAGTTGATTTGTCCGTCTGTTTGAAACACGCTTACTTTTAAAAGACTTAACAGAAAAGAACAATATTGATGTTAAACTCTTTCTTGTTTCCCTAAGCAGTTTGGAAGGGAAATCCTTCTGAAATCGGCTTAGTAGAAAAAGAGTCATGAACCAAATGTGGAAAACCATCCCCAAAAAATTAAAATTTTTGTTACAAAAATTAACAAAAAAAAAAAAAAATGGTGACAGAATTTACCGATTCTCATTAAATTTTGGACAAATTCGTTTAATATGACTGGAAATCGCACTAAATTTTATGAAGATGGGTCCATAATTTACCATACGCCCCATGTAAAGTGTCCTTCAGAAAATCATTTAAAAAAGCATTATATTCTAATAAAATTGTATTACTGTATTGAGATTCGGTTTAATTTAAGTTTTTTTTTAATATTTTTGATGAGCGATCTATAATTTACGATCATATTTCTAATAATATTTCTAAGTATCAGAATATTTTATGTAACTACGGCAATGAATTACACTACCGTGAGGTCAGGTTTTATGAAGATTGGCTTATATTTCATAGATCCCATATAAAGCCCACTCCTCAATTATTCGAACTCTCGGTGAAGGGTAGGGCCGAATATAGCACTCTTAATTCTTTTATATTTCATTTCCCAAATTAATTGTAAAATACTTCATACTACTAACCATCAATTTCTCCAAGTTCAGTTATAATTAACTATCAGTTATAACTGTCGAAAACATATCGTTAACTAGAAGTTAAAGAAATAGTTAGTTTTTACTGAACATGGTAAAATTGGCCGTAATTCATGTAATTTTAAACCACGCTAATTATTTTCAAACTAATGTCAAATTAAATCGACTATCTTTTGATTTTATATAATAATTTTTCTTAGCACTTTTTTAAGCATTTTTCTTGCCATTTTTAGCATTTTTTTCACAAAAATCTAGCATTTTTCCTTTATTTAGTTTGGGCAACACTGTCCAGTGGTAAAGACTATCATGGAGTAAGGACTAACTGGCAGATATCCATTTAAATTAATATGATGCCCTGGAGGTATGTGGAAAGAAATACTAAAGATATTTCACCTTTTAGTGTTACATCCTCCGTAAAATCAGGTGCAGTCAATAATTGGAATTCGGCCGAGTTTAAAATTGACCGATCTCTTGAGATCACGGCTGGTTACAGATCCGATCTGGTACTATGGCAGTCAGAAGCACCAGGACACGCGATTTCGGATGGAAGCCAGGTAGTTGTGGTATAATCCCAAAGTCGAGGGAAGGGAGGACTTAAAAAGTCAAAATTCAAGGACTAATTTTCCACCAAGGGTTGGGAAGGTTTGGCCATCTGGTGGTTCTCCCTAGGTGGGGTTTCCATGCGACGGATGCTGCTTGCTCCAAAAGTACAGCTCCATCCCCAAAACATGCTGCGTATAATTCTGCCGAGTTAAACTTCCAAACCATATTTTGGACGTAGCGCATTCGAAGTGAAATAGATGTTACATGAAAAAGTGTAGAATACTACGAAAAACCATAAATCCATTTGCACTAAAAAATTAATTTCTTTTATTATTAGCAGTGTGACCAGTGCCCATGTTCTGTAACTCTTGCTTCGAGAAAAATTTCGATTGAAATGCGAGAAATGAAACAAAAATGTCATCAATTGAAACAAACAACTGTTTTTCTCACTTAACTGCGTCTGTAAAATTTGTAGCGAGTAATAGCTGTCACGTAAGGAAATTACTCGCCAATTTACAGAAAAAGTGTGTCTTTAAGATTATTGTGAGAAAGTTCCCGCTATGAACTGTCAAAAAAACTCACGCATAAAAACGGGGTGAGAAAAAAATATTACCACTAAAATATATGTTAAATATGTGAAATGCAATGAGTAATAACATGGAAGAGATTAGTATTTTGTTTTTGACTGATTTTTTCAATGTTTAATTATTTTGCTTTTAACATTTTTGAAAAATATACTTTTTATATATTTTTTAAACAACAATAATTAAAGTCGCAGTCTACATTATTTGCTATAGCCGACGGTTGTATTTTCGCCGCCGACATTGAAAATTTTTTAAATTTTAATAATTGTGGCCGCCGTCAACGATATGTGCTACTGGCGTTCTCAACGTCTGCAAGTTCACATCGGCTACGAGTAGAATATTATGACATTTATAACGTAACGACGTTATCTCTTTTGATAGATTTCGACATGAGTTACAGGCACACATTTTTCTCACTTTTAGAGAAACGATGGAATATTTTGTTTCACATCCTTTCGATGCGAGAAGTTCTCACCAAAGTTACAGAGCATGGGTACAGATAAAAAAAAAAAAAAATTTACAGCTAAATCTGGCATTAAACATGGCCAAAAAATGCTAATAATTATTTTAAAAAATGCTAAAATTTGTTAAAGATTTTCGCTAAAATTTTCTACCAGTATGAAATTTTATTCGAAACTAAATACATTTTAGTGACTTATTTTTTAACGAAATTGAAATAAATGGTTATATTTAAACAAGTGGATAGATTTTAGGAAAGCATTTGATACACATAAATGGGAAGCACAGGTAGTTGAGATTAATTTTAAATTAAGGGGCCCGCAGATCCCTGATTCATGCCATATTGAAACGATTTATTTCTATGATATACAAATTTTTTAGATCATTATTTTTTATAGTTAAAGAAAAGTTGAAGCTTTTGCTATTTTTTTTAGCAGTTTAGAGCAAAAAATTTTTCACACTTTTGCACTATTGAATTTTTATCTTAATATAAAGTAAAATTTTCTTGAACATGTATATCGTTAATCAAATAACAAAAATATGTACAATCAATATGTTAAGGGTATTGCTAATATTCCCTGAATATTCTATTTTTTTTTAACAAGGAAGGTAAGTAAGATGTTTCTTAACATAAGAACTATCTCTTTTCATACGAAATTTCATTTTGGGTACAACTATTTTTAGTCAAAATTTAATATAATTTATAAATTTTTTTTAGTAAAATTAATAAAACTATTCGTTTAAATTTTTAATATAAATAATGCTAAAAAAAGCTACAAATATTTTCTAAAAATGCTAAATAAAATGCCAAGTGCTGAAAAATTTTCAGCTAAATGAAAAATTTTAATGCTAAATTTAGCTGCAAAAATGCCAAAATGACCACACTGATTATAAGGCTTTAAGTATAAATAGCAACCGTCGTATATTGAAAGACAGTAGCATTATTTTATATTGAAAATTATTTTGCATGTTTTCTTCTACGCGGTTGTATTTTTACATTTTTTTTTTATCTAAATGGGTGTTTTACATTAACCCTTTGTGGACAGTGCAAGCAATTGACTTTGACACAAAAGCACTCTTTTTACATTAAATTCAAGGCGTATGTATATTGATTTCCAGCAGTCTGGGGTTTATTCCATTTATTCCCTTTTAAAATAATTTTTGTTACCCTACACCACCGAAGCCTACTTAAGATATTATCTTACCTACCCCCTTATAAATGCCCTCCCATTGATTAATGCCAATATAATTTTTTTTATTAAATTCTATATAAACGAGCTTTGTGGAAATAAAAATCATGTTACTAAACTTTGTCAGATTCTTTCCACAGGTTCATAATAAATTACTGGTGCGGTATGGTGTATCGTATGGTCACACTTTAAAATAAAATGTATTGCTTTAAAAATGAATTCATTCACCCACAATGGATTAATTAATTTCATTGAAAATGATACTGAAAACCTCATTAAAAATACTTTGTGTTTTTTTTTTGTTAATTTAAAATTCGTTTTTGTTCTTGCTTTTTCTCTGGGTGGAAATGCTAAACCAAACCAAACAATCGATATACACCATTATCTTTCCATTAGAATTATTATGGTTTCAAATATGGTCTTTTTATTTTGCCATTTCTTTGTTTTAGTTTTATTAATGTCTAAGTATTCTAATTATATGAAAGACACTTTTTTTGTTGGCTGTTTTAATATAAAAAGACATAAATGTGCCTAAAAATAGATACTTGGGTTTTACGTATATTAAAGCCTTAAAGTATGCAATATTTTTCTTTTTTTTTAATACAATACTGCTGTGTAACAAAAAAAGCAAAATTAATAAGCACAATGTTGGAAATATATTTATTATTTAAAGAAACCTGATTTCGAATACAAATTGGATAAATTTAATATACAAAAGTAAATAATGGACATATTGGTCAATTTTGTATAATACAAGTTTAGCTAAAATCACTTTGTTTCCGATTTATCTTTCCTCGGTATTAATTTTTATGACAAACTCTTTATTCATTGCGATTAAATTTAGGTTAAAGCATTTTTCGGGAGCAAGTCTTTTCCTTGATCTTTACTAAATAATGGATCGACACTAACGAAATGCAATAGCAGCACTTCTAATGATATAGATCTTTTCTGTATAATCTCTATGCGAGAACCACTATTCTAATTAATTTGCATTTAAGATCGAAGTTTTTAATCAATACCCATTAAATTTAAAAATCTTCCAAACTTTTTCCTTTTTATTTCTTAAGGCTCAAATAAAGTTGTAATAATGATAAAGCTTTAATCCCTCCGGCAAACTTCCTATTACTAAAGCAAAGTTGTAATAACGGTCCTAAAAGTAATTTCTCAATAAATCAAATACGCATATGGGTATTTCCACAGGAAAGTCTACTATTTATAATGTTGCGCCATCAAGCTTTTTAAATTGTTTTTCAAAAATTGGTTTAGTGAAAGGGAAAACAGGTTTGAACAACATGAACCTAAAATACAGGATTAATTGTTTGTTGGCGTAACGTGACACTTCTGTGAAAGTGTCCAGATCTTAAAATCGTTTTTCTGCATTCTCCATAAATGTTTCTTATGCTTTGTATAAAGTGTGGCATTAAGGGCTAATAAATCAGAGCAAGTTAAACTCTTTTTGGTTTAAAATGTGTTTAAACCAACATATCTATATATCAGTAAATATATAAACCAACTTTAAACGCAAAAAATTGGGCGTTTAAACTACCAATGCAGAACATATGAGTTTGCCAACATTTATCGTAGTGCTGCCACATGTTAGTTTTTAAATTACAAATAATACATAAGACACTGATTTACAACTGTTGAATTTAAACTACATATAAATTTAAGTTTAGTTCAACTAAACCAGCGTTTTAGCACTCACTGATTTATTAGCCATAAGTCTTAATACATAAACTGAAGCTAAACTTACCCATAAATACTCACAAGCTATATTATTAACCCTGGAAGGTAAGTGTTCGTCCAATCGTCGAAGCTAATTTACACTTTATCATATATTTTTTTCATGTTTTAAATTACGCTTTTTTTCAACAACGTTATACTGATGACGAAAGCTGTAAAAAAATAATTAATTTGAAAACACAAAGAAGAGTTCAAACTCGTATAAAATTTTGAGAGAGAAGATAAACCGTTATCTTCACACACACCACAAAAGTAGAGAGGTTATTATGCTGATGTATGTAAGATGTTAAAAAATTGGTTCAAGACCCACCTTTAAGTAAAATGATCGACTCAGAATCGCTTTCTGATCTTACGTTGACCGTCCGTCCGGCCGGCTAGCTGTCCATTTAACTTTGTGCGCAAATTACACGTCGCAATTTTGAAGATAATTTGATGAAATTTGGAAAAAAGGTTATAACTGGCCGAAGGACCAAGCCTATAAATCGGTCCATAATTTCATATAGCCCATACAAGCTGCTTGCCGGACTAGGGGCTTGTGCCCACTGTCAATCTAATTTTAATGAAATTTAAAACACGCATAAGCTATGCATTAAAAAAAATAGGACCACGATGGGAAATAGGAGGCAATTTCTACCTCTGCAAAACTATATAACATATTTTAATGAAATTTAAGACACAAATAGATCCCTATTCATATAAATACATAGGCTATGCATTTTGAAAACGAGGTCCCATACAGGTGCACTTGCAAAAATTTGTTCTTTTATACTGTGGTGTAGGGTGTCATAAAGGTTTCCTGATGATCTGGCCTAAGCAACCAGTAAAATGCGCATAAAAACTAGTTTTCCCTCAACAATAAATTTCTGTGTATTTATTAAAAATAAAAATTTGGAATTTAGCACGCCATAAAGAAATCTTATTAAAATAAATTCTGTAGTTCCAAAATAAATTTGGATAAAAAAATTTTCGTTGATTTTTTTCCTTTAAAAATCGTGCCGCTAGAATTTTTTTTAATAGCTCGTCGATTCGACGAAGAGTCCCTTAACCTTCTACGGCTCAAGAAGGGTTTTTAAGTTCTACTCAATCGATTAATCTTTGAGTCCTACTGGGAAGCAATCTAGGATCTTTAATGTACCTCATATATATTTCAGACATGCCAATTCACATTTACAACTAAATATCAGCCTCTGGTGATGATATAGCTTTTCTAAGCCTCCACGAAACCCGCTATGAAGAATCTCTATACCTACAGGACAATATATTTTAATTGGGAAACTGGCCAAAACAATGGAAAATAAAGTTAAAAGAGCAGAGGTACTGCAGCACTTATCCCATTAGAAGAGTGCTAAGTACCTGTGTGAACGGGAATTGTAATCAGAAACATTTGGGTCCGGCATTGACAGTACGTCAATTTACACGATTGAAATTTTCATCAAAATTGCTCTTCAAAATGCTTCAAACTCGTGTAAACAGCAAAATTTCTTCAAAATTTATTGACTTATTTATTGCTGTTTACACGAGTTTGAAGCATTTTGAAGAGCAATTTTGAAGAAAATTTCGATCGTGTAAATTTAGCTTAAGATTTTATTAATTATTGTTAGTTCATATTTCAATATGTATGACGATTGGGGTGTTCAATTAATCGGCGTTTTTTGTCTGATTAAACGATTAATCGATATTTGGCATTTTTGACTTATTCGATTAAACGAATAAAATTTTAAAATTCATCGACTAATCGAATAATTCAAAATAATAAGATATTTTTTTCTATAATTTTACAAAAAATTGGTACTTGAGTAAATAATCATTATTAATTACAAGTATTTTATTAACAAAAAAAAAACAAATCAAACGTAACAATTCATACTTATACTATTTGTACAAACAATTAAACAGATCTTTTAAAATAATATTTAGCAAATAAAATGTTGTTTAAATGTTACTTGGAGCCAAACGATCAAGTATTTTTTTTTTTTAATTTGCCATGCTCTCTTCCTTTTTATTATATTATATATTGCTCGCAATTTTACCTTTCCATTTGATTGCCAATTTTACGTTTAATCTAACAACTGCCCACCAATTCACTTTGGCGCTTTCTTTAATAAAAATATATTTCTTAAAAAATAAATGTGCTTTATTAAACAAAAATTGTGTTCTAAAAAATTTTTGTGCTTTTTTTTACAAAATACTTTGAGTCATGCTACTATTTTGAGTTGTTTCTTCGTCGAGGGCATTTTTAAAATGAAATTGAGTAGAGCCTGTGACACAGCTGCCAATTCAAACAAGTTTAAACAAGCAGTTTTTGTGAACAACTTGAAAGTGATTTATTGAAAATATTTTTTTGCATTTGGTTCAATAATAAGTAAAAATTAACGGATTACTGCATTATTTCAGTAATCAGTAAAAATTTACTGGTTCATGAAATTTTTTTCAGTGAGCAGTACGTTTTTCTTTTTAATTCCTACGGACACATACAGTCGGTTTATTTATTTGAGTTAAAACTTTAAAAAATTATACATTTGACAGCAAAACCATATATGTATTGTTGTTCGATTAATCGGCACAAATTCTTCGATTAATACTTTAATCGAAATCAGCAATTTTAAATTAATCTCAAAATTAATCGCCTAAAATTGTTCGATTAATCGAACAAGAATTAATCGACTGAACACCCTAAGGAAGATCCAATTAATAACCACACGAAAAAAATATATTTGAGCTTTTTGTGAAATCTATTTTGCTGAATAAAAGGCCTGAAGACATGGTGTAGCCAAGTAGCCCTATAAGGTCTCATTTAATTAAATTCACATCTGAAATCTGTGGTTTTCACGAATAATCACGTAAGTTATAAAACCAAACTTTTCAGGAGAGCGGCTTCTGTAGATGCTTTTTTAAACTTTTTTCTTTACTATCCTCTTAACAGTGACTTTCTACGTATTATACATAGTTTTCATGAACAAATCCTCACAGGATCACAATCTGTAAAAGGATTAAAAATGCATATGTTTGATTGACTCATTAAGTGTGTGCAATATAACATCATATCTCCACATAAGTTCTTTTTTGTGAAAATAAATGTTATCATTTTATTCACACATGACGACTTACGTTGTTATTTTTACGACTTTAGTTGTTATTAATAGAAAAATTTTCAAAAAATACTCTCATATTTTTTGCACGAATAACAACATAACATCACATATGCTTTTTATTTGGAAACATATTCAGCAATTTTACAATTTTTGGCGATGTATGTCGACATAAATCGTTATAATAGCAAAATATTTTATTAAACAGTTAACTTAAGTTGTTTTTAGCAGAAAAAAATTAATAATACTACATTATATTCTAAAAAGCTTAATACTTATAAAAACCTAATGCAAAATGTAACACTTTGACATCATTATCTCAATTTCGGTAAAAACCGACTTACGCGATTATTCGTGAAAACCACAGAAATAAGGTCCTAATTGTGTTAAGCCTAACGCAACGCCACAGATTACATTGAAAGCAAAACCAAAGACAGATATATTTTATAATTTTGTTGTTGCTTTCTACAGAAATTCATATTGGGTATTAAAAATTTCTACGCCAAAAGATATGCAGCGTTTGAAATTTAACAATTCAATATGAATTTCTGTAGAAAGCAACAACAAAATTATAAAATATATTTGTCTTTGTTTTTGCTTTCAATGTTCTTTTTGGCGTTGCGTTGCGTTTTACACAATTAGGGCCTAAGTTTGCGCCTTTATCTTAGACGATAAAGCCATGTTCATTTGTCTCTCTGTTGTTTCCCTCTCACTCTCGAAACTTTTCAAATTATATAAAACTTGCCACAAATTTTTTTTGGTGATTGGTTGGCTTTATAAAATGGTCATTATTTTACCCACCCAGCAAGAGATTATCAGGTTTTGAAAGCCTATAATTGCGATACATTAATCGCAAAATTGCTTTTAAAATATAAGCGGCTCATCTCGAATAATTAGCAAGCATTTTAAATGCGTCTTTATAACTGATTCCATAAGAAAGTCTTCTTTACAGAATTGCTTCTATGTAAAGAGAATTTCACACTATAATACAAGTTTTAGGTATTTTGAAAACATCAAGTTTTTGAAGCTTATATTGTTATTTGATAAATTTCAGATAATAGTTAGATCAGGGAAGCATTTTTGACTTGTATTATAGTGTAAAACGGCTTTAACCCTGGATGGTTACTGTTCGTCGAATCGACGAAGCTCATTAACTCCTTTCGTATAACTTTTTGATATGTATTTTAATGACGATGTTTTTTTAACAACGTTAGCTGATGTCGAAAGCTTTAAAAAAATAATTAGATGAAAACACAATAAAGAGTTCAAACTTGGTTCACATTTTGAGAGAGTAGAAAAACGTTTTTTATGCATTATTTTAATTTATTTTTTAATAAAAGGCTTAATTAAAATATTTGTTGTTGATTTTTTTCCATTAAAAATCGTTCCGCTAGAATTTTTTTTAAATAATATCGTCGATTCGACGAAGAGTTAACTTAATGTACTAAAATGAAGAGTAACCTATCAGGGTTAAGCAGCATATTTTGCTGGGTAAAACCCTTACAAATGAATTTTATGATTATTTTAAATAATCGTGGTTATTTTTGGAATTTTTATAATTCTAATTAATTATTGTCAATTGCCAAAGTCGCTTTATTTATCAAAAATATCTTATTACTGAAAAAATTTGTAAATTTTTACGAGGATACGGAATACGATTCCATTTTTGAAAGTTATCGTATGTCCTTGTTTTTTTAAATAACTTATCACCTTTTAGATTATTTTTTGGGTTTTTTTTACTCTTGCCGTTGTTTTCTTTTTGCTATGGTAGCCCTAATAGGCACAGATCTCAAAAGTTTATCGCATTCAACTGTCCAACTGTCCTATAATTGTATTTATATTTATTACTAATCAATAATTTTAAAATAATTTATGAAACATTTCTGGGACAAATAGATTTTTACAAACTGAAACAGGCAAACAAACAAATCAGTAATTCCCTTAAGGTGTAAAATGATGCATGAAATAGGCTTCATCATGATTGTTCCAAGGAAAATATACAGCAACCCAATACACAATATACAAATCAAATATAAAATCACAAATGCGTGGAAAATTGTTTATGTTTATGGGTTTGAGTGTGTGTAATTTTGTTGATTTAGTGGACAAAATACACAATTACTCGTACAGCAAAACACTTACAACAAAATGTATACAAATCATATTTGTGTACACCCCAGAGAAATAACGAATGCTGTGGCTGGAGTAGGGCTGCAGTTAAAGAAGGGTTGAAATTATTATTAAATCTAATAAAATATAATTGCATATGAAAATAAAACTACTTGTTAACGCATAAATCTAAAGGACAAGAAACAAACACCCGGACCATAAAATATACACACAGAGAAAAAAACGATTCTAAAATTATCAAAGGAATGTTTCAAAACGATAACGGTAAGTTGCCGTTATGAAATTGATAATCGAGAACGAAATATTAAAAAAATTGTTCTCAAATCAATGTCACCCTGTTGTCAAATAAAGAGCTCCATGTTGACAAACCAAAAACAAAACGTTGACGTCTAATTGATCTTTATTTGCCGCGATGACAAGTTCCTGGAAAGCTTTGTTCATAGTAATTTCTTACCTTCCTATTAGGTCTTTGTGTCCAGTGATGTGAATGCGGCGTTTCTTATAATTTGTTTCACTTCAAGGGCAAATAGCTCAGTAGTCACCTTGTCTTACTTGGGTGTTTGTATGAAATGGTTCAAAGCTGTTATTAGATTGATACTGCCTTTTCGGCAAGCCTGATGAGCTTTGTTGGGACTCCTAGTTCTTGCATGCTTTTCCCTCTAAAGTTTCAGTATAGTAATGGGTGATTCAAGTAGAGATACTTTTTTCAATAGCCTTTTTTTGACAGATCACGTGTGAGTCGCGTCGTGCTGTCATTTTATTTTTGTTTAGTATTGTTTGGCATTTCATAATGGAAAGACTAACGCCTGAACAACGTTTACAACACCCAGAGAAAAAACATGTTTATATATGGTCACTTCCAGCAAAACTATTTTAAAAGAAAAATTTTAAACATATTATGTTTAATTTAATCATACTTTTGTCAGCGACAAACATATTAGGTTAAATTGGTCCTCCATCAAGAAGCCACAACCATATTATGGTTGCCTCCAAACATATTTTGGTTAAAAATAACTAAAATATGATTAATACGTAAAATAGCATGGTTGGTTTTCAACCATAGCATGTTGCTCTTGGAAAAGAGGATAATACTATTGTTTATTTAAAAACAATTTATTGTCATATTTAACCAAAATATGTTTAAAGACAACCATAATATGGTTGTGGCTTCTTAATGGAGGACCAATTTAACAATAATATGGTTGTCGGTGATAATAATATGGTTAAATTAAACATAATATGTTTAACAATTTTCTTTAAAAATAGTTTTGTTGGAGGTGACCATTTTTAAACATACTTTTTCTCTGCGTGAAATCGTTCAACTTTATTACGAAAATTCAAGTTTTGTGAGGAATGTGTTTCGTGCACTTCGCTCAACTTATGCTCAACATAATCGGCCTACTGAGGTTACTATTCGCAACACAATTACCCATTTTGAGACCCAGCATTCATTATTGGAAAATGTTCGACCGAATAGACCATGGCCAGCACGCTGTGAAGAAAATATAGCGGCCGTAGCTGAGAGTGTACACGAAGACCGTGGAGAGTCGATTCGGCGCCGTTCGCAGCAACTCGGACTGACGTATGGAACGACTTGGCGCATTTTATGCGAGATCTTAAATTGAAAGCGTACAAAATACAGCTTGTGCAACAATTGAAGCCGCTCGACCTTCCCAAGCGACATCGCTTCGCTCTTTGGGCTCTTGAAAAGTTCCAAGAAGATCCGACGTTTTCGAGGAAAATTTTGTTCAGCGGTGAGGCCCATTTTTGGCTCAATGGCTATGTAAACAAACAAAATTGCCGCATTTGGGACGAATTCAAGAACTGCCACTTCATCCAGAAAAAGCAACGGTTTGGTGTGGTTTGTGGGCCGGTGGAATCATCGGTCCATATTTCTTTAAAAATGATGCCGGTGCGTACGTAACCGTCAATGGTGACCGTTATCGTGCCATGATAACCGACTATTTGATGCCTGAAATTCAAGTACGTGATCTTGGCGACATTTGGTTTCAGCAAGATGGCGCCACTTCCCACACATCGCATCAATCAATGGATTTATTGAGAGAACACTTCGGTGAGCACATAATTTCAGGTTTTGGGGCGGTCGATTGGCCATCAAGATTGTGTGATATCACTCCGTTAGACTTTTTCCTGTGGGTATATGTAAAGTCTAAAGTTTATGCGGACAAACCCGCTTCGATTCAGGCCTTGGAGAAAAACAGCACGCGTGTCATTCGCCAGTTACCAGTCGAAAGGCTGGAACGAGTCATCGAAAATTGGACTCAACGGATGGACCATCTGCGACGTAGCAACGGCCAATATTTGATAGACATAATCTTCAAAAAATAAATGCCAAAGAATGTTCTTTCAAATGATAATAAATATTCTCCATTAAATTTGAATTTTCTGTTATTTTTTTTTACAAAAGTAGGGAACCTCGAAATGGATCACGCTTTATATATCAGTATAGTCGAACGATTGTTTATAAACAATGAAGAGCTGAGCGGTGTTCAATTCACAGAAAAAAGTATTTTATCAATTAAAAAAATGGTTTAATATGTATTGAAATTTAATTATTGAGAAAATTGAATCAATTATTTTTTTAGTTGAAATTTAATAATTAAAAATTTAAAAATTAAAAATATAATTTTGATTTTATTAAGATGTTAGTTGTTTTAAAATAAATTTTTAATTAAAATATTAATTAAATATCAAAAAATATTAATTGACGTTTTTTCGTTTAAAATAAAATAATTTAAACTAGTAAGATTGTTGTTGGGAATTGTCAATATTTATTAAATAAATTAACACATTGTTTTAAATGGCAAAGTTTTTTTTAATGATTTTTTTAACTAAAATTAAACATATCATTTATTGAAAAAAAAAAAATATTCACAATTTTACAATTTTTAGTAATCAATATAGTTATTTTGGAAATAGGTGCAAAATCAACAAATTGTTTGCTTGATATGATGAATTTGGTATTAATTTGGTGATTAGAGAAAATGTTTAATTTCTTCTGTGTTCACATTCAGTCTGAAGCTAAATTTAAGATTTTCCCGACCTGAAGCCGGCCTTCTAGTTCTCCCAAATATCTTTCAACCATTAATTGGCTGGGTACTAACGCTTTTAGGTTATGATAAATAGCGATATTCATTTTTCTTTGTACATTTAGGCTCGGAGTCTTTTTGGTGTAAAAATGGCAAACGGTATAAATTATTTTTTAATGGCTAAAGAAGATGAAAAATGTCTTAATCTAAACATGTAATGGCAAAATTGGCAACCCTGGAATGATGAAATTGCGAACAAAAACCGCCCGTTGCCGACGTGACCACAAAATTGGTTATCTAACTTTTGACAACGGACGACGACAATTTTGGTATTTTTCTATCGGATTTTTTCTCAGTGTACGATTAGTTATGATGAAACTCAGAAAAGGGTTTATTTTCTTAGTTCTCATAATATTTTTTTTTTAAAGTAACTGAAATTTGAATATTCATAAATGTAAAAAGCAAAGTATTTACTAGAAGAATAGATAATAGAAAATCTAGGTTAAATATCATACACACACATTTAAAAACAGTTAGTTCCTTACAAAGGAAACGGAAACGCAAATATTGTGGTTAATGATATAGTGGAAAACATTTTTCGTATGTGCTTGACGATTTTGGGTTATAAAAACCGGTTTTTAATTAAGATTAAATGAGTAAAATATTTCCAAATTTAGACGAGGACGAGGATTTTCTTTTATGAACAGAAAAAAGCACAATCAAACACACACATGTTAATTTGAACATACAAACAGATAGAAAGACAATTCGTATTTAAGCAAACATATAAACACATATGGATTTAAATTTCGTGAAAAATAAAGAAAAATTGTTATTTAAATGAGCATTTACATTGTTTTAGGAAACGTGTACGAGGGTTGGGGGTGCTGGCTTATGGAGTTACACTGTGTGTTCATATCTTTATGGAAGTTTCTACGTGTATGTGTAGGGCTGCCAAAGAAGCTCATTAAATTTTCAAAAGGTGTTAAAAACATTAATTTTAAGTTTAAATCTACTTATGAAAAATAAAATGTTTATTCATTTCCTTTTGAAAGTAACTACACATGAATAATTACAAGGAGTATGTAAAAGAGATTTATTTGGTATATTTAAGTGGAACTAAACTTTAAGGATAATTTTTGGTATCTTTTAAAAGACTTTGAAAAAAATGCCTGATAAATTTCTTTGTATTAAAAGAACTTTGTGAACTAAAACCATTAGTTCTAAAAAAAGTGTAATTTAGTGGATATTTATTTGATTTTGTTACGAAATTAGATTTGTCTAATAATTATTTATGGTTTTAGTTATAAGTTATCTTGTAAATTATAGTTTTATGTCATATTAGTTACTATTTTTATGAACGTCACTGTACTTAAATTTCTAGCAATTGTAATTGTAGACTTTAGATTTAGATGTATAAGTTATTTTAAAATAATTCGAATACAATTTTCTAGAAACTACTAGACGGTTCTTGAATCAACTAGGAATGGTTTTGAACTATAAATACAGGCTAACTCATAAAAGTTTAGTTTAGTTTGATTGAAGACATTAAACGGTTCAGATCGATACTTACAATAGTGGTTAAATTTTGTGAACATTAATTTCAATAAAGTTTGTTAAGTTGAATTCGTGTGTGTATTTACTTTGATTTGCAATTAAAAGAACTCAAAGGTTTATTATAAAGGGAATAAACCTTAATGCGTTTTATTAAGTAAAAACGTAACAATATTTTCAAGCAGAATCGAAACTTAATGGTAGCTTAAGTTCATTTTAAAAATTCAGAAATTTTTGCTTTTGTTGCAAGCGGAAGTTTTAAATTAAATTTTTTTAAAAATTGTGATTTTTAAAGGCCGGTATTCACTATCCTATTTAGTCGCACGATTTGTCAAAAAAATCGTGTGTGCTCATAATGTATGACAGTGTGGCTTAAAAATGAATTGAGTGACAGATTTTTTTGACAGTCTGTCCGACTTGCAAATATTTATGAAAATTTTCATAAAATGATAGATTCTATGCGATCAGAGTTGCATATTCTTGTAAGGTAGCTGAGTCATTTGAGTTTGCATCTTTTTTGTGGGATAGTGTGGCATCGGCAGCAGATTTTGCAGACATTTTTTTAAGTCGGATAGAATTCCGTCAGATTTTCGTGTGAATGAATCGTACGATTATGTAGGATAGTGAATACCGGCCTTAATTGAACTGTTGGTTTTTTTTTTTAATTGAAGTTTATGATATTTTAACTTGGCGTAAGTTCTTCGAATTTAATTTTCATTAATATATTTATATTGAAGAAAGGAATTTACAACATTAAATGAATTAAATTTTTTTTTTTTTGAAAATTCTTGACTGAACACGGGATTGAACTCGGGTCGAATTTACATGTTTCGAGAATAACCACATTCTCATCATCAGAATTCTTTGCGTTCTACCGTTTTGTATTTTTAAATCGAAATTTGCTGTAATTTATTGTCAATTTTTAAATTTGTATTAACAGGTTTTTCCTTTATTCTTATTTTTTCGTACTTTTTGACGAGACTTTGTCTTAAAAAAATAAGTACATTTGGTTTTTATGTTTTTCCTTTTGTCAAGACAACATCTTGTCAAAAAGTACGAAAAATAATTGAATGAAAATCAAATTTGAAATATCATAAACTTCAATAAAATTTTTTTTCCCAAAATAAAAATACAATTCGTCATTATTGGTTTGGCGCATATGTAAGTGGAGAAAAACTACAATGAAGCTTTACATGAAGTTTCCTTAAAATATACCCGAATGTTTTTTTTTGTATTTCCCCACCTGCTACCGGAATATGTTTTAAAGAAAAATGTAAATGTTCTTTCACTTTAAGGAATGAAGTAAGAAGTTATTACTATTTATTGAAAGTGAAAAAAATTGTTTTGTGCCGCATACGCCACTTTTCTTAATTTATTTTCTTACTGCTGTGTATTTTATTTTGCTTTAACTACTATTTTTTTTGCGGCAATAGAACAAGCAAAGAGTGAAATTTATTTTGTTAGAAATTTGCTGCAATCACCAAACAGTGGCGTGTAGAGCAAAACAATACTTAAAAAACTTTAAAGTAGTTGATATGGAGCAACATTAAGGCTTAATATCTTTGAACCATTAAAAATTTCGTGAAACATGTTTTGGATTCAGAAAGGGGACATTCAAAATATATATAGCCCATACCTAACTCAATTTTTTTTAAATGATCGGTACGTCAAAAGAATAATGATCCGATGAGTTTTCTTAAAAAAATTCTTTTTAAGCCCTTCACTACGATGGAAAGTGTATATCGTCGTTGTTTCGACAAAATCAGCTATGATTTTTTTTTTGGGTTTTCAGGAGAGCAAAAACCGCGTTTTATGTAATTTCCTGACTCAATATTTTTAAAGTAAAACGGTTCATTAAATAAATGTTCATATTGATTTAAGTATTTCGTGAAATAAAACTTGACTTATTCGCCTTTGTCAGCTATAACAATTTGTTTTTCGAAACACTACACATAACTCATTTTGTTGGAACATTTCTAATAATTATTTTTTTACTTGTTTTGACGAAAGAATAAATATTTTTATTAAAACTTTTAAGCAATATCTGTGTTGAAATTTTTATTTGGAAAGTTAGATAAAGGTGTTTTTTACACCTGACTTTCCCACTGCAAAATACATTCATGTCGTGTGTTACCTTTAAAACATTGCTTCTGGAAAAGTCAGACGCAAAGTCATCTGACAAAATTTTGAATTAGAGCGTGCTTTACTTTCTTCTGACAAACCATCTGATGCCAGCTTGGTTAGAAATCTATGCCGGGAGAAAACCGCCGGTCCTATATTGACGGAATTATTAGCCGGCTGAAGTTAATATTTTACAATACCGATATTTGTATGATATTGAATAGAAATTATCTACATATAGTTATAAAAACGTTTCACTATTGTATCCTTAATTGGCAACTTCAAATTCAAAGAAAATTATTTCAAGATGGTTGAACACTTTAACGGCGCAAAAAAAATTTTGTGGCGGCACCCCGCTATTTTAACACCGAGAACTACTTTGGTTTCTGCAATAACTATGCGAAAAAAAGGAGACAATATCAGAAGCAAATGACATGTACGTGTGTGACCAAATATTTATTATAAACCTTATGTAAAACAGCAATTTTGACAGACATGCACAATTACATGTGACTTGAAAATTTGACAAGTCAGATGTAAAAAACATGTCTTGTACGGGCACCTTAAGAAATAATGTAATAGTTCAAGGACTTGACCTTAGAAGGAATTGGAACTTTCGAAAAATTATGAAATACATACTGATATAGTTATCATTCTACCTAGATAAGATACAGATGTTGAATCCGATAAGTCAGACATAGAGAGATAGCCTGAGAGGGACTTATGGAGATTGCCTCATCCAATCATGGCGAAAATATTGCAAAACGCCACCAAAATCTTACATGCAAAAATTATTATGAAATTGATTCTTTAGATTTCTGAAGCATAATTCTTTTAGTGTATGAATTGTTTGTTGACCACAAGATATAAGTGGATACATAGACGAGCGGATATAATTTATTAAGGCTAGAGGTGGGCCCTAAATATGGCATTCGATATCGATCGAAATTTACATTTTAAACGTGTTGTAATTTCGGTGGATATTGAATGCCGTAATCTGGACCCTGATATGTTAGTGCGATTAGTATACCAAAATATGGGACCAATTTTTCTGTCAGCTCTAAATATTAAGGTCACTTTAGCTTTTGTGGAAAAAAAAATTCATCTTTTGAAAAGTTCTTTTGCAATGAAAGTACTTTTTAGAAGGTACACAGAAAAAAATGAAAATTGATTTCAATTAAAAAATTTGTGATATTAATTAAAAATTTTCGATATTTCAATTAGGCTTAAGTTCATTGAATTTAATTTTCATTAAATTATTTCTATGAAGAAAGGAATTTTACAACATGAAATTAATTAAAATTCCGTTACCTTAATCGGAAAAAGTGCTAAGTCCACTTTTCGTCGAAATTTAGATTTTGATGCAGGTCGCTAGTATAATTCAAAATACATCATTTACAAGCAAAAATTATACCATTATTTTGTTTTTTCTTGCTGGAATGCAGGGGTAGGCAAATATGCTAAGTCCAAAAAAAAATTTTAAAAAGTAAGAAAATATTCCAAGTCCAGTTGAAAGGAAAAATTTTTTTTTTTTAATAAAGTTTTTTCTTTTCAAGTTGGATTATAAAGATTTACAGCAATTTGGCAATAGCTACAATATGTAATATTGACTTTGCATTTCATATAATTCGTTATATCAAAGTGGTTACAGTTTTAAATGCTTTTGCATGCATTGAGATTTTTGGTTATTTTCAATATTTTTTCGTCTTTGTTATAACCGCACATCTAAATACAATCTGAAGTATTTACTGTATTTACTGTCTTCAGTTTACAGTTTCTTGACGCCGAAAGTAACTATTTATTGTATCTGGGAAACCATTGTTAATTATAAATTTTGTTAGATATTTGCCATGGACTTTGCTGAGAAAAATAACTACAATTGTGACGATTATGGAATTTAGTTGGATGATGGAGTTAAAGGTCTGGTTCCCTATGGATTTAACAGTGATTCCGATGATTCATATGAGTTACCATCGACATTGAAGAGAAGAGGTCGTGTAGAAAACCCTGCTTGGCTTGGGCCCAGTAATAAAAAACGGAGAGAAAGAGGTAAAGGTTATTTGGGAAGACAAAAAATAGGCAATAGATAAACTTACAATAAAACAAAAGAACGACGTGCGATAGGAAATAGATGCAAATGTAAAGTAAATGTTACTATAAGATGCGTACAGATAACAGAGGATGAAAGATGCAAAATATTTACGGAATTTTGGAAACTGTCATGGTTCGAAAAAAGGCTTATGTTAATAGCTTGATAAAATTTGTTCCAACTAAAAGACCTCGACATCGAAAAGTGTCCTACGAATCCAAAAGATGTCGAACGTACCAGTACTATTTAAGAGTATAAAACACAATCATTCGAGTATGCAAAACACTAATAATTCTTATTCTTATTTATTGTTATCCAATTAATATTTTGCTTTTCAACACCAATAAAATAACTACATTCTTTTAAACACCAAATACATTTACATTTTTAATAGTTTTATTGAGCTTTTTTGGTTATAGCGAACACCGCTGTAACGGATTATGCTTCAGAAGGAACAATTCCTTAAATTAAATTCCAGAAATAAAATAAAACATATTTAAGGAAGATATGCTAAGCCCCTACTAAAATAATAAAATTTCAAAGAGCAAATGTGCTAAGTCTAAAAAAGCCTATAAGTCCGCAAATGATTTATTTTAAAATCCTACGATTACTGTTAATTTAAGAGGATGGACTACAGAAAAAACTGCATTTACAGATTTTCAAAAAGTCCACCAAAAAAAAAAAAAAAAAAAAAAATTACACGGTTTTTTGTCTCTCCTGAATAATTAGAAAAAATGGACTTAGCACTTTTTGCGACTAAGGTAACAATTTATTAATAATTTTTCATTCTTGACTGAGCTGGGAATCGAACCAGGTTTAAGCCTAATTGAAATATCGAAATTTGGATTGAAAAAACCATTAACAGTTCAATAATATAACCACAATACTAATTATTAATTAAAAAATTAATAAAATTTGCACCAGTATACAAATTAATAGTATCCCTGCGGGAAATTTGTGTCAATTGCTCTTAAAGCACTTATCCCGTAACCAGTGAACAAAATTTTATAATCAAAAGAAACGAATTGTGATAGGTGAAAACAAAATATATCACTTAACTGGCGATAATGTGTTTAGAGTGTAGTTAGTCCAGAGGAAAGGTAATTGGCACAAAACTATTCATGTGACTGGATTTTGTGCGAGTAGTGGCTGATTCTCTCTAGTTCTATTTCTTTATATGAAGGGGATCTATCATATTGACATGGCTCGTTTGGGACAATATCTGCGACAGGCATTATTTTAAACGAAATTGGAAGGTTATTTCAGTGACCTGTTACAAAGTGCCAAAAAGGTGCCAATTAACCCCATCGTAGGACATCGCTATGTTAAAGTGACTTGTCACGTGACAAGTTTAGTGTTAGTTCCCTTTCCCGTAGGGATCAATTAAAATTTTAATTAATTAACTTGATTAAACTGTTAATTAAAACTGATTTTATTTTTGATTAATGGTTTAATTGGTGAACAGTTTTGGAGAATTTTTCCGTTTTTTTTGTTTACATATTCCGGAAATCTGTTTTCGAGCAATTTTGAAAGTACTTTTTTTTTATTATTTTAGCTTAAAGACATTTTTCTTTTACAAAGAAGTACCTTAAAATTAATGCTTTCACAAAAAAAATATAGTTTTTTGTATGTTCACAAAAAAAAATATAGTTTTTTTTTGCAAAAGTCCTTTTGTATTATACACAAATTATAAATTTTTTAAAAAAAAGTTACTCTTTACGAATTGATATACAAATTTATTTTTATTGCGAGTGCATTTCAAATGGACTGGCCTTGGTAATAATTCTCTACAATGATGGGTTTAGTACAAAAATTTTCCCTTTAACTACATTTCTACTTTTTTTTTCTCAAATTTAAAACGGAAATTAAACTTTCCTTAAATAAAAGAAAACAAAGCAAAAATCGTATTTTGTATTCTCTATCAGTTCAATGTAAAATGTTTTAATTTTTTTTTACATTTATTTTTAATAAACTTTATTATTAATTTGAATTTAAATGAGTTTTTCAAGACTTCCTTTTTTGGAAAAGAACAAAAAATAAAAACAAAAAAAAATCGCTTTGATATTGAAATTATGTTGCAACTTGTTGAAGCTGCAAATATGATTTTTGTGTGATACATAATTTAAATTTAATTTTTTGTATTTTGTTTTCAATTTGAATATTAAAATCTACCAACATGAAAAGAGTTTTTATTTTTCCAAAAAGTTTAACGTATGAATTCAACAGCAACATCGGGAAAAGGGTTAAGAATTTTTTTTTTCAACAACCTCATGATGGTGGCCTGCCTGTGTGTATGTGTTGGATTAGGTTTAGGGCATCTAACCAAATTTAACCACGAAATAAAGATAAAATAAATTACACAACTTTTTGGCAACTTCAATTGATGAATTGTGTGTGGCCACATTTGCATATAAATTGGTTTTCAATTTTTACAATAAAAGACCAGCAGAAAAAAATATTTTATATAAATTAACGATCAACTTATTAGAAATATTAGAGAAAATAAATATTTAATTTGTTTCACTACTAATTTATACAATATGAAATTTTTTAAATTTATATAAATAAATATGCCACAAAAAATTACAATTAAAATATGAAAAGCATATTTTTAGGCTAAATAGATATAATGCAATTAAAATTATACTTTTGGGGATGTTTACAATTTGTGGTAACGATTTTTTGAACTGGCTTAAAGTCTGGTTATAATATTAAAAAAAAAAAAAAAAAAAAAATACATGTAAGAAGGTATATTCGGTACCCTACAGCCCAGAATATAAATACAAATTTTCGAGGGTGTACAATATTTGGGATCCAGGCCAATCCGATTGAACAAAATTATGTGTGGAGGTTTATTTTCACCTTTGTGCCGAATATTATCTTAATGTGAACTATTTATGAGTTTTGTTCATCTTTAATCGATTTTGAAGAGGGGGCTTATCTGGGACCTATGGTCAGGTCTGGACCTACCAGTACAAAATTTTGCCATGACATAGTAACTTTTATAAAAGTTATTGTTGCCAAATTTTGTAGCAATACATAATTTGTATCAATATATAATTAAGCCGTGGCACTTAAAGCTATTTTCGGTAGTGATAAGTATATGGGATTATGGTGTAATATTGACCGACTTAAAAGAACTTGGTTAGATTATTTATGGTGCAAAAAATATATTTGAGCAAAATTTAATCTAAACACCAACATAATAGAATGGTTAATGGCCACAAATATTTTATTCCTGGAAACAAGTTTGTGTGTGGGCAATGGCCTGATTATCACTATTTGCAATTGACTTCGTCCTTATGACAATTGAGACGTATATGCCAAATTTCATCAAATTGTTTTCAAAATTGCGACCTGTACTTTGCGCACAAAGTAACATGGATAGACAACCAGCCAGCCAGCCGGCCGGACAGCGGAAAATCGACTCAGCAAGTGAATCTGAGCCTATGGATATACTGAAAGGTTGGTCAAGGACCAATATTCTTTAGTGTTACATACATCAGCACAAAAGCATAATACCCTCCCCACTATTATTTGCTTAGATGCCAGATTTGACGATTTATCGTCATTTCGACGATTTTTAAGTAAAAAAATGGTCTATTGACGAGGACTTATACCCTAAATTTGACGATTTTTCCAACGATAAATTCTGATAAAATTCACAAAAGTTTATAATTAGTCAATTCACAAGGTATCCTAACATGTCATATTGTCAAAATGTCCTAATATTTCACAATAGTTTAAAAATATTGTTGTACGGCTCAGCCGCTCAGCGCTGGACTTTTCTGATTAATTACGACAGCACAATAAACACAGCAAGCAACGTTCTATTTATTTAAGACACTTTTTGTTAACAAACCAACAACAATATTTTTAAACCATTGTGAAATATTAGGACATTTTGACAATATGACATGTTAGGATACCTTGTGAATTGACTAAATATAATTTAACATTTTATTTTAGCTTCTAAGATAATTTAATTTATTTGATTGGCAGTAATTTTCATGTCTTGGCTGTTCATCATATATAATACGATTTTTTTTAGCACGATGCCTAATTTAAAGAGTTCTATATGATCAGTAAGAACTTCTTTTTGCCTGTACATTTTACAACTGCTCTCTTTAGTCTGGGTTCAGATTATGAAACTTTTCTTTCAGAAAGTCTGTTTTTATTGGTGTTTACCAGACTTAAGTTCTTATGTAGGATTTTCGACGTGAAAAACAGGTGTTTGATATTTCTTGATTTTAGTTAATTTTCTTACTTTTCTTATGAATGCAAATACTTTTGAAAATTTTTTGCTTGTGTTGATTCAATGATAAGTTTCTAAACGAAAATTTTTATTTAATTTCAAAAACAGGCAAACAATTTTAAAATTTTATTAGCAACGGAAACTGAAAGTAGTGGTTTTTTTTACAATGAGTATTTAGTTTAGTCAATTTTGACGGTGTTTTCCTCAAAATTTTACGATTTTCGACTAATTTTATCTGGCAGTTATTATTGTGGAGCGGGTATAATAAAATACATTTTCCGATCTAAATTGGACAATGAAATTTTAACTATTTTATTTATTTTCATGAATTATAATTTACGCTAATATCAAATTGGCAAAAGCCATACGCCTTTGAAATACGATTCGTCCAATCATTAGGGAAAGCAGCAACGCTCCACGTACAAAAAAAGTTTTTAAATTTTATGCTAAATAAAATCTGCATGCACTTAATGTATATTTACTTTTAAATAATTTATAACTTATAATTATTTAATCTTATCTAATTACCTTTTCAATTGTTTAAAGTTAATGAAAATGATTTTTGTTAAAACTTAAAATAATTATTCTTCAGCTGTTAAACCAAATAACTATGTCCGCACTTCTGTTAATATAAACAAACCGCTTCGACCCATTTTAGGCTTGGTCCTTGTTTCAATTTGAACCTGTGCACCAAATTACATGAAATTATCTCCAAAATTGCGAGCTGTATTTTGCGCACAAGGTTTTTATGGATAGCCAGCCGGACGGACATCGTTACACGAATTTATTACGCTGATAATCCTAAAAGTATGCTCTATATGTTGATAGAATTTTATTGATAACAATAATAAACTCACTAGAGCATATAATTCTAAAATTTGCAATACGTTAAAACTTTCAACAAAAAAAATCCATAGAATTATACAATTTTATTTAACTGAGTGAAATATTGCCTACACTTGGGCGCCCTTGAAAAAATTGCATAGCTAAGCAGACGTAGTTGGCTCCTCTAAATATATTTGCACAATAAAATCTATCTATTTAATTTAGTTATAGTTATTTTTTGCAATTTTCGTTGTTAGTGCTTCATTATTTTCTGTTCTATTTTTAGAAATTTTTTAAAGTTCACTTTTTTTCGAAAATATTGAAGGAAGACTTTGCCACACAAAGAGTATCGATTATTTTACTTGTTTTACTTTTTATGTAGGTGCTGTAATGTTTGCATTGTATGTGTATTTGTATTTACCTATTACAAGCACTTTTATTACAAATTTAATTGTATGTAAAAAGAAAACTATTTTCAATATATTCAATTCGCCCGCGCACACATGCAATTAATGGAATTGCATTAAAAATAAATGGTAAATTTATAAAATTAATAATATTTGGATTTATTTTTACTTTTTATACAAAACTTCGGAAAAGTGTTTGTAAGGGCTGCAGTGATTTGTAATTTATTTTAATCGAATTATTTTCAAATAATGGCCACATAAAAATTATGATTTTTATTTTTGAATAGCGCACACGTTTCGACATAACAGAAAATTTAATTTGTTTAATATTAGAAAATAAAATAATTTAAAAGCTATTTTTAAATTTATTTTTTTTATTGCAAATAAAATTTTCTTTAAATTCTAATTTTGTATATTCCCCAATGAACCTGCTATAAATGCAATTAATTGACACTTTAGCTATGAACACACAAGTCAACTTAAATCCCCAAAAGCAAAATATAATTGACCAATTTGATAAAATAAAATTTTAAAAAAGTTTAAAAATTATGCCAAAACAAACAGTAATAAAAAAAAAATCACAAAAACTTCTACCAACATGGGAACACCCTTGGTGACAATTTGGCTTGAAATAATACACAGCGAAAAAAATAGAACTAAAGAAAAAAAAAACCTGCATTAAAAAATTATGCCCTAAGGCATACAATAAAAAATATTTTTTTGAAAATGTTAAAAAAAAAGAAGACGGGAAAGCAAAACAAGTTAGAAAAATTAAATGAAAATTATACAAAACCATTAACACTGGCAAATAATACAAAAAAAAAACACAATTTTCCTTGTTTTTCTATCTCAAAGATCAAAATAATAAATGTTTAAAAATAATGTCAACATGATTTCTTAACATACTTTTAGGCCTCCTTCCACTCGACCTTCTTTTACAACTTTTAGGCTGAAAAGGCGCAGAAAAAATAAGAAAAATTAAGCAACATGCTGTGTTGACATGTTGCACAGAATGAAACAAAAACATTAAAAGAAAATTTTAAGAATTTTTTTTTTTAAGTAGAAGAACAAACATTGAAATAAAAACTTTTTTGTTCGGGGGCGTATGTTTTTTATACCCTTCACTGAAGGTGCAAAGGGTATATGGTACATATAAGCTTGTCATTCTGTTTGTAACTTCTGAAATAATTCTAATAAAGTTAACGGTGTTGTTTAAGACCAATAAAATTTACAAAAGGATTAGCTTTCAAAAGAACTGTCATACTGCGCTTAATTTTTGACATTTATAATCAATATAATCTGGTAAATCATCATGACTAGATTCAAGCTTATTAGTCGCATATTAGTCGCCATATTTCAGTCAATAATACGTAATATCACAATCGTCCAAGTACCCATTGAAGCAAAATCAAAATGTTATAGTTTACTGGACCTAGTTCTAACAAAAACGCCTAGAGGGATATTTTATAGGTATGGGAGATCTCAACCGCAAGGTGGGAAGGTCCAACACCTCATACGAACATGTAATGGCCGCCAACGAGTTGGAGTACGAAAAGAAAATGGTGAACTTCTGAAAATATGTAGTCCCCATGGACTGATTGTAGGAGACACATATTTTAAGCACAAGTTCTATCACAGAGGGACGTGGCTTTCGGCGGATAGGAAAACTGAAACCAGATCGTACACTTCTGCATGATTCGAAAATGGAAACATAATCTCTGTGATGTAAGAGTAAGGCGAAGCGCCGATATAGGATCTGACCACCACATGGTATTGGCTTGGCTACGTCTTGCCTACGTTACAAATGAAAGTTTTTGCCATCAGCAGTAAACATCAACAATAAATTTGATATAGGGAAATTCAAAACCAACAAACGGTACAAGACAAAATAAATACCTTTGATCCTCATGAGAGGATCATATTGATCATTCAATCTTTAACTATAAATAATCAATTATTTTTATTAACATTTATAGTCTTTATAACATTAATCACGCTATATTTTTTTCTACGACTATGCTACAGAGCTTTTATACTAAACTGTTATGAAAATAATTGACTAGTTAAATCTTCATATAATTCAATATCTATATTATTTTTTATTTTATACATTTTTTTCCTTAATAGGATTTTTTGAGGATGAGAGGGAGTGGAAGAGCGGTGGAAGTATATAAAAGAAAATTTATTGGAAATATGCGAACAAATCTTAGGAAATTGCATTAAGGGGAGGAAAGACTGGATGAGCCAACCAACTTGGAACCTAATAGCAGAAAGACGTACTTTGAACATGTCAAAGAACAATAAAAAATAACTAAGAAAACGTGTTGAATTAAGGAACAGATAAAGCGAACAAATCAAAGAAGTAAGAAAAACTTGCAGAAGAGATAAGAGAGCGTTTACCGGTGAGCTTACTGAACAGAAATGACACAAAAAGTGTAAACGAGATAACGAAAAAGCTTGCGAATAAACCCAAAACTCTTGACTGTGCCATCAAATCAAAAGATGGGACGAAAATCAGACATATCGATAAACAAATAAATAGACACTTTATGGAAACGTTGAGTAACAATCCACTTCTTGAAGAACCGAATTACAATGTAGCCCGATCCAACAACAGCAAACCTGTTTTTTCCATTGTTTCAGGAAATATGGCGGCAGGAAACAGTTCCAAATGATTGGTTGCAAGTAGTTTTTTTATTCCCGCATTTTTTGGATTCCCGGGAAAGCGGGAAATAAAAATTAAATTCCCGGGTTTCCCGCCCAAAATTTTTTCTTATGTACATATTTACTTATTTCTCCAATGAAACTAATATTTCTTACTGGCTATTAAGCTTAAAATAATTAAGTCTAGTATCTACTATATAACAAAAATTTAAAAAATTTAATATTAAAATTAGTTTAAGACACTTAAGAGTAGTTCTGATATACATACACCCATGGTGGAATAAGTAGGTGGCAGCACTACGGCAACAAATACAACATTACAACAAAAATGAAAAATAAGTCTCCGTATACGTCAAAAATTATATTTAACTAAAATCAAATTTTGCCGCCGAACGCATTTCATTTTAATTTTTAGCCAATTTTTATTTCACTATGGTTACTTTCATATTTAATTTTAATCTAAATAATCAAAAACTTTAATGCAATACAATAATCACAGCACAAAGCGTGGACTTTTTGTAAACATAAACAAAACTTTGACATAAGACTAGACAAACAATACAAGAGCAAAAAATCGTCATCTGGCGTAGTAATGCCACCTGTTTATTTCATCATGTATACACCGGTTACGGACGTATTGTCATATTAAATGAAAAATTAATAATCTAAAATTCAAATTCAATTTTAATATTATTTTCAAAGGAAAACAAAGTAATGATGCAATTTTGTGTATTCTAGATACTGGGTACAAAAGTGTGCAGCACCAATACACATCAAGCTGATGCAAAACTTCATTGTTTTAAAAATTGACTATTTAAAATATTCAAGTAAAAATTAGAATTTCTAAAAATAAAAAGTCATCATTTGAGAAAAAAATCTTTAATCATATTTTTGTTTAAAAAAATAATCCAAAATATGATAAAATCATCATTCTGGCAACGCTGTTTATATATTATATTCAAACAAGAGAAAACAAAAATTTGTCAAATTAAACTTTGTGTGTCTGAGCACGAAACAAAATTTAAAAGAGAATTCAACAGACTTTGTCAAAGTAAACTTTGCTTGTCTGAAAGGGGTCTAAGCAACAAGTAGGATTTCTGGCCAACAGGTCATGTGTTGATCATATTTCCACATTTAGAATTATTGCTAAGCAGATAATAAAATGACAACCAACGGCGTTCGATAGTTTATTTCGCAGTAATAAACTTCTCGAAGCGACAGGTATACCGCCGAAACTACCAACCTCATAAAAACCCAGTACGATAGTTTCCAATGTAGAGTCCTATAGAACAGCCGTCTTTCGAAACTATTTTCCCCGAAATCTGGTGTGAGAAAAGGATGTTTACTATCTCCCTTGCTTTTCCTCCTACCGATTGACAAAGTTTTCGAGTAACACGTTTGAAAATAAACATCGTGGAATCCAATAGACCCTAAATTTACTTTCTACAAAACATTAAAATAGCAATAAAAACTAGATGAATTGGTAACCAACTCAGCGACTGTTGGTTTAAACATCGATGTAGCCATAACCAAAGCGTAAGGAGTGCGAACAACGAATAATAACTCGTTTTCTATTGGTCAGGAGCAAGTTGAACAAATACAGTTACCTTGGAAGTATGGTTGCGTCAGAAGATAGTGCAAAAGTAGATATATTATCCAGAATAGGGAAGCAAGGACCGCATTCTTTCAGTAACAGGATATGGAAATCTACATTATTATCAACGGAAACGAAAGTCAACATTTTTAAAACAAATGTATTGTCAGTACTGCTTTATAGCTGTGAGACATGGCTGGCAACAGATGACCTCATCTCTAGGTTTAAGAGCTTAACTTTCGGTGGCCTATTGCTTATGGCCCAATGTGATACAGAAGTTCGGAATATCGTGGAACGAGAGTAAAGCGAAGTCATCCGACAGAAGATACTGGAGAAACTTTATTAGAAACTTTAGAGGCCCTATGCTCCGATAGGAGTTAAGCGGATGGAAGAAGAAGATTCAAGCTTGAAAAGTCTTATCAAATTATACAATTTAAGTTTGTGATCAGCAATCGATTCGCCCTCATGTTTGTTAATAAATAAAATTACCTCATAAAAATCGATGGGACAATATCGACAAATTTTTGTCCTTACAAATCGGCCCACCCAAATGTACATATATGTATATGTACATTGTACATATATAGATAAAATATGTTACAGGGTTGCCAATAATTTTAAAATTTATGAAGGAATCGCAGAAAAAACTTTATTAAACTTAATTTGGAAACGAATACAAATGTTTTCATTTAAGAAAATGCTCTTTTATTTATTTAGAATTTATGTTTTTTATATAAAAAAATTTTTCCTTTCGCCAAAAATTTACGTTTTTGGTTCAAAAAAGTTAATACGATCTAAAAAAACTTATAATTCTCATCTAATGTCAATAAGTTCCCCTGAAGAAGTTCGAAAAAAGCGAACGAAACGTTGGGCAAACAAATGAAAAACAATAAAAACCTGATTCCAGACTCAACTAATTTATTGTCCAAGTTTGGTGTCAATCGGTTATGGAGTTCTATTAACATGTTGCCGGAACAAACGTTTTTATGGATATTTTATAGCACCCCACAGACCATAAGTAATATACTGAAAAAGTTTCATAAATATCGGTTCAGAGGTTACGGATATTACCTAAGTCATTGTATGGAAGCTGCAACGTCCACTTTTCCAATCCCACCCAGATTTTGTCAGACGTTGTATATTGATAACTAAGATTTGTACTAAACTTGGGAATTTTAGTTTTTGTCGTTCTGATATACATAATTCTATAATTTCTTTGTATGGGAGATGCCCCGCCCACTTAAAATTTCTAAAAAAATATATAGCATATATATTAGTATAGATTAGTACCCAGCCAGCAAAATTGTCCGACATCTTGCAGATATCTGAGAGAATCGTCGACAGGAAAGTCGGAATCGTATATGAATTCTGTCAGATTTCTGACCCAAAAATGTATAAAGTGGTTGACACGAATTCTGGCAGACATGTCTGATAGAAATCTAGTGAAAATTGTAATTATTTAAAGAAAAGATAACAACGTAGACACATCTATATGAATTCGATCAGAAATTTATTAGACATATCGGTACATAAATTCCCTCCGATAGATCCATGCGAAATCGAACAGAAAGCTGCCAGACAGTAGGAATAATCCAGTGTTGCCAGATAATTTTATTTCTTCCCCCCAAAAAATTTAAAAACCCACCAATTTTGAAAAAAAATTCCCCTAAATGTAAAAGGTTAGATAATGATTTAATTAAGCAAAAAAAAAATTTACATTTTACTGAAATATCCCCAAAACAAAATTTTTTTTTAGTTTTTGGAATATTTTTATTTAATAAAATTTCTAAAACACAATTTAAAACCGTTTTAAAAAAGACGGTAATATGTTTCTATGAACATATCAATTATATACTCGTATGTATGCAATTGGTCAAAATAGATTTAGTAGAAATCTGCTTCGTCGTGTCATGCTGTCATGTTATTTTTGTTTAGTATTGTTTGGCATTTCATAATGGAAAGACTTACGCCAGAACAACGTTTACAAATCGTTCAACTTTATTAGGAAACTTCACATAACATAATCGGCCTACTGAGCGAGCGTACTATTCGCAACACCATTACCCATTTTGAGACCCAGGCGGATCCAATATGGCGGACTGTTTTTTTGTAATAATATTGGATTTGCTTGAAACGTGTTACTCAGGGGTTTTCAGGGTCGCTGATTAAAAATCCGGTATTCGATTTTGAAAATTTATAATGGGGGCCCAATATGGCGGACTATATTTTTGTAATATTATGGGATTTGTTTGAAACGCGTCACCCAGGGGTTTTCTGGGTCGCTGATTACAAATTTGGTATTCGATTATGAATTTAAAGTCAGTCTTTCAAAATTCAATGTGTCGGAATTTTATTAAGATTTGAGCGGATTTGCTTAAAGCTAATTACTTTGGTGTTTCGAGGTTACTGATTGCTGGTTTAGTGTCAGAATTGTAAAATTCAGAATAGAGTGACGAGTTTTAAGCAAATTAGATCAAATGCAGAAAACTTTGTCACATCGGTTTTTTTTTATCCAAAGTGTCTATTTTGAAGATTATTTATGACAAAACTAATGCCGGTCAAAAGCTGCAGTTTGTTGCATTAGAAAGAGCGTGTTGTCTTCTGTAGGAATTATCAAAAAAGTAAATATGGATTTTTTCGACCCATAGGAACCTTTTAACTTTCCCTGTCACATATAAGTATCGTTAGGAAGAAATTCTCATATAAGCTTCAAACTCAATTGCTAAAAAAGATTGCAAAAATCATGCAATCAAAACTTAATTTTAAATTAACATAAACCCCTTATTAATAAAAAATATTTCAGTTATTTAAAAGGTTCATTTAGCAAATAGAAAATTCATGTTATAAGCCTTTTGTAAAGCTTAAATATTGTTTATGAATAAGTCCTTGTATGCATAATTGCACATCCGAAGAAAGTAAAATAGTTTTTTATCGATAATCTAATTGTATATGCAAATAAGCGAGTTTTCAAGTTAGAAAGAGCCTGTTTACATGAACACGGGTTTCCAGGTGATGGCTGTTGTGAAGAGTACGGGGTAATACGTGTCGCACGTAATGCGAATTGAAGCGACAATTTTGACATATATCTTTAACATCTTCTTGTCATGTTATGTTTGTTGCTGCAACGAAATTCCTTCATGTAAACGCAAGCAGATTAAAGAAGGAACACCAAAAAAGAACGCAGGCAGTGTCGCTGCGACATGTCTCTCCATGTTAACTGGCTCAAAGAATAATTTTACAAGTTTCCAGTCAAATACAGAAAAGTCAAATACATTTGCAATGCTCTTCCAGCTCCAAATGAGAACATTCAATAAAACAAAAATCTGAAATACAGTACTGATCTGTATAAAACAGAACGGACGGTCACCATATCAAACCATTGTGAAGGCTATATAAGATTCGGCATAGCCGAATATGGCACTCTTAATTGGTTTATTTCGATTTTGCGGTACACAAAATTCACTCCACAAAATTATATTTCTTAGTTCGGAGTGGTCGTTCTCTACATTGGTTACATTTCATAGCGCTTGCTATGTCATTTGCTCCTCTTCCAGCAAAATACTCATTCCATGGAACACAGTGCATTAATTTCGACTTCAATGTGCTTTATGAGGGTCCCCGTCAATATAAAGGGTGGTTAAATTTTAAGGGCCGATGTTGATTTTAAATAAAACACAAATTATTTAGGATATTATTGTCATTTCTTTTTATTAGGATAATATTGGTATGGTTCAAATATGTATGGGACGAAATATCGGCCAAATGGCCGCCGCGACCTTGGTGGCGCACCTCCATCCGATGGTCCAAATTCTCGATGACGGTAAGGCATAATTGAGGTTCTATGCCGTTAATGTGCCGAATTATCTTATCCTTTAGCTCTTGAATTGTTGCTGACTTATCGACGTACACCTTTTCTTTCAAATAACCAAAAAGAAAGAAGTCCAACGGTGTCAAATCTCATGATCTTGGCGTCCAATTGACGTCGCCATCACGTGAGATAACACGGCCATTGAGTTTTCGCGCAAAAGAGCCATTGTTTCGTTAGCTGTGTGGCAAGTGGCATTGTCCTGTTGAAACCACATATCGTCCACATCCATATCTTCCAATTCGGGCCATAAAAAGTTCGTTATCATCTCACGATAGCGAACACCATTCACAGTAACTGCCTGACCGGCTTCATTTTGGAAAAAATACGGCCCGATGAAGCCGCCAGCCCATAAACCGTACCAAACAGTTTCTTTTTGTGGGTGCATTGCTTTTTCGACAATCACTCTTAGATTATAATTCGACCAAGTGCGGCAATTCTGCTTACTGACGAATCCACTGAGGTAAAAATGTGCCTTTTCACTGAAGATGATTTTCACGATATGCATTTTGATTTGAACGCCCATTTTCATAATAAGCCTGAAAACTTAAAAAAGAAGCCTGAATAACTTTAACGCGTTGCTCGATTGTGTATTTTTCAGTGGTTCAAACTGAATTAGTCTGAAATTGAGAAATGTAAAATTAAATGCAGAAAAAGACGTGACGTTTAGGTGTGGTTCACATTGAACATCGGCCCTTAAAATTAAACCACCCGTTATATATTAAGTATAGGTTATAATAGCAATTCGATGCGAACATTCTGGGTATTGTGAAACCTTTTCCAAATCAAAACACAAAACGGCAACAGTGCGATCTTTATTTTTACCATCTGCATCTCACTCGTCCTTTCATAGGGTCTTCTTCAATGACTACTGCAGATATTGTCATGACGAGGACAAGGAGGAATCTAGGTTTCTGTGTTAATGGTCCTTGAATTTAGGACATCAGAGACAGATACCTGAACCAGTGTTGGTCTGTTTAATTGATCTTTCTAACATAGAACGGGATTGCTTCTTTATTTCATTAGGAAAATGAGTTTATTGAAATTAGCAGTGACAACTACTGAGTTTCTGATCTGTTTCACAAAAGGACCACTGAAGGATCCAAGTAAGCTGTCTGCTGGACTCAAGTGAGCTGTCTTCAAAGAATTAATTCAAATGTCAATTTAAGTTTGTAACATATTTCGATCTTTGTATAATACAATTCTTCATTGAATTTCAAGAACGCAGGCATGTCAAAAACGCTCGCTTGTGAAAAAGCCAATAAAAACTTCCTTTCAAAATAATTTTCATTAATATTCCTGGTTGTATGGTCTTTTTTAAAATCGTTTTTAAGGCCCAATTGTTAAAGCTTAACCTATAAGTGTATACCTGGGCCTGACAAGGTATTTTTTGAGTTTTTTCCAGTTTTTTTTCATATAATTATTAAATATATTAGAGCGAAACTTTATGTATTCCTCAATTAAACTGTTTTTTACGAGAAAGCGAGAAAAAGTGTAAATTTAAACACCATGGACGTGGCAATTTTCCTAATGAAAAGTTTGTGCATATTGTATCGACCTGGGCCTGGCCAGGCCCTGCCCTATTAAATATGTACTGTAGTAAATAAAATTAAAACGAAACGTATCAAAAAGCATACGCAACACATACAAATTCTTTCTTTACTTTAATTTCGAAGAATAATTCTAGTTGTCAGCAAAATGTTCTTGCAGCAGCCATAAATCTCCATACATATAAAACTAGTCCCAGCCAGGCCCAGGGTTTCGTTAGTGTGAGTTTTTTCGATAGCCACAAAAAACTCCATACAAAATGCAAGGGGTCCCAGCCTGGCCCAGGTGGCAATTTGTGCCACACAAACTTGGTGTCTACCTAAGAGTTTAGTTGGCTAAAGCAACTGTGTGAATACATGTAAATCATATGTGTTAAGCCATATTGAACTTAAGTAATTTTTTTATTAAGTTTTATGAATCTGTCATTTGCTTAAGCAAAGTGCAAATCTGATCGCACTTTTCGTACGGAATCAAATGTTTTTGATTTTGTTTTGGTTTTTTTAAATACATTTAAGTGGTTTTTTATACCCTCCACCACCACTGTGGTGAATGAGGGTATACTAAGTTTGTCATTCCGTGTGAAACTTTTTTATTATACATCTAAGACCCCATAAAGTATATATATTCTGGGTCCTTGAGTAATTCTAAGTCGATTTAGCCATGTCCGTCTGTCTGTCCGTCTGTTGAAAACACGCTCACTTTCGAAAAACGCAAAAGAAAAGAACAAACTTGGTGTCAAATTGCTTGTAGTTATCCTAAGCAGTTTGGGATTGAAATCCAGCAACATCGGTTTAGTAGGATCAGAACTATGAATCAAAATGTGGAACCACTACCCAAAAAAAAATTGATAATTTTGATACAAAAACTAACAAAAATGGTGGAATAATGCACGGAATGACATAAAATTTTGCACGAATTTTACTTTATACGACTGCAAATCATACTGTTAAATTTCGTGAAGATCGGTCCATCATTTACCATAGGCCCCATATAAACCCTTCTCGCGGAAAACAGTTAAGTACGCCTAAAACCGCAATAAATAACGCTAGCTTACTTAAATTTGGTACGTCACAGTTTTATAATACGTCAAATCACACTGTAAAATTTTTTGAAGATCGGTCCATAATTTACACTAGGTCCCATATAAACCCTACTCCCGGAAAACAGTTTAGTACGCCTAAACCCGTAAAAAATAACGCTATCATATTCAAATTTGGTACGTCACAGTTTTATACGACTAGAAATCACGCTGTAAAATTTTTTGAAGATCGGTCCATAATTTACAATAGGCCCCATATAAACCCTACCCCTGGAAAACAGTTTATTGCGCCTAAAACCGTAATAAATAACGCTATCATACTAAAATTTGGTACGTCACAGTTTTATAGGACCAGAAATCACACTGTAAGATTTTTTGAAGATCGTTCCACAATTTACACTAGGCCCCATATAAACCCTACTCCCGGAAAACCGTTTAGTACGCCTAAAACCGTAATAAATAATGCTATCAAATTGAAGTTCGGTGCGTCACAGTTTTATAGGACGAGAAATCACACTGCCAAATTCCGTGACGATTTGTCCATAATTTACCATAGGCCCCATATAAACCCTACTCTCGGAAAATAGTTTATTGCGCCTAAAACCAAATAAAGCCCACTTTGGGATTTATTGATATTGCGGTGAAATTTTTTACTTAAATTCATATGGCAAGAAAAACTATCATGCAATTTTGTGAAATTCACTGTCAACGCTAAAAATGATTACACTGCTGTATTGAAATTTATTCTAATTTATTTTTTGTAATACCAGAAATCAGTCTTCAGAATTTTGGGATGATTGGTCCATAATTTACCATAGATCCAATACAAATTACCCTCCTAAAAATCATTTTAGTCGGGCTAAAACTTTTGCGAATCATGATATTTTACTCAAGCCAGTTCAAAGTTCTTACAAGAAACTAATAACATTTTTTTATTGTCGGTCAATAATTTAATTCAGGTCTAAACCGCAACCAATTTTAATGCTGACGTTCGTTTTTGTGAATCTTAATTAATAATATATATGTATTTATCATATAGAGCCCACTCCTGTCGGTGGAGGGTATCAAAGATTCGGCACAGCCGAATATAGCACTCTAACTTGTTTAATATTAATTTTTGACAGAAGCTCAAGCAAGCTCTTGCATATTATAGTAGGGCCCATAGTATATAACTAGTATGCCGACTGGTGAGAACGTTCTCTTTTTTTTATAACTCTCATCACACATATAGGTTCTGTGTGAATTCAACACACTTAAGAACAACAAAAACAAAACAAAATTTGAAATTTTTTAATTTAAAATTTTTCACAATATAACACTTCATGTTTAATTTTATGACTTAAACACATAATTAATAATTTTTTTCAATACATTTTGCTAATTTGCTTTTACAAAATGTTTTTATTTTTCACAAACTAAAAATTTTTAAATAAATTTTTTTGACACTAAATTTTTTCTGTTGTTAATATTATTAAAGCCAGCAGAGTAGCATTTTGTGGTATAAAAATAATATTTGAAATCATTAATTATTTATATATTATCCGATATTGCAGAATAAAAATTTAGCAAACATGGCTTTTAAAAGTTTATAAATGCAGCCAGCATTCAATAAATTGAAAATTTATTGAACTAAGAAAATTTTATTTTGGAAAAAAAAATTGTTGCCACATTCTATACGATTTTATGCAACTATGTTTAGTGGTGGAAATAGTTTTATACACCAATACATTTGAAAAAAATCTTACTAATACAAACATAAAAATGTACCACTGACAGTTGAGTTATGTACCTGTCAAAGAGTCGGCATACTAGTTGTATACTATGGTAGGGCCTTTTGTCTCTTTTATGAATAATTTCCAATCGCTTCAATCACCTGTATTCCTGGGGGCTAATTCAGGAAGTTGTGCTCGAATACTTATTCGATTCGAAAGCAGCCCACACTAATCAAATCCAAATAATTTTTTCAGTTTTCTTAAGTATTTATTTGAGTATTCACAACACTACAAAAATAATTTCAATTCGTTCCGTATCGACTGAAAGAATTATATATAAAATTGCTTTCGAATCGAAAAAGTATTCGACCACGAGTGCCAGAATTAGCCCCCTGAACTTTCCGCCTTTAGTTCGAAAATATCACTTATTCCGATTTTTTTATTGAGTCTTCTTTAAAGTGGAATTCGTCTCTATTATTTAAAATATTTAAATAATTTAAAGTGAAGTTAGTTTAAATATCATAAAAATTGGCGATGAACCTTCCCTTAGCAAAGTGTAGGGTACAACAAAACATTAGCAATGTTTGCAGCAGCTCCAAGGGGTGACATTATTTTTCATGTCAATGGTTTTGTTTTTGTTTATTTCATTTCGCTTCAGTTTTATATCACAAACTCGCGAACAACGCTGCTCCTTAATTTTAATGTTTGTTTTTCTTCACTTTCCAAGTATTTGCCCAAACAATTGTTTATTTAGTTGATTGTCTTTAAAGTGGGTTTGTTCTCGCTGGTATTTTGTTGATAGATCCACCTTTTTGTTGGTTTTTTTTAGGAACAGGAAAAGAACATAATATTTAAATTGTCTTATGTTTTTTTAACCTAAGGGCAGGTGTAAGTTACAATTCCATTTATTTATTTACTCACTCCTCCCACTCTGAGAAATCTTGAGGGTGTTCTGTTTCTTTTATTTTCTAAGTTTGAAAGTGCGTTTTGTCAGTCTATATTTCAAAGATTTTTGTATCCATTGTGTGACGGCATTTGTGTGTATGATTTTTTTTTGTCATCAAGTTGAATTGGTTTTTAATGTTTCCGCTGAGATACGTTAAGAATAATTGTTTTGCGTGTTTAAAGGTAAAATTATTTATTTCTTTGTTTTTGTTTTTCTATTGCTTATCATAAGACTGGTGTTTTTATATTGGCAATCTTTGAACCCCACAGGTGTTTTTTGGAGTTCCCTTTTGTTGGGTGGTTTTTGTTTTGTTTTTATCTTAAGAGATATTTTTTGCTAAATCTTTTATTTATTAATTTAATTTAAAAATATAAAGAAAACAATTAAAAAATGTTGGGCACGTAAACGTATGCTGTGGTGTTGTAAAGAGAAGTTATCTGCGAAGTATGCAATAGATTTTTAATATCAGTTGAATTCACACTTCACTCGGTACCTGTTTACTTGCTAAATCGCTTTTAACTAAATTATACCATATAAATTCTGTAAAAACCAACTACGGAAATAAATTTATATTTCTGATGGAAAAGTGTACTACGATGCACATTTTTCTGGTTCTAAGCACTAGTTGTACTATTGATTTTTTAATATATTTTTATGATGTAAACTCCCTTTTTTATTTAATGCAAGTGTTATCATACGAAAAAATATGTTTAAAAAAATATTCGTTAATATGAAATACCGTGTAAAAGCTTCATAATTTTTAAGCGTTATCGTTGTGAAATAACTGTTTTTGGTAATTGTTTTCTGAAAATTTTTTTTAAAGATGGAATGGAAAAAAATCTTTATATATAATTACCAATTTTGTATTTTTAAAAATCATGAGAAATCTACAAACGGGAAAGAGTTAAGGCAATGTCAGATACAACTTATGCTTCGCGTTGCGTTACGGATTTGCTTTGACATCTAATATGAAATATACATACCCTGGGATTTGTGAAAATAGAACAAGTATAAAAAGAAAGAACTCATGGCCTGCGCAAGAGGAACCAATCATTTAACTAGTATATGAAAAATCAAAAGGTAGAAAAAGTAATAAATAACAGTACAGTAATCACCGGTGGTGTGACACATTTTTTTGGGACTTTCTAAAATTTGGTTCTTAAATTTAGTTCTTTTATCGAAACAATACTACATTGTAGTAAAAAAAATTCTTGACAAAACGAAAAAGTTTTCTGTTTTAATCGGGCAAATTACATGTAACTTAACAATCGTCTAATTAACACTAACTGGCTTCAATTACTGACTGCTCTGAATAGCTTACCTTGTTCTGTTGACGATTTGCCTGACACTTTTTATAAAACTATGTTTATTTATATGGAGGAATGCATCCCCAAGCACGTTCCACGTAACAAATCTGGCCCACCCTGGAATGCTAAACAACTTTCGTCTCTTAAGAATATAAAAAACAAGCACTTTAAAAAATATAAAACCACTAGAGCTTCTATTTACTATGAAAAATATTCAGTCGCTCGTGCAGAATATAATTTGCTTAACACAGAACTGTACAAGATCTATCTCCGTAATGTTAAGCGAAACTTTGTTCAAGATCCCAAATCTTTCTTTAAGTTTGTTTACACTAAAAGGAAAGCCACAGAATTTCCAAAGGTCATGCAATACTTATGTTCCAAGTCAAGTGATGAATTAAAAATCAATAATTTGTTTGCTGACTTCTTTGCTTCTACACGCAGAAAAAAATATGTTTAAAAATGGTCACCTCCAACAAAACTATTTTTTTTGAAAATTTTTAAACATATTATGTTTAATTTAACCATATTATTGTCACCGACAACTATATTTTTGTTAAATTGGTACTCCATCAGGAAGCCACAACCATATTATGGTTGTCTTTAAACATGTTTTGGTTAAATATGACAATAATTTGTTTTTAAATTAACAAAAGTATTTTCCTCTTTTCCAAGAGCAACATGCTATGGTTGAAAACCAACCATGCTACTTTAAGTGTTAAACAAGTTTTAGTTATTATTAACCAAAACGTGTTTGGAGGCAACCATAATATGGTTGCGCCTTCTTGATGGGAGACCCATTTAACCATAATATTGTTGTCGGGGACAATAATATGGTTAAATTAAACATAATATGTTTAAAATTTTTTTTTAAAATAGTTTTGTTGGAGGTGACCATTTTTAAACATATTTTTTCTTTGGGTGTACATATTCCAAAACTCTGAATGATGCTAGTAATTTATACCCTTACAAGATAACGGGTAACCAAAATATATATTTTTTTACTATCACTACCTCTCATATTCTAAAATGTTTAAAAAGCGCTAAGTCATCATCTTTTAGTGGTCCAGACGGTATACCAAGTTGTGTTTTAAAAAATTGCGCACCGGCTTTGGCGATACCCTTGTCTTTAATCTTTAATGCATCTTTAAACTGTGGTTACTTTCCGAAGACTTGTATAATTCCATTGTTTAAATCAGGAAATAAATCAGATATATGCAATTACAGAGGTATAGCTAAACTAAGTGATATACCAAAACTTTTTGAAAAATGTTTAATGGATTGCCTTACTCATCAAGTTTCTGCCTTATTGTCACCACTGCAACATGGCTTTCGGAAAGGATTCTCTACTATGACTAACATTCTCCACTTTACAACGTTAGTTAATAGAGCTTTTGCCAACGGACACCACACAGACGTCATATACACTGATTTCAGCAAGGCTTTCGACAAAGTCAACCATACGCTTTTGTTAAAAAAAAACTGGATAGTAACGTCCTGAGCTGGATCAAATTATATATGTTGTGTAGAACTCAATCTGTAAAATTTAATTCTGCAGTTTCGAAAAAAATCAATGTAAAGTCTGGAGTACCTCAGGGTAGCCATATTGGTCCAATTCTGTTCCTTCTTTTTATTAATGATTTGCCTGAAGCAATTCAACATTGTAATGTGTTGATGTATGCAGACGACGTAAAATTATTTTTTAGTGTTAAATTTCCTTGTGATCAACAACATCTACAAAATGACCTGGATAGTTTTAACAAATGGTGTAAACTTAACCTGATGGAACTAAATTTAAAAAAAATGCAAGCATATGCAATTTTCTAGAGTAAAAAAGAGTGCTTACTCCTACGCTCTTGATGGCTGTCATTTACAAACTGTAAGTGAAATAATGGATTTGGGAATATTGTTAGCATAGCTGCCAGATAAAATAGGTCGAAAATCGTCAAAATTTGAGGAAAAAATCGTCAAAATCGTCAAATTGACTAAGCTAAATCGTCACAAAAATCGTGATTGTAAAAAACCACTAACATTTAATAAGTTTTGAAATTAAATAGTATTTTTAGTTTCCGTTGAAATGAAGTAACAATTTTCGTTTAGAAACTTTTTATTGAAGTAACACAACCAAAACTTCTTTAAAACTATTGGCATTCATAAGAAAATTAATTAAATAATTTAACTTTGTTGTTTTTCCATTTGGCCAATTTTTAAGTTCATTTGTATTTCCTTATCAAGCTAATACGGCCTAAAATCTTTAATGTAATTAAAACCACAATTTTAATACATTTTTTCCCGACGTTTCGTCGATTTTTTGTCGACTTCTTCTGGGGATACGTCTATTTAATAAAAACATAACATTTATTAACAAAATTTTTAACAAATAACATTGAAAACTTACATTTTTTATATTATTACATCAAAATGACAAAATTTACATTTAACATATATAACGTAACAACATAAAACATTGAGTTATTTTTAAAAAACATATTTCCACAACACAACTTATTTTATAGCGACACGATAACTTGCACAGATGTTGTTCGTATCTTCTTTTAGATTCATCGTATTTTTTATGTTTTGTTGGATCCTTAAGCTTTCTTTAGTAAATCGTTTTCTTGTAGAGTCTTCTTTGTCTAATATCTTTATTTGTTGGAAGTCTGGTACATGTTGAGATTTAATCATATGCATGGCTAATGCTGTGGTCTCCTTCTGTTTTGCAATGTCCATTTTATGTTCTCCAATCCTTATGGATAACGCCCTCTTTGTTGTTCCAATGTATGTTTGATTACATTGTTCTTTGTCATTTCCCTTACACTTTATTTCATAAACAACATTACTTTGTTGTTGTTTTTCCACTGGCGCTTTTATTTTCGTAAATATTGCACTTGTTGTTTTGTTCGGTTTGTACGCAAAACATATGTTATTTTGTTTCAGTGTTTCTCTCATGTTTCTGTTGTCAGTAAGGCCAGGGATGTATTGTACACTGTAAAATTTCCTGTTTTCTTTTCCATCAGTGTTGTCAATTGTTTTATTATTTTTTAAACTCCTATTTACGTCATTAATTAAAGATTTGATTAATTTTTTTGGGAAACTGTTTTGTGTCAATATTTCAGAAATTTTGTTTATGTTTCTATGATGAAATAGTTCGTCGCTGATTTTCAATACCCTCTCTATAAAGTTTTTTGCTGTATTTATGATTTGACTCCTGGGTTGTGTAGCGTTGAAATTCATGAGTCTACCTGAAGCTGTTTCCTTAGAGTACCAATTGAAAACAATTGTATCCTTAATTCTGCGTAGTTTTGCGTCAAGATATGCTATTTCATTGTCTTCTTCTAATTCAAGGGTGAATTTGATTTTTTCATGGTGTGAATTAAAAGTTTTAAGAAATTCATCTTTATCGTCTTTATTAATTATAGCAAATATGTCGTCTACATATTTTGCTATGTATTTAATATTAATATTTTTGTTTTTTAATTCTAATATTGCATCGTCCAACAAATTGTCAAGAACAATATCAGCTATTGTTGGCGAGAGCGGGTTGCCCATTGGCATTCCAAATATTTGATTTATTACCTTTCTACCATAAACAAAGTAATTATTGTCTGTCAAACAGAATTTCAAAATTTCTAAAAACTTTGGTCTTGGGATATTAGTAAACTGTTTGATTGTCGGCCATTTTTCCATAATATTTTTGATAGCTGTGTGTACAGGTATATTTGTAAATAGTGAGATAACATCAAAAGAAACTAATATGTCCTGTGTCTCAAGTTTTATATTATCCAGTTGATTCTTTAATTCAATCGAATTTTTAATATTGTATTCCCTAGAAATAATGTTGTTGAGAATTGTTCCCAAATATTTGGACAGGCTATAACATGGCACTTGCACTGACGACACAATTGGTCTAAGAGGAACGTCTGGTTTATGGATTTTTGGTAACCCGTAAATTCTGGGTGCAGTAGCCGCATGACAAATAAGTTTACGCTTTTGCCACATATCAATGAATCCATTCCTTTCTAACTCCGAAATGATGTTGTTGTTTTGTTTCAGAAGCTTATGGGTCGGATCAGTTCGTATTGTTCTATAAGTGTTTCTATCTTCTAAAATATTTTCCATCTTACGTTCATATTCCTGTTTATACATGGCTACTGTTTTGTTACCCTTATCTGCTTTTATTATTATCAAATCCTGATGTTTTTTTAAAAATTTTTTAGTTTTTTCGAAAACTGTTAAAATAAATTTTTCTTTAGGGGTATTTCTAAATTTCCTTTTGAAGGAACTTATACCATTTGCTAGTTTAGTTCTAGCAATATCCTTTTCCTTGTCAGAATTTTCATCTATGTCTTGGATACATTGTTCAATATCCGCAATTATGTTAATCGGAGAAAAATTTTTTTCATTTACCGGCAACGCAAATTTTTTCCCTAACGCAAGAATCCATTTACTTTCCATAGGTATGTTTACTTTAGTTTTATTTTCAAACCAATGATTGTTGAAAATTAGTCCATATGATTTAAACTGTTTTTCTTTCAGTGTAGTTAATTTAATCAGCTGTTTTGTTTTTACTTCTTCTCTTATGTGTGTCATTCTGTCATTTTGTTTGCTAATAAAATTTTTATAGTCATCACCTGTTACCATTTCCTCAATACCAGTGCTCATGTGATAAATTTTTCTTTTTGTTATTTTTATATTTGTTGTTGTTTGTGAAATCTCCAAATTAAGAATTTTTTTATGAAAATTGTGCTCTATCTTACCCAACTGATTTTTAATTGTACGGCATTGAAATAATTGTTTAACCTGAACTGTAGAATTTGTTGTATGTTTTGGAATTATACCATAACTTCTACACGACAGTAAAAATGTTAACCTTTCTTGTTGTTGTGCTAATCTTCTGACTTCATTACAATATTCCTTCATCACTCTGCAAGTTTCGTTGTCATATTTAAGTTGTATATGTTTGAAAAACCCCTTCATGTTTTGTTTTGGTATTGTTTTTATGTTCTGTATGAATTAAATAATTAATTTTCGGCAAGCTCTCCGATATATTACCTTTGTTGTTTTTCCATTTGGCCAATTTTTAATAATTTTTTAATAGTAATAGTTTGCTTTCATTTGTGTTGTTAATAAAAAAAATTTATGTTTTATGTTGTGTGTATAAAACTAAATCTGTAAAATAACGTAAAATTAAAACAATTGACGAAAAGATTAAAGACATATCAATAAAAATATCTCCCTGAAGATGTTGGGAATCTCCAACGAAACTTCGGAAGAAAAAATTATGTTATAATCTTTTTATTTTCATAAAACACAAGACCTTAATAAGCCCGTTTAGAGTTTTCTAAAAAACATAACAAAACCAAGAAATATCAAACACCTTTTTACACGTCGAAAATCCTGCTTAAGAACTTAAGTCTGAAAAACACCGATAAAATCAGACTTTGTGAATGAAAAGTTTAATAAAGCAGTAATAATTAATCAAATAGAAATCTTAAAAATATGCTTCGTAAAAAAATCGTTTTGTATATGATGAAGCTAAGACAAGAATAAATCAAATTATCGAAGAAGCTTAAATAAAATGAGAAATTATATTAAACACATTTGTAAATTTGAACAAAATTTGTCATTTGAAAAATCGTCAAATTTAGGGTAAAAATCGTCCTATCGTCAATAGACCATTTTTGACCTAAAAATCGTCAAAATGACGATAAATCGTCAAATCTGGCAGCTATGATTGTTAGATCAAAAACTTAATTTTATTCAACATATAACGATGACTGTAAATAAATCACGCAGTGTTCTGGCTTTTATTAAAATATGGGCAAAGGAATTTAATGATCCCTTAACCACAAAAAGGCTTTTTACTTCGCTCGTTAGACCAATTTTAGAATATGGTAGCATTATTTGGGACCCGATCTATAATATCCACAACGATCATATCGAATCAGTTCAAAAACAATTTCTTATTTTCTGCTTAAGAAATAATTATAGAGGACGCCTGGTACTACCTTCATACTCAACAGGACTACCTGAAATTAATTTACCAACTTTAAAAGCCCGTAGAATGATGCTTAATATATCTTTTATGTTCAGTTGTATAAATGGTAGCACACATTCTGAATTTTTATTAAGTAACGTAACTTTTAATATCCCTCAGCGCTATCATCCTTTTTTCAATCCTCTATATGTCAGGACATACCGAACTAACTTTGCTATGTCAGATCCACTAAAAAAATTATGCAGCTGTTTTAATGAAATGTATAACTTTATCGACTATTCTCTAAACATTAACATCATAAAAAGCAATGTCATATTATTTTTAAATCAATAATGTTTATTATAATCTTTCTTTCTTTGCATAAATGTAAAAAAAAAATATTATGTTACTACACTAACATAATCTGTAAGGAATTTGTCCATAAATTAAATAAATAAAATAAATAAATACTCCATTATAATAACTAACACTAAGCACATTCATTGAGATTAGATGTGTGACTTATCAAATGGTGCCTGTTAGTTGTCAGTTGACCCCTCGAATGACAACCCCATGTAAGATTGATAGGTCCCATTCATATAAAGTGTTAGAACTAGAAGGGGTCTCTACCACCAAAGACCTATCACGGGACTACTTTAGTGTCAGTTCGCTTCCCTCATGGGTAGTTTTACCAACCATGTCACATAAAGTACTTAAGCAGAGCGAAGCGAAAAGTTAGGCAACTCTCATCTTTTTGCGCGCTTTGACAATCAGCTAGTATAATTTCCTTAATTTTTTCTTTTTTTGCAAAATTCAATTCCAATAAATCTTCTAATAAATTGTTTAACTTCTATTTTTATAACAAATAATTAAATGTATAATTTACCAACCGATTTTTAAGGTAACCAAACAATGCGTGAGTGTTGTTATTGTGTCATACACCTTTTGCTTTACGCTTTTCTTTCAAACTTAGAAACGTCACGCAACGCGACGAAGTTGTATCTTGGACGGCCTTTAAAGTCTTATTACTTTCACGTAAAGCCTCAACCTATGAAAAAAATGAGACATAAATCATACAAATCTATGAACGCGTTTCGCTTCTAAGTAACTAAGTAATGCTTGGAACACAACTGGGGCGAACGATGAATTTTTGGCAACAAATATTCGTCGCCAAAAATAAAAGACGTTTGTGTATATGAAAATGCACACAATCAGGGCGCCGGCAAAAATTCGCCAGACGCGGCGAACTTTAAATAGATTTAATTCTATTTCATACGCCAGCGAACGACGAACTAATCAGTACTAGGTGTCCATGTTTGGTTTTAGTTAAGAAGTAGTTTAGTAAATAAAGTTACTTTTTACTTTAAAAATTGTTTTTTTTTATTGTATAACACATAAAATAAGTATACAAAGTATTTTGCTATAAAAACACTTTTAGTTGTGTTTTTGATTATGTTTTTATTTTCAAGCATTTTTTTTTGAATATGGTTACACTATTTCTCTCTCTTTGCACAAACAGTAATCAACTTTCTCAATTATAAAAGCTGCCAGCGACGAATATTATTGTGCTTCGAATTTACTCAGCGAATTTTTATGGAAAAATTCGACGTGTTGGGCGAAATTCGTCGTTCGTCCCAGTTGTGTTTCTAGCATAAAGGTACGATACCTCATTTATAGGTGAAGGGAAAACAGTTCATAGATAAAATAGCAGCAAACACACACACACATTAAAAAATTTTATTTTTGTATGGAAATCGCGATTTTTATCAATTAAATTTTCCCAATAAATTGTGAATAAAATTAAAAGTTGTGCACCGGTTTCAATGAAATAAAGCTCATAGTATTCGAAAAAACTGTGAATTTTTATTTTTTTTATGAATTTTTGAAGAACAAAAATTTAATTTTTTTTTTTAAAATTATCGTATTTTTTGTCAAGATTTTGTTTACTGCTGTAAAACTAATTGTAATTCTCTTTGAAGAACTTATTAAATACATTTCAAAATTCAATTCGATAAACTCCGAAATAACCATTGTAATTTTTTTAATTGAACTGTTGGTTTATTTTCAATTGAAGTTTATGATATTTTAATTAAGCTTGAGTTCATCAAATTAAATTTTCATTAAATAATTTTTATTGAAGGAAGGAATTTACAACATGAAATTAATTAAATTTTTTTTTTTTGATAATTCTTGACTGAACACGGGATTGAACTCGGGTCGATTTACATGTTTCGAAAATAACCACATTCACATCATCAGAATTCTTCTACGTTCTACCGTTTGCACCACTACGGCGCCTGCCAGTCTATAGTCAAACATGAATCTTAAACAAATGGTATTGGTAGATCGAAATTTGCTGTAACTGATTATCGATTTTCAATTTTTATTTACATATTTTTCCTCACTTCTTGTTTTTTCTTACCGCTTTTAGTTTTTTCCATCAGCTCGACTTTTCGCGATATACTGTTACGTCCAAAATTAAGGCACTTCCGCTACATATATTGCAATAGCTTGAAAACGGTTCACCATATTCAGTTAAAAAAATAATTCAAAATTCGTCAATAATATTATTTTACATCGGTTTTAAATTTGCCTAGAAGTTTCAGAGACATCGTTCAGGTTAACTGAATATAGGGAATCATTTTCAAGTTATTCCAATATATGTAGCGGAAGTGCAATAATTTTGGACATACCGGTATATCGCGAAAAGTCGATCGGAAAAAAACCATTTATTTGCTTTTTTACAACACTGAAAAAATAATTTCGATTCGTTCAATATCGATTTCAAACATTAGAAATAAGATTGCTTTCGAATCGAACAAGTAAGTATTCGATCACAACTACAAGAATTACTCCCTGGGTAACAATTCAGCAGCTAATATCAATGCCAAATATCTCCCCTGTTGACACGGAAATAACAAAACGAAAAATGGAATTAGATATTTCACATACTGCGCAAGAGCTGCCAGGTCGCTCACGTAACACCTGGCAATGTATAATCTTAAAAGAATTTCAATTGCCGCGGATCATGTAAATTAGAGAAGATGTGCTTGTGTCCTATGCTCAACTAAATGAACTTTCTACTAATTATTTTATATATAAATCACTGTTCAGAACACTTTCCTCCTCTGTTTGTCAACCGATTTTTATTACTCACCGAAGTGTATATTTTTATTAAAATCGGCAACCTTATATTTCCAAAACTAAAAGAGATAAAAAAAAAAATAAATAAATTAATACTTTTCGTTGTGTATTTGAAAAAAGCAGACAGGTGTCGGGTACATTCTTGAAGGTCGTCCTTTTAGGAAGAAAACGGGTATAACCTGTATTTAGGAACTTCTTTGTCACCACATCTATCTTTTCAACCAATAAACGTTAAAATAAGAATTATACAAAATTCGATCTAAAAAATACTGTGCTTGGTACTGTTTCGAAATTCGAACGTTTAAGGGATAAATATCGTGCCCATTTTTGGTACTTTTTTACAAAACATTTTTCTCAATTCATTGACATATACATATTAAGTTATGGGCTCCCAATACAATTTAAACATTTTTAATACTTCAATGGGGGAGATAAAATGTATCAAAATAGGGAGGAAATATGAGTTATTATTAAATGGTAATTTTTAAATTTGATATAAAACTTAACTTAGAAACATATTATAATTAAGGTGCAGGTTCCTGAGTGAAAGAGAACTTATAAGATAATGTTGGTACTTTTTTGTTCTTCCTCTGGTACCTTTTAAATTTTTGTTTATATTGGAACTTTAAAGATTAAATCAAGCATGCATAGTCCTGAGTGAATAAGAATATTCAAAGGGGAGCTTTTTGGTACTTTTTCGTTCTGCATCTTATACTTTGATCAATTTTCGTCATTATTAGACATAAAAATATAAAATTATACATGAAATGTCCTGAGTAGACGTAAAATTGGAAGAGGAGACTTTTTGATAGTTTTTTGTTTTTCAATTGGTACTTTCTGATATTTTTTATACTGAACTAACAACATTAAATTTAACATTCATGGACTCACGTTAAAGATAATTTATGAAACGGAGGTTGGGTCTCACCAAATCGAACGTATAAGACGGTAAAAATAAATGTTCGAAACATATAAATTCGTGTATGTATATTTAGATGTGCTATGTTTTCTTCATATTTACAAAATAGTTTATGGTCGAATTTCGACCTTTAGGAACACACTTGTCAATTTAAATACATTGTAAATAGTTATTATGAATAAAGGTCTTAAAGGTAGTGTATAAAGTCGTTCCTAAGCATTTAAGGAATAGAACTATTACAAAAAACTTTATAAAATATATAACTGAAATTTAGCTCATAGAATAAATTCGATAAAGAAAAAATTTTGAATGTAAATGTTTTTTTTTAATTATTTTTTTTTAGAAAATAGAAAGAAATTTTGCTAAGGGCCAATTCAACGCTTAACACATCAGGAGATGTTAAAATATAAATTTTTTATCCTACTTGTTGATTAAGGGATCACACACTTTTTATCACACCAAAATATATAATTTTCTTTTATTTAATAATGTAAACCAAAGTATAACATTTAAACACTCACTGCCGCATTCATAAAAAACTAAAATGGATATGAAATCTGTTTTAAGAAAAATTTGTATGGACATTTTGTTTCAAAATACGTTTGAAATCTATTTTATTTTTTAAGAATACGGCAGTCACTGTTTTCGGCTTTAAAATTTATTTACAAGGCAACTTAAATATTAGGTGGCGGCAATCAATCCTACAATACAAAAACAACAGCGTTTTTGTTTTTGCTTTTCGGTTGTAAGAAATATTATTTTTAAAATTAATATTCAATTTGATGAACTTAAGCCTAATTAAATATCAAAAATTTAAATTAAAAGCCAACAGTTCAATTAAAAAAACACAATTGTTTAATTTTTAAAAATTTTACAAAATTTGTTTGTCTTTATTAAAAAAAACATTTGGTTTTCAACGCAACCATATAATTAATTCGCCTTGTTTATTTTATATTTTTGACGCTTTATTCTTTTTTACATTTGATGGCTGAAAATATTCCAATAAAAACGAAATTGGTGTGGTGTGTTTTCGCATTAAAATCAGCTTTACCGTGGGATATTTTCAAAAAGTAGCAAAAATAGGGGATATCTACAAAAAAGTGGCAACAAAAAGGGGATATCAAATTCCGTTTTCCACTTATTTTTTATTAATTTATCTAAAATTTCAAATAACAAATAAATAAGAAAACATTATATTATTCACTTTTCGGCAAAAAAAGTCGGAGGCAAGAGCTTTTTTATGCGATTTTAATTAATTTCAGCGTGCCGAATCCAAATCTCTTTACAGATTGTTTCAATCGCGTCTAGTTTTTTTATGGGCTAAACCAATATTTCGCCCGAAATAAGGCGGTTATACTAATACATTTTATCATGAGAAGGATTTGTCCAATTTTGATCAACATACTTACAGACGATTAGGAATAAAATTTCATTTCAGTCATCAACATTTTTTATATTTTTAACTGTTTCGGAGTTATTCAGAAAATAGTAGTGATAATTTTTTTTTTGCAAAATTAGTACCATTAATTCATATAAAAATTATACGGTCAATAATTTGAAATTTTTATCATTAATCTAAAAGCCAGGTGTATTACGAATAAAATACGCCAAATATCATGAAAATCGTAAGACAAATAAGACGATTATGCTAATAGATTTCATATTGACTTGCGAACGATTTGTCCGATTTGAATACAATTAACAGCGAATGATATATATTCCCTTTAAGCCATATTTAGATTAGTTTTCTATATTTTTTATAACAGTTTTGGATATATTCAGATAAAAGTGGCGGTGATCTTTTAAAGAAAAATTAATATTATTTTTGCTAACACAAAATAAATTCAAAAAAAGTCATAAGAACAAAAATGTAAAATTTTTATAATTTATCGAATAAAATAAGCCACAATCGGTTGACAAATATTGATTTTGATTAACAACTTATTGACATTTTTTTATAATACGTATACAGCAAGGCGAATTCATTCCAGGTAATCTCGGTAGTACAACAAGCACAACTCGTACAAAAACCACAAGCAATTTGTTTTTGTAAAATCATTGTACAATTTCAAAACCGAAACAAATAAAAACAGAAACAAAGATAATAAACAAAATTTTGACATCCAACAATTATAAACTCTAAAGAAAAAAAGTTATCTGCAGGTCTTTTAGGATCACCTGTAATGAATTCGCCTTGGTATACAGAAATTTAATGTTAGTACTTTCATGTGTAAATCCAGTGTTATAAAAAATAAAATTTTGCAATTTTTGTGTATTTTTTCTAAAGTTATCCTACAGACTTGCAATTTTTGTTGCTGCAACTTTTAAAAATTCTGCTTTGAAATTGCATTAGTGTCCAGATTATGGAATTAAAGTTGTGCAATTTTTGTGTTATCTTGTCTTTCCTCTTCTCACTTTTATTTTTTATATATAAATGCAAATAAACCTACAGCTAATTTCAAGTTAAAATGTGTGAGAATTAAAAAACAAAACGGAACTGCAGAGTAAATGAAACTGAGTACCTATTCCCAATCTTTTCACCCTTGGCACCAATTATCTCAAGAATTGCTGCAACAAAAATTGCAAGTCTGGACTATGACTAACAAAAATAAGTTAAATTTGTATTCTATACACCATGGTATAAGTATTTATTTCATCATGATATACACATTAAAGTAAGCAAAGAGAGTTCACTAAGTGAGATCAACTCTTAAGCAACTCTGCTTTTGTGGTCCGATTGTCAAAAATATTGCTATTAAATAAAGCTGTTTGTTTACATGAAAAAACTTTAGTTTGTATACAAACTTTGACAAAACAATCAGCGAAAAAACCCAGTTGTTGACTTGACGCACATTCTAGTGAGTTCGCCTTTAAGCCAAGTGTGTAAATATTAATTATTCGGAGGATATACATAAGCTTACCACGCTAAACAATAAAAAAGGTTTACGCTTTCTTACATATGTATATACGAAAACTGTACAACTTACATTAAAGCTGGGAGTTTTAGTAAAGCAGAAAGTACAAAAAAGTATCTCTTCATTAAGTAAAAAGTATCAAAGGAGTGACAAGAATTACAAAAAGTGGCATTTTTGGGTGCATTTTGTAAAAGTAGCAAAATAGTATCCCAGCAGTCGAAAAAATGGCAAATTGCTACTAAAGTAGCACCAACGGTAACGCTGATTGAAATACAGAAACACTTTGAACTCACTAATCGAGAAACGATGAAATTTTTTGTTTCAGGCTTAATGTGAAAACTTTTTCAATGCGAGAAATAGAGAAGTACTGGTTACATAAAAAAAACCATCAAAAAATTAAGCACTTGCACGTGGCAACTTACCCCTAAAGTAGGCAATTCCTTTTAATTAATAATGATTTTTTTATGTTTTGTCATATTTATGAGGTCTCCTGCTTAAAGACTTAAATTACTCTTGTTTTGAATTGAAAATACTTGTAATTTTCGCAAATAATTTGATTCTCGTTTCTTTTAACAAGCAGCTGACAGTTTTGAACAAACCCCTACGACAATTACAATCTGCAATGTTTAATATTTTTTCATTACAAGCATTTACATGTTGGACCATCATCATTCTTGCTTACAATAAAAAAAAAATCAAGTTTCATTATAAAACGCGTTTTATGTTAAATGTTGTTGACATTGGCAATATCCTGGAATATGGACATCAAAAGCCATTCATATTTGACTGTGCACAACAACAACAACATCATCATCATCATTGTGATAACCATCTACGACGATGAAATTGTTGTATGTCAGTTATCCAAAAATATAGAGAAACAATAAACAACATGAAACATGTAAAACATCGTAAACAGCAGCAGCAGCAGCAAGAACCAACATCACTAACAACAGTCTCATTGGCGTCGTCATCATCATCACTAGAATATTGAGACTTTAACATATCAACACTTTTGTTTTAATGTGACAGAATTGAAAGAGCGCCATTTTTGCGAAAACATATTCATTGGATGACTGTACATGAGTACTTTCGTCATCATCATCATCATCAGAAGTCCTTGTCCACGACCACGTTTCACATTGTTAAACAAATATAAAAAGAAATGTTTGTTAAACGCATAAATAAAAATTACCTGAAATCAACTGCGAAAATTGTAACAAGCCAAAAATAAAAAAAAAATTTATTTCGCATTTGAAAACGTTGGCTCAACAAAAAGAAAGTGCTTGTGCAAGGCAGTAAAATGGAAAAATATGTTATGATGCCTTTTTTCATTTCTTTTAACTAATAAACTTTTATGTTGTTAAATTTTGTTGGAGTTTTACGACGACGATGATGATGACCAGTTGAGCAAGTGGATATGAAAACATGAACAGCGAAATGAAAAAAAAAATTTATGATAAAATTGACTGAAATGCATGTCCACGCAAGAACGATTATGTCCAAATAACTTGAAGAAAAAACTCACTTGTAATATTTCGTTCTTTATTTTCGTTATTAAATATTTTATATAAAAATAAGCGAAAGATTTTGAAAATGTGTCATATTTACTTACTTAAAATAAAGAGTGTCTTCTTAATCCCGATAGAAATTACGAAAGGGTTAGCCTTCAAATTAACTGTCCTACTGCGTAAACTTTTTCGTCATTCAAGTTACACAGGGTCTAGAAAACCGGTACATTTTATCGAAAAAATAAAAATTATCAAAAGTGTAGTTTAGAAAATTGTTGGTGTAATAGTTTTTTAACAAAACTAAAGGTTTACAAGAAAAATTATAAGTAGTTTTTTTTATCAATTAAAAAAATTGTTTAAAAAGTATTTTAATTTAATTAGTGTGATAATTGAATCAATTATTTTTTTAGTTGAAAGAAAATTAAAAAAAAATAATTTTGATTTTAGTGTTCCACAAATGAAGATACGGGTTAAAGAAAAAAAAACAAATTTTCAATTAATCGATTAATCGACATAAATTATTCGAATTATTCCTTAATTCCTAATTGTTTGAATACCCTAATATATACCCTTTTGCCTTCGGTGAAGGGTATAAAAATTGAAAATTGGCAAAAATGAAATCACGTTTTTGCTAAAAAATAGATTGTCAAATTGGAAATGTGCATCTACGAGTATATGCAAATAAAGAATACTTTTTAAAAAACCTTGCCAACTTCGCCTAAAACTGAAAACAATATCGTTGTATTGTGATGAAAATCGATCGAGTTCAAAACAATAATTTTCAAAAGGTGTGATGAATTTTGAGAGATTTTAAAATCTTAGTCTGAATTAAAGTCTTATCCCTCCCTCTTTTCATAAAAAATATTTTTGATTTATAAAGGGCTTATTAAACAAATTTTCATAGAAAATTCGTTTCATAAGCCTGTTATAAACCTAAAATATTTTTTATGAATATAGGGGTTAATTTTTAGTTTAAAATACAAATTAATGAACAAATATTATATAAAATTTAAAAGAATATAGACAGGAAACCAGAGAAAAATTTATTAGAAATTAATTTGTAAAGATGCTGAAAAAGATATTAAAGGTTATAAATCGATTTGTTTTCAAAATCGATTTCCATCACTTACCAGAATGTGATGAAATTTATCGTTAATTATAATATACATTTTTCTTGAGGATCGCTGCATGGTTGATTTTAGCTTCTATATAAAATGATATCGTCGGACTTCAAGGTGTATAAAGACACAAATATAAAATTTGGTAAAAATAAACCCTCAACTATAATATGCATAAGCTTGCTTATGCTTCTGTCAAAAATTAACAAAAAGCTTTTCAAGTGCATTTAAAAACACAAACACAAGTAAAAAAACATTTGATTCCGTACGGAAAGTGTTATTACCTTCGCACTTTGCTTGAGCAAATGACACATTCATTAAACTTAACAAAATGTATCCTTAACCCTAGAAAGATAATCATAACATCGCATACGTTAAAAATAATCATGCATAAAATTTACACAATTATTTTAACCTGCTATATTAACGCAAAGAGAAAACATGGTTGTGGTAAACATAATCTAAGAGCAACATTTTATGTTAAGATTCATGATTGTAGTCAACATATTACGATTATTATTGAATAATATTATGACCAAATATATTCGTATTATTACATCATGATAATTTTCACTTAATCCTAATTTGTTTTTATTACATCATATTATAATTTAATGTATTAATATTATTATCATGTTAATCATAATAAGTTGAGAAGTAATCATATTATTATCATGTTAATCATAACAATATGTAGATTAAATCTAAAACCGAAAAATATTTTTAATATATATTTATGCTTATTTACTTACTGGCAACCTTAATGTTAAACTGTTACAGATATTTCATATTATAATATGATGCAACTTTAAACATAATATTTTTAACCTATTTATAAATTATTTTATAGAATTTTCCTTTTTTCTCTCGAATATAACACAAAACAAAAGTCAATATTTTTGCACAATTTAAAAACAATATTAATTTTATTTTGTGACACTTCATAATTTTATTTAATGTACCTACAATTTTTTTATTTTTTAATTTCTTTAAACTTTTTTATACCCTCCACCACCACTGTGGTGAATGAGGGTATACCAATGGCTAATAAATCAGTGAGTGTTTAAACGCTAGTTTAGTTGAACTAAACTTAAATTTATATGTAGTTTAAACTCAACAGTTGTAAATCAGTGTCCCATGTAGTTTAAAAAGTAACATGTGGCAGCACTACGATAAATGTTGACAAATTCATATGGTTTGTATTGGTAGTTTAAACGCCCAATATAATACGTATAAAGATGGTTTATATGTTTCCTGATTTATAGATTTGTTGGCTTAAACACATTTTAAACCAAAAATAGAGTTTAACTTGCTCTGATTTATTAGCCCTAAGTCGATTTAGCCATGTCCGTATGTCTGTCCGTCTGTTGAAAACACGTTCACTTTCGAAAAACGCAAAAGAAAAGAACAAACTTGGTCCCAAATTGCTTTTAGTTATCCTAAGCAGTTTGGGATTGAAATCCAGCAACATCGGTTCAGTAGGATCAGAACTATTGTTAAAAATGTGGAACCACCACCCTAAAAAAAAATTGATGATTTTGATACAAAAACTAACATAAATTGTGGAATAATGCACGAAATGACATACAATTTTGCACGAAATCGCTTTATACGACTGTTAATCTGTTAATACTGTTAAATTTCGTGAAGATCGGTCCATAATTGACCATAGGCCCCATATAAATCCTTCTCGCGGAAAACAGTTTATTGCGCCTAAAACCAATTAAAGCCCTCTTTTGGAAAATAATTAAATGCACCTCAAACCATCACAGATATAGATATTGCGGTAAAATTTCTTACTTAAATTTATATGGCCAGAAAAAATACCATGCAAATTTGTGAAATTTACGGTTAACGCTAAAACTAATTAAAATTTATTCTAATTAATTTTTGTAATACCAGAAATCAGTCTTCACAATTTTGGGATGATTGGTCCATAATTAACCATAGGTCCATTACAAATTACCCTCCTAAAAATTATTTTAGTTGGGCTAAAATATTTACGAATCATGATATTTTACTCAAGCCAGTTCAAAGTTCTAACAAGAAACGCATAAAACTTTCTTATTGTCGGTCAATAACACAGTACAACATTTTTCAGTTAATTGATTGCCAACTCAATTCTGTGAACTGTATGTGAAATTAGACCCAAAAAGAAGAATTTCTGCATCATTCGTTTTGTCTTCTTACCTGCGATTTGAAGTTAGTATCGATTTGAAGTTAGTACTATCGTATAGGGGAATTTACCCCGTTTTAGGCCCTGTTGTTTGACATAGCTCGACAACCACTAGCCCAATTTAGTTGAAATAAATTTTAAAAAATTAAGAATTACAATTGCCTTAATCTGTTTTCCTATACAAGTAACACTTTCGAAGTTAAAAATGAATGTATGAAGGGAAAAAATTATTTTTTGCCTAAAAATTTAAATTTTTTTTTTTTAAAATACATAAAAAATGCAAAATGGAAAAAAGTTTCAAGTCTAGTTATTTTTTCGCAAAGTCACATAACCTATGAGCAAAATGAGACAAAGATCATAAAAATCGATGCACGCGTTTCGCTTTTATTCGCAATTGAGTAAATGTATGAATTTCAAAAATTTGCTCGAGATATGCACAACATTATTTGGAGAAAACATTGACACCTTTTTCATGATTCTGAGAATTAAAAAAAAGGAATAAACAAAAGGTTATTTGATTTTTATGATTGCGGTAATAAATGTACGTGGACAATTAAACGGAAAGTGGCCCTTTTTATTATTTGGGTTTTTCCGGTGGCTACCTATATGATTTTTTTACAGAAATTGCACCCACATTTAAGGGTGGTCATTATTTGGAAAGTTTTGCACAGTTTGAAACGTACAAGTGCTGAATCAGGTATATAGCCAGCCGCCCTTAAAATATGCGCCCATTTATAAGTACCTGGCAGTAAAATATTCAAAAATACGTAGTATTTATAGGTGTGCATTGATCGATTTTTGGCATTCAGCCAGTGCCGACGAACGCGAACAGTAAAAGTAATTTTTCTCCAGTTTTTTAAAAGTGAATAACAACAAAACATAAAATATATCAATATGGAAAACAACAAGTGCCCATATTTGGATGAATATTGTTACGTTTGTGGTCATATCGTCCGAAAAATACAGAAAAAAGATCGAAAAAATTTGTTTACTGAGCAATTCAAAACCGCGTATTGTAATTATTTCGATGAAGCAGATTTAAGTGGTGCAAATTTTACGCCGAACACAGTGTGCAACAGTTGTTATACTACCCTTCTAAAATGGATTCACGGAAAAAGTAGAAAGTTATCTTTTAAGAAGCCAGTAATTTGGGTGGAAGACAGACAACAATTGAAAACAAAAGTATACACTGCTGCATTTACTGCCACACTTCCAGTGCAACGCCCTGCTGATACCGATGCACCTAAACCTCCGAGTGCGGATACTGTGTCCCTGCTAGCCGAAACCGTTTTCACCAATCCGACCGATTTGGATGATGCTGATTGGATACCCGATATTGAAAATAGTGCACCACAACCGCTACCACAAATCGAAATGGATTACATTGTGGCCAAGCTGGGACTATCACAACACGACTCCGAATGGCTGACATCATTTTTGAAGAGAAGAAAACTCACACAGCAAAATGTCAGCGCAACATCATACCGACAACGCCAAGCTGACTCAGACCATGAATATGTACAACCTACGAAGAAAACAAGATCATCAGAACCACAAGCGTCAACTTCTACAAGGATGGATATTGCCAATAATTGAAAAAATGTTCTAAATTTTGTTTTTATGCATATTATAATTGCGTATTAATTGCATATTATTTTATTTTCATTAAGTTTTTATAAATAAAGTTTTTTTTTGCATGATAATTTTTTAATTTATATTTTTATTTTAAGGGTGGTGGCTATAACTGATTTTTGAAATTCATACCTTTACTCAATTGCGAATAAAAGCGAAACGCGTGCATCGATTTTTATGATCTTTGTCTCATTTTGCTCATAGGTTATGTGACTTTGCGAAAAAATAACTAGACTTGAAACTTTTTTCCATTTTGGATTTTTTATGTATTTTTAAAAAAAAAAATTAAAATTTTTAGGCAAAAAATAATTTTTTCCCTTCATACATTCATTTTTAACTTCGAAAGTGTTACTTGTATAGGAAAACAGATTAAGGCAATTGTAATTCTTAATTTTTTAAAATTTATTTCAACTAAATTGGGCTAGGGGTTGTCGAGCTTTGTCAAACAACAGGGCCTAAAACGTGATAAATTCCCCTATACGATAGTACTAACTTCAAATCGATACTAACTTCAAATCGCAGGTAAGAAGACAAAACGAATGATGCAGAAATTCTTCTTTTTGGGTCTAATTTCACATACAGTTCACAGAATTGAGTTGGCAAATCATGTGTTGTACTGTGTAATTTAATTCAGGTCTAAACCGCAACCAATTTTAATGCTGACGTTCTGAAGATAAGTTAATAATATATATGTATTTATTATATAGAGCCCACTCTTGTCGGTGGAGGGTATCAAAGATTCGGCACAGCCGAATATAGCACTCTTACTTGTTTTTAAAAGCGGATAACTTTTTATTGGAATGGAATTTTTTAACTTATTTTTTAAAAATTCTTTTACTGCTATTTTATTTAAACAATTACTCTTTTCGTTAAGTTAAGAAAAAAAAAAAAACGAAATTCTATAATCGATAAATTATTTTCTTCATAACGCTTCAACACCAAAGTAGTTTTAAACGAACGTCTGAAGTAGCTACTTTAAGGCACATATAAAATTATCTTCCGAGATTTGCCGATAAAAAAAAGAAACAAATAATGAGTGATAATACCACATACCACGAAATTTTTGATATATGGCTTAAAACACCCGAAAATGAAAGGCTTGACCGTTCCGTAAACCATATTTGTGGAAGTACTGAAGTACTACATTTATTGTAATCTCCAGAAATACCAGAAGAAACCCATTATTTTTAACATCTTATTCTAACTTCAATTTATATGTACATATGAAATATATTCTTATTTTAAAATTAATGAAGAAAAATTAAACACTTATTATTACTTCTACCTCTTTATTATTTATTTGAAATATCCTCATGCATACTCGCCGCTTTTTAACTTTTTGATTATCCATCGCGAATAATATCAGATATAAATTTTTGCAGTTATATGGGAGGTGGGCGTGGCAGTGATCAAATTTCGCCCATTTTTTTGACATTGGTACATAGTAACACCTAGTAACACTTTGTAACAAAATTCATAAGTCTAGTTTAATTTTTTTTCCAAGATATTTAATTTTGCCTCCCTAGAATGGCTAATTCTTACACTGTGCGACGCGTGCCTCACGATTAAAGTGTCTGAAGTGCACAGCCACGGATTCATGCTATTTAAAAAGAAAACGGAATTTTTCGAAAGTTTATGCGTAAAATTTACTCAGACTATCTTTCTAGGGTTAAGTTCAATATGGTTTGATTTACATGTATTCGCACAGTGGTTAAGGCCAACCTAAGCATACTATAATTGGGCCCTAAGTTTCATATGACTAGAAATTGAGAAATTGAATTTTATAAAAGCGACTAAGTAGAATTGGAAACATTTTTCTTATTGCTTTATTCGCAGAGCAGCGATATTTTCCTATATTAGAATGGAATATTATTCTGATTTCAAATTGCTTCAAAAAAGCTTTTCTTACAAAACTCAAATTTTACATATAAAGGTTAAATTTTTGCATTTTTAGTTGTATTTCCACTCATTCCTTTAAGCCATAAGATTTAAATAAGAACTCTACAACAAATCGAAAGCAATAATTTTTAGCTTCCCTCCTAAAAGTATATCCCATTTTTACGCACATTTCTCTTATCTAAAGGTATGCTGTAGACTTTGCTTTATTGAATTTTATAATTCATAATGGTCTTAAAAGCTCTTATCGTTTTGCTTTTATAAAAATGATATAGAAAAAAAATATATTACAAATTTAATTTACTCGAAAGTACTTTAGTATTTTTTTGTTTGTCTACTTTTTTTTAGGTTGCTGCTGTTGTCATACATGTATGAAATATGAACATCAAAATGTTTGTAACATTAACGCATTTGAGGGATTAAAAAACATCAAGAACACTTGTACTCAACTCATTTCTAAACTCATACATGAGCATTTTTATTTTATTTTCATTAACAACTGAATTTGTACCAGAAAAAAGCACCACTTGTATAAAAAGGACTCGTATAGAAAAAGTATTCATGTAAATTGAATTCAAATTCAATTTGAACTTTTCAATTTAGACATGTTTTTTCTTTCTTATTTTTTATGCCGTATGTATGCAGTACAAAACATTTAGAAAAGGAAAAAGTTAGTGAAATGTAAAAATACAAAAAAAATTAAATTAAGTTTATATAAGAAAAAAAATTGTTGTAAATAAAATATTATTACTTTTTGTTAAAAGAACGATTTTATGCACTTTTAAACAATTTATTATTTTTCTGAAATTATATAAAACTAAATGGAAATTTTAAAATGTTTTACTTTTGCCTGTAAATCGTATAGAAGTTGAATGATGGTAGATTTGCATTCGCATTTAGTTTGTCGTTAAAGATGTTACATGCTCATACTAAGAGAATGTACTCTTCTAAGAAAATTCTAGTTTTGACAATTTCAAGGGCAGGATTTCATTCCAAAAAGGTGGAAAAAATCTAGGAAACACTCCAGAAAATTTTTTTGTGGATTTCTGGCATATATTTCTTAATAACCCCCCTAAGCTCAAAATAATTCTAAGTCGTTTTAGCCATGTCCGACCGTCTGTTTAAAATACGCTCACTTTCGCACGACTCTAGGTACTCCTATCAGTTTATGATTAAAATCAAGGGCAATCGACTTAGTACGAAAAGAGCTATGAACCTAAACTTGGTCGAACCTAGACAAGTAAATGATATTTCTATAATTAACTTTTTAAAGAACAATAACGATATAATGTTAAATTGGTAAACAATTTTCGATCCGCCTATTAATGTGGGCGCTACATTACAAAACCCTTGATCCATACAAAGTTAAAACTTATTATCATATTGTTACGGAATTAATTTTATCTAAGTATTATTTATAGTTTTAATTATTAGTTATCTTGTAAGTGCAAAGACAAATTTTTGCTGGTTTTTACCAATTAAAGCATTAATCAAATATGTTAACAGTATGTATTTAATTGCATTAATCAAAAATAAGATCAAAATAATCAAAAATAAAAATTTAATCAAGGGAATTAACGGTTTAATTAAGCGAAATAACCGTTTAATCGATTGAATTAAACGTTTAATTGACACTACTATTTGTTTTCTGGTGCAAATTAAATTTTTTTTTTAACTAATATCACAAATTTTTAAATTGAAATCAATTTTTATTTTGTTCAGTGTACGTTTACTTTTATATGTCGTATTATTTGAAAATTGTAATGCATAAGTGTATTTCAACTCCACTTTACGGAGCTTTCGAGTAATATAAGAATATTTGCAACGATTAAAGGTAGACTTCAGATTTTTATGCATAAGAGTTATTTTAAAATAACACTGTCAAACACAAAAAAAATAACAATGTTTTGCTAATGTTCTGAGTGCCTCGGTAGGCTTGCTGATAGTAAGCTAGTCTAGGGTTCGATTCGCGCCAGAGACTCTGGTCTCCTGCAGACAAGCGCAGAGCTTCGCAGGATTAGCGTAGGAATAAAACAAAAAAAAAAATGATTCTTGTAGAGAGGACCAAAAAAAGATACACGTGTGTCCGGCGTTTTAAAAGTTTACATTTGCAACTCATTTTACGGCCTATTAAAAGTTGCATCCTTGTGTAGTAAAAAACGTTGAAAATATTGTTTTACTTAAGTTTTTCGTATATAGTGTCTTCAGAGGATTTATTCAGAACATTACTGGCAATAATTCTTTTTTGTTATACATTAACCCTCTTACTATTTTGGAAATGAGTCACCATTAAAACAGGGACTGTCATGTAATTCTACTATATGTCTCCCAATACACTTAATTCGAAAATTCAACTTTTATACCTGAAATAAGCAAAAACTTAAAAGCTGGTTTAAGGGCTAATTATTTACTTACAACAAAACTAAGAAAACCAAATGAAAATAAAAATTAAAAAACATTCTTCTACACTCTACCGTTATACTGTATACAAGACGCTCTAAAAATGCAGTCTACTTTCAAAGTTAAATTGAGTGATTTCATAAATAAAAATTTTGCAAAAAAAAAATCATAGAAAATTTCGTAAGGATTTCGAAAATGTCTAATTGTTTCGAAAAAAACGACCTGTTTTGTTACGTTTGCGGTGGAAGACATCTATAAAATGTATTATGAATTGAAAGTTTTTCCTGATGAACTGTGGGTGCCTAAGCATTGCTGTCAAAATTGCTACAGGGGCTAAATGCTTTGGTTTAAAGGTAACTAAGTTGTTGTTCCTATGTATTTCTTAACACGGTAAATGCACTTTTAACTTTCTGCTTTAGGGCAACGATATTCAATGCAATTTGGTATTTCAATGCTGAGGCTAGACCCAGGTGACCATGCTGACTCCGCCTGCTGCGTTTGCCAAAATACTGCCGTACTAAAATTAAATAGATAAAATTAACCCTTAAATCACCTTTTAAGCTTTTTTTAAAGTTGAATTTTCGACTAAAGAGTGCTGGGAGACCTATAGTATAGCAGAATATTTGAACTACATGCATCCCTGTTGTAAAAGTGATTCTTGCTTTTTCTTGAAAAAATTGCAAAAATACCTATTTTTAAAAGAGGTGGAGGTTTAATGTATACCAACAAAACGTTGCTTGTAATGTTCTGAACAAATCTTCTGAAGACACTATATACCAAAAACTTAAGAATCACACGATACGTTTTTTTACTACGCAAGGGTGCAATTTTAAATAGGCCGTAAAATGAGTTTTAATACGCCGATACACGTAATTCTTTTTTTAGACCCCTCTACAAGAATCAGTTTGAAGAGCATTGTTATTTTGAAAAATTGTACAGTGTAATTAGAACAGTGTTCGGGAAACCTATAGAAAAGCTTCTGAACTATAAATACAGAAAGGCTGACTCATAAATTTTATTTGAGACATTAAACAGTTCAGTTCGTTACTAACAACAGTGGATACATTTCTTTTTAATTTTTCTATTAACTAGTGTTTGCCCCAATGGTCGAAATTTGACTATAATTATTTATTATAATTATTTAATATGAAGAAAACATACATACATATTGCTATATCTGAATTAACATCTTCCGGGCATTTGCTTTTTTTTCCTAAGTGGATCAATATGGCGAGGGACCAGACCTCCGGTACATATGTTCTCTTCAACTCAAGTCCGTAAAGGCTTAATTTTGTTTTGAAGGCTCAATAATATAAAAAAACAAGAAGTAGCAATTGAAAATCAACAAAGTACAAAAAAGTCTCCTCTTAGAAATAGTTCCACAATCATTTTGGACCAAAAAGCTCCTCCTTACAGTCTCTTTTAGTTAGAATCATGCATGTTTAATTTTATGTTTCTAGGTCCAATATTAACAAAATTTAAATAAGTACCAGTTGCAGAACAAAAAGTACAAAAAGTTCCCTCTTAAAGATTCTCATCGACTCAGGACATTGCATAGTTAATTTTGTGTTTCTAGGTCCAATATTAACGAAAATAAAAAAGTACCAGTTGTAGAACGAAAAAGTACAAATTTTTTTCTATACATCTATACAGTATCAAAAATTTCAATATTGTAGTACATAAAGAACAATGTTTTGTAAAAAAGTACGAAAAATATGTACGATTATCACCACTTAAATGTTTGAATTTCGAAAAAGTTCTAAATTAATATTTAAATTTTTTGGATAAGTTATGAACTTAGTTTAATCTTTATTTCCATGTTTATTGGTTTAAAAGATAAACTGGGTGACAACGAAGTTCCAAAATACAGGATATACCCGTTTACTCCCCAAAAGGGGCGAATTTCAAACAAGCAATAGACACCTGTCCGCTTATTTTTTTAATGAGCAACAATAGTATTAATTTTGTTGGATCTCTTTTAGTTTAAGAGATATGAGGCTTCCGAATTTACCCGTTTTTACCCTTTTGTCCCTTCATAATTTAATAAAATACATATTGTGCACTTCTGTAAGTAAATACCTTTCAAATGTTGTATTTTTTGTTTAAATCGGGTGACAAACACAGGAGAAAAGTGTTCTTAACTGTTTTGCCTTTGCTGATTTATATATAGATTACAACAAAGTTTGTTTAGCAGAGGAAGTGTGTGTTTTTATTTTGATTTGCAATTTAAAGAACTCAAAGGTTTGTTATAAAGGTAATAAACCGAAATGCGTTTTATAAAGTAAAAACGTAACAATATTTTCAGAAACTGTATAAGCAGGAGCTTTCGAACGAAATAGTGGTCTGTCTTACAAAATGAAATTGGTGTCAAATATAAAAGCGACACAATACCAAAAAATAAATTTGGAATTGGGTTTCGCCTGCTTAATGCCGGTCAGGTGTGCAAAATGAGAATTTTCAAATTGTACCTACATGTACTTAAAATTGTACGTTTTGGACCCCAATTGTATTAAAAAAATTTTTGTGAAATTTTTTTTTTTAATTTTATTTTAACAACAACAAAAACTATATATAAAAACTACTAATACATAAATTTTTTTTATATTTAATTAAATCTAATAGTTTTTAGATATCTAAATAAAATTTACAAAACATCGCACAAAAAAATTCACTTATACGTTAAAAGAACATAGAAAACTAATATATGAATATTTTTTCTATTTTATAAATATTTTAAAGTTTTATAAATATTTTAAGGTACAAAAAAAGGGCGGTCCGTCTTCTCTCAGTTGAAATGGTTGGCCACACTCCATATTTGTGGCAAAATATACTTTGATATAAATATCATCATATATATACTAAGAATATTTCTTCCACAAAAAATCAAACAAAGTTACAAACGTCTTGCAATTGAGGTCAATCAAACATATGCGGAAAACAAATAATTTGATTTTTAAAATTATGGCAACAAGAATTTGTAGAATGTATCAAACCTTTTGCTTGTAATTACATATCTGTTTCGAAACTGTAGAAACATACAGCATATTTTTGCTTTAGCTTTTTTTTTTGATATGAAAAAGCTCTTTCTACATTAGTAGATGATTGTGGAATTGATAGTCATCTTTGAATAGATCTTCAAAAATTAATTCGTTTAATTAATTTTTTAATGTTGAAACCTTCAAAAATTTCAAATACATACTTTAATTCTTAAACGTTTTTTATAATAATAATCAAAATAAAAGTGATAAACTGGGAAATTTTATATATTGTACCAAATATGCAATTGGTGTACCATTGTACTATTTAAAACTCGATTGTACCAAAACTGGTACAACTGTAGCAACTTTTGCATCCCTGATGCCAGTATTTAGCGTAGGCTCATACTTTTTTTTATTTATTTATTATATTTTAGACTCTTTAGCACTTTTTATGAGAGGTGCCAGCCAGTTATGAAAAACTTTCTAAACCAACTTTTAAATCCTGAATTTCGAGTGAAATTAAAATCGATAGAGATTCTCAGTTAAATTTTTATTAAAATCCATTTGATTCCAATTTCACTCGTATGTATTCGTTTTCGAGAACATGACTGATAACTTATATATCGTCACATAAAATGCAAATGGGCATAACAACCCTTTTTAATTTTTTTTATAGGAGAAGCATAAAACATTCCAAAATCAACAGCAACATTTGAATTTCTTTCGCCCATTTTTCGCCGACCGGTGATTTTAATCACCAGCCCTCACACTCTTTTTTTTCTATCAGTTACTTAAAATCTTAACTCAAAATCTTATTAACATTTTTCTTGTGGGGTTTTCTTAAGTCGCGCGTCTATGAAAAAAAGCTACAAGTCAGATCGGCCCATAACATTGGACACATACAGCCCGATAAACGCACCAATGTCATGGACAAGTTAACATTCTGAAATCCGCACGATGTAATATTCCATAAATAATGGCATCGATAGGTCTTCCACACGAATAAAAATTCACACACACTTTTGTATTCCCTCCACCACCACTAGTGGTAAGTTTGCCATTCCATGTGAAACTTTTTTATTATACATCTAAGACCCCATAAAGTATAAATATTCTAGCTCCTTGAGTAATTCTCAGTCGATTTATCCATGTTCGTCTGTCTGTCCGTCTATCCGTCCGTTGAAAACACGCTCACTTTCGAAAGACTTTAAACAAAAGAACAAATTTGATGTCAAATTGCTTATAGTTACCCTAAGCAGTTTGGGATTTAAATCGAACTAAATCGGTTCAGTACGATCAGGGCTCTGAATCAAAATGTGGAACCACTCCCTAAAAAATTGATAATTTCGTTAAAAAAAACTAGCATAAATGGTGGAATAAATATAAAATTATAGGGTTAAATTTCGCGAAGGTTGGTCCGTAACTTACCATAGGCTCCATATAAACCCAGCTCCCGAAAAACAGTTTAGTACCCCTAAAACCTAATTAATTATGCTATCATAATAAAATTCAGTACGTCACAGTTTTATAGGACTAGAAATCACACTGAAAAATTTCGTGAAGATCGGTCCATAATTTAGCTTAGGGCCCATATAAACCCTACACCGACCAATACTGGGAAATTAACTAAATGCGCCTAAAGCCGTAGCAGAAATAGATATTGCGGTAAAATTTGTTGCAACTGAGCTTCAAATGGCCATAAAAAAGGCATGCACTTTTTTGATATACGGTCCATAATTTACCTTAGATCCCATGTAAAGTAGCCTTCTGATATTCACTTCAAACGCTTAAGCTAATTTCACTACTGTATTGAAATTTAATCTAATTTATTTTTTGTAATACCAAAAATCACTCTACAGAATTTTGAGATACTTGGTCCATAATTTACAATGGGTCTAATATAAATTCCCCTTCTGAAAATCATTTCAGTTCGGGTAAAACTGTTACGAATCTTGACATTTTACTCAAGCCAGTTCAAAGTTCTAACAAGAAACGCATAAAACTTTCTTATTGTCGGTTAATAATTTAATAGAGGTCTTAACCGAAACCAATTTTAATGCTTACGTGCGTTTTTATAAATATTAATTAATAATATCATACAGAGCCTACTTCTGAAATATTCGACCTGTCGGTGGAGGGTATTAAAGATTCGGCACAGCCGAATATGGCACTCTAACGTGTTTTTTTTGGAAAAGGACATTCAAAATACTGTTTAACTTAACTTAAATGTTGTTGTTATCTCAAGAAGATGTTCTTTCGATTGAAGTTATCATCATGTCGAACATATTTGTCGTCACCTAAATTGTAAGATGGCGTAACAACATTAAATTCTTTAACAGGAGAAGCAACAAACTTTACAAAATCAATAACAACAAGGTATTCTTCGATCGCAGTGATCTAACATTTTTTGTGAACATGTAGTTTAATAAAACGAACAAAAATCAATCAAAAATTCCATTTCGATTTTTTTCGTTGTTACGCCCTTTTGCATTTTAGGTGACGATAGTCCTTTTTTAAGCTTTCTACCAAAATATATTTTGTAGGTTTAAAAGAAAAACAAATAATGTTACTGGCTCATTGTAAAGGGTTTTTCGTAAAGCGCTTCCTATCATTAATCAAAATGAAACAAAGTATGTGTGAGATATTTGCGAAATATTTTATTCGTTTGAAAGGCTTTTAGATGCTACTTTGTATGGAATATCACATCGTCCATATGTTTCCCCCGGCTTCGCCTGGTGGCGCACAATCAAAATGTAATTTTGGCTTTATGGACTGCTGTGGTATGTGACTTATTCACGTAGATCTGTGACTTAAGAAAACATTAGAATAAAAGTGTAGTGGAGTCAAATCGGACAACATCGGTGGCCAGTACGTTATCTGTACGTAACTTTATTTTCCTATGTGAAGTCCCGTGAACTTCTACGCTTGTCTGCAGGAGACCAGAGTCTCTGGAGGGAATCGAACCCGCAACGCCGGCACTGATAGACTAGCTTACTACCAGCTAGCCTACCGGGGCACGGGCCACCCTCAAATGCTCTGCCCTATGTGTATGTGTATGTACTGCATGACAAGTATCAGCCAATTCAGCACAAAAGAGAATAATACTCATTGCGTGCCGTTTGCGTTGATGGCTTGGAAAAACAGTGACTTTTGGATATCATGGGTATTGATATAGTCCAAAATTCGCCAATTTTGTTTGTTGACGTCCCCAGATATGGTTCTCATCGCTGAAGATTTCCTTTCGATAAAAATTCTATGGTGACTTGGCAAAATGGAAATAGACAACACTATAGTCGCTATTAAGTGTTCAAAATCGGAAGTCCCTATTGGAAGACCCTATTATCTGACTGAGTGCATATCTTGCCAAACTTATAAACTAAAGACAGCTTGTAATATATTCGGTAATACTATGAACCAGCAGATACCGCAAAATTTATTTACATATATTTTTTAACATTTATTCACTTTTCTCTATTTTTCTAATTTTTGCCAATCAAATATTACAAATTTTCTAAAATTTTACAGAGTATGCAACACATTCGTCTAAACTAAATAAAACACCCTCATTTTGTTATTAAATATTATTATCCTTTTGTCGTTTATTGCTTCTGGCATAATATGACGCCTTGATGACGAATTATATTTACTTTCAAAACGTTTGTGTCAAGTGTCATTTGCAACACCCTCTCTGATGACAAAAAGAAACAAAAACAAAACTTCTGCAGAACTCATAATAAATACTACAATAAACGTTGACGTTTGTTTTTCAACTCGTATGTTTGCTTTGCCTGATACTCAAAGACTTTCAAATATCCTTACAAGGATATTTATTTTGTTGTTTCTTTTCATTTTAAAATTTGATGTTGTTTTAACTTTGTTTTTGGCCCGTACCGAGATGGAAGACATGAAAGTATTTTATATTTGAATATTTAAATAACACAAAGACAAAAAAAAAAATGGATATCGTTTTTGTGGCCTTTTAGGCTGGCTGTGTTGCAAGTATTAGATTAAAATTAGCCTACAAGGCATATTTGATAATTTCATAAACACAAATACATACACATTTACACTCGTACACACAGATAAATGTAAATTTGTTATAAAATTTGACAACGTTTGTCAGCCATAAATGAAAACAATTACAATTTTCAATTTTAATATTTAAACACTTGAATGAAAACTTGAAAAAGAAATCAACATTTTGAACATTCATTAATAACAAAATTTAAATGATTTCTTTGTTGTTGCTGTTCATAATCATTTTTGTAAATGACATTAAATTTTAAATCTGTTTATGAAGTTAAGGTTGTTAGGCAAATAAAAAAAAAATAGGATTTCGTTAATAAAAACCTAAAGCATATCTTAGGCGTTAACAAACAAAACATAAATGTAGTAGGATTAAGGGATTTTTAAAATGAAAGATTAAGGTATTCTTAGAAATTTTAAATAAATAAACCACAATTTCAGAGAATATTAGAGAATGGTAGAAATCCAGCACAAATAATTAATAATAATATGTAATCAAACACCAAATTACCAAACTGAAAAATATTGTAGGGGTCACTATATAATTGACCAAAGCTTTCCTATAATGCCCACTCTTAAAAGAGAAATCAGGCTAGGCCCATAAAATTTTTAGGCTATTCTTACAGCAATTTTGATGTAACTAAGCTACCTTAACAAAAGCGGCAAGCGTTTTGTTGAATACGAAAATTTTATTTCTTATACATTTTCAATAAAACAAAAAGCGATCTGTCAAATAAAATTTTCCAGCCGGTTAGTGTTGAATTCGCGTTACAAGGTTTATTTCGTATAAACTATATCAAAATGAGAAATTTCAACAAAAAAAAAAAAAAAAAAAAAAAAAATAAACCTTGCCGTTCTTATTTAGGTACCTTAATTAGAAAAAAACACGATAGAAAAGTTACTGGTAATTTAAAAAACGCAACATTCAATTAACAACATAATGCGTTCCTGCTATTAAACGGTGCTCTTGATAACGAGAGAATACTCTTAACGAATATATAAGGATCACTTTTTTTTATTTGTATTTCCTTATCAAGCTAATACGGCCTAAAATCTTTAATGTAATTAAAACACAATTTTAATACATTTTTCCCGACGTTTCGTCGATTTTTTGTCGACTTCTTCTGGGGATACGTCTATTTAATAAAAACATAACATTTATTAACAAAATTTTTAACAAATAACATTGATAACTTACATTTTTTTATATTATTACATCAAAATGACAAAATTTACATTTAACATATATAACGTAACAACATAAAACATTAAGTTATTTTTAAAAAACATATTTCCACAACACAACTTATTTTATGGCGACTCGATAACTTTAATTTTTTGCTATCGAGTTCTATAAGACCTAAATATTAAGGCAGAGTACGGAGAGTGCTCGAATTAAACTCGCTCGCGAGCGAGTCCAATTCGAGCGAGTTTTATTTTCAACATTGAAAAGAATTATTCTTTACTGCTCGCGAGTTTAAAAAATAAAACTCGCGAGCGAGTTTTATTTTTGCGAGTTGAAAAATATTGCTCGCGAAAAGAATTCAAATTTTAAGAGTCAAAAATAAAACTCAACTCGCGAGTCGAGCTAAAAAGAATTGTTCGCGAGTTTTATTTTTGCGTATGAATTTTTTTTAACTAAAAATAGGTATATTTTTCCTGTTTATTTGTTTGTATGTGTGGATAAATGTGTGTATATATGAATATTTCATCGAAACACAACACAGCATTAGCAAATGGATCAGAAGTAAGGTGGGAAAAGGTATTTATTGATACAGCAAATATTACGTTGTGACAAGTATAACTAACCATGAAGAAGAAATAGCAAAGGAAAGGATTCGTTTAAAAGAATGCAATCATGTTATACGTTTCGAAAATATAAAAAAGGCAGTTCATTAATTTCCTATGAATCGTAAACACTTCTATGTAAGTCACTAATGAACGCATACATTTTATTACACATCATTCAAAATTTAACATTTATACGTATTGCACATATATTTTAAACCACACTTATCTGCCTGTTTATGAGCAGCATTCACTTGTGTGCATTTTTTTAGTATAAACATTACTTTTACAACCCTTTCCCACACGTCTTGCCAGCCATTTTAACATAAACATTAATATAATAAGTTTTTCAGACCCATTCCACTGACATTTAAACACTCACTAGGGATCAAACAAACATATCAATGATCACATTTTCTATAAATAGTCGTGATTGTTTACTACCTGCTGATGTTTTCTATAAGAATCAACTAATTTGGTTGTCACAAGACAATTATGTGATGGCTTTTGCTACCCTAAAAAACTCTTAATTCATTTATAACACTGGTCTTTAAAAACAAATGTAAGTCTTTAAATAAAAAACATATAAAATATAAAGATTTTGAAGCGGTTAATTTAAATCCGTTTGCAGTTTCAAATTTTTTTATGGGCTTGACTAATATTCCGCCCGAAATAAGGGCCGATTTTTATAAAAACACCAACAAATGATTATTAATAATATTTCCTTTAAGTCAAACGAATAACATTTTTTATATTTTCCACTGTTTCGGACATTTTCAGAAATTAGTGGCGATAAACTTTTTTTTTCAAGCAAAATTAGTACTATTTTTTGTTTTCAAAAATTTGTTAACAAATTTAGAACAATTTTTTTTATTATTTATCAGAAAGCCAGATATATTGCGAATAAAATGAGCCATAAACCATGAAAATCGATTGACAAATGTTTATTTTATTTATAATTATTAAAGGCAGCTTTTATGAAAATAATATGTTACCAATCTCAAACACTTTTATTTAAGTCATTTAAGAACGCATACATTTTATTACACATCATTAAACATTTTGCAGGCTTACATATTTTTAAACAAGAAAACATACAAACACACATACATTCTTATCAACATGGTTATGCCCAGCATTCATATGTGTGCATATGTTTTTATAACCCCTTCCTACACATTTGCCTGCCCTTCGTTTCTAAAAATTCATATGTATGTATATTTTTACTTGGCACAAGCAAACATTAATTTTTTTAAACGAGTTGCTCGATTTCAACTCGTATGCGCTCGTTTTCTGCTCGCATAAAATTTGTACTTACGAGTTGAAAAATAAAACTCGTAAGCACAAATTTTAAAACGAGTTGTTATCTGCTTACGAGTCGAGCACAAAAATCTTATGACTCGTAAAAAATTTGTGCTCGCGAGTTTAAAAATAAAACTCGCGAGCACAAATTTTAAAATGAGAGAGTTGACTCGAATTGTGCTCGCGAGTAGAATTTTTTCCTACCCTGTATTAAGGCTTATTATGAGTGTGGTTTAAATAGTCGGCATTCAGTGGTTTTTAATTTCAAAAGGCTATGAGTTCGATCACGACAACTACTCTCGTAATAAGGCTGAAAAAGTGTGTTTCTCCATGTGATGTACAGGGTGAAAATGATTCGACTTGATTTTTATGCAGTAGACTCTAATTTAAAGTTTAACCCCCATATTCATAATATATATTTTTGATTAATAAAATGTTCATTAAACAAGTTTTCATAGAAAATTCGGTTCATAAACCTGCTTTAAACCTAAATTATTTCTTATGAATATGGGGGTAAGACACCAGAAAAAAAGTTTTAACTTTCTTTCAAAAATAAATTTCAGTTTTCAGTTTATTTTTCTTTTTTTAAGCTTATAAGACCTAATGATGTTGTTGTAAATAAAAACAAATTTATTACATTTTACCCGACGTTTCGTCACAATTGAATAAAAATAATAAAAGGACAACATTAATGCAAAATATATTTAACAACAAGCAAACACAACTTACAAAAAATTATATTATTTTACATTAAAAACATCAGATTTTAAAAAAAATTTAATTGCACAAAAACATTTGACAAAAAACAGGAAAGCACAACTTAAAATTATTATCACAGAATTAATTATATTGCGGTTCTACAACTAGCGCTTACATATGTTGTCAATATCTTCATTGTGGCTCATTGTTTTCATTATGTTTTGTTGTATTCTCAAGCTTTCTATCGCAGGGTTGTGAAAGTGGTATATTTTGACCTTCTAAAGTACCGTGTTACTACTGTTGCTTGTTGAAAAAGGGTACTTATGGTACCCTTTTTCCTTTTTTTTGTGTAAAATTGAATTTTTATGTACATTTTTTTTTTTTTGGAAATTGGTACAAATTTAAAACCGCATTTAACATCCCTGTTCCATTGTATATATCTTAAGCTTCGTACAGACGATGGTCAGATCTAACAATATTGTAAGGTGTGGCAATTGGCTGGCAATATAGTACCAAAGAAAAATTGTCACCAAAAGTTAATTGTCAAGTCAGACGATTGTAAGAAAACCTATCAATTTCATTGGCAGACAGTTGTGAGACAATAAATTTATCTACCAACAAAAGTTGTCAGTTCACACGGATGTCAGATAATTGCGTGGCAAAAGTTGCCGGATCTATTGGTAGATATTGTCTGATGAAAATTCAAAGCATTTGAGAGACATTATTTAATTTCAATTGTTTGTGTTGTATTAATTTGAAAAATTGAAAATAATATTGTTGTGATGAAACCACAAAATGCAATGGCATCAATTCTAGCTGCTTATGTATTGGAAAGCAGCGAAGATGAAAAACCAATTTAAAAAAAAACCCGCAAAATTTGGGTGAAGGATTGGGTGATGCAACGCCAGCAGGAAGGATGTTATGCCAACTTGCTCACCCAACTACGTAGTAATGAGCCGGAGTTGTATCGCAATTTTTTACGAATGGACTCCGATCAATTTGATCATCTTTTGAATTTAGTGACTCCATATATTCAAAAGAAGGAAACAAACATGCGAAAGAGTATTTCAGCAGGTGAGCGACTCGTATTAACCCTACGATACCTAGCTACTGGCGAAAGCTTTCGCTCACTGCAGTACATATTGCGCAATCCTGCATCAACAATATCGTTCATTATTCCCGAAGTTTTAGATGCCGTTTACGAAGTGCTTGTGAATATGTATATCCATGTAAATTTATTTTATTCATTCGTACTATTATAAAATATGTATGTACATTAAAATTTATTTTAAGACACCAAAAACAGACATTGCTGATAATTTTAATGAGTTGTGGCAATTTCCTAATAGCATTGGAGCAGTGGATGGAAAACATGTCGTGATGGATGCACCAGCGAATGCTGGGTGTATTTTAATTAGTAATTTTTATTTCACTTTTAGTTTTTTTACATGTATTTGCAGCGTAGCCACTAGAAATAATTTTTTGCAAAAATGATGATGCCATTGTCACATATTGTAAGATACAAAAACTTCGCGCATCTGACAATAAAAAATATGCTAACAACGTCTGAGAATGATCTAACAATTGCAAAGATGGGTGTTCACACGATTGTCAGATGTCTGACAATATTGTTGTCTTACAATAGTCCAACAATGCTTTTTCTGACAACGGCGTCCGACAATAATTGCCAGTTCACACGGTTGTTACATAATTTTAGCACATTTTACTGACAATATTGTTAGATCTGACCATCGTCTGTACGAAGCTTTACTCTCCTCTCGTTCAATGTCCAAACACTCTCACTTGTTCTGTTTCAAAGGAGTGAGATTTTGAAATCATGTGTTGTGATCAGTGTGGCCAGGTCTAAAAAAATTTTACAGCAAAATCTGGCATGTCCAAAAAATTGGACATGTCCAACAAATGCTAAAAATTATTATAAAAAATGCTAAAATTTTTTAAAGATTTTTGTATAATATGTATTATCAGTATGAAATTTTATTCGAAACTAAATACATTTCAGTGATTTATTTTGTAACTAGATGGAAATAAACGGTTATATTAAAGCAAGTGTCTACATTTTGGGAAAGCATCTGGTAATAATATATAAATATGTAGTACAGGTAGTTGAGATTAAATTTTAAATTAAAGGGGCGGCAAAGGTCGATATATGCAAAATGTAAACGATTTATTTTCCATAATATACAAAATTTTTTAGATCATTTTATTTTTTATAGTTTAAGAAAAGTTGAAGCTTTAAAACAATTATTTTTTCACCAGTTTGGAGCAAACAATTTTTTCAAACATTTACACCATTGAATTTTTATCTAAGCTCAATGTGAAATTTCCTTGTACGTTTATATCGTAATATTAAAGGGCAAATAATATTTACAATCGACATGGTAAGGGCATTTCTAATATTCCCTGAATATTGTACATATTTTTTTAGCAGGACAGGTAAGATGTTTCTTAACATAAGAATTATCCATTTTTATACGAAATTTCATTTTGGGTACAACTATTTTTAGTCAAAATTTATTATAATTTATAAAATTGTTGTTGTTTATTTGTTTGGCTTAAGGTCATAAAAAATTATAAATAAAAAAAAAGTAAAAATTAAAAAATTACAAACAAGTTGATACGTCCTAACAGTTTAACATGTTTTCATTAACTGGCTGTTAGGACGTATCAATTTGTTTGTAATTTTTTAATTTTTACAGTGTTTTAAGTCCCCTGAAGATGACCATCGATGTATGGTCGAAATATCGGATGAAAAATAAAATACAAAATTAAAAATATAAAAATTGGAAAAAAAATTTTTATTTATAAATTTTTATGACCTTAAGCCAAACAAATAAACAACAACATAGATAATCGACACAGGTCAACAATAAATATTGAACGAATCGACTCTCCACGGTCTTCGTGCACACTCTCAGCTACGGCCGCTATATTTTCTTCACAGCGTGCTGGACTATTCGGTCGAATATTATCCAATAATGAATGCTGGGTCCCAAAATGGGTGATGGTGTTGCGAATAGTACGCTCAGTATGCCGATTATGTTGACCATAAGTTGAGCGAAGTGCACAAAACACTTTCCTTACAGAACGTGAATTTTCGCAATAAAGTTAAACGATTTGTAAACGTTGTTCAGGCGGAAGTCTTTCCATTATGAAATGCCAAACAGTACTAAACAAAAATAGCATGACAGCATGACACGACTCACACGTGATCTGTCAAAAAAAGGCTATTGAAAAAAGTATCTCTACTTGAATCCCATTATTATTAAATTATATATTGGACGTCAGTACACCCTTTGTGAAGAGTGCCTTAAGGCAGTCTTAGGCATCCGAGGGTTAAAATTTTATTAGCAACAGAAATTAAAAGTAACAATTAATTTTCAAAACTTATTAAAAAATAGGGGTTTTTGATGATGACGATTTTTGTGACGGTTTAGCTAAGTCAATTTGACGATTTTGACGATTTTCTCCTCAAAATTGTACGATTTTCGACCAATTTTATCTGGCAGCTATGATTGCTGGTATTAAATGGAATCTAAAACCAGCTGTTCATCAATCCTCCATAGCCCTCAAACAATCTGGTTTGTTAATAAAGGTTTTCACGTCAAGTTTTTTTTAATCATTTTAAACCGTAAATTTCTTGAAAAATACACAAAATTATTAATTTTATTAATTTGAAAGTCGGATTTATAACTTATCTACATTAAAAAAAATTATTAAAAAATATCTGCTCCTTCCATTTTTTTCACCCTTTTTCCTTTTTTATTTCATTGTTTTATTTTTTACAAAGTCATCTTTAAACACTAAAATTTATAATCAATTCAAAGAAAGAAAAAAAATATACGTTGAAAAGGTATTTCTGCATTTTTTTCAATTTTGCAATGCCATAAAAATTTGGAAAATTCTTATACACTTACTTAGGCCCTGCAAATTTTGCATCGTTTGTGCGAAATAATTGTGTATGTTGCTGTTGTTAAGTTTTTGCACTTTTTCGCATGAGTGCATCTTTTGACGTGAGTACTTTTAATATAATTTGGTTTGCAGAAGAGTATCTACAAGAATGGCAGCTCCACAGATCCCTTACTGAGAGAATGCAAAAAAAAAAAACAAAATCTTAGAAAATTACTTCAGTAGTGCGATTCACTTACTTTTAAATATCCGGCAATCATAATTTTTGTCGACATATCGTCGGTTGATAATTTAAATGTCGCATGTGGATTGTTTGCGTTAAGATCGATTCCTTAGGTTTTCCGACCTGATCTTTCATTAGGCGTTATCCGTATACCTCATACGGTTTTCGAGATATGGAGTGTTGAGTTTGTCGTATGTGGTATTTGCTGAAGCAATTTTCAAATTAAATGTGTTGTTAACAGCTGTTGTTTTTGTAACATCTCTGTCTTCAAAGTGTTAAAATAAACGAATAGCACGAAAGAGAATAAAGAAAAAACAAATGAAATTGTGCTTAATTTACTGTTTTTGTATTTTATTTTCTGAATTTTACATTTAGAATTTTATTTTTGTTCATAATTTGCTTTGTTTTGTACATTTTGAATTTAGAATTTTGTTTTTGCTCACATATGTATGTAGGAATCGCACTACTGGCTTAAGAAACTGCATCCCTAGTATACATTTTGTGTGACAGCTTCTGTAAAACGGACATTTCTAGCTCGAGATATGATTTGTCAAGTAAAAAAGGTCGAAAAAATGACAATATCTCAAAAACTATTCCATAAAAGAAAATTTTACATTGATTTTATAATTCAGCGGGAGAAAATACATAAGGAAAATCACCTCTCATCAAATGTACAATGTACATTGTACATACATGAAAAATATGTAATTTTGTAAATAAGTGTAATCTTAAAAGACATGTAACTTCTGAACCCCTCTTCCGAAACTTAATGGAACTTGGTCAAGATAGAAATAATGTTGAAAAATGTGACCTTGAGGTTGCAAAACGAATTTACCCCTAATATACCAAATAATACATCAGTTAAATTGCCACCTCCCAGGTGAAAATAGAATGAGTACGGATGCCTTCTAGAAGGCCTCTGTACTCCTTCTTTTGGATGTACACTGCCTGCTCGCTCCATTCGCAGTAACATAAGAATGGTAACTGGATAAAACAATAATTCTCTTACTTTGGCAAAAAAACAAAACAAAATATGTTACTCATTCTCTTCTCCCTTCTCATAGAAGGAAATGTGGAATGCGTATCTTATCTTTTATACGAAAGAACCGAGGCCATCTATGGGGCATTATTTAGCAGTTAGATCAAAAAAATGTCAATTAGGCCTGAAGTAAGAAAGTCTTCTAAGTTCTCTAGCTGGGCTGTTGTTGCCAGAAAAGCTGTTCTACCTCGATTTAAGATAAGGGAAATCGAAAGGGCTTTTGCTGGTTAAAACCCCAAAAAACACCTGGTATTGATAAATTAAGTAATACAATGCTTCTGGAGTAGCCCGCTTATCAATACAAATATTTTTTTTTTGATTTTTAATGCTTTTTTACGAATTGAATACTACCCTCTTAAAAGAAAGGTATCTTTAGTTACCGTGATACCTAAGCCAGGGAAAGATCAGGGATCAGATCAGTGTTGAGCCTATCAGCTTATTTTCTAACATAGCAAAGCTTTTTGATAAAAATGTTAGTATGCGTTAAGCAATTTGGGTTAAAAAAACATAGCACAATGGAACAAACACATAGCCTAGTAAACGTCATTAGAAAAACTTTTGAAGAAGAAAAAAAAAATATTATTCTGCACTCTTTATCGATGATTTGCAAGCTTTTGATAAAGTATGGCATGAAGGCTTAATACATAACCTGATGCTTAGCTTTCGCATAAATACTCACAAGCTGTTCAAGAGGTTTTGATTGGTCAAAAACTTATTGTTAAAGAAGAATTTTTTAGCTCTCCTCAGGCAATTGAGGCTGCAGTCCAACAAGGAAGCATTATGGTACTTAATATATCCTTCAGACATGCCAGCAAACAACTACACCTAAACTTCAATTATTGCGGGTGATGCAGCTTTCTTAGCGTACACCAAGCTAAAACCATAATCTTGTCACTTAAAGGACCACATATTTCAATTGAAAATATGGCTAAAATAATGAAAAATTACGGCCAATGAGCAAAAATGCGTACTTGCGTACCTCTATTAAAATCAATAATAAATAATACCTGAACGTAATACATCTAGATCGATGTTTAACGTGGAAATGCCATATAGATGAAACCAAAAACAATTCAAATTAATTGGATAATTGTAAGAAATGTTTTACTTAGTCTTGATTGCAACTTCTACTTTACAACTCGAGCAACTTCTACTTTACAACTCTATCTTAAAGTAAGTCTGGTGCTGCAGTATTCAGTGATCGGGCACTGCCTTGGCGTCGAATATTGAAAAAATCCAAAGGCCACAAAATTAACAGCTGCGAACGATCACAGCTGTCCACTGTATGATCATGAAATTTTCAGTAAAATATAAAAATAGGCTTGAATTGCACACGAATCCTCTAGCTCGAGATATTTTAAATGATGGTGGCCACACAAATAAAAAAGATACTGCAGGACAAATACGATTAGAAGAGATCTAAGCACTAAAATACATATGTTAGCAGAAACCGTGATGGGGAAAATTTTCGTTTGACACTGGCAGGATAAAAACTAGTAACATTTCTACCGATCGATGTCGATCCTTAGTATTCGATTTGCCAGTATGGGAAATTCAGGGTCTTAGTTTTATACCTCGGATCGATATGCATTTTTATTTGAAATTGTCTGCAAATTCGCCAACATCGTCGAAAGGGATATCACTTCTGCAAAAACTCAACAATACCTGGAATCGCTGGGTCTAGATGGCTAAGATAACATCGCCAACAATTAATAGTATAGAGCTCTTTTCTTTTATTCTAATCATCAGTATCTGAAACATCAGAGATGTTTTCCTTATCAAAAAAGAACTGTATAATATAAAAAGTCTCTGTGAAGTGATAGTCGTCTAGTCTCTAGTAGTTAAAATATATTAACATGCGATTTATATAGGGTGGTCCAACCAAATCGCACAATGTTAATTGTAAATCAAAAAAAAGTTTTCAGAGAATTATCTCAATATTTTTTGTTATAATAGAAGGATCTATGACAATTATGTGTGAAACAGAACATCGGTCAAATGCTCGCTACGGCTTCGGTGGCATACCTCCGATGGTCCATATTTTCAATGACTCTGAGACATAATTAAGGTTCAATGTCGCTAATGCGGCGAATTATCTCATCCTCTAGGCCCGAATTGTGCTTGACTTATTGACGTACAGTTTTACTTTTATATATCGTCAGCTCAGAATTGGTTTGGCGCATATGCCAAAAAGTCGGAGTGGAGAAAAACGACAAAGAAGATTTGCATGAAGATTTCTCAAAATGTACCCGATAGAATTTTTTTATATTTTTACCACTGCTTCCGGTATATGTTATGAAGAAAAATGTAAATTTTTGCTCACTTTCATGAATAAAGTTAGAATTTAAAAGTATTTTTTTGAAAATGAAAAAGATTGTTTTGTGCCGCATACGCCACTTTTCTAAAAAAAAATTTAAAAAATGGCTTTTTGTGCTGCATACGTATACTTATTGCTGTGTATTGAGTAACTTATTGTTGAGATGAATGTTTCTATATTTACAATCTAATAAAAAGTCAACATTAATGAAATTTTTTTTTTATTTGGTTTTATTTTACAAAAACAGAAAAAACAGTTCTACTGTTATGAAAAGGTACATAAAAAGCCACAAAGTAAACAATTTAAATAATACAAAAGTAAAATAGAATCAAGAAAAAACACTTAAAATTTAAAACTAAATATTCAGTAAATTTTTATAATAACTTTTATCAACATGTGGAAGAAATATAAGCAAGTCTTTTATGTCTCTCTTTTTATCGCTGGAAATAATTGATGGTTTCGATATTTTCAAAACGTGCGTCAACAAATTCTCAGGAGTTTTCAAACAATTTTTTGATGCAGACTTAACCAAAATTGCATTTTTATATTTTTCCTCTCGTCTAAGTTTTATAATGTATACATAAATCATTATTTTTACTGTATAGAAGTACTTTAATTTTAGCAAAAGGGACTTGTCGAAAGTCCATTTTATTTGCTACCAACGAGTATGTGCGAAAATCTTCCGGAAGTATTTCCATAACTTTTAATTTTGTTTTATTATTTGGCATTGTTTCAAGCAAATTTAGTAAATGAAGAGGACTATGAATTTCAATATTCTTTAAGTACCGGTCAATAACACCATGAACACAGTCCACTTCTTGAATTAAAGAATGTCCTGGTTCTGAAAACTTTTGTATTACGGTATCAATATTATTTTGTTTAATAAACATTTTGATTGCGGTTGAGTTAATTCGATTTTTATTTTGAGGAGTTTTTGCTGGAGATTCTTTCTTATTTATAGAAACGTAAGCTTGTCCAGATTCTCGAAGCCGTTTTCTTACGTTACGTTCCCACAGTTCAGGGTTTGTTTGCCTTTTCTTTGATGACGAAGGAAGGATTCTGAATAACATATGAATGTATATAAGTAATGAACTTTTATTTTCAAATAAAACAAAATAATATTCAAGTATGTACCTGTTATTGTTTTCCATTTGTGGAGGGTTTGACGCACATTTAAACGGTAGCTTTTGAGTTAAAGATGTGTCATATAGGTAAGAATCGGTCCAATTTTCATCATCCTCAAAGTATTCATAAATCATTCTAAAAGCATTAAAAATTTAAACAAATATCTTAATATGGTAAAAATTTAAATAATACTTACTTAATTTCATCTGGAGGTGTAGGAGCTGGTGAAGAAGATTCCATTTTTATATTTTTTTTTATAAATTTTTACTATTTATTAACACGAGGTGTTATTATTTTATAAAATTATTTTTCCCAAATTTATTTTCTTGTTGTCATTTTATTTTGCTTTTGCTTATGTTCTTATTATTATATTTTGTGCTTGTAGGTCTATGCAGCAAAGCAACAGTAAAATATATCTTGTACGTTTTTGTATGAAGAATTTGCTGCAATCGCCAAACAATGGCTTGTAGAGCAAAACAGTACTTAAAAGATATTGAAACAGTTGATATGCAGCAAAATTAATGCTTTATATCTCAGAAACCATAAAAATTTTCGCGAAACAGGTTTTTGATTTAGAAAGAGGGTATTCAAAAAATATATTCCTCATACCTAACTCATTTTTTTTAAAAATGGTCGGTAGGTCAAACCAGTAATGAGCTGACGATATGCCTAAAGAAAGAAGTCCAACGGTGTTGAATCATATGATCGCCACGACGTGAAATAATACGGTCATTGAATTTCTTCCGCAAACGAGTCATTGCTTCGTTGGCTGTGTGCCAAATGGTAGCATCCTGTTAGTACCACATATCGTCCAAGTCCATATCCTGAATTTCTGGCCACAAGAAGTCCGTTAACATATCGCGATAGCGAACACCATTCACGGTCCTCCTTTTCGAACAAGTACCGAAGAAGTACCATAAACCGCACCAAACAGTTACTTTTTGAGGATGCAGCAGCTTTTCAGCAACTACTCCTGGATTCTCATTTGCCCAAATGAGGCAATTCTGCTTGTTAAGGAATCCACTGAGGTGAAAGTGTGCCTCGTCGTTCAAGATGCAAGAAATGCATCTTTATGAAAATGAAAAGTGTGAAAAGTATGAAAAGTGCATGTTTATGAAAATTTTTCCATTATAAAATGTGACAGATTATCGCATAAAATTTGTTGTTTTTAAATATATTTTAAAGATTTTTTATGAATCCTAACTTACCCTTGGATGTTAATGAAATACAATAGAAAAAATACAGTTTGTTAAAAGAAAGTTGTAATGATGATATTCAATCTAATTAAGATTAGTTTAGGCCAACAATTTATAGCTACAAGGATACGGCAGGTACCTGTATTGAAATATTGAAATTCACTAAATATCTGCTTTAAAGTAGAATGCGATATGAAGTTTTCGACACGTTTTTACGAGCCAAAAGTTATATGAATATAAATAGCACATGTTGCATTTCTTTTCTACCTTCACAATGTATTTCAAAAAAGAAGACAACAAGTTAGTCTTCTTGGTGAACTATATAGCGTTTTAGTTATATAATAGAACTGCAACTACATACAAACATATTGTACATCCAATATTTGTTTAATACTTACCGCAAAATCCTTTTTTTGTTACTTTAAGTAGACTTCTATAAAATATTTGAAACATTGCACCTTTTTTGTTAAATAAAAATTAAACAAAATATATGGCGACTTTTTTTGAATTTTTGGCGGATTTTAGGGATACGGAACAAATTTTTTTTAATTATTCTAAAAATACATATCGTCAGCTCATTACTGGTTTGACCTACCGACCATTTTTAAATAAAATGAGTTAGGTATGAGGAATATATATTTTGAATACCCTCTTTCTAAATCAAAAACCTGTTTCGCGAAAATTTTTATGGTTTCTGAGATATAAAGCATTAATTTTGCTGCATATCAACTGTTTCAAAATCTTTTAAGTACTGTTTTGCTCTACAAGCCATTGTTTGGCGATTGCAGCAAATTCTTCATACAAAAACGTACAAAATATATTTTACTGTTGCTTTGCTGCATAGACCTACAAGCACAAAATATAATAATAAAAACATAAGCAAAAGCTAAATAAAATGACAACAAGAAAATAAATTTGGGAAAAATAATTTTATAAAATAATAACACCTCGTGTTAATAAATAGTAAAAATTTATAAAAAAAAATATAAAAATGGAATCTTCTTCACCAGCTCCTACACCTCCAGATGAAATTAAGTAAGTATTATTTAAATTTTTACCATATTAAGATATTTGTTTAAATTTTTAATGCTTTTAGAATGATTTATGAATACTTTGAGGATGATGAAAATTGGACCGATTCTTACCTATATGACACATCTTTAACTCAAAAGCTACCGTTTAAATGTGCGTCAAACCCTCCACAAATGGAAAACAATAACAGGTACATACTTGAATATTATTTTGTTTTATTTGAAAATAAAAGTTCATTACTTATATACATTCATATGTTATTCAGAATCCTTCCTTCGTCATCAAAGAAAAGGCAAACAAACCCTGAACTGTGGGAACGTAACGTAAGAAAACGGCTTCGAGAATCTGGACAAGCTTACGTTTCTATAAATAAGAAAGAATCTCCAGCAAAAACTCCTCAAAATAAAAATCGAATTAACTCAACCGCAATCAAAATGTTTATTAAACAAAATAATATTGATACCGTAATACAAAAGTTTTCAGAACCAGGACATTCTTTAATTCAAGAAGTGGACTGTGTTCATGGTGTTATTGACCGGTACTTAAAGAATATTGAAATTCATAGTCCTCTTCATTTACTAAATTTGCTTGAAACAATGCCAAATAATAAAACAAAATTAAAAGTTATGGAAATGCTTCCGGAAGATTTTCGCACATACTCGTTGGTAGCAAATAAAATGGACTTTCGACAAGTCCCTTTTGCTAAAATTAAAGTACTTCTATACAGTAAAAATAATGATTTATGTATACATTATAAAACTTCGACGAGAGAGGAAAAATATAAAAATGCATTTTTGGTTAAGTCTGCATCAAAAAATTGTTTGAAAATATCGAAACCATCAATTATTTCCAGCGATAAAAAGAGAGACATAAAAGACTTGCTTATATTTCTTCCACATGTTGATAAAAGTTATTATAAAAATTTACTGAATATTTAGTTTTAAATTTTAAGTGTTTTTTCTTGATTCTATTTTACTTTTGTATTATTTAAGTTGTTTACTTTGTGGCTTTTTATGTACCTTTTCATAACAGTAGAACTGTTTTTTCTGTTTTTGTAAAATAAAACCAAATAAAAAAAAATTTCATTAATGTTGACTTTTTATTAGATTGTAAATATAGAAACATTCATCTCAACAATAAGTTACTCAATACACAGCAATAAGTATACGTATGCAGCACAAAAAGCCATTTTTTAAATTTTTTTTTAGAAAAGTGGCGTATGCGGCACAAAACAATATTTTTCATTTTCAAAAAAATACTTTTAAATTCTAACTTTATTCATGAAAGTGAGCAAAAATTTACATTTTTCTTCATAACATATACCGGAAGCAGTGGTAAAAATATAAAAAAATTCTATCGGGTACATTTTGAGAAATCTTCATGCAAATCTTCTTTGTCGTTTTTCTCCACTCCGACTTTTTGGCATATGCGCCAAACCAATTCTGAGCTGACGATATATTATTGTCGAAATCGAAAAAAATAAATGCTTTGGCGATTTTGGCGATTTTTACATTGAATTTGGCGAAAAAGATCAAAATCAATCTGACAACCCTGATAGTCACCACTAAAGTAAGCCGAGGACAACATGAGAGAAGAGAGATATACACCGATGAGAGGAAGTAAGAAGATTTACCACTAAAGTAAGCAGAGCACAACATGATCGAAGAGAGAACTAAACGACGAGAGGAATGTATACACTCATCACTAGCAGTGCAAGCGAAGTGACGACTGCAAAACTTCAAGTTATGCAGTCGGTGAGTAGAATAAAAGACGCAGCAGTAATCAATACGGTCTTTTTTTTTTGTGTGACGGCGATCTAGTAATAAGTGCGGACAACCGGTAAGGCTAAGAGAAATGTAAAAGTACAGTGCTAGGGAACAACGGGATAGAGTATACGGCATAGCAAGACGGATTACATCAACCTTGACTCAGGGGGATTACATCTAGCTGAAGAGGAGGGATTAGGGCATACCAGGACGGATTACATCCATATTGAGCAGGCTTACATCTAGATGGGTAGGCATAGCTAGGGCACTGGCTTAGGGTTCCAGAGGTAGAGGTCGCTGTGGTTTACACCCAGCAACGTAGGGTACTAGGTAGAGCCTGGATTAAATCCGGCATCTGCAGGGGGGAATAAAGCTAGAAAGAGCAGGAGAAGCCGAGAATACCGGTCCGACCGCCACGAGGTAAATCTAAGTGAATTGTACGTGTAATTAAACAATAATAATATAAGTGTAAATAAATACAGTAAAAATAAAACATTAATTTACGAATACAAAAGAAAGTGTTGTCAGTAAAAATTTATGTAAGAACCCTGGCGAGCTGAGCATACCCCAGCTTCAAACCCGGATAACCGGAGGTTCGATACAACATTAATCCGAATTTTGTACGATATTTCCTACACTGATTATAGATTTACGCGGTAGTTCACTAGACATCGCGATTGCAAGCATTCTGTGTTGGCATGACTTTGCTACGATATGAACTCGGCTACTTAAGGGTACTTTACACTATCACTCAAATCTTACGTATTTTAAGGAAAATCAAACCCTGGCATGATAAGTTGATATAGTTTTTTGAAAATTTTTAAACAATACTTATCTTAGAAATGCATTTCGTCATAATACGTTAGACTTGTGTGATAGTGTAAAATGGGCTTTAGTAATATTACTGGATCGAATAAAAAATGTTAAGGTCTTTTTAAAAAGCTCTTTATTTTGAAGCAACATAGAAGCTTCCTTCAGTAACAATCTACATTTACATATATGATGTCTCTTATCTGTTAAAAATATTTGAAGTATCTTTGAACTGCATTTCAAATTTTCTTTATATATTTCTTTACTGCATTTATGAAATAACTAATCATTGCATATTTTTAGAAAATTTTGTGGAGAATCACAATTTCTATATTGACCCTAAAATTGCTTTTACGACAACAAACAAATTGTTATTATTTCATATTGGAATTTTTTTTTTATTACCATTTAAATTTTAACGATGCCATTACAACAATGTTCTATTTTTGAAATATTTGAAAAGTGGGAAAGGCAGTAGAAAATATTCTCCCATACGTATGTGGTACGTAAGCGAAGTATGCACCGAAATGCCTAAAAATATGCAAAATCTGTTTACAACAATTATTATTTTCAAATTGATATTTATGAAGTCATTTATGAAATGTTTTTCTATCCAACAACCATGTACACAATTTGTGGCAATACAAACAATTTGTTTTTGTCCACTTTTTCGTTTCTCTTTATTATTTTTGTTGTTTTTTTCTCTTCCTCTCTCTTCTGTGTACATTTTTGGTTTGATTTTTTTTGAAGCGTATGGGATTTTTGGGGGAGGGGGTTTAAAAATGCAATGAAAATTGCATACAATAATTGTGGAGTGCAACGGCTGGTTTTGTTGCAATGCAAACAAGGCATCCTATTAAAATGTGAACTAACTAAATAGATGTATACCATAGAAGAAGAAGAAGGTGTACTGTGCCTTGAAATGACAATGGCCTTCCAAGCATGATGATTGTTCTGCTGCATGCTGGTGCAATTTCGTATTGTATGTATTTATATGAGATGGTTGGTAGTTAATGAAAAATATAATTTGAATTTTATGTTATGGCCTCTGGAATATATAAACCACCAGCAGCAGAAAAAAAGGATACCTCTCTTGGAAAAAAGAAGAAAAAAACATGAGAATGTCGTTACATTTTACAACCCATAAATGTTGCACAATTGCATTTCATCGCCAAAATATGTGGCATGAGTTGTATGTAAAATGTTGTATGCATCCTATCAAGTGCATGTAATAGTATTCCTCATTTTATTTAAGTTTTTTTTCATCTTTTCACATTTATGGCTCTTTTTGGTTACGGTTGGCATTATCATCAACATCAGCAACGTCATCTTTTGTTTTAATATTTTTTTTAATTTTGGGTTGGGAGGTTTTCTCCTCAAATTTTTATGTTAGTTTTACTTACAGCTTGCCTTTTTTCATTGCACTCTGGTTAAATGTTTATTAATTTTATTGAACAATTAATTAAATGCCACAGAAAATATGTACGATATTTTCGTACTGTAAGGGCAAGTGGCACATGCAATAAGCCATTATGCACTTGCTGCAATATTCAACATTAATTTTTTGTTTGTATTCGTAGAAGGTGCCACAATATTGGCCCATGGAAGAAGTGGATATTGGTCATGCTGACGATGCCGATGATGATGATGTTGACAGCAATAATAATCAGACTTTTGTAAATGGTACTTCAATATAAATATTGGGGAAAAGGAAAATTTAAAAAAAGCTAATGGAAAAATGTGGGAACTGCAATAAATACACTTGCAGAAGTGGAAAGCCAATAAAACCGCTTGCAAGGTGAACTTATTTCAAGTGTCGTTATTAAAAAATATGGTAGCGTAAAGTTGTCTTTCAATCTTTGAAGAAGAATTAAAGGCGAATTATTCGATCTAGAGAATAAAATTTGTTGCTAGTAAAAAAATCAATCTAAGTTTAATAGAGTTTTAACGATCAAAACAAAAAAAAAACAAAATTCATTGTATTTCGATCAAAATGTACATTCCGATTAAAATTATCTTAATTCCGTAGTTGAAATTACGATGGAATTTGTCTTAGTTTCTTTAAGACCTCCATCTTCTGATAAATCTTGGAACTTTATCTTAAACAATCCAGATGATATCGTGGAACTTTGCGGACATTTGACTTTTTTAAATTTTTCATAGGACATAAGTCGGTGCTCTTCGTACTGGGGGAAATAGTACGCCCACCACCGTCTCCAGCTGTGAGGCAAACAGCATGCACAGATAGCAAAGTTATACTATCGTTACCTGTTTTGGAGCTGTAGCTATCTAACCTCCGCTGCTGTAAATCAAACATTATCTCTTGAAATAATGGATCCGCCACCATTCCTACCTGCGCCACAAGTGGTGGAAAAGCAGCCCTTGAATTCACTTTTTATGATCTCCCTTTCCGCGACTTTTTGGCAAAGCCATAATCACCCCGTAGCCAACAAATAAATTTAACCAATAGTCAGCTGAGACTGAAATCCCAGTAGCTACTGACTCCCTTAATCCACCAGAAAGTGTAGGGATTATATCAAGTATCATAACCTTTTGATATAACATTCTCTGGGATGTGAAAAATATCCAAAATAACGTTCTTGATATCATGAGTTCAAAGTAATACCAGTGTAATTTCTCTCGCTGGTGACACGGTGGCCAGAAGCCCGCGGGTCTAACTATTGTTTGAGGCCTCCGTTAGTAGGCTTCTTGCGGGAAATGCTTCCTATCTTTTCGGATGATTATCTTTGCGAAAGCTTTCCTTTCTGATAGAAAGTTACCTTTCATCAAGTTGTTCTCCGTCCGATGAGGAAGTGTCTTTTTCAAGGCATTAACTCACAAAAGGAATCAATGAAAGGCAGCTTATTTGACGAAGTTATACGTTCAGGAATGAAGTGGTGGATGTCGTTAATACGCAAAGCGGCGGGAGGGTTGTCATCAATCGCCACGAGAGCCATCTACCTATGGAAGGTACTGCTTTTGCTATTCAACAGAAATTGTTGGATTTGTAATATAGCTGTGAAGGTTAGATAGCTCCAGCTCCTAAGGAAGGGGCGAACGTTTAATTTATTTTTATCTGATTAAGCACTAAAAATTGCTACCTCCATGTAAAGTATCGCTGCACAAGCGCAGTTGTTTGGTAAATGCACAAATGGTTAACCAGTGGTTAAGATCCACCATGAGATTAGGCCATTTTACATGTAACCATGTAAATCTTTTTCCACATTTCCGCATCCCTTGGTACCATATGTGATGCCTGGCTATCCGCGATCTCAATAAATCTGTCAATTTTGCATCTTATATATCCTTAGGCTATCTCCATACATACCTCTGGGAAGTTATCATGGGACAGTTACAATATATAAGATAAAGGAGACCATTAGCACTGCAATCTATTGGATCTTTTGTGCAGCCACGATATTCACCATGACAGAGCTAGGCTACGTACAAAGCCTATTATTCTTATAGGTGGATCTATAATGGGTTCCCCGAGAAGCTTCCGTCCATGTTTTGCTAGGGCTGGACTCATTGGGCTTAATATTGAACAATCTTTAATGTTATCATATGACTTTATAGAATATACAAGCCTGTCACAGAAATCAATTCGAATCGAAAGTGATTTCGTATTTTGCTTCCCCAAATCGGAATTCATTTCTGTAAGAGGCCTGATAGTGTAAGCTCAAATCGCGTTTTTTTATAGAATAAACCTTAGCATTAATTGTGAAACTTTATCGAGGATAATCACATCGCCAGTCGTGAAACTTTATAAAGCACATTCTTTGCACCGATCGTGGAAATTTAGTAACTATAGTTACTAGAACTATAGTTCTAGATTAGTATTAGATGTAATGGTGGAACTTAATTCTAAGCCATTAATTATCCTTAATCTTAATTTTAATCATTAGCTTTATAAATAGAAATACGATCTTCAATTCTTTCCAAACTGAAAGCCCTGCTCTAAAATTGTGGATCATCTTATTTTCAAATCATATTTTTTTTAAGTGTAAAACATCGCCCTGTTCATATTTTTTCTACTCAAACAACATTTACAGAATTGCTGAAATATTCATGAATTTCTATTTTTTGTTCTCTAAATTAAAATACCACAAAAACATCATACATTGAACCATTATCTAAAATCATACCATCTACATACAACTGTTTTATGCATTTTATTTTCTGTTCTTTTTGCTGGCTCTGTGCAAGTTGCATTTTTGTTACTGTGGTTGTTGGACAAAAGTCATTGCATATGTTGACATTCAGTTATAATAACATATTTTATAGTCTATGTTTAGGCTTGCACTAAATTAAATTGCAATTGCATTTTGTTTTCAGTAAATCCTATACTCTACCGGTATTGCAATTGCAGTCATTACATTTATTTTACGAAATAGACCCATAAACGCAATTGCTGTTAAATAGAAAATTGTTTTTATTGAAATTATTTGATTACATTTCATTAAAAAAACAGGAAGATGAGAGTTAAATGTTGTGATTTCCTTTTATTCTTTATTATGTTAGGTCAGATGTTACCGGGTGATTGCAAGAAGGACTGAGATGGAATTTGTTAGGAATTTAGCATGAAGGGAAATTTTTGGAAAGTTGTGTAAGAATATATGGAAAGGGGGATATTTAAAATTTTATGAATTGCTTTAAATGTTTTTAAGGTCTTTATAGTTGTTTGTAGTTTAATTTAATTCAAATTTTTTCTTTCATAAGAAACAAGAGAAATTTATTTTAAAGAAATTTTAACAAAATGTAGTATAATTCATGAATATAAAATTACTAATTAAATTTTTATATATGCGTTTAAGCCTTTTGTGGGAATCAAATTTGGAAGGTTTGGATTGCAAATTGATCGTTTTAGAAATTAATTTCAATTTCTAAATGATATGAAAATTATATATATATACAGTCAATCAATAAAGCTAAGGCACAACATGAATTTCAAAAGAGATCGGTCCATTACCTTTACATCTGCTTAGGTATTTTACATTGTTTCTGACACTAGTATATGTCCTCTGTACAATGACACCAATTTCGCGATATTATTATCCTTGCGTGTGAAGATTTATAATAATTTTGTGGACATCTATGGAAATTTCTGATCGATTGCTCATTTTGCTATTTTCGCCAAAAATACAATATCGAGAGTAATGTTTTGCATTTTAAACTCGGCTACTGTGCAATTAATTTGAACATAAAAACGAATTGACACATAACAAACTGAAAAATTACCGTTATAAAACCAAAATCCACATAAAGAAAAGTTTAAGCACAGTATGTGCCTACGCTTCTTTTAAGTGGATTTTTATGTCCTTTAGTTGGTTTAAAAGCTTTGTGTGATACCAATAATGCAATATGAAATTTTTTTGCGCTGAATTAACAATAAAATGATCAATGCATAAAAAGATATCAACAAATTTGTTTAAGTAAAGCGGATGTAAAAGTATTGACAGATATCTTTTTCAGACATGTTGTGCCTAAACTTTACTGTAAACTGACTGTATATATATGGGGGATTTCATGTCAAGTGACCCAACTTTTGAAATCGATGTCTTCTGATTTGGATGAATTTGCACCAAGGCTAGTCCTATTGGATAGTAGTTTAGACACAAATTTTCAACAAGATCGGTCAAAAAGTTTCTGAGTTAGAGGGGGTCAAAATTTGACATTTTGGCCAAACAGGTGTTCCTTCTCATCCACGTAACTAATTATCTATTGATGTTGGCAAAATTTGTCCCAAACAAATTAGATAGCTATTTCTTCAGTCTTTCGAAAAAAATTTTATGTTTTGTTTTTGTTAAAAATTTTTTTTTTTTAAATTTAAGATTTTTTTTATTTTTTTTAAGCGGGTACTTTTTTTTTTTTTTTTTTTTTGTTCAAAATAAAGCTTAGGTCTGTTCCTTTAAGATACCTCTGGTCGCGGTTTTTGGCCGCGAGTGGGTTATGTATAAAAAAAAATTATTTCTAAGTCAAGACGAGAATTTTTCAATGTTTAGCATATGCACTATTTTGAATTTTTTCCTATTTGTGTGTGAGTGTTTCTAAAATCTTAAAAAATAAAACTTATGCTGAGAAAATAGACAAATTAGCCTTTCCGACGGTATATAACATACATAACTAGCATATCATACCCTCGATACTGTAATACCCACAATATGTTAATCCCAGGAATAAAATCACTTTTTTCTATAGAGATGTTGACAAATTAAATTCTGTTATTTATCTATTTATCTATATATATAAAATAGGATGTGTGTATGTAACGTATGGACTCCAAAACGGCTGGGCCGATTTTGATGAAATTTTCAGGGAATCTTCAGAATATTCAGGGGGCGAAGGGGCGTGGCAAAATCCATAACTTGAGAACGGCTTGACCGATTTGAACGATTTTTTCTTTAAAATGATCCCCATGGTCCAACTTAGGTTCTTACGGAAAGAAAATTTTGCCCCGCCCACTTTTACGCCCACTTTTTTGATTTACTTTAAATCAGAAAACGGCTCCATCGAGTTGACTAATTTTTCTTTCAAATGTTCATATTAATAAACTTTTTAAGTTTTCATCGAAAGAAAAATTTACCACGCCTACTTTTACGCCCACTTTTTCTATTAAGCGCATAACTGGAGAACGGCTTGACCGATTTGGACGATTTTTTCTTTAAAATGATCGCCATGGTCTAACTTAGGTTTTGCGGAAAGAAAATATTGCCCCGCCCACTTAAGCCTTAAGATGAAGTAATCAATAAATATAATTTCCAATTTGCTTTAAATACATGTGTTTCTTTTTTCATTGAACCCATGTCTACACCATATGTAAGTTATTCGTAAAAAAACTTTATGATAGGTATTTCATAGATTTTTATTTAAAGGCCGTAAATTTCGTTTAAAGATCAATTTAAATCGTCTGGTAATACAACACTAATGTTTGCTTAGGGCCAGCAACGCGGACCGGGTCAGCTAGTTTGTAATAATAATTGAATTAATATAAAATAATAATAATAAAAAAAAAAAAATAAATTATCTAACAAAATTTAATCTTAATCACATAAGATTCTTTTATAATTTTTTTTTTTTTTTAAGGTATATCCAATTCAGCACTACTTTTTTCTTAGAATTTCAATATTTATTGAGGGTTTCCGGTTCAAACCGCCACAGAGCTGAAGGTCAAGGTTTCTATTGCTCGGTAATTTAAGTTGGGAAAAAATTTATAATTTTATTTCTTCACTAAAGATGTGAAGGCTATACTTAAATAAGTTTGTTATTCCGTTTGTAATCTCTACAATATTGATCTTAGACTCTATAAATATTCTGGATCCTTATGAGAAAATAAGTTCATTTCGCAATGTTTGCCTGTTTGTCGGCTGAAAAGATTGTTCACAAATAAAGCCCAACATATTAAATCAATTTAAAAAAATAGCAATTTTTGGAAAACTGAGAAACTCCCAAGTCCAAATTTTATAACCGAGATAAGTGGTAAATTTCTTCATGACATTCTTGTTGCTTCTTTATGGACGACTAATTTAACCATAATATCGTTGTCGGTGACAATAATATGGTTAAAGTAAACCTAATATATTAAAAATTGTCTTTAAAAATATTTTTGTTGGAGGTGATCATATTCAAACAAGTTTTTTGTCTGGGTGTACATATAACCCCACCATAATAAGAAAGAGAGTCATCTTCATTTTAGTAGTTTTAAGATATTAAGGTTTTGGCCCTAATCATGTTAAACGCAACGCAACGCCAAAGAATTACATTGAAAGCACAAACAATGACATAAATATTTTGTAATTTTGTTGTTGCTTTCTACAGAAATTCACATTGCGTTTTAAAATTTCAAATGCTGCAATCCTTATGGCGTTGAAAATTTTTAAACGGTACATAAATTTGTGTAGAAAGCAACAACAAAATTACAATTTGTTTATGACATTGTTTTTGCTTTCAATGTTATTCTTTGGCGTTGCTTTAATTACAAATATATTATTTAATTCGATTTTATTACTGTAACAGACAGGGGAAATGTTGATGATAAAGCAGAGAAGTTGGACTTTATTCGACTTTTTTGCCAAAAAAAAAAAAAAATATAAAAAAAATCTTACGAAAATCAAATTGTACAAATAAGTTCAAAATTTGGAAATGTGTGTATATATTTATTTTCCTAGTCCAGCAAATTTTTGTCAGTTGAACATATGTATGAAGATTCTAATGAAAGTCGTGAGGCCGGCTCTACAGGTTTAATTATATTTTGTACAATATTAGGCAATGGGGAGGAGGTTATGGGAAGGAGGAAAGAGGGAGTAGTGCTTGTGTGCATTCGACTTGAACTTATTCATGTTGGAAGTGAGAGGGAAGACTTCAGCAGGAAGGTTATTCCACATACGAACAGTCCGGCCAAAAAACGAATTTTCCCTGTAATGCGTTGTACGATTCACCGGCCAATCGACCACAAAAGGATGGGCTCTTGAGGAAAAACGTGTATTACGAACAAAGGTATGGGTTTCGGGAACCAAATCCCTAATTTCATCAGAACACATCCCGTTGTAGTAACGATAAAATAGGCAAATGCAACCCACATTGCGACGGTGCTCAAGGGAGTCAATAGAATTGGATACCCTACTGTCGCCAATGAGAACCTTCGCCCTATCCTGCACGCGGTCGAGAAGCTCCAAAATAGACTTTGAAGCACCGGCCCACACATGAGAGCTGTATTCGATGATCCAAAAACAAAATTCTCTGGCTTCTTAAAGTTGTTCGTACTTGTCGGTGTTTGCAAGGACTTGTACTATCCATAAAAAAAAAATAACAGATAATAAGGAAAAAAGTCTAAAGATCTTAAAATGTTGGTCAATGTGACTTTTTATCATAGTATGTGGCAGATAAGACCTTTTTGTCTAGGAAACACGCTAGAGGTGGTAGATGTGACCATTTTGCTTAACGTTTTTCATTTACAGAAGAAAAAAGGTCTTTTATGATTAACATAAAAAACAGAAACACATTCACGGCTCTAAATCTGCCCTTATCTCAATTTTGGTATTTTGGCACTTGTGATTTTCCTTCTCAGGAGAGCAGGATAGCGGAGGGGGTATTATGTGCTTCTGTTGGTGTGTGTAACACACACAAATATTGCTCCTGGGCCCAGCTTTAAGTACAGCGATCGACTAAAAATCACTGTCTGAGTCGATCTAACAATGTCCGTTCGTCCGGCTGGCTCGCTGGTTGTAAGCGTGATCCATTTCGAGGTTCCCTACTTTTTTGAAGAAAACACACAGAAAATTCAAATTTGATGGGGAATGTTTATTATCATTTGAAAACACATTCTTTGGCATTTATTTTTTGAAGATTATGTCTATCAGATGGTCCATCCGTTGAGTCCAATTTTCGATGACTCGATTGAGCATTTGGACTGGTAACTGGCGAATGACACGCGTGATGGTTTCCTACAAGGCCTGAATTAAAGCGGGTTTGTATTTTGTATTTGTATTTATTAATTCGATTTTCTAATACAACAAGACACAATATCTTATAAATTACAGCATTAGAATCAGACAAGTTAAAGTATACATTGATAAAAAATATTTTTTTAAAAACTACAAAGATTATATTTAAATTTAAATAGAGTAAAATATATAAAGTAAAGGTTTATAAAAATAAAAAAGTTTACATTTAAAACATTAAAAAAAATTTACGAAAATTTACGAAAAATATTCCCTTAGTAATTTTCTAAATCTTATAGCGTTGCTATTGATTTGCAAATCATTTGGAAGTTGATTCCAGAGACGTATGCTTAATATAAAGTATTGGCATTCAGAAGCATGGTCACGATGACGAAATTGTATTAAATTTTTCCCTCTACACGATCTAGAAAACTGCAGACGTTCATAAAGATATTTTGGCTCCTTTGTCGTTATTATTTTGTGAAGTAATATTAAGTTTTTGAATTGAAGATAGTTTGAAAATGACATATTAAATAAACGACAAGAGTGCTGCGATATATGATCAAATCTTTTTAAAGAGAAAATGTAACGGATGATATTGTTGTATGTTACGGTCAGCTTTCTCATATCATTTGTGTTACAACCAGTAAAAATTTCAGATGAGTGTAAAAGTGTCGGAAGAAGATATGTTTTTGCAAGTAATATTCTTACTTGCAGAGGTGTAAAGTGCTGAGTAGCCCATAAACTTCGCAACATGCCATATACTTTACCACAAACTTGTGTAATGTGATTCGACCAGGTTAAAGTTTTGTTAAATAGTACTCCTAAGTTTCTTGCTGAATCTACAACATCGATTCTCGAAACACCAAGAATATAATATGCATTTGGATTTATTAGGATTAAGTCGCAAACCGTTAGCCGATGCCCACGTAAGTATTTTCTGAAGATCATGATTTAACTCCCGTATTTTCATATTAGCTGACTCTTTAGGACTACTGTGATACAGCTGAACATCATCAGCATACATTTGTATACTAGAATACGATAGTTGGTTTGGGAGATCGTTCGCATATAAGGAGTATAGCAGTGGTCCAAGGATGGATCCCTGTGGGACACCTCTAGTTACTTGTAAAGAACGCGATATAGTTTCGGCATTTGCAACTGATTGGCATCTACTTGAGAGGTATGATGACAACAGTTTCACCGCAAACGTGGAAAATTTAAATAATTTGGACAATTTCATGCACAAAATTGAATGGTGCACTGTATCAAAAGCCTTTGAGTGGTCCAATAATACCAAAAACGTTATTTTTTCTCATCTAGGTTACTACGAATTTCCTCTATCACATCGGTAAGAACTAAGGTACAGCCACGTTGAGGTCTGAATCCAGATTGACGATCGGTTAACAGGTTGTTGTTATTAATCCGCATAATTTTTAGACTTGACATATCTCCAGAGAAAAAAGTCTAACGGTGTGATATCACACGATCTTGGTGGCCAATCGACCGGCCCAAAACCTGAAATTATGTGCTCACCGAAGTGTTCTCTCTCTTCTGTGGGAATTGGCGCCGTCTTGCTGAAACCAAATGTTGCCGAGATCACGAGCTTAAATTTCAGACATCAAATGGTCGGTTATCATGGCACGATAACGGTCGCAATTGACGGTTACGTTCGCACCGGCATCATTTTTAAAGAAATAGGACCGATGATTTCACCGGCCCACAAACCACACCAAACCGTGGTTTTTTCTGAATGAAGTGGCAGTTCTTGAATTTCTTCAGGTTGCTCTTCTTCTCAAATGCGGAAATTTTGTTTGTTTACATACCCATTGAGTGAGAAATGGGCCCCATTGCTGAACAAAATTTGCCTCGAAAACGTCGGATCTCCATGGAACTTTTCAAGAGCCCATAGAGCGAAGCGATGTCGCTTGGGAAGGTCGAGCGGCTTCAGTTGTTGCACAAGCTGTATTTTGTACGCTTTCAATTAAGGATCTCGCATAAAATGCGCCAAGTCGTTCCATACGTCAGTCCGAGTTGCTGCGAACAACGCCGAATCGACTCTCCACGGTCTTCGTGTACACTCTCAGCTACGGCCGCTATATTTTCTTCACAGCGTGCTGGACGTGGTCTATTCGGTCGAACATTATCCAAAAATGAATGCTGGGTATCAAAATGGGTGATGGTGTTGCGAATAGTACGCTCAGTAGGTTGATTACGTTGAGCATAAGTTGAGCGAAGTGCACGAAACACATTCCTCACAGAACGTTAATTTTCGTAACAAAGTTGAACGATTTGTAAACGTTGTTCAGGCGTAAGTCTTTCCATTAGGAAATGTCAAACAATACTAAACAAAAATAACATGACAGCATGACACGACTCACACGTGATCTGTCAAAAAAGGCTATTGAAAAAAGTATGTCTACTTGATTATAACATTATTTTATTGCAACATAAATCATCAAAACTAACTTTTTAAAGTCGATCTATATTTGACAACAGCTCCCACACATATACCACTCCCGAGAATTGCTTTAATTTCCATAAACTTCTCACAAATGCTCTTATTAATATAAAATTTCTAGACGATAGCTTTTATTATTCCTCCTATATCATGTCGAAATTCGTACTGGTTGGTCCAGAACTGACCAAAAATCCCATATATGTAAATCTCCTCTCTAAAGTCGCATTAGGAGGAACAAATCTAATAAGGATCTAATAATATTCGGCACAAAGAACTTTTATATGAATATTAACAACAATATTTTGTTTTGCCGGTCATATGGAATCAATATATGGTAGGTACACTGTTGAGATGTTGGTTTTTAGTTAGAGGATGATTCGTGGCTTGTTAACATATACCAGTTCTTTCAAATACATACAAAGAAAACTGTCGAGAGGTGCTAAATACGGCAACAGTTTTGCACAGGTAAAATCGCTTGTCCGCAAAATTATGCGTTCGCCGAATATGTCCTTAACCAACGCCTTTGCGCACCTACAGTATGTGCTGTTGCTCCAGCTTACAAAAAATTTCCAACATCGTCCGATGTGCAGCATTGTTAATAGGGATGTAAAAACCAATGTCCTCTACAAAAAAAAAAAAAAAAAAAAAAAATTTAAAATGTGTGGACGATACACTGCTCTTGGATTCTACGTAGTTTGCGGTCTTCATGTTGACGTAGCCATTTAATAGGAAATGGTCTTTGTCGCTCTTTTTCAAATTGGGAATAAAATCTGGATTTTTGAAAAAGTATATATCAATTGGTTTTGTACGTTCTTTGATTTTGTGGTTATTCATTTTAAATTCCCAAAAAATAAAAATTATTAAAACAGTTATAAAAAATTCAAGCCTAAAGTTCATTCTGCGCCACCATGCATACCAAAATTAGATCCTATTTTAATTGGTTTTTGAAATCGTTTTACATTTGAAATCAATTTTAATATAAAATAACCACAGATCCTTTTCAAATCGAAATCATATTAAGAGCTTAATTACAATCATTACATTAATATATATAATATAAAATGTTTTCCTAGATGTATGCAAATGAAATTTCCATTCCCATTTAAACTCTATCAAGTAGTTGAGAAACCATTATCTAACATTCCTCTATCATCATGTTTTACTCGTTTGCTTTTGCAGTTGTATCTGCTGCATCTCATCAAACAAAAATTTTAATCCTCAAATTGAAAATGTTCGAAAATTAATCATTTGCTGCGTATGCAATTAATCCAACTCAAGTGACTGTCAGAGTAAACATCGTAGCAGTAGTGAAATAGATGAATGTCGGTTAAATTTAGTAAAGTTTCAAATGCAAACAAACATACATATCGTTACCTTAAACGCGAAAGGGCCTATCTAATATTTTGAAAATTTTACAAGAGAAGAAAAAAACTATTTAAAATGATAAATTGCATTAAACTGTTTACTATTTATTTTTCTTCTATTTTTCTTTTAAAACCTACCAGTTGTTTTGACAACACAGAAAATGAATAAAAATTGATTTCAATTATTTAGTTTGTGATATTAATAAAAAAATTAATTCAATTTGCACCAGTAACCAAATTAATAGTATCAATTAAACGTTTAATTCTGTTGATTACACGTTTTATTCATTTGATTAAACTTTTAATTCACTTGATTAAATTGTTAATTAAAACTGATTTTATTTTTGATGAAATTTTGGAGAATTGTTTCTGTGAATTGACAGTGTTGCATATCCCTGTGTGAACTTTGTGTCAATTGTTCTTAAAGCACTTATCTCGTGACCAGTGAACACAATAATAAAAAGAAACGAATTCTGATAGGTGAAAACAAGACATATTACTTAACTGGTGATAAAGTGTGTTAAGTGAAGTTTTTTTCAGATGAAAGGTAACTGACAAAACTAGTCATGTGGCTGGATTTTGTACGGGGTGATGCTATCTGTTTACATTACTTTATATGAAGCAGTACCCATGTTCTGTAACTTTGGTGAGAACTTCTCGCATCGAAAAGATGTGAAACAAAATATTCCATCGTTTCTCGAAAAGTGAGAAAAAAGTCTGTCTGTATGTGCATACACAAAACTAGGGTTCGATACCAGGGCTGCCAGTTTTGGGGTTTTGACCCCAAATTAGGGGTTTGCTTATTACTAAAAGGGACAAAAAATTTTATTTGGGGTTTGTATTGGGGATATTTAAAAACAAATTAGGATTTTTTGAGGAAATAAAAAGATTAGTTTTTCTATAAAAGACAACTAAGTTCATGCACACAATACGAGTATGTACATACAATATCTTTTATTCGTTCAAGTATTTGCTACATCAAAAAAAAAAAAAAAAAAAAAAAAAAAAAAAAAAAAAAACTTGTTTTCCGTACCCTGAAATATGTGAAAGCAAACTCCTGGTTTCAAATTATTACTAAAGTCATCATATTTTTGGGATTGATTTAAAAGAAAGAACAAAACTAAATATGTGTGAAGAATATTGCTACATACGAAATTTTGGAATAAACAGTTTATTTAAACGTGAATAAGAATGTTTTTGCAAAAAGAAAAATATATAATCTACGACGTTAAAAAAAGAATGGGAAAAGGAAAGTTGGGCTCAAGGTAAAGATATAGAAATGTATACATATATTATGTATTTTCCTAAATATGCCATTATATAAAATATTAAGCTCATTTATTTAAAGGTTGGCTTAAGCCGATTGAAGATTCTCCAAGCTGTTTCAAATTGCCGACGACTTCCACGAACACCTCCTGGTGTTCCATGTGTTAAGTGACATTAGCATCAAATAAAAAAGATTTGAAGCGACACAAAGACACTAATCGTCATATAAAAAACATGGCCGTAGCGCATACAAAAAACTCATCTCTATCCGATTTTGGTATTTATTTTTTCATTTAACTTAAGGAAATACAAATATAAAGAAACATATATATTTAACCTACGTTGCAGGTATTATTACAATATCAAATGATCGGAAACCATTGGACATTAAAATGTCTGTATTTATAGCAAAGCATACTTCTTTCTATTGCTTCTGCAGACCAGCTTGTCGATCTTTAAAAACTATATCCACAAACTCAAACATGTTTGAAAATTTAAAACTACATCGTACAACATGTACTTCAATTATAAAACATGTATTTGGTCCGCCCATACTCCATGCACTTGTTCAAGATATTGGCGAATCCAAATTTTCTCTTATTGTGGATGAGTCAACAGATATTATTAACAATATATTAGATATATTGGATGACCAAGATTCGTTGCTTTTCTTAAATAATGCAGATTTCGGGATAGAGTTTGAAAGTGAACTACCAACTTGTAGCTTAGAAAATTAAGAAATATTAGTATCAAAAAACAATTTCTTGCAGTATTTAAAAAAACTTTTGCTTGAAATGGTAAATCGTTTACCTGAAAGTCTTTACGTTTTTAAACAATAGAAATACTTCAGTATTCAGAAATGTATTAATACAATAACATAGCCAAAATTTTATACAGTCAAAGAAACTTTGCTTGGCGTCATGGACGCAACTATTTCCTTAGATGTTTATGAGGCTCAATGGAATATGCTCCCTTTTACCAACTAGAATGATAATTTTGAAAATGATATTCCATTTAATTTATTGGAGTTTTAGCCAAAAGTTTATAACTTTCAAGATGCAGCTGGTACAAGACACTACAAAGAATTATCTCAGGCTGTGCTTAATATGCTTTGGAATTTCACAAAAACAAAACTCCACAATAGTATGCAATATGTGCTTTTGGAGGCATTATTGATAAAACAGGTTCGTCTTAGTATCAACCAAATCTAATGTAAAGAATTTCAACCTACCCAAGATATGCTAGCGAAGTTTACTACCAAAAACGTATAGTAAACACAGTTCTGGGCCACAAGATGGAGATTCAGAAGTTTTTGAAGTAATTGACTTTTAAAACATAAGCATATACATATATATAAAATATAACTACGTATTTTCTTAAATGATCTCTTGTAAATTATAGTACAAACAAAACTCAAATATATATTAAAATAATCCGTTGAAAATGGGGTATTTTGTACAGAGGCTTATTTTTTAGGGGAACATTTTTTTAAGTTTGTGGAGGACGAAAAAAAGTACCTGGCAGCCCTGTTTGAAACCATTAAAAACCACAGATATTATTACTGAAAAAGTACCAAAGAAAATGAGTGAATTTACCCGCATTCCATTTAATAAACAATATCTACAACTGCCACGTAACCTCGTAATGAAATTATATTTTCTACATTAACGGTTGGCTAATGAGGCCTTAACTCATTTCGAAAAGTATCAAAAGAGATTACGTCGTTACGTTAGTCAAAATATTCCACTCGAAGCCGATATGAAATTGCAGATGTTGAGAACGCCAGTCAAACATATCGTTGACGGAGACCAAAATATACTTAAATTAAAAAAATTTGTTTTTTAATTAACAAGTTTTAATGTTTGTTTCTCGACGCGGTAGTTGCAGAACATGGGCACAGATCTGTCATATTAATATGGTTCACTCGGGATAATATCTGCGACAGGCATTATTTTAACCGAAATTTAATGTGTCCATTTATGTTATTTTAGTGACCTGTTACAAAGTGCCAATTAACCCCCTCCTAGGACATCGCCATTCTAAAGTGACAAGTCCACTTCGTAAAAAGTTTTAGAACTAGAACCGGTCCCTTCCACTTTAGAACTGTCACGTGACAATTTTGTTGTTAGTTCCATTTCCCCTAGAGATTATCCAAGGTGTTTATTAGGTCTTTTAGAGTTTATCTTATTATCCTTTGCAGACAGGGCCGTTTGTTCTTTGTTAATAAAATCACTTCAATTGAAAGATTCCAACATCTTTTGTGGACAGTTGTGTTGATGCAATACATCAGAATCAACGAAAAAGGTGATTTTTAATTTTTGGCTAGTTAGGGCCTTTTTTATTTTAGGTAACGATATATAGTCCTTGCCGAGAATACATATGGAAATTTTACATGAATATATATTTTTTTTAAATCACAGACTTCAATTATACAGCTGTTATTTGTGTTCATTTTAGATAAAACAATTGAAAGGAATAAACTCTCCTTTAGCTGTTCATTTACATTTACAAAATGTTTGAAATGTAAGAGTATTGTACATTATATTTATGTTTATGTATGTGTGTGCAAAGGTATCGATTCGTATTAATTTGTAATTCCGATTTCAATTTTTGCAATTTCTGGCATTTCCTCAATCTAGAAAATACCAGAAATCCTGTTAAAACCGCAAGCACATCCTGCTGGTTTCAAACACTCATACAACCATTCCACCGCTTTTATATTGACAATCACCTCCTGTTATCTTGACACCCTCTACTGTATTACCATTACATACATATGTGCACACTGTGGAACAAAAATATAGAAGTATATATTTACATATATTTTTGGTTATATTATGCCCAAAGTAAAAACGAATTTTCATACGTAAATTTTCAGTTTGGCTCTATATGGAGTAGTGTTCTTCTATGGACCTTTTCATAAGAGATATTCTGCAATATGTTTGCAGAGATTTTGGGATGGCAACGGCGCGGTATGGCTAGTTTTATATACGAGGGCGGATCAATTAGTCCGTGACTATTTGAATGAAACACAGTTTTTTTTCAACATAATCTCCTTTTAGCTCAATACACTTAGTCCAACGTTTCTCCAATTTGTGTAACCCTTCCAAAAAAAAATAGGATTTTTCGAGGTCCATAAAATAGGCATTTGTTTGACCAATAATTTCATCGTTGGAGCTAATCTCTTTCCACCGAGCCACTTCTTTAGGTTCGGAAATAGGAAATAGTCACTGGGGGCTAAATCCGGAGAATATGGCGGATGAGGTAACAATTTTGCCATTGAGACTGCACACGTGTGCACCCGTGCAATATCTTGCAGTGTTGCATTTCATATAACTACGAGGGAAGTTCGAAAAGTCACGGACTTATTGATCCGCCTTCGTAAAATACTTTATTTCGCTTTTTTTCCGAAACTTTGTTATTATGGACCGATCATTAGAAATTTTGGTTGAGTGATTGAGTCTAACACAACCAAATTGGGAAAACTTAAATACAGTAATAGCATTGTAGGCATTTTTAGATGTTTTCGGAACTTTTTTATGCGTATTAAAGTATTTTCCGAGATTTCGCCTTTTATGAGGCCTATGGAGCGATTTTCACGATATTTAGTCGTGTGACTTATAGTCTTACGAAACTGGGTTGAACCAAATTTTACTACAGTACCATTTTCTGTTTTGTCTTTACGCGAACTAAAGTGTATTCAGAGTGAGAGATTTATTTAAGGGGTATAGTAGAGTATAAACCGATCTTCATGAAATTCGGTAGTATAACTTAAGGTTATACAATACGAATTTGAGCAAAATTGATTGATAAGATTCAACCATTCGTTTTTGCCATATTTGTTCGCGTTAATAGCGGGTGTCCGCATGGAAGTTATACTACTACTTTGTTTGCTTGCGGCGTAAATGGTCTTGTGGATGAAGCTCTTGTGTCAACTGAATCTTAAATAGAAAAAAATGCAAATCCTTGTGCAAAATTTTGGCCAAAGTTGTTCTTTGAAGACCAAGCTCCTGGGCAAGGCGTCGAATTGAGTTTGATGGATTGTTTTGACCACTTTCTTGAGCAGCAGTAATGTTTTCAGCCGATCTTGCATTACGTTGTGGTCCATGCTTGGGCCTATCACCTACAGATCCTCTTTCTTCGAAATCATTCACTACACGATAAATAATGCGTTTTTGTTGGCACATTGTTTCTTCCAAAAATTTCACGTAACTTTCTCATCATCACAGTAATCGATGATTGATTTTATAAATGTTTTAACGATAAAAAAACGTTGGCTTATCGAATATTTTACCATAATAAATTTGCCACGTGTCTACTTCACGACTGCCAAGACTTATGTTTACCAAAATGGCGGAAAAACAATGTAGTTTACCTTCCCGGTATATTAAATGAGAATTTTGTGTGATATAGCGCCCACTTTGGTAGCACAGTCAAAACATTTTAATTGGAATAACAATATAGAATTTTGGTACATTTAAAAAAGTTAGTCTAAATAGTGAATACTGTAAAAAGTGGATTGCCCTCTTTTTAACAGTTAACAAAAAGTTTGTTCTTCAAAATTAAAAAAAAGGTTATTTACAATTTGTTTATTGCATCAACAACAAAATGAATGACGAAATTCCAGTTTTCTCTAAGACATTTCAATGTATGTAAAAATTCGATTTAAATTAACGTTGGGAAAACTAATGGAAATCTTAGGCGAAAATTAAAATAAAATTAACATTTCAGCCTCATCAGATGACGAGGATGTATCCAATAATTGATTTATTGTCATTTCTGCACATATGCCAGATTGCCGATTTATCGACTAAAACTTGGTTTGAATGATTTTGGGATTTGAAGATATTTTATGAGAACAATTTTTTTAACACTGAATCCACTTAGATTTTTTTTAACTGACAACCTACCATTAACAATGTAATCCTTTCTTATGTCTTTCTATAAAATAATAGAAAAAAAAACCCTGAAAGCTTAACTTTTTTACTGCCCTGATTCGAAGCGATTTTTTCCCAACTTCGTCTGGTAGCCCTATACATATATATAGTATTTTCAGTTTAAATAAAATATTTTTCAAATAAAACGAAACTTTTTCAAATTAACCGAAACCTTTTTCAGAATAAACGAAACTTTATTCAAATAAAACGAAACTTTATTCAAATACAGTTAAACATTTTTCAAATTAAATAAAACCATTTTTAAAATTTTGTAGGAATTTAGTTTTTTTTTTTGCTAAAGAAGGTGAAAGAGCTCATGGTGTTTTGCCAACCGTAAAGAGAAAGAATATGACTCTAATTGCTACGACAGATAATGATGGCGTTGTTTGCCATAAAGGTAATTCTGTATCCACTGTGAATTCGGCCCGTTTCCAATTATTTCTTCGGGAGCTCTTAGATTAAATTGAAAGCAGCCCAATGCTACAAAACTCATTTTTAATTATGGAGTATGCCAGAATCCATAAATCACAAGTAATATGACATATGGTGGACAATAGTGAATGTACATTTTAATTTTACCACTTTATTATTCTATGCTGAACCCGATAGAGAACAAAACTTCAAAGTTAAAATTTCATGCCCAATCATTAGCGGTATTTAGCCTTTGTATTAAGTGTACAACTCTGTTATATTTAATACGATTTTATACTTCAAAGCGCGAGTGTCTTTTTCATTTGCATTGTAAATTAATGAATTTGCTGAGTGAGAGAAAGAGACAGATAAAGTTTCTTCAACTGTTTTATTCTGGTAAATTCACACACTTGTTTACTACTGCTTTTTGTGGGATTTTTCAACCACATCGTAGTATATTTTAGTCTAATACATTTTGTTGTTGCAGTGTTGTAAATGTTAGTATTTTTACTAAAATTATAAGATTAACAAGGTCTACAAGGGACTTTACTATCAAGGGTGAATTCCGCTATTATTAAGTTATTTTACCACTGATCGTAACATTGTAAGTGTCGCCTCTTCATTAATCAGTAATTCAAAGAAATCCAAAAAATAAATTCCCTACAAATTTTAAAAATGGTTTTATTTATTTTGAAAAATGTTTAACTGTATTTGAATAAAGTTTGATTTATTTTGAAAATGGTTTCGTTTAATTTGAAAAAGGTTTCGTTTAATTTGAAAAAGGTTTCGTTTAATTTGAAAAAGGTTTTATTTAAACTGAAAATGCTATATATAGAAGTGACCTGTTTTACAGGTCATTATCAACAATGTTGATTTATACGGGGTGTTAAGTGCAATTAGGGATGAAACGATACAACTTCGGTATCGATACTTGTAGTCGATACTGTATTGGCACTAAAGTATCGATACCCACTCGGTGTCAAACAAACTTCCTTAAATCGGTCGATATTTTGATATGATAAGAGCCAGTGCAAAGCATAGTAAATTAAAAGGTGCGTGGCGCTAAGTACGTGATGTACATTGTATAGTTATACTCGTACAGTTATTTTGAAATTTTAAAACACAAAAACCATATAGAAGTAAATGTCGGAAACATTATTCAAGTATACCATATTGATCCTTTGGAACTAGACTATGATAACATATTATGCTTTAAAAAAAGTAATTTTTTGAACAAAAATAATAGTTATTTTTTTATATTAATTTTTTCGTGCAAAATAAAAGTTAGTTTTTGATTTTTTTGAACAAGCACAAATTCTAAATTATGTTAAAAATGGCTTCAACTAGGCTTTATTTGTCACACAATATGAAACAAGTATTTTTCACCGATACGATACTTTTTGACCGATACCTTCTTGGTACTCGGTGCCAAAGTATCGATGCCAAAAGTACTCGGTATCGAGTGAAAAGTATCGAGTAAGTACTTGTAGTTACTCGTATCGTTTCATCCCTAAGTGCAATGCCTTCTATTATTATTAAGGGTGATTTTTTAGGATAAAACATGTCATCCTTTAAGGCTGATGTGAAAGATATAAGCGATAATAGCTTGTGCTTTAACAATGCCAGAAGGTGTCAGAGTGAACGATATATTGAAATATATGAGATGGATTCTGACGATGAAAAATGTATCTCGACTAATACTTCCAACACATTTTTTGTGAAAAAAGGAATTAAGGTGTCGATTTCAATTACTTTAAAACTTTTTTATTTAACACACAAATATAATTTATTTGGTTTAATTAATTTTTTTATTTAATTAAACACACAAAATTTTACCAAATGATCACAAATTCATGAAGAAAAGGAATGCTAAAAACCGTTAAATGCACAAATAGAAAAAATGCATGACAGCAAAACAAAATGAAAAAAGAAGGAACTACAACGTGCTAGAAACCATTACACAACCATTACACTGCTTTTGTAGCACAAGCTCGCATTAAGTTTCGCTCTAACTCTGACATCTTTTAAGAAAATACATTAAAAATATATAAGCATTGGTTTCTAGTGCCATCTTATATTATCAGTGCTGCCATTTTGACATTTTTGCAACTAAATTTAGCATTAAACTTTTTTATATAGCTGCAAAATTTTTATTTAGAATTTTTAGAAAATATTTTTAGCTTTTTTTTAGCATTATTTATTAAAAAATTTGGACGAATAGTTCTATTGGTTTTGCTTAGGCCCTAATCATATAATACGCAGCGCAACGCCAAAGAATATATTGAAAGCAAAAACAATGTCATAAATATTTTGTAATTTTGTTGTTGCTTTCTACAGAAATTCACATTGCGTTTTAAAATTTCAAACGCTGCATTGCTTGTGGCGTTGAAAATTTTAAAACGTTACATGAATTTCTGTTGAAAGCAACAACAAAATTACAAAATATTTATGACATTGTTTGTGCTTTCAATGTTATTCTTTGGCGGTGCGCTGCGTTTTACATGATTATGGCCTTAATTTTTTTTTTAAATTATAATAACTTTTGACTTAAAATAATTGCCCTAAAATAATTTCGCATAAAAGGGATAATTCTTATGTTAAGAAACATCTTACCTGTCTTGTTAAAAAAATAGAACATTCAGGGAATATTAGAAATGCTCTTATCATATTGATTGTAAATTTTTCTTGCCCTTTGATTTACGATATAAAAGTACAAGAAAATTTTACTTTGTAGTAGGATAAAAATTTAATAGTGTAAATGTGTGAAAAATTTTTTTGCTCTAAGCTGTCAAAAAAATTATAATTCTAAAGCTTTTACTTTTTTTACACTCTAAAAAATAAAATGACATAAAAAAGTTGTATCTCATAGAAATAAATCGTTTAAATTTAGCATGTATCAGGGGTCGGCTGGCCTCTAAATTTAAAATTGAATCTCAACTACCTGTGCTTCGTATTTATGTGTATCACAGCTTTACCAAAATCTATCTACTTGTTAAAATATAACCATTTATTTCAATTTCGTTAAAAAAAAGTTATTAAAATGCTTTTAGTTTCGAATAAAATTACATACTAGCAATAAAGTTTAGCAAAAATCTTTAAAGTTTTAGCATTTTTTAAAATCTTTTTTAGCATTTTTTGGCCATGTTTAATGCCAGATTTAGCTGTAAAATTTTTTTGTTATCTGGTCACACTGTATATTATAGCTTCTAGCTGCCATTCTGACATCAGCCTAAGAGAGCAAAACATTTTTAAGAAATCACCATAAGAGAATTGGACATAAAGACCGCTCTTTTCTGTTAAAGCGTTCGAAAGTCAACGTCTTCTTAACAAACGGACAGGCTAATGGGCATAGCTAAATCTGCATAGAATTACTCCATGACCGATAACAAATTCATTTCCTTGGTTCTTAATTGAATATTAAAAAAGTTTTGCACGAAATGTCAATCTAAATATGTATAGCATTACTCATCAGTCTTGGTCGAAGGTATAAAAAATCTATAATTTTGCTCGATACTGTACAGGAAGGTTAAACCAAAATTTGTGTGGTTTCCTATTTCCGTTTGTGATTGTGATTGGACGTTCCTATTCTATTCCTATAACTTTGCATTTGTTTGTCAGTATGACATGTGCATATATTTCACTTAGAAAGGGAATTCAATTTAAGTACCGTTACAAAATCTATCAGCTTTTGCATTTGTCCGTCCGACAGCTCATACGTTTATCCATATGCTGCTTGTCTATCAATTTAATTTATCCTTAAGCTAAAACGGATGACACAGATACGATTGGTTTTCAAACATTTATAAAAACAAATCGTTGTCCTTTTCCTCCTTAAAAAAAAGTAAACAACGAACGGAGTCAATAAAACACCCATTTCGACACTTCCATGACATATGCAAATGTTCTCGCACTACCTCTTGCAAAAACCAAACAAAATTTCATTCAATTTTTCCTGTTTAAGCCTTTTGGCTACAATTTTCAAATAATTTTTTGTACGTTCTTTAAAATTCTGTTCGATTTTTTGTTTTCCCAATGTGGATCTTGTAATGGCATCCGTTGTATTTTATGATTTCTTTTTTTTTAACTGGCCAACAGTTTGTTGCCATTTATTGCTGGTGTTACGAAATGTGACAGACATACGGATTTGATCAATTAATTTGGCTAACACCGGTCATTTATCACGTGTCATAGATTTTGATTTCATTCGCACAAAAAAGGGTTATTTCCGTTTCCCCTATTTCGTTGTTCAGGACTTATAGAAACATCAACAAATAGACAGACAGACACACATACAGACAGATAGAAATAAACCGGTGTATTAAGTCATCCTCCCTCATTAATGGACTGCGATATGATTTGTGTTTGAATCAAATTTACCAGGGTTTTATTACTCAACATAATCCTTAATTGAATGACTTTCATTTATCATTTTGTAATTGGAGATTTTATGTTTAACGTAAAACTTTGTTTCTGAGGGTTTGCGTAATATGAGCTATTAATATGTCGAGGAGATTTGTTTTAATTGCGAAATTTATTTGAAATGAAAATATTTTTGTGATTTGAATAATTTTCTGCCTTTGGAGTTTTTACAGTTTTAGGATTATTACAAATTTTCAAGCAAATAGAACATGAAGATGGCAGTCAAAGAGATTTTCGGAAGTGGGCTTTATATTAGAGTTAGAGAATTCCTAAATAAGACTAAAAGTTTGTACGAGAGTTATAGCATGAAAGTGTTTTTCCGAAGTGGGACATTGGACTATGAAGTTAAGGTGGTATATTGTAACATTTAGATACATCAGGACGCATAAATAAAGCTCGACAATCCATTGGCCAGCTTAATTCTATCTGGAATTTATCATACATATCAAGAAGAACTAAAATAAGCCTGTTTAGCTCCAAAGTCAAATCACACTTTCGTATGTATGCGAAATATGGAGCACTACATTACATCATATACACTCCATTTAAGTGCTCGTGAACAAATGCCTACACAGAAAAAAATTAAAAATGGATTTCAATTAAAAAATTTGTAATTAAATGAATAGTATCAATTAAACGTTTAATTTACTTGATTAAACGTTTAACTCACTTGATTAAATTTTTAATTAAAACTGATTTTATTTTTGATTAATGCTTTAATTGATGAAAAATTTGCGAGTAGGATTCTACGTACATATTGACCCATAACAATATCCATCATTCATCTATGGGCAGAAACAAGCCAGCGACTGATAAAAATATAAATCCGAAAACGAAAATTGTGCCGCATTGCACACGCTGCGCAACCCATGATATTGCTAAACAAGCTACACAGAAAAACTTCTACCAATTAAAGCATTAATCAAAAATTAAATCAGTTTTAATTAATAATTTAATCAAGTGAATTAAAAGTTTTATCAAATGAGATGAGAGACTAGATTTTGAAACGATAAATTACAATGAATCTGTCGAAACTTCACCCTAAATTGAATGAAAGTGAACATCGAGCAGAAAACCGGGAATATTGGAATGAAGTTGTTACGGCTCTATGTTGCTTACAGCAGTAAATGGATTAAGTCCATATTGTAAAAGTTATTTCTACGCAATTTTTTTTTCTCGATACCAACATTTTTTCAGGGTTTTGGCGGCAGGAGTGAGTTTTGAAGTCCTAACTTCTGCTCATGGCTGCAGTTTCCATGTCGATTTGGCGCATCCATGCATTTGAGGATCACCTTCTTCTACGGTTGTTCTAAGGATTCCCCTCAATGGCATTTCTTGAGGCCTGTGTTTCGTGGCTTACGTAGAATACAGCCGATCCAGTTCCACTTTCGCCTTTTTTGGGGCAGATGCGACTGGTAATTGTTCTGTTTCGGTGCATAAGCTGCTATCGTTGATTAAATTTGGCCAGAACAAAACACATTATTCTGCGAACACAGAAAAAATGTTCACTAACATTGTTTTAATTAAATCAACTTTTTTTTTTTTTGTTAGGACCAGCACTCAGGGGATGACCCCTACTAATGCGTTGCATTGTGTTGGAACTAGGAAAATAGGTTATGGGACGGAGGAAAGAGGGAGTAGTGCTTGTGAACATTTGACTTGAATTAACTCATGTTGAAAGTGAGAGGGAAAACTTCAGCAAGAAGGTTATTCCACATACGAACAGTCCGGCCAAAAAACAAATTTTCCCTGTAATGCGTTGTACGATTCACCGGCCAATCGACCATAAAAGGATGGGCTCTTGAGGAAAAACGTGTATTACAAACAAACGTATGAGTTTCGGGAACCAGATCCCTAATTTCATCAGAACACATCCCGTTGTAGTAACGATAAAATAGGCAAATACAACCCACATTGCGACGGTGATCAAGGGAGTCAATAGAATTGGATACCCTACTGTCGCCAATGAGAACCTTCGCCCTATCCTGCACGCGGTCGAGAAGCTACAAAATTGGCTTTGAAGCACCGGCGCACACATGAGAGTTGTATTTCATTCACGGTCGTATACAGGTGGTATAAATAGTAAGGAGATCAGATGGAGTGAAGTATATCTTACACCGTTTCAAAAAGCCGAGGCACTTGAATGCTTCTTTCGACACCTTAAATATATGTTCTGTCCATCGGACATCACTTTGTGTCCTCACGCCCAGAACATCAGGAGATTCTGATTCCTCAATAATTATACCACCCATATATACAGATGGGGCACCTTGATCCGTCGCGCGTTTATGCGTCAGTACGCAACATTGGGTCTGTCGGACATTAAATTCGACCCTATTCGCACGACCCCATTCTGAGATTATGTCCAGGTCTCGGCCAAGCGTATCATTCATGTTCTGCCTCATAGCAACAACATCGGACACGTTTTGTCTGTAATCAAATGAATACGAATGGCAAAGGCTGCTGTCATATGCAAAAGAATAGATAGAGTTGGAAGTTTATGCTGTTTCAAACAATTTTTTTTAATTTTCCTTAATTCAAAATAAAAATTTTAATGTTTTGTGTGTATATTTGCAAATATTAAAACATACACACAAACTTCAAAGCATTTTATGTTGTATTAAAGTTTCAAACAATTTTTTAATTGTTTCAATTAACTGTGTTGCTTGAAAAAAATATTTTCATTTGTGTTTAAGTTTTATATTGTCTCTTTTGCTGGTGGTCACATTTCAATTAAACCTATTGATTGACGTTAAACAACAAGAAGAGCTCAAACTTACAAATATGTTAATTGATATGATTAATTTGTTTGCAGGCGGAAAATCAGTAGGGAATTTAATTAATAGTACCAATTTCTAACTTATATGTTAATTGAATTTGGTTTTTCATTTTTTCTGAAATCTCGGGGTGTGGCGTTCCATAATTTCCAGCTTTAGAGTGGGATTGGTTTCATTGTTTTGTATGAAATATTTAAAATTTCACTCGGCAAAAAGGAGTTTGCAAGCTCCAAATGGTCTTCAACCGGCCAAAGGTTTGCCTCGGTAGGCTAATTAGTAATGAGCTGGTCTATCAGTGCGGGGTTGCGGGTTCAATTCCCGCTAGTGACTCTGGTCTCCTGCAGACAAGCGTGGAGCTTTACGGGATTAGCGTAAGAAAAAAAATCTTTAAAACCACTAGTATTTGTTGTAATGCTGCCTAAAGAGCAGGATCACACGTCTTTCAAATTGTGGTTGCTGATGCGTAATTTTTCCTGTCTTGCTTCATTAACAGGCGATGTTTTTATTATCCAATTGTTGCAGTTTGGCTGACATGTCCTCGAAGTTGTGTGTCGTAACACTTAAAAATATCGTCACCCTTAATGCAAAAGGACGTAACTAAACAAAAATTCGAAATAAAGTTTATGATTGATTTTTGTTCGTTTTATTAAACTACATGTTCACGCAAATTTTTTGATCCCTGTGATCAAAAATGGCGACTTTATTAAAGAAATTCTAACGCCAAGAACAGAACAAAGAACATAAAAATGTAGTTAAATCCGTTTTCATTTAAGGTGACGATATTTGTATTTTAATACTACAGATCGTTATTTGTCTCGTGCGAGAGTTTGAGATTCATTTTAGTGTATTATGGTCCTATGACAACAAAATTTTTTTTTAAGAAGTTTTATTTTAAAGGGTGTTCGTTTTAGAGTCTTATACATTTTTTTAAATAAAAACCGCAATTTCAATGGAATGACCACATTTTTGGATTTGTTAGCTCACAAATTTGATGGTATTTAATGTTTTAAAATAATTTGAGTCATATGACCTCCACGACTGCGCATATGAACGCCATCCTATTGGTCCAATTTCGCACCATGTTTCTTATTTCATCAATAGTCCGTCAAATATTGGCCTTTCAATGATCACTCGTTGCTGGTTTATCAGCGTACACTAGAGATTTGACGTACCTCCACTAAAAGTAGTCACTACAACTAGGTCAGGTCCATTTTTTGTAAATAGTTCAGCCATCTAATTTGGCTCAATGAAGTAATGGTTTCACGGGCTACATGGCATGTTGCGCCATCTTGTTGGATCCATTTCTCCTCCAAATGATTTTCAATGACATGAGGAATAAGAAAAATCACGAATCAATCAATCAAAGCGTTCGTCACTCACGGTTATGTTAGCACCGGTTTCGAATTTAAAGACAAATAGGCCGATGGCGCGTTCGGCGTGTAAACCGAACCAAATATTAATTTTTTGGGATGAAATGGAGTCTCATGAGGATCGTGCTCTCTCCAAAAATGACAATTCTGCTTTCACCAGTTTGATCCTTAATGGATATAGGCAAATATCTTTCTCAACATTTTCAAGTAGTGAACGGACAGAGATCGAGTTGAATCGATAATCGGATCGATAAGCTAGAGCCCTCTGTCGAACTTACGTCTACAACGACGATGGCTTCTTCTGTACGCACGGTTCGGGCTTGACTTGGAAGAATATTATTTTAAATAGTTACCGTGGTCATAAATTGATTCATAGTATGGCGTATTAGCTGCTCAGAAGGACGATTATGCGCACCGTAAGCTTGACGAAGTGTTCAAAAAATTTGGCGAACAGAGCTCAAATTTCGGCAATAAATTTCTACGATCGGAAGCAATTTTATTTCTTATTCTTTCGAAATTATTTTTTCAGCTTTGAGCTTTCACAACACTAAAATTGTCACATTTAATATCTAAAGAAGATTTAAATTCATTTTGAAAGTTTTAAATTTTTGTATAGAAAACTTAATAATATTCAATAACACTAAAGTGCCCAATTCAAACGTTTCATTTCCACTCCACTCCTACAAACTTGTATTCTGCAAAATATTGTTTTCCTATTGCAGATAACAAACACTCATTCCAAGTTACATAAAAATATGGAGGACCTTAAAAATTCTTGCATCTATCAAATTACATGAACTAACAAAAAGAAACAGAAAAAACATTTTATTTATATTTCAAAAATTACACTTCAATTTTAAAGTGCCAGAGTGGGCATGATTCCACTTGTCTATTTAAGTGTTTTCTTTAAACAGTTCGATTTTTTCGGTTTTATTTTTGCAATAATGTTGATGCGTAAAATGAATTCGACACCCTTCTATTGATTGCGAAAATAAAAACAGACTGACCGACCCTTCAAGTAAAATACACACAAGACAAAACACTGACATGCACGCATACACTTAAATAAACAAAAAACGGTTGGTCACAACAGCGAAAAAAGGACTTCTGGTCGCGTAAGCATGTGTGTATGTGTTTAATGGTGTGCTGATGATGAGGACGATAATAAAATAGCGGAGTGCAAGCAGAAAAGAAAAAATAACAACTCACGTATGATTGTTACAAAATAAATAGAAATTTACATTTTCGCTGTCATAAACAGTTTTTTTTTTGAATTTAAATTTTTAACATTTTTATGTCTGATAAGCGAAAAATAATTTGATTTTTTCAAAAAGAATATTTAGGTTTGTATATTTTTTTTGCAAATGTAAAAAAGGACACATTGCTTATATAAATGTAAATTAAATTCAGTTGGCGTTTTTTTCCGTCTATTTTGTGTCGAAGTCTTAAATAAACAAGATAAAGTAACAGAAAATTGAAATTAAAAATATATTATTTGCATAAATTTATTAGGAAATTGGAAGGATGTTGTAAAGATGTTGATGTTTATGGTAAGTGGAGGATATAAAAAACAGCATGTCTATTCGGCTTTTCCGAATCTTATAAATCCTTCCTCATTCTTCTAAAATTAGGTTGTAAAATTGTAGGCAAAATGTTCAATAAAGTCACTTTTATACTATTCTACAAGATGTTTGCTCTAACAAAATCCAACGATTTTTGGTCTGATCGTCCACAATTCAAATAAAAAATCTTTTTCTACACTTTCAATCTTCAAATAATAGAGGAAATTTGGGAACAAAATTTCACTTTTCCATCCTTGGTGTTCTTCTTGTGGTTCTATAAAAACAGAACTTGATAACATGAAGAATCTTATCGTTTAGAAAATTTTCAAAAAATAGTGAAAGACAATTGACTGTGACAAATAGTTTTAATCAAAATTATTTTCGGGAATGAAATATTTATTTTTAATTAATTCAGTTATTAATGATGTGCTAATATCCCAATCTTTATTTATGATTAAAAAACTGAAATTTATTGTTGTGGCAAATCTAGTTTCGCTTAGGCCAGCTACAGTTTTCATAATTTTCTACATTTTGAATTCATTTAAGTCGACATGTCATAATACTCTTTATTATAGTGTAAAAGGGGTTAGGCCATATTTGAAGCTCAAAATAATAAAAAATACTCGTTGAACTTTTTGTTAATTTTTTTTTCATGGGTTTAGGCTGAATCTAACCAACAAATGAGAAAACGTTTTTGTCTTTAAAGTCAAAGACACTTGTTTGATGCTAACCCACCCAAAAAAACAACGTCTTATCAAGTTTTTGTCTGAACAGACAATTTGTAACCAGACAGACTTTTTTTGTCTTAATTAGTATATGTTACATCATAGGAAAGGACGCAATTATGTGCAACGAGGTTCCTTTCAGTCTTTGTCTTACTCTGTGTAAGTATGTCGTATCAAGCCACATGTATTATCTGCAACCAATATTTTGTCGCAGTAAGTCAAGAAGACAGTTTCGCGGTTGTTGTGTTTGATGTTGGTTATCTCATAAGAACTAATGTTTTGTTGTCGTATAAGTCAAAAGAAAAAAAAATGGTTTTGTCTTTTATTGGTGTGGGGTCAGGTCAGCCTTAGGAGAAAAACAATCGAATACAAAATCGATTCAATAAAAACTTTTTGAGGTTGAGTTGTCATTTCAAAAAGAAAAAAAATCGGTATATTAGGAGAACATTGTATCTGTGGGGGCTTGATAAAAAAATAGACATATTGGACCCATTTTATCTTTCAAATAAATCATACATAGAGAGAATATAAAAGTTAAACTTTAACATTCTATCTCTAATTTTCGAATCGTATTAGCCGAAACCTTTTATGTGCGAGAGGACATTTGTATCCGGACTAGCTGAAATAGTTGGCTAATTTGTAGTATAACACAAAGTTTATATAATAAGAACATCAAAGCCAAACTTGATCATCCTTTATTCGAAAATAAATTCGAGTTTGAGCTTGCGAAATCTTAAAAAAGAGCGCTACTGTTCGAAGCTTAAAAAAGCAGCACTAGCGCGATATTAATTTCACGTCTAAATTAACTACACTTTTAATTGAAAAAATTATAGACTATTGAATTCATTTTGTTTCTTTTGGTCCACCCTGTACATCGTTACGATATTTGTATTTTAATACTACAAATCGTTATTTGTCTCGTGCGAGAGTTTGAGATTCATTATAGTGTATTTTGACCCTATGACAACAGAATTTTTTTTGAAGAAATTTTACTTTAAAGGGTGTTCGTTTTAGAGGATTATACATTTTTTTTTAAATAAAAAACCCCAAATTCAACGGAATGACCACATTTTTGGATTTGTTAGCTCACAAATTTCATGGTATTTAATGTTTTCAAATAATTTGAGTCATATGATCTAAATGTGTTTTCCGAAGATATATGGACAGTAGCTAAATCGAGAATTTTACTAGGACTCATAATTAGTGTACTTACATATCTATAAGAATATTTTTTCGTATATTATACACTTTATAACGAACTTAATATAACGTGATTAATTAATTCATTAATTAATAATGATTAAAAACACTGAAATTTATTGTTGTGGGAAAGCTAGTTTCTATGCGCATTTCGCTGGTTGCTTAGGCCAGCTCGTCAGGAAACTTTTTCCAAATACTTTAGAAAAGCTAAAAATATTATACAAGTAAGACCATAAAGTGAATAAGAATTTTAAACACCCAGGTCCAGGGATGTTAAAGTTGGTACAATTGTACTTTTTTTTTGGTACATTTTGACCTTCTTAAGTACCGTGGTACTACAGTGACTCATTTGGTACAATTTCAAAATTTGTCATAGCTCCCCCTTTTTGAATTTTTAGTATAGCAAACAAATTATTGAGTTTTTTTCATTACATATATTTTTTAAATTATTAATTATTTCATCAGGATTTTAAAAAATCCTTCTTTAGAATTGCATTTTTTATTTATGCAATATGCACTTAAAATTAATCACATGGTAAATTTAGATATGCAATCAGAAGATGCTCGAATGCAGGAATTTTTACAAAGGCTAACTTTTTTGTTCTGCCAAATAGAACGCAATTTCACGAATAAAAATGTTTTGGATGAATGTGATATATCTATCGTAACCCTTTAAAAAAATCACATTCCCTTTGAAGAAATTTATTGCGGAACAGAAGTGGATTTATATATTTCTACAAATAATATCAATATTGATATTGTTAAAGAAATGAAAGAAAATGCAAAACAATTTTATATAAAATTTTGCGAAGTTTTGAGAACCAAAGTCGACTTTAATAACGAGGTTTTAATATGGTTCCATAAATTTTAGTTTTTGGTCGGCAGTAGCTAATTTACAAAATGAGCTTAATTCCCATATGTTTCCTTTTATTTCTAGAGTCTTTGCTAGAATTTTATCCATTCCACATTCGTCTGCAAATGTGGAAAGAGTTTTTTCTTTTCGAAATATAATAAAGGAAAGAATCAGACTACATGTGTCAACATTATTAAGTCTCATACAAACAAAGGATTGGTTAAGATCGACAAATTCATGCTGCATTGATGTACCAATTCCAAATATTTTATTAACTTAACAAATATGTGCCTGATTTTGATCTCATATATTTATAAGACTTTTATGTACCTTATTTTATTCATACATATAATGTATCTTAATGTAAAGCTTTGTTTTTTTTGTGTACAATTGAATTTTTATGTACTTTTTTTTGTTGCTTTAATAAATTTAGAAAAATGGTACCATGAAGGTCCAAAAAGTACATTATTTTTTGGAAGTTGGTACCAAATTTAAAACCCCATTTAATATCCCTGCCCAGGTCTTACTTGTAACAATATCAAAGCTTCAACAAAGCCACAACAATAAACAGTGAATTTTTCTTTCTAACATTCCCCTACAATTGGCTGGTTTTTTCCAACACGAATTGTAGTTGTAAGAGGATAGAAAGAAAAAAAAACTCCATTAAAAAAAACACTAATTGCTTAATAAAGCAGCTTGCCATATCAGTTTTTTATTTGCCGGGCACATGCAAATTTATTATCAAAATTATTTTCGGGAATGAAATATTTATTATTAATTAATTCATTTATTAATGATGTGCTAATAATCCCAACCTTTATTTATGATTAAAAACACTGAAATATATTGTTAGGCCAGCTCGTGATTGGCTTGTAAGGGCGAATGAGAATTCAGAGAAGTTTAAAAAATTCATCTGTAAAGCTTGAACGCACCTCCGCTGTCGCAATACTAGTTTTCGTGTCAATTGGAGGACTACGTTTTTAAAATGATAAAAATATATTTTTTTCAACTCCAGTGCCCATGTTCTGCAACTCTCGCTTCGAGACACTTTTCGATTGAAATGCGAGAAATGAAACAAAAATGCCATAAATTGAAACAAACAACTGTTTTTCTCACTTAACTGCGTCTGTAACATTAACAGAAAAAGTGTGTCTGTAAAATTTTTGTGAGAAAGTTTTCGCTTTGGACTGTCAAATAAACTCACGCATAAAAACGGGGATAGAAAAAATATTACCACTAAAAAAAAATATATTAAATATGCAAAATGCAATGAATAATAAATTTTTGAAATAAATACGAATGTTTTTAAAGCAATTTTGTAATCAACAAACATTGGAGTCGCACTTTACATTTTTTGGTATAGCCGACGGTTGTATTTTCGCCGCCGTCATTGACAATTTTTCCATTTTAGTAATTTTGGCCGCCGTCAACGATATGTGTTACTGTCGTTCTCAGCGTCTGCAAGTTCACATCGGCCTCGAGTGGAATATTATGACATTTATAACGTAACGACGTAATAACTTTTGATAGTTTTCGACATGAGTTATAGACACACTTTTTTCTCACTTTTCGAGAAACGATGGAATATTTTGTTTCACATCTTTTCGATGCGAGAAGTTCTCACCAAAGTTACAGAACATGGGTACAGGTAACAAAGCGAGGATTTGTTACTCTGCAGCAAGAATTAGAATATTTCAAAAGTGAGCTTTATATAATAGGATATGTAAAAAATCATGTTATCTACAGTAGATATCGGCTATATTTAACTTTAAAAATGCCACAAAATTGTTTCTTATATACGGTTTTTGCTTATAAGCAATTATTGTTTATGAGAAAGATATCTTTACTTATTAGGGTATTCATTAGTTAACCGTTAATCGGTTAACCGATTAATTACTACCCGATTAACTGATCGGTTAATTTAAAATTGTCTATTTTCGATTAACGATTAAACTGATTAATTTCAGCCGATTAACCAATGTATCAAAATTTTCAACCTTTTGTAGTATTTTTACATATTTTTTTGTGTTTTTAATTATTTGTTTCGTCTCATATACAAAAAGCAAGAATGATATAAAAAGAGATTACGCCATGTGCATGTTTTCCCGTTAGATGACGTAGCTTAACCCAAGCTAGGGTTACCGATTCGTGTATGTTTCGTGACGTCATTTGACCCACCTGCGCAGAAAATTCAATTTTGAGTTCGTGTTGTCGTAATCTTTCTTCTATCATTCTTGTACAAAAAATATATTTAGAAAATATTTTCTCATACAAACAAAGAAGGTGTTTAGTGATTTTCATTTTAAATAAATGTTTGCTGTCAACAGCTTTTTGTTTCACGTACTTCTTATATATTTGCGTTTAGTTATTTGTTTCTTCTCAAATCAGTCTTTTAACAACATTAACCGAAAAAATGCGAAGTCTGAAAAATTTTAAAAAATTTACACAGGAAAATCCAGGAAGAGGACTGAGAAATAAATTATTTTGTATTATATGTTGCTTTTGATTTCTCGAACATCTACGATAAATGAAAGAATTTTTCAAAGTCAAATTTAATCAAAACTAAAGAAAATAAACGCTGAAATCCTAAACATTTAAGTTAAATTATTTGTATAAAATATTATTTTATAAGATTTTCTCAAACTATTGAAATAACTGATTAAATGATCTTACAGTTTATTGTTTAATTAATACATAATTTGTATTAAATAAAAAATATGTATTACATATTTATTAATTATTCTTTTGTTTGCTCGTTTTAGTTCAAGAATTGTTATTTTTTTATGTTTTTGGTTTTTTTACTAGCTCCAAATAACAAATAATTTATGAATTTTTATATATTGAAATTACTTTATTAATAAAAGAAAACTTTATTAATTCACAAAATTAACCGATTAAACCAAAACCTCAGTTAATTAATCGAGCGTTTAACCGATTCAAGCAAAAGCCCGATTAAATGTATATCCTAATACTTACTAATATTATAAAGCTGAAAAGTATGATGCTTCTAGTTGTTTTTACAAAGATTTCCGAAATTTATGACAAATATTTTTCTATTAAACAAAAGTTTATAACAAAAATTATAAAAAAATGATTAAAAGTGTATTCTTTTTTTTTTTTTTGTTAGGACCAGCACTCAGGGGATGACCCCTACTAATGCAATGCATTTTGTTGGAACTAGGAAAATAGGTTATGGGAAGGAGGAAAGAGGGAGTAGTGCTTGTGAACATTCGACATGAACTTATTCATGTTGTAAGTGAGAGGGAAGACTTCAGCAGGAAGGTTATTCCACATACGAACAGTCCCTGTAATGCGTTGTACGATTCACCGGCCAATCGACCACAAAAGGATGAGCTCTTGAGGAAAAACGTGTATTACGAACAAAGCTATGGGTTTCCGGAACCAAATCCCTAATTTCATCAGAACACATCCCGTTGTAGTAACGATAAAATAGGCAAATACAACCCACATTGCGACGGTGATCAAGGGAGTCAATAGAATTGGATACCCTACTGTCGCCAATGAGAACCTTCGCCCTCTCCTGCACGCGGTCGAGAAGCTCCAAAATAGACTTTGAAGCACCGGCCCACACATGAGAGTTGTATTGAAAAGAACTTCCAAACACTTGCGTAAAAGGTAATCTCCGGAATTGCCGGCCCGATTTTAAAACTTATTTCAACAAAATGAAGAATGGAACCTTCTAATGGACAAAGTCAATATAATGTTCCACTAAATGACTTAGGATATGGTCCAGCGGCGCTAAATAAGGTCCCTCTTAAGTACTTACGAAAGAGTCCAGGGGCGCTAAATTACCTATTCTCAGAAGATATTAATTATTAAAATTAGAAGACATATCGCACTTGTTCCTCGAAACAGAGTCAACTCAAAATTTATAAATTTGCAGTAGAGACAAAAAAGTTTTTTTTATATGTATTCTTATATTACAAATGGGGATAAAACTGCATTTTTTTAGGCAAAATACTAAAGAAATAGATCTAAGATTTTTACAGTGGGTAGATATGGCCACTGTTTATCGTTTTCTTGCAAAAAGTGAAAATTGAACATTTCGAGTTGACGCTGTTTAGAGGAACAAGTGCGATATGTTAAAGCAAAAGAAAAATAAAGCCAATTTAATGTGAGTACGTTGTTCACCCTCCATTTCGCTTCCAGTCTATCTTTTCGCTTGACCGTCCCATGACCGAATGCGAAAGTGTCTTTGGCGTTTGCTACGCCTTATCGGCTAAATAGCTGAACCGAATTTGATGAAATTGGTAATAAAGGACTTTTATTTTTTTTAAACTTGGGCCAGTTCTCCAAAGGGGAGCTTACTGCCTCACCGATAATTTCTAACTAATTTTGATGAAATTTGAATTATATATATATATATATATAAACGTAAATAAGCCACACAGGGTTTATATTTTTCAAAGCTAGGAATACGAAGGGACTGATGGGCAATTTCTGCCTATCCGAAACTATCTTACCGATTTTGCTAAAATTTAAAACATATGTAGATCGAACTACCCCTGCGGGAAATTTGGGTCAATTGCTATTAAAGCAGTTATCCCGTGACCAGTGAACAAAATTTTATAATTAAAAGGAACGAATTGGGATAGGTGAAAACAAGAATTATCACTTAACTAGTGATAATGTATTTAGAGAGTAGTTAGTCCAGAGGAAAGGTAATTGGCACAAAACTATTCATGTAACTGGATTTTGTGCGGGTAGTGGCTGATTCTCTCTAGTCGCATTACTTTAAATGACGGGGATCTATCATTTTGACATGGCTCATTTGGGACAATATCTGCGACAGGCATTTTTTTAACCGAAATTGGATGTGTCCCTTAAGGTTATTTCTGTGACCTGTTACAAAGTGTCATAAAGGTGCCAATTAACCCCTCGTAGGACAACGCCATGTTAAAGTGAATTGTCACGTGACAAGTTTAGTGTTAGTTCACTTTTCCCTAGCGATATTCCATAAATCACACAGGGTTAATATTTTTTTAAGCCTTAAACTAATAGGAGATAATTTTACCTTTATTGTTAGTCAAAAATTAACTCTGGGCGGGCAACTTCGCGGGCGCGTCTAGTTGCTCATAAACATAAATATGGATTTAAGAAACATTTTCCTTATAAGTGTGTATGTATTCAATTAGATATATTTATTTTTGTTTTCATTAATAATATATATCTTTTCTTCTTTGTGTCTATTTTTAGTACGTTAACCAAGGCGAATTCATTTTTCAGGTGGCGTTAAATGCACAGCTGTGTAACTTTTTTTCTTACTTAGAGATAGAAATGTCAAAAGTTGCTTGTGTTTTTGACATATCGATCAACGAAAGCAACAAAAAAATACATTGTTGGGTTTTTGGTGTTGTTACTTGTTGTAGTATCGACACCACCGTATACATGAATTCGCCTTGTACGTAAACCACAAGCTATTGTTCAAGAAACGTATTATTCTCTTTGGTATTTAAAAATTTCTTAATAGAAGTTTTTTTCTATGGAAAGTACAGAAAAAGACATACGGGTGATGCACAAGGTCATCATAAAGTTGTAATGTTGTATGTCTTAAAACAATTATAAGAAATATATATGACTGCTGTGGGCAACCGCTTATAATTTAGATTTCTACTGTGTAGTTATGACGAATCAATGAACACAGCATTACAATTTTTATTTAGTTTGAAACACTACAATATTTTTTTAAACAATTATAAAATATTATTTAGGACATTATGACGATATAAGTTGATAGCACACCTTGTGAATCACCCAATGCTGTTTTTGGTCCACTTTCTTATAATCGATTTTTTTCTTATATGCGATGTGCTTATATCCGGTATCTACTGTATTTAAATATATAAAAATACAAGGCCTGACTTATTCTCTGACTACTCAATGCCCAGCTGAAACGGCTGGTACACAGGTTCCCAGTGTTGCCATTTCGTGGGTTATTATCCGTATTAGGTGTAATTTTTGCTGTCGTGATTAAAGCGTGGGTAGGTTCTTTTTGGTGTTGGTAGATCAGGAGTAATGGGATGTTTTCAGTTTGATTTCCATTGCTTAATAACGCCTTGCAACGAATAAATGTTAGAAACAGGTGAAAAAAAGTTGATTGGAATTTTAAAAGTTAAATTTAAATAAATTGACTCTTATTCGACCTTTAAAAATGTTAATTAATCCTCTTGTTAAGTTTTAGGTCTTTTTCTTTTTTTTATAAAAAAATATTAAATTTATTGAATCCAATATTTCGGCACTCCGTTGTTCTTGAATATTTGACAAAAAATTAACAATTTTTAATAAATTTAACAAAATTAACAAATTTAACAAAATGTCCTATTTTCAATTAAATACAAAAAGGTTTTCCAATTTAAACCTAATCTATTACAGTTAAATTAAAAAATTTTCTGCACAATACTGTAATAATATTGTGAGTGTGGCTAAACCGACTAAGTTTCTTAAAATCCCAGAGTATTGGATCTTAGAAGAGCATTTAAAAGTTCTACAATGAATAGCGTACTCAGTACGCCCTTATTCACCAGTCATGAGGAAGGGTGTATAAATAAGAGCCTTAATTCGACGGGGCAATTTACTACTATTAATATTTATCGAAATAAAAATAGAAATTGCAAATAAACTCCATACAATCCACTTTTATCGAATTTCGTCTTTGTGGTCTAAATTTTTAAGACATTAAAGAAAAAACCTTTTACTCTTCAAATACAGACACTGGCAAATGTTTTATCTACAATTTTTTTTTAACAATTTTGCTACCCATTTACTTAACATTTTTTACTTCCCATTTGTCAAGCCTTTTAGTAAGTGCAAATAATACCAATTGCTGTTGATGTCAACTAAAGGCAATTTGATTCTAAGTGGCTTTAGTTCATGACAACGGAAACTGAAAGCACTTGTTATTCCTTTTATTTTTAACTTTTCTCTTGCTCTTTTAAACAAATGCTAAAACAAAAGTTCTTTTGGAACACAAATAAGCTTAAGGATGACGACAAAAAAAAGTCACCCCATAAATTACAAAAACAAAAAGCTCTAACTCATCATTTGTAGCAAATTTTTTTTTCTTTATTCGTAAACATTTAGTCACCCACTTGCACAATTCGTCCATTAATTCCCAGAGTGTTAAACTATGGCTTTGCGACAAGTGGCAGCTTACACTTCCCCTTTTATCCCTGTTTGTTTTTTCCTATTCTTGTTATACGGATTTGGATTTTCCGGTTGAAATTTTTTGGTTTTGACTTTTCGGTTGTTTTTATTTTATTGTTGAGCTCCCCTCTCTTTAAAGGACTTGAATCTTTTGTATTATTATTTCTTATTTTTGAATTGTTTTTCTTAGCAATTTTCCCATGCTTTTATTTTCCCAAAAACAATTGACATTTTATTTTTATTTTTTTGTTTTTGTTGTTTTGAAATTGTATTTTTACATACAATTGAAATCCTTTTATTTTATTTGTTCGTTTAAGTGGAGTGTCAAACACCAAAACTTGTTGCTGAGAAAAAAATGGAAAATAATTTAAAAGGGATGTTTTACAGAATTTTATATTGTTGTGGTTGGCAAAATAGTTTTCGGAAAAAAGTTATACAGTGTGCCCTCGGTTACTGCAACACTTAAACCCTTGAGCGCAACTCCTCTATTATTGCAACAACTTTTATATTAACATTATAGACGCAGTGTATTCAACTTTTATATTTGTGACTCTTCAAACGCATCTTTTTAATGTTGTTATCAGGTTTTCTGCTTTTTTTTTCTCTGTGAAAGATTTTTTTTTTTGGCTGAAATGCAGTTTACGGGGCACACGAGGAAGAAAATTAAAAAGATATGCCACCTGATTCAGAATTAAAAACAAAACAAAAAAAAAAAATCCCCAAAATTAAAATTTACGGTGGTTGAGGCCCATGGGGTCGCCTGGAGAAAACAACTGTCCCGCCCACTTAGTGGTATGTGGGAAAATAAATTAAAAGTAATAATTTCATTTTTGAGCAGTAAGGGGTAATGTTCTGTGGAAACTCCCATATATAAAAATAAATGCATGCATGTTTAATTGCTTGTTTGCTTATACTTTATAACCGCCAAAACCGTTCAACCGATCTTTATGAAACTTTTACAGTATATTACTGATGGTCTGGAAGGATCTTTACGCTTTATATATTTTTTTAAGTTCGCGGTATTTAGGAAAAATTTCCGAGACTGGACCCCATTTGGGACCCGTAGACAATTATGGACTCGCCAGAACAAAATTATGTTATGAACTTAAAATTCTATCAGAGTTCTTCGTGTTGAATATATCAATAAATACTTCTATATATATAAGAATTGTTCGTCTTTAATTGAGTTTGAAGAAGGGGTTAATATGAGATCTATGGCCAAATCTGGACCTAACAGCACAACATTCTGTCATGACATGCTTAGTAGCTATCATAAAAGTTATTGTCGCAATTTTTCACGTCAAAAGCGACATTTATAAGGTAGTTGTGAGATAAGAAAGTATGAGAGCTATATTCAAATGTGGACCGATTCCATTGATAATTTGGAATAATGATCTCTTCTATTGTGGTGTGGGTATATCTAAATTATTGATTTTTGTTCTCAGCCATTTACAAATCGATCCTGCTTAATTTGAATAAAGATTCTTGACCAGACTAAAAGTTAGAGGGAGTTTACACGTTGCCTTTTCGGACATTGTCTAACAAACATGTTTGTTTTGTTTGTTGGCCATCGGATTAGAGAAGAAAGAGGGGTTGGACACGAAACGAGTTTTCATGTTTGTTTTTATGAATTTTCATGTTTTTTAATTTGTATGTACATGTATAGATATTAGACAATAAGATATGAAAACAGACATGTTTGGAAAGACATCGTGAAAAGAAATAGGTTTTTGGAAACATGTGCAAAGAATGAATAAAACAGACATGTCCAAAAATACACCGTGTAAACGCCCCCTAACATACGTACATTTACAAGCTTTATACGATTTCAACCAATACTCAGGCAAATGCTCGCCCTTCAATCAACTCCATATTCTTAAATGACGTTTTAGGTTTTCAATAATTTAATTTTTTAAAATTAAAAAAAAAGTATATAAAAGATCAACGTATTTTTAGAACCACAAATAACTGAAATATTTTAAAACATAATTGATTGTTTAAGCTAGATTTTCTTTATTAAAAAATAAATCAAAACAAATATAATTAAATTTTAAGGAAATAAAAAACAAAAAGAAAAAAACAGATAAAAAACATCCAACTAGAACACCCTTTAATAATACAACTCCAACTACGTTCAACCATAAAATCGTTTAAATACCTTAAATTCTTTAATAACCCATGGAATAAATACGTAATAATTCCATATCAATAAAACAATAAAATATTATTTTTTCTTCATGGCTTTTTTACATTTTCATCAAAGCACAAATGCAATCTCTTCTCCCCCTTAAAGATACATTTTTTTTTCTTAACGTTGAACCATTTACAACAAAGTATTTTTTTTTTTGTATAAAACCAGCAACAACAAAAATACATATATCCCTGTTTTCAAAGATAAAAAATAAATAATATCCAGCTAATCCACCCACAATAAGGGAAAGTATGTATGGAAACAATAAAACCATAAAGGAATAGACAGACTCTCTGCTGATAAAGCTTTTATATCAATAACCCAAGATGAATGAACAAAAAACAAAAAAAAAGAGCGAATGAGCCATCTTCAATGGAATGAAATAATATCAATCGATTGATGTCCGGACAAAAGCCAATAATAAAATAATAATAAAAAAGAAGAAAAGCAGCTAAAAAATGTTTCAGTAAAATCGATGAGAACATGAGTCCATAAATGATGCAGTCAGTTTAATATAAACGTAACATTTATAAGTCCTTTTGTATGAATTTTTTACTATTATAATTTTTTTTTTTATTTTTTAAACCCTGTTCAGGATAAAAGGAATGAGTGTTTATTTATTTGTTGGCTAATCCCCCTTTTTGATTGAGATTTGTATCTATGAATATTAAACGGCACAAATTTATATGCTGCCAACTGAAACATGCATTTGAGTAATGAAGAATTTCCGTTATTTGTGCTATTTTTATCAAGTTAATTTTTTTGATATTTTGTAAAGTTGTTTAAAAAAATATTAGGAACAGCCCAAAAAAAATTTCTTATTTTGCGAAGTTCAAATGATACATGCAAGTTCACATACAAAGAAGCAGTGAAGTAAGTGAAGTTCACTTAGGGAACGAATTCTTAACAAATTAAAAAAAAAAGCAGGAAGAGTGCTATATTCTGCTGTGCCGAATCTTTGATACCCTCAACCCAGAGTAAGAAAATTTTAGGATTGAGCTTAAAGCCTATTTACACGACAACGAAATCTAGTACTTACGCGACTTTGAGCAACATCTAATGGTTTTTGCCTAGCAACATTTACTTCGTGACTTGATTTTGACACAATTTACTAAAAATCAAGTAGTACTTAGTGATGCAATTATGGCTTTCTTCATAAAGTCCTAACAAATACTTCACTGCACAAGACAAAATTACCATAGACCAACTCAAAATGTATTAACAATGTGACCTGACTCCTACAACAATAAAACAATAGAAAAACAACAGGCATTTTGTTGCTAGAGTTGCTACGGTTAATGTCAAAATGCCTTTATAAAAAAATGTAATTAAGCAAAATAAAGACACGAAACGTCAGAACACGAAGAAAAAAGTCTATGTCGTTTTTTGTTATTGTAGAAGTGAGGCCACTTTATAAGTACCCAGCGGGAAACTCAGAAGACCTTCTTACTTCAGACGTTATTAAAGGCCTGCTTAAAATTTTGTTTGATTCAATTGCCATTCTTTTCAAACTGGCCTGCCCCGCAACGACAACGTAAAGTAATACCAGAGGCTTTCTAAAAGGCATCAGTACTCCTCCTTTTTTCCGTTTGGTACATTCTGAGCCCATCACGTAGGTCTGAATGATGTCAAAAACAACCACATTTGTTTTTGTAAAAAATGATAAAGATGTCAAAAACAATTGCTACAAAAATAATTGTATGAAAACAATACAGCTCTGCGAAAAATCAGCACGAGTTTCACGCATACCTACTAATTGGACCATAACCGACATATATATTGTTAACTAACTTCACAAAAACGAAGGTCAGCACTAAAATTGGTTGCAGTTTAGACCTATATTTAATTATTGACCGACAATAAGTTTTTATTATAAAGTTTTATGCGTTTCTTGTTAGAACTTTGAACTGGCTTGAGTAAAATATCATGATTCGTAAGAGGGTTAGCCGAACTAAAATGATTTTTAGGAGGGTAATATGTATTGGACCTATGGTAAATTATGGACCAATCATCCCAAAATTCTGAAGACTGATTTCTGGTATTACAAAAAATAAGTAAGAATACATTTCAATACAACAGTGTAATTAGTTTTAGCATTAACAGCGAATTTCACAAAATTGAAAGATATTTTTTCTGGCAATATGAACCTAAGTTGGAAGAAATTTCACCGCAATATCTACATTTAATTATTTTCCCAAAGTGGGCTTTATTTGGTTTTAGGCGCAATAAACTGTTTTCCGAGAGTAGGGTTTATATGAGGCCTAGGATAAATTAGCAGTGTGATTTCAAGTCGCACAAAATTGTACCGTACCGAATTTAATTCATGTTTATTGTGCCTTACACTACAAGGAAGAGACAAATCAGAAAAGTGTGCAGCATGTGTCATGAGCTAATGTGCCACCATCATACCAATGCTATTTCCAAACGTTTTGCAAGTTTAAAAACAAAATAACAAGTGTTAAAGTTATAACAAAAAACAAACAAAAATTTGTAAGGGTACCACGGCACCCGGTCATTGACTTACATACGTAGGTGTCGAACGCAAAGCGATTTTAAACAAATATCTGGCTATATATATAATTTTCTTTTTAACTTTTAATATATTTTAAGACCTTAATAAGGATGATTTGAAGTTTCATCGCCATATTTTAATTGTGAAAGAATTTCCAGAACTTTTAAGTTGAAAAAGTTACGCGGGTACCCGGTTATTGACCATAGGTTTAATTTTATGACACAAATACATAATAAATAATTTTTTCCTACCCATTTTGCCTATTTTCTTTTACAAAATGTTATTATTTTTCACAAACTATAAATTTTTAAATAAATTTTTTGACACATATTTTTTTCTGTTAATAATATTATTAAAGCCAGCAAAGTAGTATTTTGTGGTATAAAAAATATTTGAAATCTTAAATAATTTAAATATTTTCCGATATTGCAGACTAAAAATTAAACAAACATTGTTTTTAAAAGTTTATTAATGCAGTCAGCATTAAATAAATTGAAAACTTTTCGATTTAAGAATTCGTGATGGAAAAAAACCAGCCAATTGTAGGGGAATGTAAGAAAGAAAAAATTGACGGTTTGTTGTTGTGACTTTGTTGAAGCTTTGATATTGTTACATTTAAGACCTAAGTGTTTTAAAATTCTTATTCACTTTATGGTCTTACTTGTATAATATTTTTAGCTTTTCTAAAGTATTTGGAAAAAGTTTCCTGACGAGCTGGCCTAAGCAACCAGCGCATAGAAATTTGCTTTCCCACAACAATAAATTTCAGTGTTTTCATTCAAAAATTGGGATTTTAGCACATCATTAATAAATGAATTAATTCATAAAATGTTATGTTATAAAATTTTTTTTTTGCCACATTCTATACGATTTTATGCAACTATGCTTAGGGGTGAACATAGTCCCAGCGGGAAAACTCAGAAGACCTTCTTACTTCAGGCCTTTTTAGACATTTTTTTGATTCAACTACTATTATTATCTAACTGCTAAAGAATGCCTCATAGAAGAACTTGGATCTTTGGTATAAAAGATAATTTACACCTTCCACACTCGCTTCTATGAGAAGCGAGAAGAGAAGAAGTAATATTTTTTGTTTTGTTTTTTCGCCAAAACAAAAGCTAAAGAATTCAGATCCCGTTATAAAAACAAAGTAAAAACAATAATGTAAATAATTTTAGTTGAGTTTTGTTCTTTAAAGAAGATAGGTACTTGTGCTATATAATGAAAATGTTATGTAGTATGTATTAATTATGTAGATATTTATTATTTTTTATTTAATTTTATATTTTTTGTTTATATAGTAATTATAGTATGTGTAATTCTGTTAATAAATATATACATATGTATACTAAACTAAACTTATAAAACACTAAATTTTTTTTTTATATTTATTAAGAACCCTTCAATATGACTTTTAATCAAAGGCATTTTTACAAAGATGGTCTAAAAGTCCTTTTAAGAGCCATTAATTGAAAGGCCTTTTAACATACCTTTCTTAAAACCCCTTCAAGATAACCTTCTAAGAGCCATTTATTTGAATGCCTTTTAAAAGCGCTGTCGAAAGAATGAAAAGCGGAAGGCCTTCCGTATGGAATGGAGCGAACAGGCCTTGTACATCCTTCTAGAAGGCCTCCGTACTCCTTCTTTTTCCCGCTGGGGTTTTAAACACCAAAACATTTAAAAAATGATCTTACTAATACATACATCTTCTAGGTACTTGACAGTTGCGTTAGCCCTCCAAGCAATTGGTTTAGTGTTTTTCGATTGTCTACGAAATTTTAACTACTTCGTCACATTTGGTAGTTAAACAGTAGACATTGTCTAAGTAAACTACAACAAAATAAGTTAGAATCGAATTATAAGATCTTAAATTATACTTTTCGTCACTTTAAAGAGTTTTTCAGATCATCATTACAGTTATACAATTACAACATTAGCACAATTAAATATTGCCCATATAAAATAAACTTCTTCGCAACGATTTGCTGTTAAATAGTGAATACCTAATACAAAAGCGAACTTCGTAAATTATGACAGTTCCCTGCAAACAATATCGATCGAAAAATAACCTAAATAGTGTCCCCATTTAACAAAAATCTATCGCTTTTGCTATTCAATTCTTATTAATGTAGTTACATCGTTCGGGTAGAAGTGTCCCACTGTGGTAATATTGACATAAAGAATTTACTTAGTGTTTATATTTTATGACAAATTAGAGCGTTTTAGAAGTTTCATATCAATTTAATTTAGTAGTATCGGTTTTGGCTCTAAAAAGTACCCTTTTTAAGGTAAATGTTTTCTTATTATTCTTTACAGTAAAAAGTAGGTCATTTTACTGTTTATCTTTGTTTTTTTTTTTTGTAGGGAAAGTCTGAGTAAAATAGAACATAAATGAGCTTAAAGTTTTACAAATATTAAAAAATCTATCTTTAATCTTAAAGTTAAAACCCTACAGAAATTTTTTTTAAAAGAGTTTACAGAAATTTGCAAATTTGCTTAAGCTCTAACTTTATAAAAGTTTCATCATATTGTAACTAGCATATTTTTACTGCTTTACAGAATTTATTTTACAATTTTTTTCACTGATAAAGTTGATTTTTACTAGAAAAATTAAATAAAAACACTAATTTTCCACAAAAACTTTTATAGTCCTTGAATAAACAAACAGTTCACAAAAATCACTGTATCCTTTAAAAAAAATAAAGACTATTATAAATTATTTTTTTTAATTTAAATTTTATTGGCTCTAAAAAATTAATGTGTGAGAATTTATTAAAAATTTACAAAATATACCCGAGGAATAAGTTTGGACTGTTTTGTGCAATCATTTATACAACTTTCGTGTAACATTGGATCCAGCGTGGTCCCAATTTTGAGGACAGTATTAGAACTATTTTATTTTTCATATATTCAAAATTTCAATTTATTTTACATAGAATTTTATAAATTAACATTATTTTACACGCACGTACCACCGATCACATTGCATTTTAAATAGAAACTGTCATAATTTACGCATTTTGCTTGTGTACAAGGTATTTATCATTTAACAGCAAATCGTTGCGAAGATGTCGATATTATATGGGTAATGTTCAATTTGGCTCTTGTTATAGTTGTATAACTGTAACAATTATCTGAACAACTCTAAAGTGGCGAAAAAGTATAATTTTAGAACTCATAATTCGATTCTAACGGATTTTGTTGTTGTTTAATTTCTCAAAATCTACTTTTTAACTACCAAATGTACCGAAGTAGTTCGAATTTCGTAGAAAATCAAAAAACGCTCTACCAATTGCTTGGAGGGTTAGTATTTAAATTGCAATGAGATCGGTAGCGCGTGCGTGTAAAATAATATAGATTTATAAAATTATGTTAAATGAAGTGAAATTTTAAATAATCAACAAATGAAATAGTCAAAATCAGGGTTCCGCTGGATCCCAATGTTACCTAAAAGCGTTCTAGTACTCGAAAGTTGTACAAATGAGAACTCATTCCTCGGGAAAATTGGGTAAATTTTCAATAAGTTCTTATATATTTTTTTTTAGAAATTATTAACAAATTACCTTTTTAAGAATATTAGTGATTTTTGACACTTTTTGTTAATTTTATGACTTTAAAGATTTTAATGAAAAATTAGTGCTTTTATTTACTTTTTCTAGTGGTAATCATCGTTATCAGTGAAACAATTTTGTAAAATAAGTTTTGTAAATCGCTAAAAAAAATTGATAGGTATAATTTGAAAAAACTTTTATAAAATTAGCGCTTGAACAAATTTGTGACTTTCTTAAAATTATTTTAAAAAAATTTGTCCGCATTAGGCCTTTAACTTTAAATTATTTACAAATATTTTTTTTAAATGTGCTGTAGATTTTTTTATATTTGGGGGATTTCATGTTAAGTGACTTTTGGATAGTAGTTTACACACAAATTTTCAACATGATCGGTCAAAAAGATTCGGAGTTAGAGGGGACATTTTGGCCAAACAGGTGTTCTTTCTCATCCATGTAACTTATTATCTATTGGTGTTAGCAAAATTTGTCCCGAACAAATTATATAGCTATTTCTTAAATCTTTTTTTTTTAAATTTTAAACTTTTTTTTTATTTTTTTCAAGGGGGTACTTTTTTTGCTCAAAAGAAAGCTTAGGGGTTTTCCTTTAAGGTAGTTCTGCTCGATTTTTGGGCCCTGAGGAGAAATAAAAAAAATAATTTCTAAGTCAAGACGAGGATTTTTAAATTTTTAGCATATGCACAAATTTGAATTGTTGCCTTTTTATGTGTAAGTGTTTCTAAAATCGTAAAAAAAACGTATGCTGAGAAACTAAATTAACATTCCAAATGTATATAACATACCTAACGAGCATTTCATACCCTCGATACTGTAATACCCACAAAATGTTAATAATAATTAAATTAATATAAAATAATAATAATAAAAACAAAAAAATAAATAATCTAAAAAAATTTAATCTTAACCATATAAGATCCTTTTATAAAATGTTCTTGTTTTTTTAAGTTTTTAAAAATTTTTTTTTTTAATTTAAAACTAATTTTGTTAAGCGGGTACTTTTTTTTGCTCAAAAGAAAGCTTAGGCCTTTTCCTCTAAGGTAGTTCTGGTCGCTTTTTGGGCCGCGAATGGGTTGTGTAAAAAAAAAAATAATTTCTAAATCAAGACGAGGATTTTTCAATTTTCAGACTGAAAGATGCACATTGAAAACAATCATTTTAAATGTGAATGATTTTGTGGAAGAAATGAAGAGCCTTGGTCATTCTTCAAGGATTTGAAGATACATTTGAAGTCTGGGGAATTCGTTATTTTGTTTGATTTCGCAGAGAACTAATAATATGTTATTCAGGATGCCATACAGTCATTCCACTTCAATAACGACCGAGTAACTATACTTACAGTAGTTATTCACTACATGAAAGATGAAAAACTGGACAACAAAAGCATGTCAACAATATCCGACGATTGAAAACATGATGCCGTTGCAATTTATGAATACCAGAAGATAATACTAAATTATCTAAAATTTAAATTTACAGTAGAGAAGGTATACTACGATTCGGACGGAGCTCGTCAACATTTCAAAAACAAAAGTAGCTTCGCAACTCTGATGCTCATGAAAAAGATTTTGGAATGCCAGCTGAGTGGCGTTTTCATACTACTTCTCATGGTAAAGGAGCATGTGATGGTGTTCGAGCAAACCTCAAAAGAATTGCAGCGAAGTATAGCCTCCAGTGCTCTCATTAAGATCGCATCGTAGATGCGACTGCTTTATTCCATTGGGCAAAGAATTATAATAAAGAAACTAAAATAGTTTTTAGTAGCAAAGAGGAGCATGAGGAAACATTAAAAACACTGAAGAGTAGATTCGATGCTGCGGAAACAATCGATGGCACCCTCAATGCTTTTATACCGCTTGTCAATGGAAGACTCAAGTTATACATAACCCACTCGCGGCCCAAAAAGCGACCAGAACCTTAAAGGAAAATACCTAAGCTTTCTTTTGAGTAAAAAAAAAAAAAAAAAAAAAAAAAACCCGCCTAAACATTTGATTGTTAGTACTAGCACAAACTGTCTCGAAAATAGGTCGTAATTGATCAGAAACGCGAGTCTATAAAAACTCTTTCAGAAGAGTCGCGAGTGTGGTAAAATTTTCTCCCGAATAAACAGACATTTTCGACTCAAAAACGAACGCATAAATGATTATTTTAATCGCGCAGAGTAGTAAAAAACACTCGAATATGATCAATAATTTCAAAAAGTGCTGACTGGGAGGTACCTGTCAAGGAGTCGGCATACTAGTTGTATAGTTTGGTTGCTAAAGCAGAAGTACCTCACCTTTAAAAAAAAAAACTTTAATTACATTTTTGTTCGAAAAATGAAAGGAAAGGGAAGATAGAAGAAATAACGAAATTGTTGCTCTTATTGTAACAAATCTTTAATTTCTTAAAAAAACGATTTCTTCTTATAACAGAAATACATTAAATCACAGCCCTTAATACAAAAGTCTTTTTGGGAATTGATAGAGTCAGTAACCCTACTTACTCCTACATATTTCTAAATATCCAGCTCATACACAGAAAAAAGTGTTTTATCAATTAAAAAAATGGTTTGAAAAGTATTGAAATTTATTTATTTAAATTTTTTTAGTTGAAAGAAAATTAAAAATTTTATTTTGATAAATAAATAAATTTTCAATTAAAATTTTAATCAAATAACAAAAAATCTTAATTGACTTTTTTCGTTTAAAATAAAATAATTTAAACTTGTAGAATTGTTGTTGGAAATTGTCAATATTTATTTAAATATATTAACACGTTTGAAATGGCAAAGTTTTTTGATAACTTTTTTAATTAAAATTAAGAATATCCATTATTGAAAATATTTTTTCAAAATTTTAAAATTTTTGGTAATCAATATAATCATTTTGGTAATGGGTGCAAAATCAACAACTTGTTTGCTTGATATTATGAATTTGGAATAAATTTGGTGATTGGAGAAATTTAATCATTTTTTCTGTGTAACAAACTATATTGGAATTTTTTTTACTTTAATGGAAACTTTGTCTAAAAAATTTAAAAATTTGTGCACGCAGAGAAAAAACATATGTTTCAATATGGTCAACTCCAACAAAATTATTTTTTAAGAAAATTGAAAACCCATTATGGGTTATTTGCCTATATTATTGTCAGCGGCAATCAAATTATAGTTATATTGCTCCTTCTTCACGAAGCCACAACCATTTTATGGTTGCCTCTAAACATTTTATGGTGGTTAAAAACCAACCATGCTATTATAAGTGTTAAACATGTTTTAGTTATTATTAACCAGAACAAGACCGGGGCAATCATTATATGGTTGTGGCTTCTTGATGGACGATTCATTTAACCATAGTATGGTTGTCGGTGGCAATAACCCTTTCAGACCTGACTCTAAACTACTGGAAATCTTTTCATAATTTTTGGAATATATGGTCTCTATATCGTATGAAAATATAAACAATGTTTAGGTTTTACCCTTTTTATATCCTTCAAGGATTTTAGGACATACACAATTGATGCATCTCGTTAACATTTTTTTTTAGCAAAAAAGCATTTTTATTGCATCGAATGACTTCAATTGGTTTGCAACATTAAAATTTACGGTTTTGTTCAGTTAAAATATGCCCATTTCAGTTCTTGTTTTCAATTACTATTTTTATAGTTGAGAACACAACTTACTTCCGCGGTTCAATTTGACAAAACTGAAATATGACGCGAGAATATCGCAATAATTCCAGTAGCGGTTAAACGAATAGCGAGATAATGTGAGAAACAAACATAAAGAACAATCAGCGCAATCGCTGTGATCATATTAAAACATGTTTTATCTCTGGGTGTATATACAATTTAAAGGGTTCCATACTAGGAAATTCATTTAATCGGGCTTTTCCTTTAATCGGTTAATCGCTCGATTAATTAGCCGAGGTTTCGGTTTAATCGGTTAATAATCGGTTAATTTTGTAATTGATCGGTTAATAACATAACAACACTTGAACTTACACGATTAAACAAAAAAATTATTCATAAATATGTAATACATATTTTTTAATTAATACATAAATATTATGTAGTTATTAAAAAAATAAACTGTTTGATAATTTTATTAGTTATTTCAATAGTTTAAGAAAACCTTAAATATAAATTTAAGAAACATGATTATTATTTAAGCGATTCTTTAGTTTTGATAAACCGTGACTTGGAAAAAATTTTTCACTTATCGTTGATGTTGGAGAAATCGATCGCAATCCATAATACAGAATATCTAATTTCTAAGTCCTTTTCCTGGATTTCTCTAAACGTATAAAATCTTCCATTATGTCATTATTGTCCTGTTTAAATTGTTTTAAATTTTCAACAAAAGATTAATATGAGAAAATATGAGAAGAAACAAATAACTAAACACATACATACGTATGGGAAGTTCCAGCGAAAAATCTCCTTTTTGTAACGTAACACCAGAAGTAATTTAAATCGTTTATCAAAAATTGTATATGTATAATTTACTTTTTTATATGTTGTGTAAAGCTCAACTAGCTCTACATTAAGTTATAAAAGGGAAAACTTTTGAACCACATGGTACTAAAATACAAGCTTATTTTCTTTCTGGCTTAACATTACAAAAAGTAGACTTTTCACTGGAAATTCCCATATGTACCTAAAACGAGCATAGATGTTTAAATTTGATAACTTGGAAAATAAATCCTTATAAGTCCGAACTTATTAAAAAAGGTTTTATACAAAAAGTCTTGCTTAATTCGCAGACTTATGCAGTTTTGTAATGCAAGTCAAAATCCACTTCTGTTTTTTGTAACGTCACGCCGGCGCATATTTTTGATTATATCTTCAAATCCTTGGGGTTGATTGTTGTAAATTTTTTTCTGAATATAGTACTGCTTTATTACTAAGTTAATATAAAAAAAAAAACAAATTGGACTTTTTCATTTAATTTTTTTACATTTTGTCGCACAAATATCACGTCACGTCACAATGTAACCGAATGAATACCCTATTCCATACTTACATAGTTGGGCTGGGTCATGTGAGTTTGAATTGAGTTTATTAACTCTTGATCTAAGTTTTAAGTAGACCGATCGTCTTAAATTTATTTTCTTGATTAGCAGTGTTCCCAGATTTTGTCTAATTTTACGATAAGAAGTTGCAGTTATTATTTTGCTAATTCAGGTTAAGTAATTATGTAGTTTTTATTTATAGAAGCGAATCGCAATTTTATTTCCAACTAGAAATCTACTAACGGCACGAGTAGATCTGAGAAAATCTAATCAAATTTCCGCAGATTTTTAAATGAATCCCTTTGGACTTTAACATATAAAATTTGTTTTACAATTTTATCTAACCATTTAAATAACTGAAACTAAAATGTTTTGGATAGAACTTTCTATAATAATCTGTTTTTTTTCGGTAAATTTTATTAACTGCAAAATCCTATTTGCATATTTATTTTGTTTAATTTTGCGTTAGACACCCTCTTGTACACAATACAATTACTATTCGAAAAGACGAAGCCGGAAAATTTTCAAATTCCCCAAACGCATATTATTTGATGAATTTTCCACTTGTTGTAATATTTACATTTTTAAGTAATAAAATAAAAAAATCTACTAAATTCGATTTACTCGCATGCTAATGCGTCTGTCAATCGTGTCAAACTTGTCTGTCGGCCTAGTGCTTTGCACCCTGAATTGGAAAATTATGAAACGAAAACAAATTTCATGCTTAATGTCGCGGTTTCGTATATTTTATTGCGACTTTTTTTTTGTTGCGAATTTGATTGTTTTCTCTAAAGAACAAATTTAAAAACTGGAAAATTTGCATTTTAAGTACATTTGATATTTGTCTAAGAATAAAAATGAACAGAAAATAATATTTATAAATAAGATTTTAACGCATATGTACGAATAGGTTTAACGTTTTTAAACAACCATAACACCACTATGGATAACAAGTCAACCCCCGCACCCTTAATATTTTAACTACCAAATCTTTTAACTTTGCTGTTGGCTTAGAATTTATGCGAACTTTATGAAATCTAAGACCTTTGGACGGAATAAATACACAAGAAAGCATGATCAAATCTCATCATGTCTGTTAAGGGGAAAATCGTGACTTTTTCATCAAATCAAAAAGTCGTTACAGTTGGGAAGATTGTGTTGCTTTTAATGCGCACAGTGGCGTGAAATAATAAAAAATAAATGTTCATAAATCTATGTTGAAGTTCTGAAAGTTTATTTATTTACATAACATAAAAGGGAATTTACATTGCGATATTACAAATAATTGAAGAGTGAATTTTCCTTTTCTAAGAAGTAGTCCAATCATTAATGCAGGATGTTAATTGTTAGTCACACCTTAACGTCAAGTTTTTTGCCCAACTTAATTTGACATTTTTTTGTTTCATTGTTTGACAAATCCAGCCATGGAGATTTACGCAATTGAGCAGCGCGTTAAGATTGTTGAAGCCTTCGTGGTTTTTGGCCATCATTATCGACCATATGTGTCCATAATCGGCAAAATTTTGCGCACATTTCAGCAAATCGGATCTGTAGGAAATGTTTAAGCCCTGTTTGGTGGGATTTATGTGCTAGCGGCGTCATAGGGCCGTACTTCATCGAAAATAATGTCGGTTAAGCAGTTACCGTGAATGGTGTTCACTTTTTAAAATGTGATAACGAACTTCTTGTGGCCAGAAATTGAGGATATAGACCGGACGAAATGTGGTTCCAACAGGTTGGTGCCAGTGGCCACACAGCCAACGAAACAATTGCTCTTTTTCGCGAGAAATACAATGGCCGTGCTTTCTCACGTTGTAGCGATGTTAATTGGCCGCCATGATCATGTGATTACACAACGTTGGACTTCGGGGCCTTTGGGGTTATTTAAAGAAAAAGTGCAGATCAAAAAGCCAAGAACTATTCAAGAGCTAAAGGATGAGATAATTCGGCACTTTAACGACATTGAATCTCAATTATGTCTTAGAGTCATTGAAAATATGGACCATTGGATAGAGATATGTCAACGAAGCCGGGGCGGGGCGAGCACTCGGCCGATATTTTGTTCCACACATAATTATCATAGATCCTTCTATCATAATAAAAAATATTAAGATAATTCTATAAAAACTTTTGGTTTCATTTACAATTAACATCGTTTTGGTTGGACCACCCTTGATAAAAAAAATATTTACAAAAAAAAAAAAAAAAAAAAAAAAAAAAAATGCTAGGCAAACTTGGCTCTCTTTATAGTTGTAAACAGTTTCGAAAATAATCAAAATATTATTTAGTGTACGGCTCACACACCCAGACACGATATCTGTTTTTTAGTGTTTGTGTATTAATACACAACCCTTAATACCGTTAACAACTTTTTTCAAGAAAGTAACGAACATTATAAAGTGTTCTGTTCTTCGTTATACAATATTTAAATGTTATGTAGTGTTTTTCCACATTGAATGTTTTGCAATTACATCAAAACATTTTAGCAACGCTTCATATTTGGCAATTTGTACGATCACAGCACGAATAGCCTGTATTTGTATTTGAATTGTGACATGTTTTGTTTTTGTAAAAACTATTTTATTGTCTCTACCAGCCAAAGGGGCGCGGATCACAACTAAACGAACGAACGTTAATGTGCTAAACCGAACACAACGAAGGTTGTGGTTTTTTTTTTATAAAAAACACAGAACGCAATTTAATATTCTCATCTGTTTGTTTAGTTGGATAAGTTCATTTTTATTTTTATGTTCGAAGATCCCAAACACAGAAGCGTTATTTTTTAAATTGATTCCATATCAGGTAATTTTCTTGGGAATTCAACATTTATTACCACTTTTTAATGCTACCCCACTGTGTTATGATGTATTTTAAACAACCAAACAACAATTATTGTTTCGTTATCGTTTATGCTGTTTTAAACAAATTTTCCTTTTCAGTTTTAGTGTCATCGATGTTCAATATGTCAAGGAAAGCACACACCTCCCTTCCCCTCTAAATGCTACTTGTCTAATAATTTCCAATTTTATTTACATAAAATTTCCATACCATCTGCACTTGTTTTTTTATTCCTTGTGTTTTCTTTAGAAGATTCCATTTTTCGAATGCGACAGTAAAAAAAAGTTATTGTTTCAATTCAAATAGAAATTTGTTATGCCCTCCTTATTATCCTTGTTTATCTGGTTATAATGTTGTGCATCCTTGTTTATTTATTGTGTTGTATTGTATTTGATTTTTCCAGGCTGTTGTTTTACCTTTATTTTTAACTACAGTTTAAATATATATATATTTTTTTTATTTTACATTCTGACTGAGTTTCTTTTAATTTTACGCTTATTGGTTTTTGGCAATCGCCTGTGCAAATACGTTTCAATAGCGATTAGCCGATTTATGTAGTTGTCGTCCTCATCGCCTTTACATTGAATACTGTTGATGTTTTAAATAAAATATAAATAAGTAAAAAACAATTGAAACCATAAACTAGTGTTAAGTAAAAGATCCCAAATTCATTTAAGATAATCTGATAAGCGTGCCTTTTTTATGAGCCTACTCAATGGCCGGGAGAATTATGGGAAAGGTGTTTGTTTTAATAAAAAATATATCTAAATTTTTTGATGTCAAGAGAAAACTTCTTATTGTTGTCTTATATTAGACTGGGATTCTTTTTATATGAAACTAAAATAAATAAAATAAATACTAAAATAAAATAAACTAAAATGTTGATGTTTTGGAAGAAAAAGGTATTAAAAAACTTTATGCGCAAAATTCAAACGACCTAAGAACGTAACATCCTACTTGTGTGCCTTTCTGGGCTGTTTCACGACAATGGTCTGAAAATCTCAGTGATTATTTCCCGGTTTATTAAGTTAGAATATAATTTGTTATTGTATTTTAAACTCTTAAAAAATAAAATTAAATACTTCCTACTTTCAGATTCTTCCTTTTGTCTATTTACCTCATTCCCAGCTGTACTACCAAACATTTAGAGACTTGTCGAAAAGACAATTTCCTGCAGAACTTTAAATTTCAAATAGTTTCTTTCTTATCGCAAAACAGTTTACTTGTGACCTTAAATTATCTTTATTTAAAAAAACATATAAAAAAGATTTTGACATAAGTAGGGTTTTAGCGGATCGCTCGCTTCGCTCATCCGGAATTAGTTACACATTCGGCCGCAGTTGCATAAAATATTCAAAGGAGAATAGAGAAATAAAAAAAAAACTAAAGTCGACCAAATTTAAATTCAACCATACAATTTTTTTGGAGTCTTAAGTTGCTTGTCGGACGGATTATCTGTCCATAATTTACGATATTGCACTTGATCCACAAGATCGTATTAACTCAAAATTTAAATATTTTCAGTATATTTTTAAGTTAGTATTTAAAGCATATGAAAAACTATTTTAAAACCAACCGTTTCATTACCAAAAAGTAGACAAAATAGCACGAAATTTTTACTACGGGTAGGTATGACTATATCGTGTAGATATTTTCGAAAAAGTGAAAAAATAAAAATTTTGAGTTTTTTTTTTATTTATTAATTACCCTCATGTTGACTAAGTGCGATATGCTTATTACGGGGCCTATAGTAAATCTTCACAAAATTCCGCAGTGCGTTTCTAGACTTTTGAAACTCTGACGGACCAAATTTTACTCCAATAGTATTATTTGTTACGTTTTAAGGCGTACTAAAGTACTAATTTTCTGAGAGTTGGCTTTAGATGGTCCATTTGGTAAATTATGGACCGATCTTTACGATATTTCGTGGAATAAAAAACAAGATTTTAGGTTGGCTGCTTTACATTTTGACTTATAACTCTTCTTCAAACTGCCTAGATGACCAAGAAATAACTTGACACAAAAAATTGTCTTTTATTTAAGTTTAAGAACATGACTAAATCGACTTAGGATTACTCAAGGATCCAGTATATATAAACTTTTTGACGTCCTAGATGATTACTAAGTATACACTCTCCACCACTAGTCGTGGAGGGTAAACAAGTGGAATTGAAAACTCTAAACGGGTTTGGGTAAAGTACGCAGAAAACTTAAAAAATCTTGTTAGCGGATTAACCCTACGATGAGTGACAGTTCTGAACTTCACGGCCGTGTGAAAAGGTCCCTACGGACCTTTTTTGTAAATCATGTTTTTTTCATATAAAAAATTTTTTTTTGATTTTTTTTTTGTTTTTATTGTTTATAACTAAATTCTACACACAAAAATAATTTTTTCAATTTTTTTAATTTTTTTTTTTGCTTGAATTTTCTTAAGACTATTATAAAAAAGTTTAAAAATTATTGTTGTTGAGCGTGTACTTCTTGTCCCCCGAACTGTGCGCAAGTGTTGCAGCGATGTAAAAGTGTGCTATGTTCTCCGCAAACATTATCCCCAATGTCTTTGAGTTTAGGTCTTTGTGTTCAGAACAAGTAAATTATGTGTTGAAACAATAAAAAAATTAAAATGATGCCCAAAAACATGCATTTATTAGTGAAATTCAGTACAATTATTCACACGTCCGCGTACTATTCTCACTAAAACCTCAATAACTCCTAAAGTAATGATCCGATCGGCTTGATTTTTTTCCAAAAGATGCACAACAAAATACTCTTGGAATACAGAGTAACTTTGGAGGGGGGTGGGTTGTAGTGGCCGAAGTAGGAGTAATTTCAGGTTGAAAAGGCAAAAAGGTCCCTAGGGACCTTCTCACTCATCGGAGGGTTAAAAAGCTTTTAAATCCATACCACAGAAGTAAAAAGCGTATAACGCATTTATGCTGATATTTGTAACATCTTAAAATATTGGTCTTAGAGCCAACCTTTAAGTACACCAATCGATTTAGAATCACGTTTGATTTAACGATGTCCGGCCGGCAGGCTGACTAGCTGGCTGCCCATGAAAAACTTGTGCGCAAAATACAGCACGCATTTTTAAAGATAATTTGATGAAATTTGGTACATAGGATCTTATTGTTACAAGAACCCAGCCTGCTTTAAGAGGTGGGAGTCCTTCCATAATTTCCCATAGCACCCATACAAGCTTATTTCCGGAAAAATATTCCCCTCTACACGCAAAGAAAAAACATGGTTGATACAAACACAATCGCAAACTATCATTAACGTTTGTGGTTATGACTGTATTAAACATGTCTTCAGTAACAATATATGTTTAGCCATGTTTATAGCTTATTATTGTCTCAAAAATATTATTATGCTTAGAAGAAAAACACAAATGATCTTCCTAACCGTGTTTCTATTTTTCCTAATACCATGCAAAATGTCTATTTGAACAATTAAACCAATAAAAAAAATTATTTAAAAAATTTCATGTTTTATTTAAAATACATGTGTACATATACTTTGCAACATACATACATATACAGCTTAGCATATATTAATAAATAAAATTAAATACATACATTTATTTATGTATATATATATATATATATATATAATTTACCTGTTTCAATAATCGTATAATAATTTGTTTCCTTAATTTTGCAATCATGAATGGATGGCCTTTTAATTATTTTGTAGTCCTTCATGTTTCCCGATTAACTGACTCTCGTAGACGGAAAATGACGTGGAAGAAGATTTCATTTGCTTTATAAACACACACTGTTTGTTTTGATAACAAATGTTTGCTAATTTAGAGAATGTGTTTTAAAGCGAACAAAAATGATGGTATCAAACATACCTTTTGTGTACAGCAAATATTATGATTTTAATTGTATAGTTGAAAATATATACATTATAGTAGCAAATATTTCACATAATTTAATATGTTTAGCTAGATCATGGTAACTTTCTAGGTGTAAAACGCCATATAATATTATTATAGTGAATAAAAAAATGTTAAGGAGAACAAATATTTTGGCAAGTTTAGTAAGGATTAAAATAAGTTTATTGGGGTAAAAATATTAGGCAAATATGAATAAAAATGGTCGTACTGACCATTCATTAATCATGTTTTTTCTCTGCGTGTATTTGGTCAATTTTATAATGGTATTCTATAACAGGAAATGGTACGTCATCATTTTACTGAAACTTTGAAAATTTAAGATATTTCATTTGTGGATATCAAAGAGATAAAAAAAATTAATTTTTTTTTTTATTTAATACAGTAAAATACAGAACTTCTTTATGTCTTATGGCGATTTCTTTTCTGAGAAAAATGTTGCATAAATGGTACATGCTCTACACAAAAGAGATAGAGCATGTACCATTTATGCAACATATTTCTCAGAAAAGAAATCGCCATTAAACACAATAAATTTATACAGAACAAAATCCTAAAATCAGGACTGCATAATGCAATACACAACGACTGGTCTCCGTAAGTTTACACATCATTGGTGATCACAAAGAGAGCCAGTAAAATATGTGTGTATAGTGGTGAGTGTATTTTGAGTGCACTGGAAAAAAAATTCTTGCTCCATATTTAAAAAAAAAAAAAAAATATTGTTTTATACTTATTTTTATTTAATTTCTGATTGCATACAAGGCATTCAACTTTATTAAATATATCAGAAGAAAATAAAAACCTTTTTTCCTAATCTTTTTTCCACATTTAAATAAGCAAAGACAATAATAGAAAAATATTCAAAGTGTACTATCTATGTTTTGTACTATCTTTAAAGCAGTGCTGCCAGGTAATATTTTTTCTTCCCCCAAAACAAATTTAAAAACCCCCAAATCTGACGTATTTTGTCAAAAATCCCCTTCCAAATTTAAAAGTTTATACAATAATTTCCTTTCAACTAATTTTAATAGAGGCAAAAATCGGCAAATTTAATAATTTTTATAGTTTAATATAATTTAATAAAGTTTAATATAATAATTTAATAATTGTTTATAGTTTCTTGAATATTTTTATTTAATAAAATATCTAAAACACAACTTAAAAACAGTTTAAAAAAGGCTGTAAGATATGTATGCACATTAGACCGTACCTCAAAAAAAGTTTCCCCCTACCGCCTCTAATATACAGCCATGTCACACAGTACAATTCCGTTCGGAAACGGAATTCATTCCGCCTTTTGGTGCTTCAGAAAATACGAAAAAAATTGCAGAATGAAACAATTTTTGTTTTCATGAACGGAATGGGAGTTTTCTGTATATTAAAGGTAAAAAAAAAACTATCAAAATATACTTTCCATCAGTAAACAAATATGTTTTCTTCGGTTACGAACGGAATCATTCCGAACGGAATTGTACTCTGTGACATGGCTGAAGTATTTTTGCAAGGAGGTTTCGAAAATTTTTTTTATTTTTTTTGCCGAACGTAGGGGTCCCTTTTTTAATTTTTCGTTATTTCTTAGACATTTACAGTCCCATCTTAAAGTATGATATATCAATGTTTTTGTCTAGAGAAGGCCAATGTTTTGCCCTTAAGGGCCATTGACCTCAAATATCTTGTTCTAGTATTTATCCACCAGATCTCTGTTCGTACCACCCTAATGTCAGAAGATAAAAGCTCGCAAGAAACTATTTAACTTTTGCTAAGAAGGTAATTCGATAATTCCAGTAGAAACATTTTTAAATTTAATTAGAAAATTAAAGCTTCCTAAAAATCATTACAGTTTTTCCAAGGAAGAATTACTATAATTCCTGCAGGACGGTCTGCATTTACAGTCAGCGTTAACAGTTATATTATGTTGCGAAATCGTGTCTTTCCTTCTCTAACCCGTTCACTTCCAAACAAAAGCATATGTTATGTTTTTTTTGCCTGTTTTTTCCAAGTAATATACAAATTCCCGTTTGGGAATTAACATTGAAACGACAATAAAAATCTAAAATTTGTTTTTGTTTTCAATATACATAAGTTCTGATACGATAAATTATAATCAAAGTAGAGTGATGGAACTTTATATAAATAGATATATATTTTTAAAAATGTATTGGAATCAAGTTTCATCAAAATTATCAAGTGTTGTCAAATCATTTAGGTAACGAAATTTGAAAGTTTGAGCATTTCAGGCGTTGGATTATAGTTGTGACACGTATCATTTAATTAACCCTTAAAGCGCTTTCTTTTTTTATATTTTTTAAAAAAGTTTTATTTTGTAAATTTGCCTTTTTTAAATTCCACGAAACAAACGAAATGTTGATACTAAATTTTCTACTACGAAGATAAACTTAAGCAGTTGCAAAATATGTTAATTTTAAGTACATTGAGCTAGCTTAAGCTACTGCATCTAAAAACAAAAAAAAAAAAAAAAGCAATTTCATAAAACTTAACATAAAGTTTCCTTAAGTTCAATATGGTTTGACAAATATGATTTACATGTATTCGCACAGTTACTTAATGGTGTTTTCTTTTCTAAAAAAATGTGACATTTTATTTAAAAAAAATGCAATTTGGTGTTCGTTTCTTAAAAATGTTTTGCTTTTTTAAAGGGTAGCATGTTTTATTCTAAAAATTCACCCTTACTAATGGCATAAGGCATTGCACTTTACGCCCCGTATAAATCGACAGTGTTGACAATGCCCTGTAAAAATATATAGGTATACCAGACGAAGTTGGGGAAAACCCGCCTCTAATTAGGACAGTAAAAATTTAAAATTTTAATAGTTAGTTTTTCTATTATTTAATAGTAAAAGCATAAGAAAGCATTACACTGTTAATGATAGGTTGTCAGTGATATAAAGTGGATTCGGTGTTATAAAATTGTTTTTGAAAAAAACCTCAAATCAAGAAATCTTAAAAACTTGGTGTTAATAAATCGGCAATCTGGCAAGGGTATTTTTTTGTTTACATATTTTATAAAAAACAAACTAAAGAAATTGGAATTTCGTCATTCATTTTGTTTATTTATTTATTTATTTGATATCCATCTATAAACAAATTTTGGCTTAAGTATATATTTTTTTATATTTTGAAGAACAAACTTTTTGTCAGCTGTTAAAAACAGGGCGGTCCATTTTTGTGGTTTATTCTCGTCAAATAAAAAATTGAATTATTACAAGGTCGGCAAGACATTTTACACATGTACCTTTTAACAAGGCGGTATTTTTTTGTAGAAAAGAAAACATCATAAGCTATCTCATAGACATTATAGTTGGGCCTTTAGTCATATATACCAAGATGGTAATTAAGTTTATTTCCCGTAAGATCTAGCGATTTTCCGTCACGGATAGAGTAGAGGCAGTGTAGAGATTTTTGCTCAACCAAAAACAAGCTGTAAGATATAGTATTACTTAGTTATTGTACATATAAGAAAATAAAGAAATCACCTAAAAACCCCTAAATAAAATGTAGGACCCCTTAAACTTTTCCCCTAAAAATTTGTTCAACCTAAATATGCCCCTAAATTAAATAAAATCCCTAAATCTGTGGGGAAACCCCTAATTTGGCAACTCTGCTTTAAAGTGAGTTGCGTTAATATTCGTGTTGTTTTTGTGAAAATCACGAAAAGTGCTCGGCTCTGGGGGCATAGCGTGATCATCGTTGGTTTACATGTCTAATTTTCCAATTCCGCTAATATTGTGGTTTTATTTATTTCCGTATTTGACCATTGTCTTTAAAAAAATTGCCTATTTTTAGGAATATTAAAAAAACGGCCATTTCAATAATATGTTTAATGCATTTACTTTCTATCGAAAATAAATGTAATTACTTTGAAGAAAAATTTTAATATTTTATGAAGAGTTTAAATTTGTAATAAAAAAATCTCAGGTGTATATTTTCAGTAAACAACAAAACACATGAAGACTTAAACTCACTTGCACAAGGGAACAATACTGCAGAGAGTACTTGCATACACACAAACACACAGTTAGACACATGTCTAACGGCATAATGTACAATGAACAACTTTAATATGCGTAAATAATACTTACAGCTGTAACATAAAGTAAAAAATAATACAATATTAGCATGTTTGTAACTATCTACTTACAGATAGACAACAGACAGCAACAATAACGACAGCAAGTACTTTTTTACTTACGCAGAAAGAATGTTGTAGAGTGAGTGTTAAGTTTGAGCATGCATCATGTTGTAATAAAATTATGAATTTTATAGACAACCAGGATAAAAACCCCCTCTCATACACACACACACCGAAACAAAGGCAAAATAATAATGAAACAAAAGAAGCGTTGAAAGGAATTTATTAAAAATTCAAGTACCACTGAGTTGACAACCCACACAAAACAGCAACAACAATGACAAAAATTACAAGTACAGAAAAACGGCAAAATTGAGAAAGAGCAAATGTAATGAGATCTAATTTTTAAATGCAAAGTATTTTTGTGTGTTTGTGAACATTTTGAAAAATCACGTGAAATGATGATGGCCATGTCAACAGTAGAAAAAAATTTAATTCAAATATTCAAAAATATTATACTTACATACATAAATAAATGCAACCAATTTAAAAAAATACAGGGGGACAAGAAAGTCTTTGTTTATGTTTTGCGATAATATCATGAAGTCTTTTTTTGACAAGAAGGTCTTTCGATTATTATGTTTTGCGATTACTCCACGAAGTCCGGTTTTGAAGGCTTGAATCGATTGTGGGTAATTGGCATATACTACCGTTGTAAGGAAAAAGGCAATAACTTCCTAAATTAAAAAAAATGCACTTATTGCCTTTTTTAAATATTGATGCTAATAAATTCCTTTAATAATTTCCTACTATTATATTTATAATTATAAAATAAATCATTAAAAATGTTATTTAAAAGTAAGATCAATCTTTAAATATTGTCAAATAATTTAAATATGCAGACATATCGCACTTAATCAACAAGAGGGTATTAACTCAACATTTAAAAATTTTCAGTAGAAACAAAATAATTTTTAATTTAACATTAAAGGCATATGAAAAACAATTTTAAAACCAATCGTTTCATTACCAAAAAGGAGAAAAAAATAGCACGATATTTTTACAGCGGGTAGATAGGAATATAACGTGTCAATTTTTTCGAATTTTAATTAAGTGCGATATGTACTACAAAATACAAACATATAAAATTTTGAGTTGAGTTTTCTATGATATTCATTTTTATACACCACTGCCTTTTTCCTAAGCATGGCGGTCTATACTGCCTAGGGCTTTGCCCAAGTCGGTTATTATAAAAAGCCCATTTTTCGAATATCAAATAAACCGGTTATTTTGTTATAATAAACCGGTTATTTTAGTAATGTGTAACTTATATTTTTTTTTTATTCCTACACTTAATCCCGCGAAACTTTTTACTTGTCTGCAGGAGACCAAAGACTCTGGCGGGAATCGAACCCGCAACCCCGGTACTGATAGGCTAGCTCACTACCAGCTAGCCTACCGGGGCTCTTGTTGTAGGTGTACCCGCAATTTAAATATTTTCTAATTGAATATTCGCCAAACTTAAACTTTTTATGAAGAATGTCAAAACAAAACGTAACAAAGTTCAAAAAACATTATGAACACTGTAAATACAAATCGTTTAAAAACGCGTGTGTTCTTGTAGAAAAAAACCAAAAACTATTCAAAATTCTACAAAAACGTGTGCTGTTAAAAAGTAAATAGTAATTTGTGCAAGAGTGTTCTAAATATGAAATATATTTTTACATAAAGATTATCTCTAGATATTTTTCGTACGCGATTAATAAGACAAAGATAGTTGCCTGAAGTGCCCTAAAATGATAAGTTGCAAAGGTTCTTCCATGTCACGACTTATTAATCACATTTAATAAGTCTACATGCTTGACATTAATGTGATCCAAATGAAACTTAACTCCGTTCGAAGTAGTCCTAAGGGGACGACAAATAATACTTTACTAAAATGCGCTGCAAAAAATTAATCATTGGGTAAAATATAAGCCCGTCGTGTTGCCGAGGCCGAAATGCCCGTTAAGGCACTAAAAACTCTTAAGTAGTTCTAGCATCTCTTCATGCTGAAAACTACAACATTACGGCGGAATCAACGTTATGGAAAAAATTTCTACCAGTTTTATTTATTAAAACACCAAGAACTAAAAAACAAAATTGAAGAAATCAAACAATGTCATGGAATGTTTTAAATTGTAGTCGACGAATTGACAAATATTTTACACAAAAAGAATGTTAAGTTCACTATTCGTTTCTATTATGCTGAAACAAAATGGCTAAGAGGTTTTGTTTGCAACTTTTGAAAAATATGCTTGATTTATATAGATAACTTAACCACCAACAAATTAAAACTCATTCAAAATAAATTTGAGAGAATATTTTAAATAATAACTTTATAAAATTCCTATAATTTATTTGCTTATGCAAAACGTTATTTTTGTTTATTTTATGTTTTTAAGTATTTTATTTTGTGTTTTTAAGTATTCGATTTAAAACCGGTTAACCGGTTATTTAAAAATTGCTTAACCGAAACCCGGATTTTTTAAAATAGCAACTATTTGTAATATTCGAAAACCGGTTATTGAAAAAAGTCGAATAATCGATCTCCCTAATACTGCCCAACCCAATTAGAACAAGATTTCCCCAGGAGTTTTTTCCCTTCTCCAATTTTTCTTAGTTTTATTCAATTGTAAAGCTGGGGAAAGGAGAAAAACTCCCGAGGTTTTTTTATTTGTAATTGGGAGGATTATCCTTCACGTAACCCCATCGAAAAAAGTCTACAGGTGTTAAATCACAAGATCTCTATCGCCAATTGTGATGGCCTAGTCGAGAAACTTTTTTGCATTAAAAACTGCTGTATTTGAACCCAAATCTGCTTAGGATAATCAATTCAACAAGATTATTTTTAATGAAAATTTCTATTTATTTTATGGTTAAATAACCCGTATTATTGTTACCGGCAACCATATTATTGTAAAAATTAGTCCTCCATCAAGAAGTCTACCAAGCTTTAAAATAATCCTTTTAAAATTTAAGTATGCCCATAGAAGTTTCTGGGCAACACGGCTTACCTTGATTTTTATTCTCACTTATGCTACCAAATATTTTAATGTATGAGTATGCTCTGAGAATTTTGTGAGGGAGGGTCTTAAAGCAAAAAACACAGACGGCGCATTTCTCTTTCTAAAATTAAATTCTACTGCGCATGATGTCAAAAGGAAGTCAAGCAAGACCCACCGGTATGCAATTTTTTTTTTCAAACAAAGCACAATTATCTTGGTCGACGTCACACAAAATAACAAATCTGCGCAATGCGTAGCCTTGTTTATTTGATTCATCAGGAAGGGCCGGTAATTCTACATACAACTCATTAAAGGGCCACTCCGGAAAAAAACTTTAATATAGTCTTAGGCATTTTAGTATCGAGATTCAATTCTAAAAAAAGACAGATTTTCTCTCTCTCTTTAACTATCAAAAATTTCACCACGCGTTCGACGATCTTCGGATACTACTCATCTGTCCAAAACATATAAGCGAGGTAATGGAAAATGCTAACTGCCTTTTAGGCTGATTGTCTTTGAAGAAGCTTTGCCTTTTTAGAAGATGTTTGATTTTCAATAAGTTGTCCTCCGTCCTTTCAAAGGCTTGAACTCACAAAAGGGTTAATCGAAAGGAAGCTTTCTCTTTTGACGAAGAAATACTTTCTGGCATCACTTGGTCAGGAGTGTGAAGATTCGTCAGGAGAGGTATTCTTTTGTGTAGGGCACGGCTGCTATTCGAACAGATGCTGCTAGCTATTTTTAAAGCAGTGGAGGTTAGATTGCTCCAGCTCCTAAGCAAGGGGCGAGTGTATCGGATTATATATCCAAAATTGCAACCTGTGTAGCTGTTAACCGAGCTGACATAGAGGCAGTTGGTAAACGCATTATTTGTCACCCAGTGCTTAAGATCCACCAGGAGATAAGGATATATGGCAGGTGGTCTTGTAAATTTGTCTCCTCATTTATCCAAGACACTATAACAAATAATAAACTGCTTCACAAAACAGTTTTAATTTACTTAGTCGTAATACTTATTTGACACACTTTATACAAAGTTAAAAAATGAAACAAAACCAAAAACAAAAACGAGTATTTCTTTTATGACAATGGATAATGATTTTGTGCATAATTTATTCGACTGATGGATATGAAAGGAACCTTTTTACAAAATTACCTTCTTACAAACACAAGCACATACAGCCACATACTTCCTCTTAGATTCTTATTCGCCAAATTTCAACTTTTATATGTCACAAATCTACTTCCTTACCACTTGCTGAATGGCAACTTAAGGACATTAATACATTGAAATGGCAAAATGCCACACTTGTGGCATTATTGTAACCTTTTTCTTTAACGTTCATACTCGTTTTTATGAATAACTTTTCTATTTAGCATTTTATTGTAACACTGGCGACAATGTCTTTGCAATTTTTACAATTAAATATGATTCCCGGTATAAACTTAAGTACTTGTCAAATGTCTACACTCTATGAATATGATGATGTTGTTATTGTTGTTGGTAACAAATTGTGAAAAGGAATTAATTCTTTGTTGGTTAGATTTCTTAACTAATTATTGAAAATTTTTAAGATTTTTTTTAACAGTAAAAGAAGTGTTTAATATCCATGTATATAAAGCCTTCTAACCATAGTACCGAAACGTTCGCCCATTAGTTAGTCATGAGCGATCCTGATGGTTAAAAAATGCTGCTGCTTATTCCTCGTGCTGTGGTTGTCAAATTGTCGAGCAACAACAAAAATACTAGTGAGGAGCGTTGCTAATATTTTTTGTTGCCCATTCCAATGCAAAAATTTTTTTATTTTTCACGTCCATGATTGAATGCGCGAAAAATTACCAATTCAGTTATGACTATGAAAAAAAGTTTAAAATTTTTGATTTCTCATTCATGAATAGGTGAATATGAACGGTTATATAATGATTTTTCTGAACTCCGCTTCTAACTAACGAAATTATATAACAATATTTTGACTAAAAGACCTTAAGGATTAAGGATTTTATTTAGATCTAAACAAATGAGGATAAAGAGAAATAGTAATACCGACTTGGATCATTTGCAATACGAAACAAATTATGTAAACACAAGGATTAAGGGGGAAATTTTGTCGCCCTAGTATACCTCCAGGGGTCATTAAAACGCCGCCAATTTGTTTTACTTTGAATGTATGTATACATATAGGTGAATTTTTACCTTTTTCGCTGTAGCCAGTATCGTATAAAACCGTTATTTCGGAGTACATTTATAAAAGGCTTGGTAAAATAATGAACCTATTTCGTATATTTTTGGTGTAAAACTCATAAATCGGGGTTTATTTAGCAAATTATGAGCGTTTGTTAACAAACATTAGCACAAAGAAAAAATTCTTGCAAATTTTTCATTTGATTAAAGCATTAATCAAAAATAAAAGCAGTTTTAATTAAAAATGTAACCAAGTGAATTAAACGTTTAACCAAATGAATTAGACGTTTAATCAACTAAAGTACACGTTTAATTGAAACAATTAGTTTGTTAATTAATTTTTTAATTAGTATTTAAAAATTTTTAATTGAAATAAATTTTTGTATTCATCGTTCCCATGTATCCGGCAACATATGGATTTAGTGCCGAAAGAACTGCCGCTTACTTATACCCTGGCCAATCGTCGAATTCGTGATCAAAAAAAGTTTTGTATCGAATAAAATTTTGTGACTTTTATGCTTTGTGGTGATTCTTTTTAAAAATAAAAAATATAATAAAAATGAATAATAAAATATAGGTACATATAGTTTTAACCGGTTATTTTAGTTTTGCCTAAGCCGGTAAGTTTAAAATTCCCATTTTTCGAATATCGAATAAACCGGTTATTTTGGTATAATAAACCGGTTATTTTAATAATGCGTAATTTATAGACGTTTTTCTTTATTTTGTTGTAAATGAACCAGTAATTAAATTATTTTTTTAATTGAATATTAGTCAAATTTTAACTTTTTTGAAGAATTTCAAATCCAAATTTAAAAAAGTCAAAAAATATACAGGTGTGCGATGAAAATCGGTCGATTTCAAATCGATCAATTCAATTAACATATATAATATAACATTTTATAGAAATTATACAGAAAATAAGAGGAAATTGTATTAGAAATCAATTTTAAAACATGTTAAAAAACGATATTTTCGATTTTAACCCGTTTTGCGTTCTTCTTTAAGCTGGTGGAAGTTTTCACCACATCATTTAAGAAACATTTAAGTATGTTTACGACAGCTACTTCTCGTTATCGAATGTCATGATCTCTAATTTCGATAAAAGCTATTCGATATTGAGTACGATGCCCATAAAAAGGAAAATTTCGAAAAAGGTCATTCGATAACGAACGCGAAAATTTGGCCCCCCTTCTTAGGTGAAGCAGGTATCATTGAAAACGTTGCATCGATATGAACAAAAGTTGGTCGGTTAGAAAAAGTGCTGATATATGTATAAGATGGGCGAGGTACAACTTCGCAGCCTCCATTATCTAAAAAAATTACGTTCGGTTGTCTGGTCTCATGGTTTGGACGTTTTTCGCCCAATGCTCCCCTGTAATCGCTTGACCAGATGTCCGCGACTGATCATAATAGATGAAACGCTTTTGGTCCCACCATGAAATCGTATGTATAGCCATGGCGCCAAGGTAATGCTCTGCTACCATACATATGATTTTGTGCAGTTCGGGTTATTGCAATAGATATATTTTACTTCTATTGGCTACATCACGTGAGGTACTCATTTTCTTAGCTTTTGGATGAAAACTGCTCAAAACTGTCAAACGTATTTATATTTCAGCTTTAGTTGCAACTAGAGATGCCAATCGGTACTGGTTATCGCAAGACCCGGGATTTAAGGGGATACCGGGATTTTTCGGAATACCGGGATTTTTCAGGATTCGGGATTTTCGAAAGTTAAAAGATAAAATTTATCTTTTAATGCATTCAATGCCTTTTATAGTTATTTATTAAAAAAAGTTCTTTAAAAGAAGCTTACAAGCAAAAGTTTTATAATTCATTTTATATTACAAAGTTGTTTAATGATTATATTGATTACTAAAATTTGTAAAAATTTATAATTGTGATTTTTTCCAAATTAGTGATTAATTTAATAAAGAATATGATAAAAAAAACAACGTACGATTTCCAACAATGTGTTAATTGATTCAATTAAAAAATAATTGGCAAAAAATCTATATTTTACTCAATTACCTCAGCCGTGTCAAACTTAATAAAAAAAACAAGTTAGAGTGCTATATTCGGCTGTGCCGAATCTTTGATACCCTCCACCGACAAGAGTGGGCTCTATATGATAAATACATATATAATATTAACTAAGCTTCACAAAAACGAACGTCAGCATTAAAATTGGTTGCGGTTTAGACCTGAATTAAATTATTGACCGACAATAAGAAAATTTTATGCGTTTCTTGTTAGAACTTTGAACTGGCTTGAGTAAAATATCATGATTCGTAAAAGTTTTAGCCGAACTAAAATAATTTTTAGGAGCGTTATTTGTATTGGACCTATGGTAAATTATGGACCAATCATCCCAAAATTCTGAAGACTGATTTCTGGTATTACAAAAAATAAATTAGAATAAATTTCAATACAGCAGTGTTATTAGTTTTAGCGTTAACAGTAAATTTCTCAAATTTGCATGATATTTTTTCTGGCCATATGAATTTAAGTAAAAAATTTAACAATTTTAGGCGAATTTAATTATTTTCCCAAAGTGGGCTTTATTTGGTTTTAAGCTGTTTTCCGAGAGTAGGGTTTATATAGGGCCTAGGGTAAATTAAGGACTAATCTTTTTTGGCAGTGTGATTTCACATCCTATAAAACTGTGACGTACCGAACTTCAATTTGATAGCATCATTTATTACGGTTTTAGGCGTACTTAACAGTTTTCCGGGAGTAGGGTTTATATGGGGCCTAGGGTAAATTATGGACCACTCTTCACGAAATTTGGCAGTGTGAGTTCTCGTCCTATAAAACTGTGACGTACCGAACTTCAATTTGATAGCATCATTTATTATGGTTTTAGGCGTACTAAATGGTTTTCCGGGAGTAGGGCTTATATGGGGCCTAGTGTAAATTGTGGAACGATCTTCAAAAAATCTTACAGTGTGATTTCTGGTCCTATAAAACTGTGACGTACCAAATTTAAGTATACTAGCGTTATTTATTGCGGTTTTAGGCGTACTAAACTGTTTTCCGCGAGAAGGGTTTATATGGGGCCTAGTGTAAATTATGAACCGATCTCCAAAAAATTTTACAGTTTGATTTCTGGTCCCATAAAACTGTGACGTACCAAATTTTGGTATTATAGCGTTATTTATTACGGGTTTAGGCGTACTAAACTGTTTTCCGGGAGTAGGGTTTATATGGGGCCTAGTGTAAATTGTGGAAAGATCTTCAAAAAATCTTACAGTGTGATTTCTGGTCCTATAAAACTGTGACGTACCAAATTTAAGTATACCAGCGTTATTTATTGCGGTTTTAGGCGTACTAAACTGTTTTCCGGGAGTAGGGTTTATATGGGACCTAGTGTAAATTATGGACCGATCGCCAAAAAATTTTACAGTTTGATTTCTGGTCCCATAAAACTGTGACCTACCAAATTTTGGTATTATAGCGTTATTTATTACGGGGTTAGGCGTACTAAACTGTTTTCCGGGAGTAGGGTTTATATGGGACCTAGTGTAAATTATGGACCGATCTTCAAAAAATTCTACGGTGTGATGTCTGGTCCTATAAAACTGTGACGTACCAAATTTTAATATGATAGCGTTTTTTATTACGGTTTTAGGCGTACTAAACTGTTTTCCGGGAGTTGGGTTTATATGGGGCCTATGGTAAATTATGGACCGATCTTCAAAAAAATTTACAGTGTGATTTGCGGTATTATAAAACTGTGACGTACCAAATTTTAATATGATAGCGTTATTTATTACGGTTTTAGGCGTATTAAACTGGTTTCCGGGAGTAGGGTTTATATGGGACCTAGTGTAAATTATGGACCGATCTTCAAAAAAATTTACAGTGTGATTTGGGGTATTATAGAACTGTGACGTACCAAATTTAAGTATGCTAGCGTTATTTATTGCGGTTTTAGGCGTACTAAACTGTTTTCCGCGAGAAGGGTTTATATGGGGCCTATGGTAAATTATGGACCGATCTTCACGAAATTTAACAGTATCATTTGCAGCCGTATAAAGCGAATTCGTGAATTTTATGTCATTCCGTTCATTATTCCACCATTTATGATAGTTTTTGTATCAAAATTATCAATTTTTTTTGGGTAGCGGTTCCACATTTTGATTCATAGTTCTGATCCTACTAAAGTGATGTTGCTGGATTTCAATCCCAAACTGCTTAGGATAACTACTAGCAATTTGAGACCAATTTTGTTCTTTTCTTTTGCGTTTTCGAAAGTGAGCTTGTTTTCAACAGACGGACAGATGGACAGACGGACAGACAGACGGACATGGCTAAATCGACTTAGAATTACTCAAGGAGCCAGAATATATATACTTTATGGGGTCTTAGATGTATTATAAAAAAGTTTCACACGGAATGACAAACTTAGTATACCCTCATTCACCACAGTGGTGGTGGAGGGTATAAAAAGGGAAAACCAAAAAATTAAGTTAACGATTTCGGGAAAAAATTATGTTAACGATTTTGGGATTTAAAAATGAAGACCACGGGAACATCCCTAGTTGCTACCAATGATTTACCAAGTTTTTCATAAGCTTGGCAATAATCTTAATGGATAAGGGAAACTAAGTCATCGTTTTCAAAGTCGTTCGGCCTAGACCAGACCACTTGATTTCATTCTTTCACAACACTGCATTTCATCTTTTGCTAGCTTATTATAAAAGCGAAATATTCCAAAAAATCTTATTTAACAAAATGTATTTAATTTTTACGACTTAAAATGAACAGGTTGAAATTGAAATGATTATATTTGTTACCGTTCCAAAGAATACAATTTACATCTGAGACTTTAATGTGTGCGAGAGTAGATGTTTTCGGAAAAAGAAGGCTTTTAACTGATCCCTGCTGTGTGTTTCTTTGCTTAAGTTTATGTTCTTATTTCGATTCCCCAGCGGGATTGTTTGTCGCTGTTTTTGTCATTATGTGTGGGAGTGTGAAGTTAATACGCGTGCTCATTTCCTTTTCCTTTTATTTGCTGGAAATGCTATTTAGAATGATTTTGGCCATAAACGAACGAGTGCTTGTCGTTAGTACAATGTAGATTATATTTGCCAATTTATTTTGTTACAATTGCATATTTAAGAAGCTTCAACTTATTTTCTGCTTTTGAAGTTAATGAAAAATATTTATATTTGATTTTATTAATTTTTCTTCTTTATAAGTGGTTGGGTTTTAAATTTTAAATTAGGAGATGTTCCCGCATATTAGTTAAGTTTGTTGGGAAATATTTAATATAATTTTAAAAAAATTTAAGGGGTTTCTTGTAGATTCCTTTCCTTTGTGTAATCTGTACCTCGTTTCTGTATTTCTCGCATAGACAAAGTTTTAACATTAAATGTGAAACAAAAAATTCCATCATTTCTCGATTTGTGAGTTAAAAGTGTTGCTGTATTTCAATGCGAAAACAGACCACACAAATTTCGTTTTTACTGTAATATTTCCAGTCATCAAATGTTAAAAATAATAAAATGTCAATAAATATAATAAACAAGGCGAATTAATTATAAGGTGGCGCTGAAAACCAATTTTTTTTTTTTAAAAGACAAACAAATTATTTTATAACAATTTTGAAAATTTAACAATTGTCATTTTTTTTTAATTGAACTGTTGGTTTTCAATTGAAATTTTTGATATTTAATGAGGCTTAAGTTTAGCAAATTTAATATTAATGTTAACAATGATCTTCCTTACAACCGAAAAGCAAAAACCAAAACGCTGTTGTTTTTGTATTGTTGGAGGATTGCCGCCAACTTGCCTTGTAAATAAATAATAAAACAAAAAACCGTGAGTGTTTAAATGTTATACTTTGGTTTAAATTATTAAATAAAAGAAAATTATATATTTTGGTGTGATAAAAAGTATGTGATCCCTTAATTAACAAGGAGGATAAAAAAATTAATACTTTAACATCTCCTGATCTATTAAGCCTTAAAAAAAAGCAAAACTTCTTTCTCTTTTCTCAAAAACATAATTGAAAAAAAAAAACATTTACATTAATAATAGCAGAGTTCCGAAAAATTCATATATGATCGCTCATATTTAACCATTCATGAATTTTTTCATGAATGAGGAATTTAAAACGTGTAATTTTTTTCACAACCATGAATGAATTGTGAATTTTTTCGCCAATTCATTCATGAGCGTGAGGAAAAATAAATTTTTGCCTTTCCTCAGTCATGAAAAATGAGGAAACAAAAAATTTTCTTAACGCTCCTCACCAGTAATGTTGTTGTTGCTCGGCAGTTTGCATGACCACAGCACGAAATGCCTTTGTGTGTATTTTGTTTTTGTTAAAGACAACGAGCCAAAGTGTGTGTTGAATTTCTTGTAGGCAAATATTATTTAAAAAAAAAACTAAGAGAACTGCACATATCGTCATCTTAAATGCAGAATAATATAACGTCACAGTTTTCATGAGAAGCAAAAACCGTTGTAAAATGGAAATTAATTGAGATATAAAAGCAATTTTAAATATTTAGAATAAAAATGCGATAACCGATTTTTTTTTTTTGATAAAAAAATAATATTTTTACTGTTATTTATTTAGTTATGTGTGTTACGTTATTTTAATTTGTAATTCTCTGAAGCAAAACGACGTATCATCAACGAAAGTATGATAATATTAAGTTAAACAATCATTTAAAACATTAAATAATTAAATATTTCTGTTAAGTTACAGGTATAATAGAATATAAAGATAAATATGGTTAAATGCACATATAAAAATGATAATCACACAATTAATATGCAGCATCATTAGGAATGCGTTGACATGGTGAAATAAGTTTGCTTTTCTGATGCAGTGCAGGCAGTACTGCATTTGAGAACGTAGAGATGTTATATTATTAGAGATATTATTATGACATATTATTTATAGTTTTTTATTTCTAATTAGAAGTGGAATAAACTAAAAAAAAGTACTTCATTAAATTTAATTTAATTTTAAAAATCCAACTTTTCCATTATAACTAACGTGTATTTTGATGTCCTTATAATGAATTTTCTCAATTGAATTATTCTTTACAATAAACAAGTTTTGTAAAAAATTTGACTCAATACATATATGCATATTTGCCTCCATATAAGGAATTATTTCGAAAAAACTTCTGCAAGAAGTAAATTTTAATTAGTTAATTTCTGAAAATTTTAAATAAGAAGAATGAAAGAGTTTTTCAATTAAAAGTAGTATTGATAGCAGCCCGCGTATTCAGTGAAAGAAAATGTTGTATAAAGAAACACTTATCCTAAAAAAAATACTATTAGTATTTAATAAAGCCGTAAAAGGATTAACACAAAATTTAGCTAAACAATTTATATTCCAGCACTTGATAAGAAATGCTATTATTCTAAAGATGTAGAAGACAAGTAATTTATTATTTAACACAAAAGGCTTTATAACAGTCTTTTTGATGATATTGATGATGGACGACTTGGAAGAATGCAATCCTAACAAAAATACCAGATTATTTTAAATAATTTTTTTAATTTCATTTATTTTTCTTTATTTTTAAATTTTCATTATTTTATTTCATAATTATTATTTTTATTTAGTTGAATCAATGTATGTTTTAACTTGTCAGATTCTAATACTGTAATTTATAAGATATTATGTCTTGTTGTATTAGAAATTCATATTAAATAAATAAATACAAATAAATACAAATACAAATACAAATACAAAACTTGGAAAAAATATTTCTATTGTATTATAAACTTTCTATATTAATAATGAAGATATATTCTGATCCAATAGCAACAGATTCATTATAGGGAAATTCGACTGTATTAACATTTATTAAAAACTATATATGTACATATATAAACTCATAAGGTTGGAAAACGAAATAAATGATGGAAAAATCATATAATAAAAATAATGGCAGTCTGCTGGAAGCAAAAAACTAAGGACCTGCAGATGGTACTATTTATTCTTGAAAATTCATAGCGTATGGGAGCGCAATGGGTTAAGCTGTGAAATTTCTAACAGTCCAATGTAGAAGAAGCTAATAGTCATACTTAATATAGGTTTTTCAATACATATACATATATATATGGATATATATATGTATATATATGGATTCGATTTATATTTATTTTACAGCACTGTTTTTCTTTTTGCTTATGCAATAATGTGCAGTTTGATCACTTATTCCACTAACACGTTCAGAGTATGAAACAGAATACCCATTTTTGATGTAAAAAAAATGAATGTGTTTGTAAAAATATATCAAATACTCTGCTAATTTTTTTTAATTAAGATTATTCATTATGTTTTTTAAGGAAATTATTTACTTAATGATAAGCCATTTTTGATTTTGTTAATAGATTGGATACCTATTTTTTAAGGTGGAAGTTTAAAATTTTTTTTAAATTTTTAACGTGATCAATAAAAAAGTCTATTTCAAAATTTTTAATGATACATTGCTTTGCATTTTAGCAAACCATATGTATACTATTGCAAAAAAAAATGTATGCTTTAAAAAGGGTCGGTCGTTTTCTTAAGCAGACATAAAGGCAAAACTTATTGAAAAAAAAACTCCATGAGCAAGTATAGAAACCTGAGCGCTGTTTCTCAAAACTACAAATTACAAATCTACAAGTAAAATACATTTGAACAAAAACCAAAGTTGTAAAATTGTTGCTTTTTTAACGTAAATGAAGTGATTTTATGGTCCCATGCAGATATATTATAGGGAAGTTCGATTATACCTGCTGTCACATTTGCTTTTACACATAATTTTTAGCAAAACAAGCCTTTTTTACTTTAATTTCAAATATTTGTTACCTACTTAAGAAAAATGTTATCAACGAACAACCGTTTTGGTTGGTAAAACCAAAACTGTATTACAACAACAACACGTATTGGGTACTTGGAATTTTTTTGCAATGAGTTTTGCCTTTATGTCTGCTTAAGAAAAAACGTTCCCTTTTAAAAGCATCAAAGAATTTTTTACAACAGTATAAATATCGTTTGCTAAAATGCAAAGCAATGTATCATTGAAAATTTTTAAATAGACTTTTTGTTGATTACGATTCACGTTAAATATTTAAAAAAAATTAAACTTCCACCTTAAAAAATATACAAGCTATTAACAAAATCAAAAATGGCTTATCATTAAGTAAATAATTTCCTTAAAAAACATAACGAATAATCTTAATTAAAAAAAAATTAGCAGAGTATTTGATATATTTTTACGAACACATTCATTTTTTTTACGTCAAAAATGGGTATTCTGTTTCATACTCTGAACGTGTTAGTGGAATAAGTGATCAAACTGCACATTATTGCATAAGCAAAAAGAAAAACAGTGCTGTAAAATAAATATAAATCGAATCCATATATATATATGTATATGTATTGAAAAACCTATATTAAGTATGACTATTAGCTTAACCCATTGCACTCCCATACGCTATGAATTTCCAAGAATAAATAGTACCATCTGCAGGTCCTTAGTTTTTTGCTTCCAGCAGACTGCCATTATTTTTATTATATGATTTTTCCATCATTTATTTCGTTTTCCAACCTTATGAGTTTATATATGTACATATATAGTTTTTAATAAATGTTAATACAGTCGAATTTCCCTATAATGAATCTGTTGCTATTGGATCAGAATATATCTTCATTATTAATATAGAAAGTTTATAATACAATAGAAATATTTCTTCCAAGTTTATTTAAAATAATCTGGTATGTTTGTTAGGATTGCATTCTTCCAAGTCGTCCATCATCAATATCATCAAAAAGACTGTTATAAAGCCTTTTGTGTTAAATAATAAATTACTTGTCTTCTACATCTTTAGAATAATAGCATTTATTATCAAGTGCTGGAATATAATTTGTTTAGCTAAATTTTGTGTTAATCCTTTTACGGCTTTATTAAAAACTAATAGTAATTTTTTTGGGATAAGTGATTCTTAATACAACATTTTCTTTCACTGAATACGCGGGCTGCTATCAATACTACTTTTAATTGAAAAACTCTTTCATTCTTCTTATTTAAATTTTTCAGAAATTAACTAATTAAAATTTACTTCTTGCAGAAGTTTTTTCGAAATAATTCCTTATATGGAGGCAAATATGCATATATGTATTGAGTCAAATTTTTTACAAAACTTGGTTATTGTAAAGAATAATTCAATTGAGAAAATTCATTATAAGGACATCAAAATACACGTTAGTTATAATGGAAAAGTTGGATTTTTAAAATTAATTTAAATTTAATGAAGTACTTTTTTTTAGTTTAATCCACTTCTAATTAGAAATAAAAAACTATAAATAATATGTCATAATAATATCTCTAATAATATAACATCTCTACGTTCTCAAATGCAGTTATGAAATTTGATGTTACAATGCTCTGCATTTAAGATGACGATATGTGCAGTTCTCTTATTTTTTTTTTCAATAATATTTGCCTACAAAAATAAAAAACAACACACACATTTTGGTTCACCAGTCAAGAAATAATTTTACAAAAAAAATACACACAGACTAAACGTGCTGCCCGGCGGGGAAAATTGCAAGCGAATCACTTTTTAGGCCTTTAAGAATGTTTACAATTGAATTTTTAGTAAACTTTTACTTATTCCAGTCTGCCTTTTTTGAAAAGGTCTTTTAGAAAGGTTTTTATTTAATATTTTACAAATTAAAATTTTCTATTCTAAGATAAGGCCTGTCGCAATCGTTTTATTAGTAGTTATGTTAGAACGTGTTGCAAGTTTAGTTATTAATTTACTCACTTCGTATTATTAGCCACAACAATTAATCTTGGATAAAGCTTTATTCTTAAATCTTTTTAGAACCCCTTCCAGAAGTGTTTAAAATATATGCAAAAGTGCAAGGTGTTGGTCTCCAATGACACACCTTGCTAATTGGTAATAAAGTTGGAATGCAGCTGGGAGATCTTATGTCTGCAAAAAGGCCTTCTATAAGGCCTCTTTACTACTTGATTTTCCCGCTGGGAATGGTTGGGAAAATTTAATTTTTTTTCCTTGTGAAGAATTTTAACGTGAATTTTTTCAAATTTTTCATATCTGAAAAATCACATATGAATTTTTTGTTTTTGCTCACTCCTCATGAGCGAGGAAAATCAAAATAGTTTTTTTCCTCACCCTCATGAGGATGAATTTCCAGAAAAATTTTTAAATTTTCACGCTCGCTCATGAATGAAGAATGAGCGAGCGTTTCGGTACTCTGAATAATAGTGTTAATTCCACTTTAGCCGACCGTAAATGTAATGAAATGCAATGTAACGTACCGTAACGTACTGTAAGCTCGTTTGTGCACTTATAGATAATGTAAGAACGTGTCATATGTTTTTCAAAAACATAAACAAAAAAGCATCAGTATACATAAAGCAACACACACAGTGCTGGGAATTTAAAATGTTCATATGGTGACCGCTTTTCAGGAAAAGTACCAAGTGATTTAAATGGTATTAAAACTGTATTTCTTGTATATATATATACATAACTTAATATTTCTTATTTATGTTATAGATTTACAATAACCAATATGTATTATAGCATATATACATACACGTTTACTTATATTATTTTGAAAATGTGCATACATAAAACCAGGACTTTTTGGGCTAGCTACGACGCGGCGAGAACTCGCGTGCTACTTGGTCTCGACAGGGACCGGATAAGGATGGTGACATCGGTCATAACGGGTCATTGGGCGATAGCGAATCATGCGCGGAGAATGGGTCTTGATTATAATGACTACTGTAGAAGTTGTCATGATGAGGAGGATAAGAAGACGGTGCTTCACTTCCTCTGTCAATGCCCCGGTTCGGGGATATTATGCTAAGTCATTTCTGGAGACCGGAATTGCCATGTCTGGACGATATGTCTAATGTGAGGCTGAAATCGATCTCTCTGTTATGCAGGGAGTAGGGGTGGTTCGAGGCTGCGGTGACTTCTAGAGAATAGCCTGGTGAATACCGGTTGACTCTTGTCGCTGGCTAAGGGTATCACAAAGGGACCGCTATAAGGACCCAAGTGAACCGACCTCGTGTTGGCTGCCCATTGAGCCTAACCTAGCCTAACCTATATCGGGTGTTTTTTTCAGTGGTATAGAACTTCGAATTGAAATAAAACACAATAAAATCGTTTTAATGACCATCAATTTGGCTTTATTGGAAGGATAATTTTATGCCATTAATGTTTAAATATGATTTCAGGCATGTGGCCGCCGCGGCTGGCTCGAATAAAGCCAATTCTACAGGTCCAATTTTCAACCACTTTTTCGAGCATATGGGGCCGTATGTCGGCAATAACGCCACGAATGTTGGCTTCCAATTCCCCTAACGTTTCTGGTTTGTTGGCGTAGACGAGCGCCTTCATCACATAGAGTAAACGTAGTGCGAAAACGATCCATGGTTAACCGAATTAATTGCTCTGATGGACGATTATGACGACCATAAAATGGACGGAGCTTGCGGTAAACTTCGCGAACTGAACCGTTATTTTCGAAATAAATTTGCACGATTTGCAAGCGTTGTTCTTTTGTCAACCTGTTCATGATGAAATGGCAAACCAAACTGAACATAAATGACATTAGAGTTGCCAGATTTGACCACAAAATGCCAGTTTTATCTCTATTCGAAAAACAAACCTGTAAAAAAAACACCCTATACATAAAACCAGGTTTTAATACCATCCAAAACCACAGTTTTTATTGTTTGTGTATATGCATGCATTTTCTTATTTTATACATCTAAACATATATTTGTACAAATGATAATATGTATTTATTGTAAGTTATTTTGTCAAAAGATATCATTACTGAAAAAAGTACCAAAGAAAATGAGTGAACTTACCCGCAATATATTTAATATACAAGCAGCCATCACTATCTACAACTGTCACGTAACCTCGTAATGAAATTACGAACATTACAGTCAGTTAAGCACTTGTATTGCTTTCCATTTAACAGAAACGATCAGCTGTTTACATTACATTTACATTTACGGTCGGCTAACGCGGACTTTACTTAGTTTATTTACGTTTTCGGCTTATTTAGTCTCCATATTTATTAAAATTTAAATTACATTTTTGTTAAATTTGTTTTTCTCGCATCGTTTTTAAACGTGAATTGTCTTCCCAGTTTTTGCGAAAAATTTCTCACAACAAACTGTTACAGAAACACTTTTTCTCACATTATTCCGGCATTTTTTGGAAAAAATCAAAATTCTCACATTGTGGAGCTACAGAAACACTTATTTGAGAAAATCATTTTTTTTTTAATTTTAATCTTTTTTCTTTCAATTTACTCGTTTCATGTGAAAATTTTTACGATGTGAGAAATACAGAAACGAAAAATTTTACGATGTGAGAAATACAGAAACGAGGCACTGAATTTTTTGGAATTTACAAAAATTAGTTTGAAAATATGTCAGATGTATTGTTAAGTGTGTTAGAGAATAAAAGGGTTTAGGTAATTTGGTTTATTAAAAAGTCATATTTTTAATATCATCAAAACTGAATTTAGTATAAAAGAGTTGTTGCATTTTTCATTACAACAATAATTTGAACCAATAAAGTAAAGCTTAAAGCTTTACAGGTCTTTATTTAATACATACAATTATAGTGGCTCAACTTTGACGACTTATGGCTAATAAATCATTGAGTGTTTGAACGCTGGTTTAGTTGAACTAAACATAAATTTATATGTAGTTTAAACTCAACAGTTGTAAATCCATGTATTATATGCCATTTAAAAAGTAACATGTGGCAGCACTACGATAAATGTTGACAAATTCATATGGTTTGTATTGGTAGTTTAAACGACCAATTTTAAGCGTTTAAAGATGGTTTATATGTTTTCTGATTTATAGATTTATTGGCTTAAGCACATTTTAAACCAAAAAGAGAGTTTAACTTGCTCTGATTTATTAGCCCTAAGACTGGATTTTTGAAAGTTCAGTTAAACTAGGTTTAGTTAACCTGAAAACAGATATGTGCCATCATTACCAATCTTCTATACAAAATTTTGACGGAACAGCTTAGATTTGCTTAAAATGTTGGTCTTTAATGAAATAATAGGAAAATTACATTTCGGAAAAATCCAAGCTTCAGAGTACGTTAAACTAAGTTTAAACTTAACCCACATCTAAACAACCCGGCATAAAAATAACTTTTGTAACTACTTTATTTATTTCCTGGTACGTATAATCAGTATAGATAAAAGTCTCAAGAAAAAAGTAGTAGAACAGACACAAATTTGCACAAGTACGATGTATGGATGAGCTGGATCGACCATATGGAACCTTATATGTTTTTCAAGAGAGTGTACCAAATGGAATCTATGATCAGTTCTGGAACTACTTAACGTATAAATCTTTTATTAAAGAGGTGCAAGTTAAAGCAAGACTTATTTACGACAACAAGTTGTATGAAACGTTTTCAACTTAACGTGACGAGCTGGAAACCCTGTATGGGAGATCAAGGCAATTGCAGAAGTACAACTACAAAATGACAAGGTAAAGGTTTATGTAACAGTTACTTTATTATGCTTCTAATATTTAAACGAAATTTTTTTGTATTAAATAAATGTTTAAATATAAATCTACCTACGTTTAATCTTTAAATAAAAAATCATAATTGTGGGGTTAAATAGTAAAGGCGTAGTAGTGCTGAAACTAAAAATATTGAGTTAAATGCAGAAATCAACACAAAACACTAATATCTATCATTCTACAAAAATTCAGACGTGTATAATGATCTCAAATTAAAATAAATCAACCGAAATTTTATATTAAATGAACTTAAATATGTATATCACAAAAAAATTTCAAGCCCAATTACTCTGAATTTTTATTTATGCACTTGTACCCATTTGATTTACAACGCCTCAATTAAAATGTTTGGGAAATTATAATTATTGGTTTCGCCCGGTGCACCGTACTAAAATACCCAATTATTTGACTTTTGGTATTGTTCGAGTAAGAAGTTAATCTATTTTTGAATTTTAAGATTGCTCGATTAACCGAATAGGGGTTGTAAATTGTTCGAATTATTCGAATTCAAAATTTGAATTAATAGTTTATTATAACTACTAATAAAAAAAAAAAAAAAACGTAGTTAAACAAAAAAAAAAAAAGAAACAATTAAGTTTTACTACGTAAACAACTCTAAAACATTTAAATTAAAAAAAAAAAATTCAAAAACCCGGCTGCAAAAATACAGTTTGTAATGCAAAAAGAGATCGAAACAATATTAAGGAAACAAAATTTAACCAAAGAAAACACTACTTTGGGTAAGCAGACTTTAAAATGATTTGAAAGCCAAAGTTTAGTAAAATTATGTTTAGTAGCAGGCGGGGTCCATTAATTTTTTCAGTTTATTATTTGCAATCTCTCCCGTCTATATAAGCTAATGCGGTTAAATACCTGCTTTTAGCTCATATTGTTTGAAATTATTTTTTATTTATTTATTATATACTAGCATTTAACCCGCCACTTCGTTAGCGTCTCCTCTCCTTTCGTGGACATATTTTTACGCCAAAGTTTATGTTGCATTCACTCATGAACTTGCATGTTTATTTTTATGTTTCTAAGTCTAATACTTACGGAAATTCAAAAAGTACCAGTTGAAGAACAAAAAGTACCACAAATCCCCCTTACAGATTCTCATTCACTCAGGAGCTTGCATGTTTAATTTTATGTTTCTAGGTCCAATATTAACAGCAAATCAAAAAGTACCAGTTAAAGAACGAAAATGTACCAAAAGGATCCCTCTTACGAATTCTCATTCACTCAGGACCTTGCATGTTTAAGTTTATGTTAATAGGTCTAATATTAACGAAAATTAAAAAAGTACCAGTTAAAGAACGAAAAAGTACCAAAAAGATCCCTCTAACAAATTCTCATTCACTCAGGACTTTGCATGTTTAATTTTATGTTTCTAGTATTAGAACTAACGGAAATTCAAATAGTACCAGTTGAAGACCAAAAAGTACCAAAAAGTACCCTCATAGGTTCTTATACACTCAGGACATTGCATGTTGAAGTTTATGTTTCTAGGTCCAATATTAACGATATTTAAAAAAATTGCCAGTTGTAGAACCAAAAAGCTAAAGTAAGAAATTAAATTTCCCGTATTTCCCCTTTTTGGTACTTTTTTTCTCCCCTTTGAAGCATGAACAATTTCAATATTGTAGTGGGAGCCCATAATTTAATACGTTTATGTCAATAAATAAAAAAAAATGTTTTATAAAAAAGTACCAAAAATAGTTACGCTTTTTACCCCTTAAACGTCCGAATTTCGAAAAAGTACCAACTTCGAATTTGGATTTTTTAGATAAGTTTCAAATGTGATATAAGCCTTATTTCTATGTTTATGGGTTTAAAAGATAGATGGGGTGACAAAAAAAGTACCAAAATGCAGGTTTTACCCGTTTACTCCGTTAAAGGGCGGAATTTCCAAAAAGTACCAGACACCTGTCCGCTTATTTTTCTAAAGAACAGCGATAAGCATAAAATTTTTTTGTATCTCTTTTAGTTTTAGAGATATAAGGTTTTTGCCCTTTTTTACCCCCTAAACATTCGAATTTCCAAAAATCCCGTCTTAGTGGATCGATTTGGGGAGAGACCAACCCCTGGTCCAAATTCAAGTTTTTAGCTTCAGGCGTTTAGGCTGTGCGATGATGAATCAGTCAGTCAGTGAGTCAGTAACGTTACAATTTTATATATGTATAGAGATAATTAGTATTGAGGTTATTTTAGTGAATTGAACTCTGTTGCTCACCAGAATTAGTGATGTTAATGACCATATTTTGATAAATAATATTAAGCAACAATTGGTTAAACAAGATTTTATTTTAAATACAAACAATTTTATTTAATAAAGTGATAAAACTTGTTTTTTATAATAAAAGTTGTAAATCGTTTTCTATTTCTTTAAAATAAAATTTCTTTGAAAAAAAAAACTGGAAAGTTGTGGAATTTATTAAAGCTGCATTTAAAAAAGCTTTTCGACAACATTTGGTCAAAATGTTAAGATATTTTGCAAAATAAAAGAGTCTAATGGCTTAACAAATTTTTTCATGGTTAAACAAATGCTATGAGTATAACAACATTCCAATAATTCAAAACTGCAAATGCATATTTATTTATTTCGTACCTCATACCTGTTAAAGTGAAAAATCACTCAAGTATAAAACTTCTATTTGAAATAATTCAATTATGCAATTTATGCACTTGCACAAACACATTCTCCTCCCTCCAGTTGCACTTTGTATAAACTCCGAATGCTGCTTATGCATACATTGAATTCAACTCCTAAGTAAATTATTTTCTATTCAAACATTTGGAATTGGAAGGACAAATGAACACGAACAACAAATTCTTCGAATTTAGTGAAAACTTAACCCTTTTAAAAACACATTCCTAAGTCCTAGAAAGTCAGCCAGACAATCCCATACAGATACTGGAATTGCAAAATTGATTGACTTTTCAAAATGTTAAAGATAACACAAAAAGAAGGTCTATTAACGAGCCGACAGACTAAAAGAAAAACTACAATGTTCATTTCACAATATAAAATTTATCAAGTTGCAAAAGGGATTTAACAATGGAAACAAAAAACGGATAAAAAAAGTATTTAAGTGGGAGTTTATTTCAATTGAAATGATTAAACGACTACAAACGGTAATATGAAAGTGTGTGTTTGTGTGTGTGTGTGGTGAATTTCCGCAGTTTGAAACGGAAGTGGTGGTTGGTATCGGTAGCAGAGCAATCCAAAACATATTTTCATTAAATAAATATTATTTTAATTTTTTTAACACATTTCTTTTTGTCCAAATTTTTACAGATGACCATTTTTTATTATTTTTTTCCTTAATTTTAAAGTTTTATGGTTAAATATTAAATTTGATTGATGATAATAATGTGCTAAAACAAGAAGGTGATTATGATGAAGGATAAAAAAGGCTCGACACATACACTTGACCATTTTTTTAATAATAAATTGTGATGGATTTGAGGAAGTTATCATACGTTTAATATTTTTTTTTATTAAACATTTTTAATTTTTGGTTTTTATTTGTTTGATCGGAAAATAAATTACCTTTTTATACCCTCCACTACAGATGGAAAAGGTAACTATAAATTGGCCATTCCATTTCTAATTACTACAATATTTTTCTTAGACTATATTTACCTCATAATCTCATAATGGATCCTAATCACTAAGTGGCAAGCAATGCGTGTGTGTATAATCCTGCAAAAATTATACACTCGCACTTTGTTGAGAAGTCGGAGCTATTTAAGCTTAACTAATATATTAAAAATCCTGCAGCTTCTGTCGAACAGCAATAGCACATATGTAGAACGGCAACAGGAGGAACTTTCTCACAAGGGGGAATGGTAGTTGGTATCGTTGTGATTTCGATTTACGTGAATACCTGTCTCGCGACTGCACATCAAGGTGGATCTCAACAATATGGTGAGTAACTATTAAGAACTTAGCAAATGGCCATGTGTGAGTTATATATCATTTGCATATACAGGTCGCAATTCGGGTATATTATCCGACAAAAATTATACACCCACCCCTTGTTTAGGCGCCGGGGCTATTAAACCTCCACTGCAATCCCAGCAGCTTCTGTTGAATAGCAACAGAACTTAGGGATTCATTCACTGTACAAACATTTCCACAAGGGTGAAAAATCAGCATTCAATTGAACGTCATCCTCTCTAGGATTTTAAGTATAAACCACAGCAACCACGTAGTTTTGGAGAACCCCATCAAAAGGAAAGTACCCCTTTTACGCGCACATACCCTTGACAAAATCACACTATCTGAGAATATTCAAAACTCCATCTCAACACCATCATCCTTTATCACCTCGTTTTCATCATCCTAATCATCTTCACATAACATTGATATAATCATTCAATAGTCATACATCGAACATGGACCGGGCGTTAGTCTTCATTCATACATGGTTCCTTTTGGTTAGGCACACAATCTATCAATCGTTTTCATCATACATGATGCTGTTGATGCGGCATACAATTACTCAATCATCTTCATTCAGTATACAAACTTCACATATATATTCTTCATCTTCTTCCGCATCGTCTTAACTTATTCTCCTTCCTCATCTCTTGATTAGACTATCTCATACAGTGCTACCCTCGTGCAAATGCATCTCTCCTGCGTAAAAATCCTTTTCCTCTATTACGTGCACTCTCTCAAGCCTTAACCAAAGGTCAGCCCGGACCACTGACTCCCATGGTACCTCTGTGAACTAGTGAAGTACAGCATTGAGATTGTTTGAATTCATTGATCCGAAAAAGGTGTAAGGAACCTCCGGCTTTGAAGCTGGGGTGCTACTCAGACGCGTCCAGGGTCCTTTACATAAATTTGTTTTAAAAACATCCTTGTTAAAATTTTCTTCGAATGCTCTATTTTCTCTAAGCTTATTTATTTTCTTTATTACACTTGTTAAACAATTTACTTTACTCGCACCGATCTTTCTTGGGAGCTTCTGCTGCCTCGCAAAGCTTTACTTGTAACCAGAACCAGTGCTCTACCACTCCTGCCCGCCAGCGCCTATCCTTCGTTTATATTGGATGTATTTAAAGACTGCACTATGAACATCTGATTTTTCGTAGTAGACCTGAGAAATCCCTACTTACTGGCTTAGATCATACCAAGTGCTCTAAACTCCTTCCGGACTGGCAGCGGTAAACTCTAATGATTGTGCCTGCTGCACTTGCTCGATTATTTGCTTCTGCCTATCTTTTGCACTTATCGACTGTTAAAGTCTAATCCTCTGTTAAACTCTTTTTTACACTGCTCTGTAAATACTCCTCTGTTGACGCTTCTCTGTTTGCAAAGCTGTCCTGACTCTGTTAGTCAGTATTGTCATGGAGTATGGTCAATTATGGAACTACGGTCCATTCTGGAAGTACGTACAAAATTTTGCCCAGACATTGCAGCTTTTATAAAAATAAATGTCGCCAAATTTTACATCAATATCAACATTTATAAGAAATTAAGTTATGGCATTTACAGCATTACGGGAGTAAAATATTTGTATTGAAGGTATCGTCAAACATGGACGGATTTAATTAAAAATTGTTTAAATGATTAAGGTTGCAATAAGAAATTTTGGATCAAATTAAATCTAAATACAGACATAATTACACAGTTTATCGGCATAAAGACTTTATTCCGGAAAGCAGTTTGTATGGGGGATATGTAAAATTATGGACCGATGCTCACCACATTTAACAAACCTTATGGCAAGTAGGAAGCATGAACTAAATTTCACCAAATTTTTATTAAAATTGCTACTTTTACATGGACAGATTGAGTCAATCTGAGTCGGTACACTAAAAGGTGTGTTACACACATCATCACAAATGCATAAAACACTCTCCATTATTGTGCCTCTATCTCTACTCCACTAATTGATCGGTTAATTTGAAATTGGCTATTTTCGATTAAAGATTAACGGTTAATTTCAGTCGATTAACCGATGTAACAAAATTGTAAATTATTTGTAGTATTAAACGATATATTTTTGGTATCAAGATAAGCTAATGTAACTATAACGCTAATAAGTGGCTCTACTTAAGCCTTTGCAAGCCTCTGATAGATGGAATATATGCCAAATGCGCTTATAACGCTAAATGGACTATAACTCAAATACTTTCTAAAAAATTTACTTATAGCGGCAAAAAATAGAGATAAAGTGGACTATATCGCTAATGTGACTAAAAAAGGTAGTGACCACATATAAACGAAAAGTACTGTATGTGTTTAGTTGTTTCTTCTCACATCAATATTGTAACAGAATCAACCGAAACAATTAGAATTGTTTAAAATTTTAAAAAATTAAAACAGGACTCATAATGGAAGATTTAAAATGTTACGAGAAATCTAGGAAAAGGACTCAGAAATTAGATATTCTGTATTATGGGTTGCTTTCGATATCTCCAACATCGACGATAAATGAAAGAATTTTTTCCAAGTCTAGTTTTATCAAAACTAAAGAAAAGAATCGCTAAAGTCCTTAACATTCAAACAAAATTATTTGTCTAAGATATTATTTTATAAGATCTCCTTAAACTATTGAAATAACTAATAAAATGATCTCGCAGTTTATTTTTTATTTAAAACATAATATTTATGTATTAATTAAGAAATATGTTTTACATATTTATGTATTGTTTTTTTTGTTTACTCGTTTTAGTTCAAGAATTTTTATGTTTGTCAAGTTATTGTTTTTTTTTTTTTTTTGCTAATAAACTCCAAATAATAAATAAATTATGCATTTGTATTTATTGAAATTACTAAAAAAAAATTTATTAATCGGTTAACAGATCAATTACAAAATTAACCGAATATTAACCATTAAACGAAAACCTCGGTTTATTAATCGATCGATTAAACCATTAAAGTAAAAGTCCGATGAAATGAATACCCTAGTGGGTATAAAAAACTAAACGAATCATTTTCAAAATAAATTAATGAATGCAGATCAGTGAAAAGTCAATTGTTTGGTTTGCACTTTTTTTCTCACTTAAAAAGTATTTTTGTTTTTGTTTCGCTTATGTACAAAACGATCCCAATAAAAAATGGAGCTTCCAACGAAGCAGTTTTGTAAGGGAGAAACGTAAAAGTAAAACGTAAAGATATGATTTTTATATGCCGACTTCCCATTTTGATGCTTTATTCAGTGCATATAAAAATTGGTGAACGTAACGATCAGCTTTGCACACTGAATTTTTTGTTACCGTTATTCTTTTATATGCTCCCTTACAAACCTGCTTCGTAGTAAGGGAATGTCGTGGCACTTCAAATGTTATATTTTTTTTAAATTTGTTAAGAATTAGTTGTATGTCTTATTGCGTAGCGCATAAATGTATGCTAACTTTTTAAACTGTACAATTAGTTTGTTAACACATGTTAACACAAAATCTAAAATTTCAAAAGAAATACAAATTTATACAAAAAAAAACCATGACCTACTTATTTAGCTTAACTTATTAAAAAACACAGAAATGCTTATATGACAGAATTCAGTCATTTACCTTAAAAATGTTTACTGTAAGTCATTTACCTTTAAATGTTTATTAAATTCAGTCAATCAACCCGTAAAAAGGTGTAATATTACCATAAATGCAATTAAAGCATTTATTATAATTGCAATCGCATATTTAAATATTATTGTTATTATTATTATTGTTACTGTTAATTAGACTTAAGAAATTAAATTGTATAAAAGGCAATTAAAAATAAAGAACTTTAGGCAAACTAAGATTAACTCTGATGATTGCTTGATTAGTCTCGGTGCTTCTACCCAGGCTCATTTTTAATATTGACTAGCACATGGTGTTTCTACCTGGGCTAACTCGTAACAATTCAAAAACAAACATCTGAACTCCAAAGGAAACCTTTGGTGTTCAATCGCTTTCATATATTGCGATCAATCATTTGGTGACCCCGACGGTCCTGTGACAAGAGACAGGATCTCATCAGCAACCGACATCAGTCAACAGGCACCAATCATTTTGGTGAACCCGACGATCCTGTTACAAGAAACAGGATATCATCAGTAAACGCAACTCAAAGGTCCTATTACAAGAGATAGGATCTCATCAACACAAAGGTCCTGTGGCAAGAAACAGGATTCTATCATCAATCCAAAGGTCCTATTACAAGAGATAGGATCTCATCAATCCAAAGGTCTTGTTACAAGAGACAAGATCTCATCATCAACCCAAAGATCCTATTACAAGAGATAGGATCTCGTCAACCTATAGGTCCTGTTACAAGAGACAGGATCTCATCATCAATCAAAAGGTTCTGTTACAAGAGACATGATCTCATCAGAAACCAACGGGCCTGTTACAAGAGACAGGTATCATCAGAATCCAGCGGTCCTAAAACTTTCAGTCCTGAGGTCATAACGGGGCGACATCAACATTTGGTATATACATTTGAGCGTTCCTAACCACAGTTTAGGATCCACAGAACTGTAATCAAGTGACAACATATCATCATCGCATCTAAATCTATTCAGCAATTAAGACCATGGAATCCTTTGAAGAATTGGTAGCTATCCAACAGGAGACGGCGGAAAAAATAAACACAATAATCCGCAACGTCAAAAAGGACCCGGCTACACGAAAAACAAAAGAATATTATTTGGAACGTATAAAACGACTTGACACACAATGGCTAGAGTTTGAGAACATTGACAACAAAATAAGGTGTCTATCAAATCCACCTTTGCATCACCAGTATTTTACTGAGATATACTTACGCATTTCGGATGACACACTTAAATACAAAGCATTGTTTGAATCCGAAGTAAGAAAATTATCGCAACCATCAATAAGAAAATCCATAGATACAGAAGGTGCAAATGGCGGTAAGCAGGGAGAACCAGAACCTGACAAAATCACAAGCAAAATTCTTCGTAATCAACGGGCTCTAATGAGAGCGCTAAGGCGAATGATCGAAGAGGTACAGTCTGAGGAAAATCGAGAGGAGTGGTATTGTCAGAGCAAATTAACGCTCATTGACAAATATATGCACGATTTCTCGTACAACAACGACACCTTATGGCAGTTAGCATCTGAAGAGCAAATTGACGGGTATACGTTGGATGAGTTTTACGAAATGCAAGCGGAGGTGCACAACATACAAGGTGTGTTACGACAGAGTGCCAATATCGCCAACGAAGCTACTGCACAAATCGTCAGAAGAAGTGAACATTGTCAACCACAGTTGCCAAAGATCCAAATACCAAAATTCAACGGCAGTTACCTACAATGGGTAGCCTTTAAAGACCTTTACATCCAGCTGATCCACAACGCGACAATGAGCGAAGTGGAAAAAATGTTCTATTTAACTACACACTTGGCAGACGAGCCAAAAAATTTAATAAAACACTTACCGATCACATCAGCAAATTATGAAATCGCATGGAACATCTTGGTGAGCAGATACGATAACAAAAGACTAATTGTGACCACATTATTGAACAATTTATTATCACACCCACAAATTAAAAATGAGACAGCACAAGCACTCAAATGTATCCACGACCTCGCAAAAGAATGCACCCATGGTTTGTCGGCACAAGGCCTCCCAGTGGATCAATGGGACGCCATAATAGTCCATATATTACTGAGGAAACTTGATTCCTCGACCCAAACACTGTTCGAGCAATCTCTTAAGGACAATAAGAACCTTGTAAGTCTAAGCGAGTTACTTAGATTTATAGAGCACCGTTTCCAAGCGTTAGAAACGCGTGGAAAAACTCTAGAAACTGGTGTGAATAGAACAAAATTGATCACAGCAACTACATCAACATCCAATTGTAAGATATGTGGATCAACAGGGCATCCCATATATTATTGTGAAAAATTTAAAAAAATGCCGCCACCTGAAAGATTACAATGGATACAACGAAAAAATCTATGCGTTAACTGTTTCCGATCAGGTCACGTCGCCAAGGCATGCACTTCACGCTCCTGCCTAAAATGCAATAAGAAACACAATACGTTATTGCATTTAGAAACATCAAACGGAAAGCCATCACCATCCTCGGGGGGAAACCCTCAAAAGACCAACGTAGAGTCCTCTCCAAACGGAAATAAAAATGCCCCAGTCGTAGCTTCTGCAAACAAGGAAGATGCTGGTAACAGCTACACAGTCTTAGCCACAGCAAGGGTAAAGGTGTTTGGAACCAATGGCCGCATATGTACATTCCGAGCCCTTCTGGACTCCGGATCACAAGTCAATTTAGTAACAAACAGGTTACTAAATAAACTATCGCTGAAATCAACGGATTCAGACCTGTGCGTGGAAGGGATAGGACGCAAAATCCACAACGTATCCCAACGAGTAAATCTCGAGCTTCAAGCATGTTCAAGCAACTATACAACAAGGGTCGAAGCATTTGTGCTTCCAAACATAGTGTCACCACAGCCTACAAATTCATTCGATACATCAGAATGGAATATTCCTGAAAATATTAAATTGGCAGACCCATGGTTCAATCGTACGGATAAAATTGACATGCTGATTGGAGCAGAATTTTATCATCAATGGATGCGCCCAGAACAAATAAGAATCAGTCACGAATTACCAATCCTACAAAACACAGTGCTAGGTTGGGTTGTAACAGGCAGATTACAAGGAGGCAGCAGCAACGTAGTTACCTGTGCAGTATTCAGCCCAGAAGAAGAAACAACAAATCAACTAATTGAGAAGTTCTGGAAGCTTGAAGATACACATGATACTGAACGAACATTGTCTCGAGCTGAGAAACGATGTGAAGAGCACTTCATTCAGAATGTAAGAAGAAATACAGAAGGTAGATTCATTGTTCGCCTTCCATTTTCCGAGAACCCAATCACTCTCGGAACATCAAAATCAATGGCATTCAATCGATTTTTATCACTTGAAAGGCGGCTGAACAACGATGCCCCACTTAGAACAGAGTACAACAAATTCATGCAGGAATATGAATCCTTGGGGCACATGGAAGAAATTCAGGAAGAGGATATTCCGGATTCTCATTACGTTATGCCTCATCACTGTGTCTTGAAGCCCGAAAGCTCTACTACGAAACTACGAGTAGTTTTCGATGCATCGGCCAAGTCATCTAGCAGCACCTCCCTCAACGACATACTACATGCCGGACCAACCGTACAGAGTGAACTATTTTCAATTTTATTACGTTTTCGCATGCACAGATTTGTATTCTCGGCAGATATCGAGAAAATGTATCGGCAAATACAAGTAGCCGATGCTGATCAGATGTTCCAGCTGATCATTTGGAGGTACAACAGACATCAAGATATCCGATACTATCGTCTAAAAACGGTAACCTATGGCACCTCGTCAGCACCATATCTAGCAACAAAGTGCCTTCAACACTTAGCGTCACAAAATATCACAAGATACCCCTTAGCAGCTAAAACACTACGCGATGACTTTTATGTAGACGACTGCCTTAGCGGATCTGATTCTATCCATACTGCATTAGAATCACAACGTCAACTAAACTTATTATTGGGAGAAGCTGGTTTCAAGCTTAGGAAATGGTGTTCAAATCATCCTCAACTACTAAGCGGCATTGCTCCTGAAGATAAAGAGGTCAATCTAGACTTGGACGAAAACTCCAATTGTTCAATTAAAACACTCGGATTGATATGGCTGCCAAGGTCGGATCAGTTATGTGGACGAGCGCAAACCTCAGCAAACACGAGCGTGACGAAAAGAATAGTCAGCTCAGAACTGGCAAGGATTTTTGATCCATTAGGACTTTTTGGACCGGTCATTGTGAAGGCAAAAATATTTTTACAAGAATTATGGCAATTACCAATCTCATGGGACGATGAATTACCCAGAAATCTTCAAAACGAATGGAATAAGTTCCGAAAAAATATAGAAGCAATAAACAACATTAAGATAGACCGATTCGTGCTGAAACATGAAGGAGCGCTATCAGTACAAATTCACACGTTTGTTGATGCCTCTGAACGAGCCTATGGAACGGCAATTTACATACGCTCAGTATACAAAGATAAGACTGTAGTAGTTAGATTGATTTGCTCCAAGTCACGAGTTGCACCAATCAAAAAACAAACTCTACCAAGACTAGAACTATGTGCCGCGGTACTAGGGGTGGAATTAACAAATAGAGTGAAAAAAGATTTAAGTCTACAAAATGCAGCAAACTTCTTCTGGTCAGACTCAAAAATTGTCCTCTCTTGGATAACTTCACCAGCAGCATCTTTTCACACCTTCGTGGCCAACAGGGTAGCAAAAATTCAAATGTCAAGCAGTCCAAGTCAATGGAAACACGTCAGTTCCAAACAAAATCCAGCTGACGCAATTTCCCGAGGACTATCACCAGAAACCTTAACACAACATTCAATGTGGTTTTATGGTCCATTATTTCTCTCTGGATTCGAAGATGGATGGTCAAACCAAGTCTTTCAACCCAATGACATACCTTGCGATGAAGAACGGAAATTGACGAAACGAGTTTTAGCAATAGCAACAACGCATCAGGATGGTGAAGGCATAATCGATCGAATTAATCATCGAAATTCATTGAAAACCCTTCAGCGCACAATCGGCTATATAATACGGTTCATTAAAAATTCAAAAACAACCAATAACCTTCGTTCAACCAACAAGGCGCTCGATGCTCACGAAATGGAAGAAGCTCTATACGTTATTATCAAGTTCGCTCAGGCAACAGAATTCGAAGAAGAACTGAAAAACTTGTTACGTAAAACACCTGTTCATAAATCTAGTTCTTTGGCATCATTAAATCCATTTTTAGATGAACATCAGATAATCCGAGTCGGTGGCCGACTAGAACAATCAATGTTAACGTTTAATGCAAAACACCCCGCAATTTTATCTCACAATCACTTCACATCAAAGTTATTAATGCACATGCTACACGTAGAAAATCGTCACTGCGGTCCACAGGCATTATTAGCCGCGTCCAGAGCACAATTCTGGATCACGAATGGAAAGACTTTAGCACGTAGCACAGTCCACAAGTGTATACGATGCACTAAAGCAAGACCAGTATTGTTCAAACAACTGATGGGAAATCTGCCAGCGGCCAGGGTGACACCCGCGCGCCCATTCATAACATCAGGAGTGGACTTTTTTGGGCCTATCTGGATCCACCACAAAATAAGAGGGAAAAGACCAGATAAGGCCTATATCGCAGTTTTCTGCTGTTTCGCCACCAAGGCCGTCCAGATGGAGGTCGTGTCCAACCTATCGACAGAAGCCTTCATAGGAGCATTACGACGTTTTATCAGCAGGAGGGGTCACTGTCAAACCCTGTACTGCGATAACGCAACTAATTTCGTAGGAGCAAGCAATAAATTGAGTGAATTAAAGGAATCAATATATTCACAATCAGCACAAGAAAAAATAACACGGATATGCAGCGATCAATCCATAACCTTTAAATTCATTCCACCTAGAGCGCCGCATTTCGGTGGACTTTGGGAAGCGGCAGTCAAATCCGCCAAACATCTTTTACTGAGAAGCGTCTCTGCGGCGTCACTTACCTATGAGGAATTAGAAACTATAGTAGTTGAAATAGAAGCCATTCTAAATTCCCGACCATTGACTCCACTTTCGTCAAATGATGATGATCTCCAAGCTCTTACACCGGGTCATTTTCTTGTCGGCGAACCTTTAACATCAGCCGTAGATGCTAATGCTCAAGCACCAAAATTATCATTAAATGCAAGGTGGAAAATAACCTCAGAAATAAAACACAAATTCTGGGAGGAATGGACACAAAAATATTTACATGAGCTACAGCAAAGGGGGAAATGGAAATCATCTTCACCAAACGTCATTGAAGGCATGCTCGTTATCATCAAAGAAGATAACATTCCAGTATTACAATGGCCATTGGGCAGAATCAACCGAATCTACAAGGGAGAGGATGGACTTATTAGAGTTTGCGACGTCAAAACAGCAAAGGGAACCTTCAAGAGGCCAATTCATAGATTGGCTCCGTTGTTTAACGATTCCCACATTGAATATCCCGAATATGAAACTCCAACGCCACAAAAGAGGCAACACTCATCAGACGGTGATGCTATACAACCAAAACGAAAGACAGTACAATATGCTTCATTGGGAGTTTTCAGTACAATTATCATTTCACTTCTCCTGCTGCCGATAATACTAGCTTCTCCAATAAATGTTACAGAATTTTCTACCGATCCAGGATTGTATTTCGAAGGCGTAGGATCAACAAAGTTAATAACAGCTACCTGGAAATTTATCATATATTACGATTTAGCACCAATTTGGGATAGGAACAAGGTCCTGGAAGCCGGAATAACATCATTTTCAAAGCTCTGCAAGCAATCAATAGCCATTGAATCGTGTGAGACACTCTTCCTACAACTTCAGCACACTTGGGACACCCTTATTCAAGAATCAGACCTCCTTATTCCAAGAAGAAGGCGGAGAGCTCCGTTAGATATCATGGGAAACATAGCTCACGCTTTATTCGGAGTCCTTGACTCGGATTATGCAGAACAAATGGCTCAAACTATAGCCAACGTAAAGGAAAACGAGGAGTATCTGAATCTGTTACTAAAAAACCAAACTTCAGTAATAGACTCGACAATAAATATTCTCAAGCAAACCGAGAACAACACTAAGGTGCGCTTTTCAGATCTGAAGAAAAGCATCTATCATGATTTAAACACAGTCAAAAATGAGAACTCAAACCTACGACAAGTCCAGAATCTAATATCTTTGGCGATTCAATTAAATACACTTGCGTCAGATCTACAAAGAATTGAATCAGAGCTGGTCGCTGCCCTCACACATACGAACCACGGGAATATAAGTCCACTCATCCTCACATCAAAGCAGTTAAAAGCAGAAATTTCTAAAATTAAGGGACATCTTCCCAAGGGTCGCGCATTACCAGTTGAAGATACCGATTTGTTAGAATTATACAACATCATGACTATAAAAGGCACAGTAGCCCAGGGAAGTGTTATGTTCATTATTGAACTGCCTTTAGTAAATCAAGAACATTTTGAACTATTCAAGGTTATCCCTATACCCACCAAGCTAAACAACAACACTATTGCTATAACAACCAACTGTGAATACCTGGCTGCGAACCATCACCGCGATGAATATTTGACACTAAATGCACTTCAATTCAATAAATGTAATTTAGTTAAAAGCGATATATACCTATGCTCTATGTTACCAGTCAGCGTCACTCGAGACTCCAGCAGCGTTTCCTGTGAAATTGCTCTATTCAACAACAAAACATCACCACAATGTAGTTTCGGTCACATCCCGACTAAGGTCTCCTTTGTCGCACTGAACACCATCAATCATTGGCTTTATTCAACAACATATCCACTAGAACTAACTGCAGTCTGCGACTCTGAAATCATACACCTCCATATCAAACATTCTGGTCTCTTGTACATGAACCCGACTTGCATCATAAAGGGAAATATACTGGCTATCCATGGACATGAAACTAGTGTCACTACTCTTCATAATTCATATGCCATGGTTGGCAATATCACGGCAATTGGTAAACCGTCCGAGGTAAGGCGGCTTTTAGCACCAAACATTAATTTAGACACCAAATTGGATGAACTCACGAACATCCAAGGGCAACTAGCAGAGATAAAGAATCTTCCAAGGGATATAAAGTACCCTGCTCTTCATCATCCGTACATCGGCTCTGTGGCTCTACTTCTGTCATTTCTAATCACCGTGGCCCTAATAGGATGGCGACTTAAACGCTGCAAAGGAACATCAATCAACCTGGCTCCAACACCACCACAGCCTACGCCACGCCAGCGTAACTCTGAAGTTTAAAAATAGCTATTTACATATCCATTACTATTTAATTTACTTTAATTTAATTAATTTGTTCATTTTTTTTTTTCGCCATTCGCTCAACGCGGCGGAGAATGTTAACACATGTTAACACAAAATCTAAAATTTCAAAAGAAATACAAATTTATACAAAAAAAAACCATGACCTACTTATTTAGCTTAACTTATTAAAAAACACAGAAATGCTTATATGACAGAATTCAGTCATTTACCTTAAAAATGTTTACTGTAAGTCATTTACCTTTAAATGTTTATTAAATTCAGTCAATCAACCCGTAAAAAGGTGTAATATTACCATAAATGCAATTAAAGCATTTATTATAATTGCAATCGCATATTTAAATATTATTGTTATTATTATTATTGTTACTGTTAATTAGACTTAAGAAATTAAATTGTATAAAAGGCAATTAAAAATAAAGAACTTTAGGCAAACTAAGATTAACTCTGATGATTGCTTGATTAGTCTCGGTGCTTCTACCCAGGCTCATTTTTAATATTGACTAGCACATGGTGTTTCTACCTGGGCTAACTCGTAACAATTCAAAAACAAACATCTGAACTCCAAAGGAAACCTTTGGTGTTCAATCGCTTTCATATATTGCGATCAAACATAGTTCTTTGCAAAATAAGAAAATTTTTTATTGGGATTGGACAAAATTTTGAAAGTGTTGATTCACTGTTGAACAAATTGCAAACGGTTCCGAAATGTTTCGTTTGTTTTATACAATAATTAGAAACAATTGTAGACTTAAATTTTGTCATGAGGAGTTTTTGGGGTCTTTAAGTTGGGTAATACGAATTCCAACAGTTGACCGCATAAGAAAGAGTGCTAAGCAGCCGGTAAATTTATTTTTTGTAGGAACAGCCAGCATAACTTTCTCTGTCTGACGCTGTTTCCTGGATGAATTCACATTGTTTGAACCTAAAATGTTCTGCCAACACAAGTTATATAGTTACCGTCGTTGGTATAAGGAGCATAGGGCCTCAATAAAATCATTCCATCTTTATCTGTTCATAGCGATTTTGTTTTTACTTCGTTCCAGCTACTTCGCGTATTTGACGCTTCGTTTTCAATTTGTATTCGCCGTGTATGAGCTGATTCTACCTGATCGCTGTTCTGACATCACAGGTTGCCACACTTTATTTATGTTTATATGTACTTCTATATAAAAGTTAACTCAGCATTTTTTTGATAAACTGAAAAAAAGAAAATGATAAATAGCCATTATAATATAAATTTCCTTTAACCCTTATGTATATGGACAGGTACCTGTGTACCTATTGCGTTTTCAAATCGAAATTTTTTATATAAGATTTTAGTCTACAATTCTACAATTTCATGAGAACTCCTAACTTTTTGTTATTATTATATTTTCATAGGTGTTTATATACAATATCAGTTGGGGGGGGCGTGGCATATCAATTTGCTTTTTGCACCCTTAATAGGGTGAATAGGTACCTGGGTACCTGTATACGTTTTATATGGAGGCACATGAAAAAAATTAATTAGTTGCTTTATTAACGTGTGATAATCAAGCAGAAAAAGTTGCGAAATTCAGCAAAAGTTGCTAAATTCAGCAAAAAACTTGCTGAGTTTAGCAATTTTTTTTGCTAATGTTAGCATCTTTTTCTGCAAAGATCCTCCCAGCAAAAAAGTTGCTGATATTACAATTTTTTTTTTTTGGGTGTAGGATTTTAAAAAATATATGAAAAGGGGAAAACCAGAGTATAATTCTAATATTATATCATTAACCATCGATTTTTTGCACAATACAAGACAAAAAATAAGATTTCTCATACAATTTGCATGAAGGTACCCAGGTACCTATCCACCCTATAGAAGGTGTTTTTTTTCCACACACATAAGGGTTAAAAAAAAAAAAAAAAAAAAAAAAAAAAACAAACAGATGCTGCCATGAAATGTTACATTTACAATTCAAATCATATATATATTTTTTCCATTTTTTTCGAACTTTAAAATAAAAATATAAAAATGCATTCATAAAGTAAAATGAAAGAAATGGAAAATAATGGTAAAACGTGTACATTTTCACGGTTTATTATATTTAATGTAAATTTGTTGTCTGTAGCAGGATAAAAATAACAAAAAAAAAAAAATATGATAAATATAACCGAAAAAGTATGCAAAGTTTTTTCTTTACTTTGGAAAAACAAATTGTGTTTTTTTTTAGAAAAAAAAAGAATAGAAGCAACATGAGGCGGAAGCAATAAAATTTGCAATCATTTATCTTGACTTTTCCTATCTTCTTTAGTATTTTGACTACAGTAGTAAAAAAAATTACTTATTTTGGGGTGTATTTACAAATGATATACAACACAAAAAGAATTACAAGCAACACAAAATATGTATTTTTTAAAAAATTGTTTGTAATGTCATTTATTATAATTATTTACTTAATAAGAGCACGCAAATGTTAACGTGATGCTTTCCAGTTTGCCTAAATGTATGCTAATTTGTAATGGTTTTGAGAAAGTGCTGTTGGTTTTCAACATGTTGGATTTGTTGCATAAGAGAGGGCTTAAAAAAATTGTCAAATAAATGCATAATTACATATTGATTTATTTTAAGTAAAATTTAATTCTCTGTTGAAAATCATTTCGGAAAATTCTTTATTACTATGCTAATCAGGTTAATAAGTCCGGGCCGTTGTATTTTAAATTATTGTGGATTAGTTGGCTCCTTTTTTAATAACAGAATTTAGGAATCTCAGCTATTGCTGGTTTGTTAGGTGGGAAATCCCCTAAATCGGTTTATCTGTAATTTCCAGTACTATAAACTAAAGGACTGAATAAATGTTTTTGAAAATCAAACCCACAACAAATATCAAATGTGTGTACAAAAAGTTCAAATAAAACCACAATGATAAACGCTATGCGGTACTGCCCAGTTAGCATTTGGATGATAATTTCTTGTAAAAGTCACCTGAATGAGTCTTTTCGGACGAGTTTTGATGGTTAAAAACTGATTTATTACCTGAGCGCTTGAAAAAGGATTCACATATGATTGATTCATATGCTAAAACACGAATCAGCAAATTGTTTCACAAATGATTCTTTGAGGTGATACATCGGTAGGATAACATTTTCTCATAAATATGCGTTGATTGTGCTCCTGAAGCTGAACCTAAACGATTTAATAATGATAAAAAATGCTGGGTTGCACAAGTTAAATAGTATTGGAACGTTACAGTAATTCAAAGAAATACACCACAAACAGTATTTGTTTCTTTAAAAAACTTTTAATACATTAAAAAATTGTTTCCTATACTCCTAGTATTTAAAAATTACCTCTTGCAGTCTGCAAGAATTTGTGATGTTTACTTGTGTATCGAATGTAGCGGCCACATACAAAAAATTTGTGATGTTAACTTGTGTTTCGTAAGTGGCCTACGCCACTTTTTATTGAAATATCAAAGAAATCAACATACAGGAATAAGTTTTATCTTTGTGGTTTTATTTAAAGCTGACAATTTTTAAAATTAATATTATAGTTAGTTTAGAAATATTTACACATTATGTTTTGAAGATATTATCCTGTAAGTGGTACCGATTGTTTGCTTCTACCTGATGTGCTTTTTTCGAAACATATTCTATAATTTCTCGAACGTTCGCCTTAATCTGTTTAATGGTTCTTGGTTTATTGTATACCAATACCTTGTATCCCCAGAGAAAAATAATCAGGAGCCGTAAAGTATGGCGAACGCGGTGGTCAACTAATAACAGAAAACAGGAAAATAATCGATCGCCAAAAATTTCGCACAGGAAAGCCAAGCCTAGAAAGCTTGTTGGAACCATAATTCGGAATTGTTCTCTACTTCGGGCCTTAAAAATGTTCAATCATTGTCGTTTTCGAAAGAATACGGTTCAAAAAAATATGTGCACCTAAGTGGGTGCATTTAATTTTCAACAATGATTCTTGGATTTTGGGTGCAGTTTTGTTTACACGCGTTTCATAGTCACGCGATAAAAATGGGCCACATCGCTCAATATTTCATATGATCTTTGTGTCTGAATAATCAAATGATGACTTTTAAAATTAAGTTGAAAAACTTTGGTTCTTAGTTCTGTACAGAATCTTTTCAAAAAACAAACAACGTAAACAAAATATGTATTCACTTATTATATCATAACGTTACTTATGCGCCACCATGTACAAAATATTTCGTACGTCTATACATATCCCGAACTCCTATAAAAACATTCCACAGCAAAAATTATGGCTAATTTATCTTTCAAATAAACCATTAATCAAAAATAAAATCAGTTTTAATTTAAAACTTAATCAAGTGAATAAAACGTTTACTTATCTTTAAAACATTCGTGCAAAAAATGTTGTTAGTATCAAACAATATTTAATTGATACTATTACTTTGTTCACTGGTGCAAATTTAATTAATTTTTTAATTAATATCACAATTTTTTTATTTGAAATCAATTTTTATTTTGTTCAGAGTCTCATTTTTAATTTTTGAGAATAGTTTTTATTGCGGCACTTTCACTATAGCAAATCATTTGTTTCTTGTTTCTGAACGTTCACACACTTGCGTAAATTGGTCCTCTACACTTATCTTCAGTATCTGTTTGTGATAGCGACACTACAGTAAAGAATCTTAAAAGTTATCAATGATTTGAATGTGTGTTCAAGAAATTGCTCAGGCCTCTTCTATAAACTCAGCGGCATATTATTGAATATTAAGCTTATAAAATTAATCAATTCTTTCATTAAATCCCTTAAAAATTTAAGAGCCACATCAGTAAAGTTCCCCACAAAAGACGCACTCCTTTCAATACATCAAAATATATAATGTAAAATAAACACTTAAGCATATTGAAGTTTATTTTACTTTCACAATAAGTATATGGTCCTGAAATCACAGAGCATTTAATTAAATCATAAATAAGCATCAATACGTAATTAAACAAACATTAACAGAGACACTAGATGTGGCATAAACCCCCATCCAACCAAATAATTAAACTTACTGCCAACACACAAAATGAACAATAAAATGGTAAAATTTCAATCAAAAACAAAAACCTACAGGATGCATGTTGAGTGAGTCAGAGTGTGTGTGTGTGTGTGTTCGTATGCATTATAAACCTATAAAATGGTCAGTTTATCTTTTTCCAGAGACAGTTAATAAACACCAAAGTAAAATTGAATTTAATTAAGTGTCTCAATAGATAAATATACTCTAACTCCCTCCAGAGTTAAAGCAGCTCAAACCCAGTTTTCTGTGGCGAAATTGTCATAAGAGAAAAATAAACAAAGTATTGCATACTTTACGGATTGTTGTTTGAGGGTGAGGCGGTATGGTTACAAAACATATTTAAAAGTGCATTTCATATCATTTAGTTGGCAATTGTATCTATCATGCACATCGCCTCATGTTATGAAGCCAACACAAATACGTGGGTGACCTTTTAAGTTATAAAATTCAAAGTTTTTCTTATGCTAGATCGTACGTCGTAGGAACGCAGGACGTTTTGCCGTAATTTTCCACAAACATGCTTCAATAACCCGCAATTCTGTCGTAAACGTATTTTGTTTTGCATTGAAAATAATTTTAGAAATTTTCAAATTTATTTCAATTTTTGTTTATTTGTATTTTAATAATTAGTATTGTGGTTATTTTATTGAACTGTTAATGGTTTTTAATCCAAATTTAGATATTTTTAATTAGGCTTAAGTTCATTGAATTTAATTTTCATTAAATTATTTTTATGAAGACAGGAATTTTACAACATGAAATTAATTAAAATTTTTTTTTTTTTTTTTTTATTGATAATTTTTCATTCTTGACTGCGCTGAGATTTGAACCCAGGCGTTCACGGTCAGGTTGCCCATACTAGTTTCGATTGTAACCACACAATCTTGTCAGTGGGGTTTGCCGTTTTACTCACTCGGCTATTGAGGCCGGGCGACGTCAATAGTCAAACATCAATCCTTAAACCAAAATGGTTTTTCACCTTGGTAGATCGAAATTTGCTTTTTTTGAATGAATGATTATCTATTTTAATTGATTTACATTTGTATTTTCTTTTTAAATATTTAGTTTCAAAACATAAAAATTAATTCATTTTATATATTTAATTTTCTTTTTCTATGACAATGCGGTCGCAACTGGCGTATGAAAAAGAATTAGATCAAAGTAAACGTACGACGTTGATACGCCTTTACGTTTGCGTCAGCTATTGTGTGCCTTTGTATAAACTATAAACATTTGAATTTGACAACGTTACGGTGCCATTGTGTTCCTACGGTTACTTTTGTTGAGAACTTAAGCCCCTTTCACACTATTCTACAACTCTTAAGATTTTTGCTCTCACAAAATTCAATGATTTCTTAAGATTGTCGAAAGTCAAATACAAAATGTTTTCATTATATTAAAATAAAAAGAAAAATCTTTGTAGAATACAAACAGTTGTTTAGCATAAAAGCATTAATACTTCTTCCTTTTTAAGCCTGATTTTAACAGATATTCAAAAATACACAGAAGTGAGAAACAAACAACATAAATTTGAATATATCTTTTATGTATAACAATAAAAAAAATAATTTTTTTTGGGTAATTATTTACAGTTTTATTTTCAGGGTTCGACAAATTTGAAAGTCGTTGGTTGACTTTAACCTCCGTATAGGAAGGCTAGAACTTCTAGAATTCGCTTCAAGGTATTTTGGTTTCCACCAGTGATCAATTTGAGCGGTTTTAAATGGGTTTCCCCCAGTAAATCGTCTGAGTTTTATATAGTACTCCACCAACTCATATCGAGTTGTTTATGGTACTCCACCAGAACAAAACGTAAAAAGTGAGATTATAAACGATTGCATACTGTTTATGTAAAAAAAATACAAAGAACGTAGCTCGGTGCATTTATACGACGTCAAGCCGTTAGTCAATGCGAGTTGAAACGAAAAACACACAGAAAGCGGACAAAAAGTAACAACAAAGCTGCTTACTCGCCCAGAGCCGTCTTGCGGTGTAATTATACCCACACCACAATTTCGGAGAGGGTATTATTCATTTGTGCTGATATTTGTAACACCTTGAAATATTTGCCGTAGACCCAACTCGATCCATAATTAATTTCAGAGTCTATCCAACGTTGTCCGTCCGGCTGGCTGGCAGACTGGCTCTCCAAGTAAACCTTTTGCGCAAAGAACATGTCGTAATTTTAGAGATAATTTGATAAAATTTGGCACATAGGTTCTAATTGTAAGGACCAAGGCTATTAAAAATGCGCCGAATCAGTCCATAATTTCAAGCTCCTATCCGGAATAGGGTCTTTGTGCTCATAAATTATCTTATGATGGTGTTTTGACTAAATTTGGTCAAACTAATTTTATTGCAATTAAAATCATCTTAACAAATTTTATTGCAATCGATCCGCGTTCGACCACGGCTTCCATACAAATAATACCCCTGAAAATAGTTTTCAATGCCATAACTTCCTTATAAATGTTAGTATTTACAACATTGGCGACAATGATTCTTACTATAGCTTTTTTGTCATGACAAATTGTTGTGCTGGTGGGTCCAAAATTAACCATAGATCCCATATAAACCGCCTAAAGGCAAACAGATTTCAGATAGATGAAGATGTCTAAATAATATTCGGCACGAAGAACTTTTATATGAATCTTAAACTCGATTACATAATTTGGTTCTGATTGCCCATGGGTCCCAATTAGGATACAAAATTTGTTCTATTATACTGTGGTGTGGGGTATCATATGGTCGGGCTTAAATGACTTTATTTTCATACCTGTTTTGATTCTGTTTCTGGCGGCAAAATATTCAACACCTCTTTTTGTTCTTTTCTTCAACGTTTGAAAAGTTAATACGATCGTACGTTTTTCGTCCGTGTAATGTATTTAATTATTACTATTTTTAATTAGGCTTAAGTTCATTAAATTTAATTTTCATTAAATTATTTTTTATGAAGAAAGGAATTTTACAACATGGAGAATTAATTAAAATTGTTATTGATAATTTTCATTCTTGACTGACCTGGGATTCGAAGCCAGGCTGGCTGGCGTGTGATTCGAACCCAGGCGGCTGGTTACCCTGACATGTTTCGACCTCAACCACTAGGTCTCCTCAGAGGGATTTGCCGTCTTACACTCGCAGCCATCGATGACTGCTGACGTCAGTAGTCAAACATCAATCCTTAAACCAAATTGTATTTTAACCTTTGGTAGATCGAAATTTGCTTTTTGAATGATTATCCATTCTTAATTGATCTCACATGTTTTCCTTACTTCTGTTTTTTCGTACTTTTGTCAAGAATTCTTCTTGAAGTCCAAAGTACATTTTTTGTTTATCATGTTTTTGTCTTTCTTTTTTCTTGTTGACATTTTTCAGCACAACTTGAAGGACAAATGAACACATAGAGCTTGTGCCTTAGCTTTAACAATAATTAGTATTGTGGTTATTTTTGTTGAACTATTCATGGTTTTTAATCCAAATTTTTACTATTTTTAATTAGGCTTAAGTTCATTAAATTTAATTTTCATTAAATTATTTTTTATGAAGAAAGGAATTTTACAACATGGAGAATTAATTAAAATTGTTATTGATAATTTTCATTCTTGACTGACCTGGGATCTCACATGTGAGATCAATTAAAAATGGATAATCAGTCAAAAAAGCAAATTTCGATCTACCAAAGGTTAAAATACAATTTGGTTTAAGGATTGATGTTTGACTACTGACGTCAGCAGTCATCGATGGCTGCGAGTGTAAGACGGCAAATCCCTCTGAGGAGACCTAGTGGTTGAGGTCGAAACATGTCAGGGTAACCAGCCGCCTGGGTTCGAATCACACGCCAGCCAGCCTGGCTTCGAATCCCAGGTCAGTCAAGAATGAAAATTATCAATAACAGTTTTAATTAATTCTCCATGTTGTAAAATTCCTTTCTTCATAAAAATAATTTAATGAAAATTAAATTTAATGAACTTAAGCCTAATTAAAATAGTAAAAATTTGGATTAAAAACCATGAATAGTTCAACAAAATAACCACAATACTAATTATTGTTAAAGCTAAGGCACAAGCTCTATGTGTTCATTTGTCCTTCAAGTTGTGCTGAAAAATGTCAACAAGAAAAAAGAAAGACAAAAACATGATAAACAAAAAATGTACTTTGGACTTCAAGAAGAATTCTTGACAAAAGACGAAAAAACAGAAGTAAGGAAAACATGTGAGATCAATTAAAAATGGATAATCATTCAAAGAAGCAAATTTCGATCTACCAAAGGTTAAAATACAATTTGGTTTTAGGATTGATGTTTGACTACTGACGTCAGCAGTCATCGATGGCTGCGAGTGTAAGACGGCAAATCCCTCTGAGGAGACCTAGTGGTTGAGGTCGAAACATGTCAGGGTAACCAGCCGCCTGCGTTCGAATCACACGCCAGCCAGCCTGGCTTCGAATCCCAGGTCAGTCAAGAATGAAAATTATCAATAACAATTTTAATTAATTCTCCATGTTGTAAAATTCCTTTCTTCATAAAAAATAATTTAATGAAAATTAAATTTAATGAACTTAAGCCTAATTAAAAATAGTAAAAATTTGGATTAAAAACCATGAATAGTTCAACAAAAATAACCACAATACTAATTATTGTTAAAGCTAAGGCACAAGCTCTATGTGTTCATTTGTCCTTCAAGTTGTGCTGAAAAATGTCAACAAGAAAAAAGAAAGACAAAAACATGATAAACAAAAAATGTACTTTGGACTTCAAGAAGAATTCTTGACAAAAGTACGAAAAAACAGAAGTAAGGAAAACATGTGAGATCAATTAAAAATGGATAATCATTCAAAAAAGCAAATTTCGATCTACCAAAGGTTAAAATACAATTTGGTTTTAGGATTGATGTTTGACTACTGACGTCAGCAGTCATCGATGGCTGCGAGTGTAAGACGGCAAATCCCTCTGAGGAGACCTAGTGGTTGAGGTCGAAACATGTCAGGGTAACCAGCCGCCTGCGTTCGAATCACACGCCAGCCAGCCTGGCTTCGAATCCCAGGTCAGTCAAGAATGAAAATTATCAATAACAATTTTAATTAATTCTCCATGTTGTAAAATTCCTTTCTTCATAAAAAATAATTTAATGAAAATTAAATTTAATGAACTTAAGCCTAATTAAAAATAGTAAAAATTTGGATTAAAAACCATGAATAGTTCAACAAAAATAACGACAATACTAATTATTGTTAAAGCTAAGGCACAAGCTCTATGTGTTCATTTGTCCTTCAAGTTGTGCTGAAAAATGTCAACAAGAAAAAAGAAAGACAAAAACATGATAAACAAAAAATGTACTTTGGACTTCAAGAAGAATTCTTGACAAAAGTACGAAAAAACAGAAGTAAGGAAAACATGTGAGATCAATTAAAAATGGATAATCATTCAAAAAAGCAAATTTCGATCTACCAAAGGTTAAAATACAATTTGGTTTTAGGATTGATGTTTGACTACTGACGTCAGCAGTCATCGATGGCTGCGAGTGTAAGACGGCAAATCCCTCTGAGGAGACCTAGTGGTTGAGGTCGAAACATGTCAGGGTAACCAGCCGCCTGGGTTCGAATCACACGCCAGCCAGCCTGGCTTCGAATCCCAGGTCAGTCAAGAATGAAAATTATCAATAACAATTTTAATTAATTCTCCATGTTGTAAAATTCCTTTCTTCATAAAAAATAATTAAAGGAAAATTAAATTTAATGAACTTAAGCCTAATTAAAAATAGTAAAAATTTGGATTAAAAACCATGAATAGTTCAACAAAAATAACCACAATACTAAGTATTTAATTATTTTTAAAACAATAATGTGACAATTATAAAAAAATTAAGAAGAAAGCACATTTTTATTTCATTTTATTTTTTGTTTTTATTGAAAACAAATAATATATGTATGGGCATTTCCTGGGGTCACGAACGTACGTTCGTACGCTTTTGATGTAAAAATAATATAGAAAACAAAACTTTTCCTAGCATTGTTTTTGCTATTCGATAGCATTTTGGTAGCTCTTTATTTAGTGCAAAAGATGGATTTCGTCGAGGTTAAGTTTTCATAATGATAGTTACAAAACATGTGGTCACGAATGTACGCTGACAGTAGTGAAATGTAAAAATCTGCGAAATGGAACGGAATATTCAAACGTGATTAATTTATTTTAAAAGCGTATTAATGTGGGTATCTATCCAGTATTTACACAATAAAATATCTCTATTGGTTTTGGTTTATTTGGTTTAAGTACCGGTCGCGAACGTACGGGTCGCGAACGTACGATTTTTCCCTATGTTTAAACCGTTAATCGACCTATTTTTGTTCTCCTTATACTTTTCTCTTCTTAATTGATTGTTATAGAGATATTTTAAAGAAAGAGTGCAAACAACACAAATTTCTTTGCATGACAAATAATTAAATATAAAAATGTCTTTAGAAGTAGCTTAAAATGAAAATATTAAATTTTCCAGTTCCCAGCCCAATTTCCTCAAGTAAAACAGCTGAGATATTGTAGCATAGCATATATACCATTCTATTATAAAAACATAGACTTTTTTTAATTATAAACAATAAAACACGAAGATTATCAACATTTTATTTTTCCAGACTGGTTGACCATTCGGAGGAAATGCCCATATGCAAAATAGGTGAACAAAATTTAAATTTCTTAACACTGATTTTCTTCTGTAAAAATACAACCCTGATAAAATGCCAATTATTATGGCTTAGAAAAATTTGGAAAATCAGTTTTAAAGGGTCGTAATACTTAGTATTATAGTGTTAAAGGGCGTAAAGTAAGACTGGGGTTTAATTATGATTGTTTGCTTAGGCCGGGTTTTTAAGATGTGGATTAAGTTTAAACTTAATTTAACGTACACTACAACTCGAATTTTTCCGGCGAAATGTGATTTTTTTTTAATTATTTCATTAAAGACCAACATTTTGAGAAGAACTAAGCTATTGACTTTGAATTTTTATAGGTGAGGGTTAATAAGATTTCTAACATCGTTCGTCTATAAAATGAAAAGCAATGCCTGTTTTCTTTACCAAAATAACAATAAAAAAGTATTATGACGGACCAGAGTTTGTGCTAAATGACTCGATCAATATGTAAAACAATAATTCAAGTCATGTAACGACAGAGCGCAGAGTGATTGACGATTTCGGTATTGACTACATTTGGTAATACAAAAACAAGTAAAAATATCGGCGGCCAAGCCCGACCATTTAATACCCTACACCACAGTATATAAAGACAAATTTTCAAAGTTGTACCCTATTTGGGACCCATGACTAATCACGGAATGGGCAACCAATAATTTTGCCTTGAAGTAAGGATTCCTATGAGCGTTCTTGGTGCTGAATATTATTTAAATATCAACACCTATATAAAATTTCTTTTAATTTTTAATGTAATAGTATATGTTGTCTTTCGCTGCTCTAGACCCAGCGTTTTTTTTCTTCCTATACTAATCCCGCGAAGCTCTACTCTTGTCTGCAGAAAAGAAGCCAGAGTCTCTGGCGGGAATCGACCCCGCAACCTCGGCGTTGATAGACTTGCTCACTACCAACTAGGCTACCGGGGCAACCCCTGATCGAGGACTAAGCCTATTGAAAATTGGCCATAATAGCATAAATCGATTATACAAACTGCTTCCCGGAACAGAGTCCTTGTGCCCAGAAACTGTCTTATTAGATCTGTATTTAATAAAATTTTATTCAAGAGCATCGTATCGCAACATTAATAATTTTACCAGTTTTTTTTATTACAATCGCTCATATTGGGCCATAGCTCCCAAAGAAATACCGAAATGCTTTAAGTGCCATTACTTCCTTATCAATTGCAAGGCAAAATTTTAAGGTCGTAAGTTCCCAAATAATAATAATGGATGACTACACTTTTTTAATTGTTTTTAAAAGCGGATATCTATAAAGCTTATTTATAAATTCGATAGCCTGATGCCATTAATTGTTATCTAATCGGATTATTAATATTCTTAATTTGATTAATGTTCTTGAAATTAATCTTTCTACAACAGAATGCATAGAGGACCTAAAACATTTAAAAAAGTCGTGGACTAGATACTATTAAGGGCTTTCCGGAGATCATTTAGGCTTAAAATATAAAATTGCATTACTTTTTTACATTTTTTTTTGTATACATATATTATACGGATTATTTTTTGGTTAATCGAAAAAAATGAAAAAGAAATCGGTCAAGGTTTTACATGTCCAAGGTTTAATTATTTAAGATGTCTCATAGTTCTGTAATAAGGGGTTTGTCTTCGGTTATGATAAAGCTACACAGAAAAAAGTGTTTAGTCAATTAAAAAAGTGTTTTAAAAAGTATTTAAATTTAGTTAATGTGATAATTGAATCAATTATTTTTTTAGTTGAAAGAAAATTAAAAAATTTAATTTTGATTTAATTAATATTTAAATTGTTTTGAAATAAACATTTAATTAAAATATTAAATAAATATCAAAAAATATTTATTGACTTTTTCGTTTAAAATTAAATAATTTAAGCTTGCAGAATTGTTGTTGGGAATTGACAATATTTAATTATATAAATTAACACATTTTTTGAAATGGCAAAGTTTTTTGATCAATTTTTGATTTAAAATAAAAAATATCATTTATTCAAAAAATATTCACAATTTAACAATTTTTAGTAATCAATATAATCATTTTGGTAATAGGTGTAAAATCAATTAATTGTTTGCTTGATATTATGAATTTGGAATAAATTTTATGATTAGAGAAAATATTTAATTTTTTATGCGAGGACAAAATTTTTTGTAAATGAATAGAACAGCTAAAAGATTTTGATCAATTCTTGTTTTTTGTGCATCAAAGTTTTAGATACAGCCCACGTAAAATCACCATATATCACTTCGTAAATATACACGCATATCCTCTAACATCAATTCAATGTCAATGTTGTTTTATGCATTTGCTCAAATATTGTCCTGTTCATACAAATTAATGTCCGTATGGACAATTATGTGTTATTATTTTGTGGTTTGACATTTGTGGCCAGTAAGTTTGGTTTTTTTTCTAACCAAATGCCCAAACCGCCTAAAAGGAGACAAACCCCGACCAAAAAATGCACATGCAGTGAAGACAAGTTCACGGTGTAAATAAATGTTCATTTCATTTGAATGCATTTCATTAAATGCCATTCAAATTGCATTTGATATCTCTCTTTAGATTGTACAATTCCTTTGGACAAATACAGTTAAATGTATGATGGATGGTTAGTTGGTTATTTTAGGGAAAGGTTATGAGAGATAGAGAGAGAGAGAGAGAAAGAGAGAGTACAGGACTGAGGTAGCAAAGGCAGTATTGAAGTAAAATAAACAAAACTGAAATAACATATTTTATGTAGACAACATTTAATGATGATTACATGTGTGGACATAAATGCATAACAATCCTAAATTGCCAGTTACTTGAAATATTCATTACAAGTGTTGCGAGTATAAATTGACAGATCAAATGTTCATTTATTAAATGCGTTTCGTACGCACAGTAGTTTCAATATTTTGCATGTTCAAATACACTTCAGTTAATGAAATAATCAGCATTTGTTATAAGGACGTGGTGAATAAGGAGCTTAAAATATTGAAAGTTTTGATTTCCCTGAAATGCATTGGAAAGTTTGATTTCTTTTTATGGCAAAACTTTCTGTAAAGCGAACGATTTTGAATCTTTAGAATAAGTTTCATCCATAAACTGGCCTCTCTACTTTGCAGATAAAACTCTCGCAGATGGAAGATGACAGGTTAACACTCGCAGAGAAAAACATGTTTCAATATGGTCAAATTCAATTATTATATTTTAAAGAAAATTTTAAACATGTTTAATTTAACCATATTATTGTCACCGACAACCCTATTATTGTTAAATTAGTCCTCTATCAAGAAGCCACAACCACATTATGGTCGTTTCTAAGCATGTTAAGGTTATTCATAACAATATATATATATATATTTTTTTTTAATTGACAATAGTATTTTTCTCTTTTCCAAGAGCAGCATCTTGTGGTTGAAAACCAATAATGCTATTATTTATTTATTTATTTATTTGTCTATGGAATATAATCCTTACAGTCTACTTAATTAAATACAAAAAAATTTTACAAAATATATACAAATGTAAAACAAAATATTATAAAAATCCTGTGTTTAAATAGATTAATAAATTAGTTGAAATAACCGTGGGACTAGAAGAATAGTCAATAAATTAAAAAAACTTGTTCAACTCATTACACATCCTTCTTAATGGGTAAGTCACCATTAGCATAATTAACTCTAACAAATTGAACTGATAACGGAACCAAATGACGTGAAAGCCGTTGAGGAAAATTAAATGTTATATGGTTCATTAAGCAACCGGAGCATAAATCGCCAGTAATTATGTTGACAATAAACGAGATGTTTAGCACAGTTCTACCGATCTTTAGAGTAGACAGCTTGATGAGGGACAAAAATTCAGAAACGGTTTTTGAACAGATTCAATTTGGTCGGAATAATTTTTGTATATTGGTTCCCATATAACGGCTCCATACTCCAATACAGGTCTTACCAGGGAAGAATACACACTTTTCGTAACACATGGATCCTTGAACACTTAAGCCCATCGTTTTACAAAACCGATCATACCTCTGCCTTTATTAGCTGCCATTGTTAGATGTGCAATGAAATTTATGGTGTTTTCTACAGGACAAATACCACCTTTTTAAACGGTACAAGTATAAAATGTCTTGCCAACCCTGTATTAATGCAATTTTTTATTTGATGAGAACAAAACACAAAATTGGACCGCCCTGTTTTCAACAGCTGATAAAAAGATTGTTCTTCAAATATAAAAAATATGTACATAAGTTAAAAAGTTTGTTCCTCAAAATATAAAAAAAAATATACATAAACCAAAATTTGTTAATAGATTTATATTAAATAAATAAATAAATGAACAAAACGAATAACGAAATTCCAATTTCTTTAGTTTTTTTTTTTAAAAATATGTAAACAAAAAAAACCTTTGCCAGATTGCCGATTTATTAACACCAAGATTTTCAGATTTCTTGATTTGACGTTTTTTTTTCAAAAACAATTTTATTACACCGAATCCACTTGAATTTTATATCACTGACAACCTATAATTAACAACGAAATGCTTTCTTATTTTTTAACTATTAAATAATAGAAAAAAGTAACTAATACAATTTTAAATTTTTACTGTCTTCATTAGAGGCGATTTTTTCCCAACTTCGTCTGGAAACCCTATATATAAACAGAAGCCACCTTTTTACAGGGCATTGTCAGCACTGTCGATTTATACGGGGCGTTAAGTGCAATGCCTTATGCCATTAGTAAGGGTGCATTTTTTAGAATAAAACAAGCCACCCTTTTAGAGAGCGTAGCATTTTTAAGAAACGAACACCAAATTGCATTTTTTTTAAATAAAATGTCACATTTGTTGTAGAAAAGAAAACACCATTAGTTTCGAGTCAAGCAGAATTTTAAGATCTAGGAAGTTATTCACCGTCTGCAACTGATAACTTTAAAAAAGTAGCATGCAGTTAATGGACTCTTTCGAACAAAACGCATGTATTTACATTTTTTAGATAAAGTTGCATTAGATTTACATTGCACCAAGTGTAAAAAGAATTTAAGTCGTTTTGAAGAAGTTCTTGCTCAGATATTTGACGATAGCTAAGAAAAACTTTGACGTCGTCCGCATACATGAGAATATTGGATGAATGAATCACCTCAGGTAGGTCATTAACAAACAATGTAAAAAGAAGTGGCCCAAGGTGGCTTCTCTGAGGTGCACCAGACAGAACTTCAATGCTTTTAGAAATTGCGTTATTAAAGCAAATAGTTTGTGTTCTGTTGCTAACCCATGTTCTGTAACTTTGGTGAGAACTTCTCACATCGAAAAGATTTGAAACAAAATATTCCATCGTTTCTCGAAAAGTGAGAAAAAGTGTGTCTGTAACTCATGTCGAAAACTATTAAAAGAGATAACGTCGTTACGCTATAAATGTCATAATATTCCACACAAAGCCGATGTAAACTTGCAGACGTTGAGAACGCCAGTAACACATATCGTTGACGGTGGCCAAAATTATTAAAATTGATAAATTTTCAATGACGGCGGTGAAAATACAACCGTCGGCTATAGCAAATAATGTAGAGTGCGACTTTAATGTTTGTTGTTTACAAAAAGCTTTAAAAACATTCGTATATTTTTCAAAAATGTTAAAGGCAAAATTATTAAACAATGAAAAAATCAGTCAAAAACCAAATACTTATCTCTTCCATGTTATTATTCATTGCATTTCGCATATTTAACATATATTTTAGTGGTAAAATTTTTTCTCCCGCCGTTTTTATGCGTGAGTTTATTTGACAGTTCAAAGCGGACACTTTCTCACAATAATTTTACAGATACACTTTTTCTGTAAATTGGCGTGAATTTCCTTACGTGACAGCTATTACTCGCTAAAAATGTTACAGACGCAGTTAAGTGAGAAAATCAGTTATTTATTTCAATTTATGGCATTTTTGTTTCATTTCTCGCATTTCAATCGAAAAGTTTCTCGAAGCGAGAGTTACAGAACATGAATGGGCACAGGAAAAACTTTTTGAATTTAGGTAATTGGTCGTAGTTGTTTCATAGGTTACCTGGTAAGTAGTTGTTATTACAATTGTCATTATTGTGAAAACCTCAATAAGTACTTGCTAGTAATGACCTCAGTAAGTACTTTTCACTACTATTTTTTTCAGTTATAAATATTTGCTTACTAATAATCAGCTAAATAACGACTTATTAGTTGTCTGGTTTTCAGTACTGAATATTTACTTACTGCTAAATAGCTCCATAACTACTTACTAGGTCAATTAAATAAAAACTAGTTATTTTTTGGCTTCTTGTAAGTATATTGTAAGTACTTGCTATTCAACTTACTGGTAGTTATATAATAACTAGATAATTTGTGACTTCTAGTAAGTACTGAATTCTGTGGACAACTCGAACAAAAATAAGTAGTTATTCAGCCGAAAAATAAGTAGTGTTTTTATTTCTCCAACATTACTTGCTAACTTACCAGGTAAGTAAAGTTTTTGCTGGGTAGGTATGAAAATATCCATAAATAATATTATTAAATTAAACATAATATGTTTAAAATGTTATAGTGAAATGTTAAAAGTTTTGTTGGAAGTGACCATATTTTAACATATTTTTTCTCTGGGTGCAGGGCCCCTATAAAAATTGGAGCTTCGAACATGGCAGGTTTGTAAGGAAGAAATGTATAAGTTTCGCTTACCACCTCGCTAACGGAAGGTATGAATTTTATATCGCGAGTTCCTACTTTAAAGTAATCCACTGTTGACACAAAAAGTTCACTTATGTTCATCTTTGTATGTCTTATTGCGTAGCGCATAATTGTGTCGTTATGTTTTAAAATGAACCATTAGCACTTTCGAGTCAAAAAATTTCCTTTTGCATTGCTACTTTCCGGTCTAAAAATTTGCGTTAGAGAAGTTAAATACCAACTTTACAATGATTACTTGGCTTTACATCTGAGACCATTCTTAAATTTATTTTATTCTTATGTGACAATTTTTTATATCCGCATCTATCATACGCTCCTGCACTATCAATGACTGCTGTCATTGTATAAACATGATTGTTTATTTTAATTACTGAAATTAAATTTCGAGTGCTTTAGTTAGTGTCTGTCTGTTGTTCGAACTCGTAACTCGTATGATTTATTAACATCAAAATGTATGGCAATAATACCCAGCGATATTAATAGCGAAAATGTACATTATGACGTTAATTTCATATGGAACATTTAATTTAATTGCAAAGTGCAATTCAGACATTAATTTTTTCAAACAACTTTTTTAAATGAATTTAGCGCCCATAAATTTCAAAAATCTTGAAACTAAATTTCATGAACATCGGTCTATAATTTACCATAGCCCCGATATAAAGTCCACTTTTGAAAACATTTTCAGGCGCCTAAAACCGCAACAACTAATGCCTAATGTTATAGTTTAATAAGACTAGAAATTACAATTTGAAGATGGGTCCATAATTTTTTATATGCCTCATATAAAGCACATTCTCGAAAGACTACTTTAAGAATACGCCTAAAACCGCAACAAATTATAATATTGCGAGGTTATTAAATGCTTTTCTTTTTTTTATTAATATTTGTTCATAACTTATAGATTTCATTTAAAACCCATTTCTGAACTATTCTTACTCTTGGTGGAGGATATCAAAAATACGGCACTGCCGAATAAGGGCACTTTTAATTGTTTTTAATAATAAAGATGTTTGTTTAGTTATTCTTGGGGGAACACTCATGATGACTTTAGGTTCGCAAGTAAATATAAGACCTGTATATGTAGATCAAATGGTTCCAAATAGGGATCAGTGGCAGATTTCCACGATGTTAATTAATTTCAAATCCATCAACATTTTTTTAAAAGTAAAATTTTTTTTTTGAATTTGTTTACTTTTTAAAATATAATACGTATTAAAATATTCTAGAAATTGCGACCGCAAAATAATTTTGATTTAAAAATGTATTATGAATTCATTTTAGCGAATCGGAAGTGGGTTTGTTGTTACATTTTCATTTACTGCTTATTGCACTTGCTATAAATTAGTTAATAGTGAATGTTCAGTATAAGTGTCTATGTTAGGAATTGTATGTGTAAATCGCACGCAAATTTTATATTTCTCGCGCTCTCTCTCTCTCTATCTCTATCTTACAAGTGGTTAATAAATAAAGTAATCACAATTACAATTGACTCGCGCGCGATTTACTTCGCGCGCATACCTTTAATTTGTTGGTATAGAGAAAAGGGGCCTAATATTAACCCCACGAAAACAACTCTGGTAACATTCAGCAGAAGAAGAGTTCTGAGACTTAAAGAACCTTGAACGGCACGGTTATCGCATTCTCTAACGATGCGAAATACTTTGGGATCACTCTGGATAGGACCTTAAGCTGAAACGCTCAGTTATCCCATGAAAGGCAACAGGGCAATGTATGCATGGGGAAGACATGGAGGCTGAAGCCTAGAATGATCTACTGGTCTTTTGTTATGATAATAAGACCAAGCTTGATCTATGCTGCGCTAGCATGGTGAACTCAGACCGAACAGATCAAAGCTAGGAAAAACTCGCTAAGACTTATCGCCGGGTCTGGGTAGCGATCAGGGGCGCCATGAGGACCTGTCCCACTCTGGCTTTGGGAGCAATTCTGCACATTCTTCCGTTTCACTTATCTGTAAGCGGGGAGGGCTGCGGATGTGTTAGTAGGATGCCGCCCATTGCTGAATACAAGGCAGGTGACTTTGTGGGTCATATGCGGGTCCTTGAAAATTCTTGGGAATGAACCATCTATTATGGTTGGTAATCATATGATGCCTAGTCTGGTATTAGATAGGAACTTTAATGTCCTAATCAGGGTTACCGCTAGGAATTTTTGAAAAGTCGCACAAAAGGTCGTTTCATAAAAATAAAGTCGCACAAAAAAGTCGTTTGAGAAAATAAAAGTCGAACATTTTTTTTTAAAGTTTTTTTAATAATAAAAATCATAACGAAACAAAAAAATTAAACAAAACAGTCAGTTTCACTTTTTTATTTTCAGAAGTCTCTTTTGCATAAGAGTTTTCATGATATCGCTTAAAAGTCTCGCAACCTGGGCAAACTGTATATTTTTACACTCTCGCAAATGAACTGTCAAAATTTGTATAAGAATTCAATAACACAAACTTCGTAAATTTGCCTAACAATTGCGCTTAACAATTGTGCATTTATATAAACAGATATTTTTGTATGATTACCGTCGTTTTCAACGAAAAATTCAACAATTAAAACAACAAATTCTTGGTCTAATCTGAGCAATTTAGTCTTTTGGCTTTATCTAGTTATATTTTTAAGCACGCATTTAAGTTTTAGACACAAATTTCAAGTTTCTTATATACATACATATACATATATATATATATATATATTTTTTTTTTTAATTTTATTATTTAATTTTTTTTGAATTGGCGTTTCTTAAATATTGACATTAATTGTAAAAAGTTACACAATAGTTAAAAAGGCGATTCTTGAAATAAGTCTCGCAAGTATGTCCATGAAACCCCCTATTATTGTTCGGTTTTTTTTCATGTCTCTGAAGATGATTGTTTTGGTTCACTAAAAGCTGGTTACAAACACTGCAAAAAGGCCGCTTCGTCTCCATGTCTGGCTTAAGCCCAGTCTCTTGAATACCTTCAGCGATGTAAACGTTATCCGTCTCAGACTCCGTGGTTTTATCTGCCTCTGAACGCGTATTTCTAGCTCCAATTTATTTTTCGTTTCCAAATTTCCTTTTCTTTTTAACAAGAAATCCTTTTTTAAAGAAAAAAATAAATTTTATGTTTTAAGTTAAAGTAAAATGTTCTCATGTTCGTACATGCCTGTTCATGTTTTACGAAAACTTCATCATTGACTCGGTGGTTAAAAATTATTTTGTAAAATAAACACTGCAATTTTTTTTAAAGCCTTTTTGCTAAAACGATATTTTGAAACTTTTACTGAAAATTTACGAAGAATTTGTTAAACACATGAAAAGGTTGCAAAAAAGTGATAAAAGTGTTGTCAAATGAACAAAAATCTGTGAATTGCTTTAAGATTTTAACGACTTTTTTTTAACGATTTACTACAAGTTAGATGCTTTACAAAAAAAGGGTAAAAGTCGCAACAAAATTCAATAAGTCGCAAAAGTCGGTGATAAAAAAAGTCTCACAAAAAGTCGCTGACCGCTTAAAAAGGGTCAAATTGCGACTTTAGTCGGGCAAACGGTAACGCTGGTCGTAATACCTGATAGGGACCAATGAGCGCGCGGTTCACCGACTTTTCAAAACAGACGAGCGGTGATACTGGAACGTTCACACATTAAGGGGAACGATACTATCATGGCCCGAACGTGAATTCATTTACAAATGGGTTTCCACTTCTAGGTTGAGACAGTCCAAGAGATTTGTGATTCAGGTCAGGTAGGCTAGTTCTGCTTGAGAATGGCTACTTGTTGGCCTATTTACGGCGCACTGTAGTATACAAAGATTTTATGATATTGATGATGAGACGTCAGAACATCTGATTTGCTACTGTTCCACCTTGGGAACTACCTGGCGCAAATTTTTCGGTAGGCAACTGATGAGTCCAACTTAAAGTCGGACAGACTTGTCAAAAAAAAAAAACAAATCTCTCACTAAATTAAATTTTGAGGTCACAAAATCGTACTTTATGAGCACACACGAATTTTTTTTTTGGCAAATCGTACGAATGATTAGGATACTGATGCACCGATTCAAGAGGCTGCAACGTTATTATCCTGTGTTTCAAATTCTTCTTACAGGCAATGTTTGCAGTTAAAGAATTTGTTTGTAAAACTTCAACGATAATTATTTAGGGCTCCCCTTTACGTATTTATATTCTTTCCTATATTCAATGAAATCCTTGATGCTTCTTTTCTATTTTCTTAAAATTTTTATCTTTAATAAACGCAAATATATACGTATAAGCTTTCAAAATATTAAACATTTCCAAAAACTGTTGCATACTTTAGGATGATACCACAATCATTTTAACAAAAGCCTACATCATGTGTGTGTTTAAATAAAGATGTGTAAACAGTTTTGCCAAGAAAAGAACTTCTGCTGCAATACAAAACTTGTATTAAATTACAATAGCAAAATAACTTTTTAATTAAAATCAAAAAAAAAAAAAAAAAAAAAAAAAAACCAAGAGATATTTTATGAATCTTAAGAGCTTGTTGCAACAAAAATTTAATAAATTAATTGTAACGACTTCCAATATCTCTACGCTGTTGCTTGAAGATATTTATTTGATTGCGACTGTCCAGTGTTCAATCTGGTATAAGCAAACCAAGGTCTTTTAAGTGATCACTGACATTCCCCAGTGCACTGATCATATATTGACTATTGTTTGGACCAAATCGTAGAGCAAGATCTTAAACATGTAAAACATGATTTTGATTGCAGTAATAAAAAAGATCCGGTTACTCATGAACCGTAGAGGTACGACTTAGCTTCAGACTTTCTCACATAGTGGTGCAGGTGTTTTTGAAGAAAAATGTTCTGTGACTGCTGCTTTCTTTAGGATTGGAGGCAGAAAGTATCTGAGAAGGGTAGATCTTTAATGTCCCCATTAAGTTTCTTTGACAGATTTAGTCAAATCAAATTAACCTAAGAATGTTTTGCATTTACTGGAAAGAAGATAGATAAATAGCGGATGTTTTTTTTTTAAAGCTAAACAAGTTTAAATTATAATAAAACAAAGAAGTATATTTTTAATATCAATGAAACTGACTTTATTGGATTGAAAATTTTATGACATTAATGTTTAAATATGATTTAGACCATCTGACCGCTACGGCTGGTGTACAATCTGGAACACCAAATTTCACAATCTTATCGAAGCATTAGCGGACGTATTTCACGAAAAACTCTTGGGATGTTGATTTCCAGGTGTTCAATTGTCTCTTGTTTATCGACGTAGACAAGTTTATCACAAGATCTTGATGGCCAATTGGTTTTTCTTCTTTGATCAAAAGTTTCTTTAGGTTAAGCAATTGTACTGCGCACTGTAAAGCTTGTGACTCGGTCCAGTTGGAACCACTGATGGGTTCTGTGGTACAATTGTACCACATTTGGTATAATCGAAACTTTTTTGGTACACTGGTATATTTCATCCATTTTTGGTACAGTTTAAATAAAAATTACCCTCGAAGGTTTAGTATTTTCTTTTCAATAATAAGAGTTTTAAAAACATATCCCCAGGCCTGCTATATTGGTTAATTCTGTTCATGATATTATACTTACATCCCTGCCGATAAAGTATCTAGTATTTAGCTAAAAATATACTGGTTGGCATTAACTTGAAAGTAGTTGAACTTTTAATTTTGTATATATCAAACTGTGGTATTTAACTTTGGGTTGTCGTAGGAGCCCAACTAGCTAATTTTAATGCATTTTTATAATAGTTAAAGACTAGTTGCTTTATTTACAGTATAAGGACTAATAAAAGCAAAAGTAAATTTTACAATTCCCCTCAATATTTTTTCATACTTAATTATTGTTTTTTAGAGTATGTATTTATTTTAGAATAATTCTAAGCTCTTGCCCCTGGAACCAAAGAGAAAGAATATTGTATTATTCATTTTTCTGGTACACTGTGTTTCAATTTTGTTGATTTCCCCCTTGTTTAGAGAACTAAGCAACTATGTAGCAGAATGCCCCGATATGGTTTTCGTCATCATTCTTCATTGAAGAATTTGATGTATTTACACATGACAGTCATATCTTGAAAGTGGCATATACGTTTTATCAGCACAAATTTCATAAAAAAAGTAATAGAATTTTATGAAAATTTACATGAAAGTGAAATTTCATTTTCAAGATGTCGTCAAAGGGAAAACTTCTATAAAAAATGTCTCTTCCTCTACTTTTATTGTTTTGCTTATTTCGAGTTTCAAATTAATATTTATTTTTTTTAATTTTCATAATATTTATACATTTTAGTTAGAATTATTATGTTCTTTATATTTAGTTGAAAATGTCAAATAATACTTTATATATACGCAAAAAAAAATTTTTCAATTGGCAACACTGCTTAGTAATTGTCATTTGCTCTCATGAAATTGCTTTCTTTAAATTTTCATTGAAAGCTAGCTGAAAGTTGGACTAAATGTAAAAAAATGTTAGTGTATTGCGACTTTCAAGAAATTACTTTCATGTGTAAATGCCATGTTACTAAATAATTTAAACAAAAAATATACGGGAATTTTCCTTCCCTTTATTTATTCTTTGAACATGCAAATAATTTTTCAAGTCTAAAACTAACCAAAACTACGCTTTTCTTCCCGTAGTGTCATCCAGTTAAACCTCATGTCGTTGGTGTCCATATGATGCAAAAGAAGCTGGCAATAATCAACCTATAACACTCGCCAATGACAGCGATAGCCTGGCCAACGTCGATTTTAAACAAATATGGAGCTACGACCCCGCCAACTTAAAATACGCGTCAAACAGTGAATTTTTGGGATGCAATGGACGCAATTTGGATCTCATGAGGATATGTATCCTCAAAATTTGACAGTTTTGCTTGTTGCAGTACAGATTTATCCATAAATGGGCCTCATCGCCGGAGATAAATTTTCGATGATAATTGGGGTCAGTTTAAAATTCTTTAAAATGTTGAAGTTGCATCACTTGCACATGTTGTTAAACTCTGTATGCGTCCATTGTAATTTGGCAAAACAGACTTAATAAATGTCAGCTAATTCGGCAGTTGTGGCTTCACCAATATAGTCGCTATAGCCTGTTCATATTGGAAGACCTTTTATAACTTCTTGGACTTTTTAAACACATTGAGTTATGGTATAACATAACTGGGACGAACGACGAACTTCGCATAGCACGGCGAATTCGTCGTCAAGAATTCATTGCGTTAATTCGTCAAATAAGACACTTTAAGTGCGTAAAAAAAAGGTGTTGATGTCATTAAGAATTGTTTTGAATTAATACAAAGAAAGACCTTGAACGGCAGATTATATGGACATTCGAATTTCTGAACGTCTTCTATTATTATTTGACTGCTATTCATTTTCTCTTCACCAATTTTTATTTAAATTTCTTTCTAAATAAATTTTAATAATATGTTTGTTTATAGTTATTTATCAAATCATAGTGTGACCATATTTTAACAAAAATAAAACTACTAGTCAAGGCGAATTCATTACAGGTGATCCTAAAAGGGCTGCTGTTAACTTTTTTTCTTTAGCTTTATAATTGTTGGATGTCAAAATTTTGTTTATTATCTTTGTTTCTGTTTTAATTTGTTTCGGTTTTTGACATTGTACAATGATTTTGCAAAACCAAATTGCTTGTGGTTTTTGTACGAGTTGTACTTGTTGTACTACCGAGATAACCTGGAATGAATTCGCCTTAGTACTAATAAAAAAATAGTTTAAAAAATATTATTGAATTTTGAATATTTGAATATTAATTGAATTTATATTTTACTAGCTTTTTACCGTTACTTCATTCACATGAAAACTAGAGCAAGATTTCAAGAAAATGGTTTATCCTTTAACAGAATTACAGAAATTTTATGCACTTTTCTACATCTATACTTATTTTTTGTTAAACCCAGCTAGCATAGGCTGTTTGTTGTCTTTTAATCTTGAAATGAACCTTTTGCGACTCTCTGTAAGAGTCATATAACAATTACTGAGCTACATAAATAAGAGCGTGTTTGATATATGAAAATTCTATTGCCAATACAATTTCAATAAAACAAACCGACCTAAGGATCTGTAAAATAAGATTTTCCGAGAGGGTGGTGTTGATTTCGCGACCCTAAGGCTTGTTTCATATAAATTGTATGAAAATTATAAGTTTTGACATGAAAAACACGCTTGATGCCCTTAATTAGGTAGCTCAGTTATACGGCTGATCATTTCACGATTTGTAAAATAACAACTACGTGAGTCTTATACGACTCTTGGCATGCTTTTTGAAAGGTTCGTTAGATAATCTCTAAATAAATCATAAACGATTCCCTTTATAATTAATATAAGAGTCTTTTGCTGTGTTATGGAAGAATCTCTTATACGAATCAGCATGTGTAACAGCTTCTCCCGTGCGAGGAATCGTCTACAATTAAAAAATGAGCTCGTCGACGATCAAAAACACTCTTCATGAGATTCCCAGCAGACTCCTAGACGATTGAAAATGCTAGCCGGGAATATTCAAACAACACATTCATATGTATACGTTTTGATCACTCTATAATCTCCCAGCTAGCATTTTCAATCGTGTAAGAGTCTACTGAATCAGCGAGGAGTAACTGTTACACAAGCTGATTCCTCTGTGAGATACTTCTACAACACAACGAAAAACACTTATATTATTCGTAGAAGGAATCGTTTACGATGTGTGTAAAGATTATCTAACGAGTTTTTCAGAAAGCATGTGAGGAATCGTATGAGACTCATGTAGGGATTCTCTTACAACTCGCGAAATGCTCAGCCGTATAACTGAGCTACTTTAATAAAAACGTCAAACGCCTTTTTCATGTCAACACATCTCATTTTCATACAATTTATACGAAATTAAATCGCGAATTCAACTCCACCCGGTTGGAAAATCTTATTTGGCCCATTAGGTCAGAATTTTCATGTTTAAAAAAAACGCCCTTATTTAGGTATCTCAATAACTGTTATATGACTTATACAGAGAGTCGCAAAAGGTTCATTCCAAGATTAAAAGACGATCGTGTCAGAAAATTTATAAAAAATTAATAAAAAATGTAAAAGTTTTTGTTATTTTTACTCGCCAGATAATCATCAGAAGATTCTTTTAGGAGTTGTATATTAAACATAATCGCCTAGCAAACAGTATATGCTAGCTGGGCTTGAGAAACCGAGATTCAACTGTCTGTTTAAAGTGTGTGAAAGAGTACCAAGAGTACCAGCTTTCCTAATTTTAGACCCCCAGAAAATACACCGTATGTAAATGTAGGCTATAATCTGTATGTATATATATCAAAGTTAACGAAAAGTGAAAAAGTATGAATTTAATCGGGGTTTTACCCCTTAAAAAGTACCAATTTTATCGCTTCGAAAGTACCCTATATTTTAATCCTGACCAAATGCCATCTGCATGCAAAAGTTATCAAAAAGGAATAAGTACCAAAATTTCTCCCGAATTTTCCTCTTTAAAAGTATCCTTTATTTAAATTTGGGCTATATGATATCAGTCTTCCAAAATTCATCCAAATCCTTTAAGCGGGTTTCAAAAAAACATCTAGTATCCAAATATATAAACCTTCACATCAGTGTTCGTCCCAGTTATACTTCTAGCATTATCTGAACAATTGTTGCAGTGGAATTTTATCGTTTTTAATGGGTTTGCTCCTTTCATATTCGCCATGTACACATTTATGTATATACAAATAAAAAGTTCTTGATAGTCATTACTGCTTTAACAGCCAGATGGGACTTTTTAATGTAGGGTACAAAATAAGAACAATAGTCAAATTTCAAACAGAAACTCATAAGCGTTACGCTCAAATGAATAAAAATATTTTAAAAGCAATAAAAATAAATAAAAACATTAAAAGTAATAAATTATTTCTTTTTTTTTTGGAATTTATGCTCCAACAACAGAAGTGTAAAACAAAACACCACGGCAAACAAGAAAATTAATAAAAAAAATGAAAATAATTGCTTAATTGCAAAACACTGAAATGTCTCGTTTACAATTGTTAACAACTTTAAATTGAAATAATTTTTTTTTTTTTTTTGTAAAAATTCGAGTCCTGTAAAACAATAATGTCTCTAGAGATGAAATATGGTTTCAAATGAAGAAACTTTGTAGTTGGTTTTGGGGGGCGGAGGTGGTAAAAAAAGACATATTTTTCTCTCACGGAATTAACAAAATTATTTTACTAAATTTACATTAAATAAGGTAAAAGAAAAGTGAAAAAAAAATTTTAAATAATCTAACAAGGTGATAAATCTTAACATACAACAACAAGTCGTATGATGTGTCTTTCTTAAGGTGTTGTTGGTTTGGATTTTCCCGTGGTACTGAGGTAGGGGGTTGACGCCTTGTTGCCTTTATGGATGGTATTTTAATTTTCCAAAGTTTTGTTTTATCTTTTTTACTTTTCTACTTAGATCTGCCACATAATGTTAATTTTATTGTCATTGTGTGTTGTTTTTGTAGTTGTAATTTTTTTCTCTTTACATATGAAATATTTTTATAATGAATGAGGGAGGGTTGGTGGAAAAATGTGCTTGTGTGTTGAGGGCATAGAATAAAAATTGTAATTAAATACTAAAAACTAGCATCATCACCAGAATTTCATAATTATACACGACTGCATGTCGTCAAGACTTAATACTTACTTGTGCTCTTTTTACCATTTCGTCTTAGCAAACTTCTTTAGGATGTGGTTGGTAACTGACAAAATGTACGAGCAACCAACCCCTTTCACCAACAGTAGATGGATTTACTATTGTTATTTTTGTAAAATTCGAAAGAAAGAAAAAATGGAAAACGCACTGTGGAACAGTTTACGATTTAAATTTAATGAATTTGTGTTCAATTTCTTAAAATAATATAAATTAAACTTTTATAAAGGGTTACGTCAGGTGGCAGGTCAGAAAGACCCCGCATAGACCATGTGGGTCCCTGGCGCACAGTGCCATAGGCAAAACTAAAGATTAATAAAGTGCTTAGATTATTCAAGTTATATATATATTAGTAAAGCTAACAAAGTCTGTTAAGTAGAATTCGTTATTTTCCCTTTTTATTTAACGTGGAGGGCACCAAAGTCTCAAAAATTTTTGGGCTAAGCTGTTAAATAAAAAAACGACGTTTACTTGTTTTACTAAAAAAATTGCTAAAAATTCATTTCTTAATATATTCTTTTCAGACTTAGTAGTTTTTTTTTACCAATAAACGCATAAAAAAGCAAATAATTGTTGGTAAACAATATTACTGAGAAAAAATTTTGTATTATCGTAAACTTTGAGATTTTTTATTGGGACTTCCCGAAATTGCTAAAGTTTGGTAGAGTATAATCAACAAATTTTTCAGAGTACCTAAATTGTTATTTAAGAGTTTATTACTTTTTGAATCACTTTAACAGAATCTGCAAAGAAGTCCTAGAATTTTTTGCCGGAAATATAGGCTGTGTTCCCAAACATCATAATACTTTGCAGCACAAGTCAAAAATGCATCATCAAGTTTCACGATGAACAGTTTTGTTATTATGTATGCATCGAATACTTTTTTGGTGCACTTTGGGACAAATAACATTGTAATAATTCACACGGTTGCATTGTAGCATGCAGTTTAAAAAGAAAGTTGTTTTGCAACCGACGTTTTGGAACTCAGCCATAATAATAGATTTACTTTCTTAAGTCATCTTTCCTAAGTTACAAAAAAAATTATACAGAGGTAAGTTTATGGTACGGCCAAAATTGAAAAATATTTATCAATATTGTCTTTCTTCGTTACTATAAAAAATTAACTAAATTGAAAGTAATCAAATTTTTTTTTTTTTTGGTCCACCCTTATATCTCACAAAGTTGGACGATACTGAAAAGATATATAAAAAAAATAGTAATTTTTGATTTAGATACAACGTTAGGAGGTCTATCGACCGTTTAGAAAGAAATTTACGATTTTCTGCCGGAAACTGGAAATTTTGTATTTTTTACACACTCAGAAAACAGATAAATTACACAGGAGTGTGATGTAAAAGTTTTTTACATAATTTCTTATAAAGCATGTAGATGTTGGTAAATATGTTGCAAATATAAACTTCGTTTAAATAAACCACATCACATATATCACATAACGGTACATTTTTGTTTTTCGATTTATAAATCTCTTTCAGAAGCCAACCAGAGTCAAATGCTGCTTCAAGTAAAATAAATTATATCTTGCTTTAAATGGTGCTAAATTGCGCGTCGAATAGTGGCTAATTGGATAAAAAATACCTGATTTATAGTGGATCAACGCTAAGATTTTATGAAAGTTTTTATTGTTTATTGTCACTTCGGAAGATGTTTTGTACCACAGTTAATAACAGGATCCATCCACATTTTAAGCCATGTTGGAGTGAAATCGGATGGAAGCTAAAAATTATATAATAAGAAAACAAAAGCAATAGCATTTAACTTAAATTTTACTTGGTACCACCATCATAAATTTACAACTGATCTATAACGCATTAGTTTAGAATTACTTATAAATTTCTAGTGCATTTTAATCATCAATGCAGGTAAAACATAGTTAAAAAAAAAGGATATATAGGAGGTTGGCATGCCCTTGCATCGAAATCAGCAAAATTTGCAACAACGCTAAAATGTGAAATGTTACAGACAGATACTACTTTTTGCTACATTCCTAGATAAATTGTGGCTAAAAATCATATTTTTCGATTCAGGATGTATAGGAGGTAGGCAAATCCTTACAGCGATTTTTCTCAAACTTACAATTTTTCTAAGCTTAGACATTAAGTATCAGTATACTTAATTTCGTCATTCTGCGATAAGAACTCTAGTTTTGCCGATTCTGGGGACAGAGAACTATGTGACGTCCCCACAAAATACGATAGCCCCTAACTGAAAACGTTAGTTTGATGTGATGATACCCAGAGTACTCCACACCCTCTTGGCGATTGCTAGGAGTGTCAATAGTGCAATTCCAGAGATTTCCCCAAATCACTTTAAGACTTTGGTCAGTTTCCCCGCTATTTTGGCGTAAAATACATCTCGTGGTCTTTTAGAATTTTCTTGGTTTCTGGGTAATCATCTTTATTTACACAGAAAAAAAGTGTTTTATCAATTAAAAAAATGGCTTAAAAAGTTTTTAAATTTAATTAATGTGATAATTGAATCAATTATTTTTTTAGTTGAAAGAAAATTAAAAATTTAATTTTTATTTAATTAACATTTTAGTTGTTTTGAAATAAATTTTCAATTAAAATTTTAATTAAATATCAAAAAATCTTAATTGACTTTTTTCGTTTAAAATAAAATAATTTAAACATGTGGAATTATTGTTGGGAATTTTCAATATTTAATGAAATAAATTAACATTGTTTGAAATGGCAAAGGTTTTTGATCATTTTTTTCATTAAAATTAAAAATATCATTTATTGAAAATAAAAAATTAACACAATTTTAAAATTTTTAGTAATCAATATAATCATTTTGGTAATAGGTGCAGATATTATGAATTTGGTATAAATTTGGTGATTGGAGAAATTTAATAATTTTTTCTGTGTATGTATATAATTTTGTCATTCCGTTTATTATTTTTACAATATGGATGTTAGACCATATAGATTATATATATTCTTGATCCTTTGAAAAGAGAAGTTCATTTCACAATTTCCGTCCGGCTGTCGGTTAATATCAAGTTTGCGAAGCCACTGCACAACGTTATTCTATGTATGAGATATCTATCGATCCGTTATGCCAAATCGGTTTATAAATTGCTAAGAAATGAGAAAAAATATACAAGACAGAGCCAAAACATCCATTTCCATAAAAATTGTAGGGATCCATTGTGACATGTGGATACTTATTATGTATATGGGCATTTCCAGCGATAAAAAATTTTAAATACTTGCTGGCGTTACGCTACAAGCAGTAGAATTTTCGCTTAAAATGCCCATATCCAAAGATCGGAAATTTTCAACAAAAAATATCCCCAAAATTCATATTTCAAGGTGTTTTAAAAAACTACCTATTTCCGAGAATTAAAGAAAGATCTTCCCGAGCCGAAATTTTAAAACCCATGTTAATTGCAAATTTTTTCCAAAACACGATATTAATCTGTCGAGTTGCTGAAATAATATGAAATTAAATATTTCCAAAATTCTACAAAAATGTGCGAAAAAACATAAAAATTTTCATTGCTTTAAGCCTGGTACTCTGTTCAAAATTTACGTGATATGCTGCCAAAACCCGTATGCAAAAAAATTTGTGCGGAATATCTATGAAATAGTGTTGATAGAGTTGCATTTTGTTCATGTTGTGATAAAGTTACGAAATGTTGCTGGCAACATTTTTTTCGAACTGAGAAAAATAATAAGAAAAAAAACTATTTTATGTGAGATGTGTTATTATAAACCAAATAAATATTGGAATTAAGGGAAATTATATTTTAGTCTGCCTGTTGGTCCTGTTTTTTCGTCCAATATTTGACAAGTTAAAAAAGAAAAAATAAATTTATATAATACAACCGGTACAGTTTTTCTTTTATATTTACTTTATTTTTTTTTACTGCCTGGCGCGCAATGTCGACAAGAACATTTCCTTTGTATTTTTATATTTGGGAGATTCACAAGGTCTGCTATCAATCCAGATCGTCATAATGTCCCATATAATATTTTACAATTGCTTGATAAAAATATTGTTTTTTTCCAAACAAAATAAAACTATAATGTGTTCATTGATTCGTCATAACTGTACAGTAGAAATCTAAATTATAAGCGGTTTCCCACAGCAGTCATATATATTTCTTGTAATTATTTAAGACATATGACTTTACAACTTTATGACTACCTTGTGAATCCCCGAAATGAAAACTAAACCAAATTTTAGTTTTTTATTATTGTTTTCAATATAAATATACGAAAGAAATGTACTTGTCGACATTATGGGCCAGGCAGTGCCGAATCTATGATTCCCTCCAACGACATTTCGAATATTTCAGGAGTGCGATCTGTATGATATCTATACATTATTAATTAATCTTAATAAAAATGGACGTTTTCGCTTTAGACCTTTATTAAAATGTTTACCGACAATCGCGAAGTTTTATGTATTTCTTTGTAGAAATTTGAACTAGATTGAGTAAAATATCATGATTCGTAACAGTTTTAGACGAACTAAAACGATTTTTGAAGAGGAATTTATATTGGACCCACGGTAAATTGTGGATCAATCATCCCAAAATTCTGTAGAGTAATTTCTGGTGTTAAAAAACAAAAATTAGAATATATTTCAATACAGCCGTGAAATTAGTTTTAGCGATTAACGTGAATTTAAGAAGGCTGCCTAATATGGGATCTTAGGTAAATTATGGACCGTTTATTACAAAATTGCATGACATTTTTTATGGTTATATGAAGTTAAATTGGAACAAATTTTACCGCAATATCTACATCTGCTGCGGTTTTAGGCGTATTTAGTAGGGTATTCATTTAATCGGGCTTTTGCTTTAATCGGTCAATCGCTCGATTTATTAACCGAGGTTTTGGTTCAATCAGGTAATAATCGGTTAATTTTGTAATGGATCGGTTAACCGATTAATAAAGTTTTTTTTATAAATTAATTAATTTCAATAAATAAAAATGCATAAATTATTTATTACTTGGAGTTTATTAGTAAAAAAAAAAAAACAAAAACATAAGAAAAATAACAATTCTTGAATTAAAACGAGCAAACAATAAAATAATTTATAAATATGTAAAACTTTGTTCACACCTATTAAATATTTGACGTCGTACGCATAACCACTAGTTTTATTAAAAAATTGTTTGATTTTGCAAAACGTTTGATGGATCAAACATCAATTAATAGTTTCTTAATCGAATTATACAATTATCTTCTTACAAATTAAAGAGAAGGAAGTCAATAAAAATTGTTAAAACTAAAGATAAAGTTTAATCAATTTGATGGTCATGCTTTTTTTGTATTTTTTCGTTTGTTAGGTCTGAACTCTTAATACATAATTTTTAATTAATAAATTATGTAGGAGTTGAAAAATAATTTGTAAGATATTTTTATTTGGCCATTCAATAGTTTAAGGACACCTTAAAAAAATAATGTTTTAGAAAAATTGTTTGGTTTAAATGTTTAGGAATTAAGCGATTCTCTTCTTTAATTTTGATAAAACTTGACTTCATTTATCGTGAATACAGAATATCTAATTTATCAGTCCTTTTCCTAGATTTCTCTTAACTTATAAAATCTTCCATTATGCCATTAGAGTCCTGCTTTAATTTATTTTTAAATTTTTAACTCTTCTAAATGTTTCGGTTAATTCTCTTCAAAGATTGATATTAGAAAATATGAGAAGAAACAAATAACTAAGCAGATACATATAAAAAGTGCGTGAAACAAAAAGCTGTTGCCAGCACACACTTATTAAAAATGTAGATCACTGAACACCTTCCTTGTTTGTATAAAAAATTGTATTCTTAACACATACCTTTTGTATATGAGACGAAACAAATATTTAAAAAATCAAAATAATATGTTTTAATACTACAAAAAATTTAAAATATTGTTACGTCGGGTAATTGGTTAATCGACTGAAATTAGTCGGCTTAATCGTTAATCGAAAATAGCCAATTTTAAATTAACCGATCAGTTAATCGGGTAGTAATTAATTAATTAAAACCGAATGAACACACTAGTATTTTGTTAATATCCCAGAGTTGGCTTTATATGGGGCCTACTGTAAATTATGGACCAATCATCACGAAGTTTATTAGTATTGTTTCTAGTCCTAGAAAACTGTGAAGTACTACATTTTATTATGATAGTATTATATATTACGGTTTTAGGCGTACAAAACTGTTTTCCGGGAGTAGGGTTTATATGGGGCCTAGGGTAGATTGTGGAGTGATTCTAATGAAATTTGAGAGTGTGATGTCTAGTCGTATAAAATGAATTTCTGCAAAATGCAATACTAAACCATTTTTGTTAGGTTTTGTAATAAAATTATTAATTTTTTTAGGATGATGGTTACACAATTTGATATAGCTCTGCTCTGATCCTACTAAACCGATGTTGCTGGATTTCACTTCCAAACTGCTTAGGATAATTCCAAGCAATTTAACACCAAGTTTGTTCTTTTCTTTTGAGGCTTTTAAAAGTGAGCGTGTTTTCAACAGAAGCACAGACGGACAGACAGATGGACATGTCTAACTCGACTTAGAATTACTTAAGGACCCACAATATATATACTTCATGGGGTCTAAGATGTATAATAAAAAATAATGACAAACTTAGTATACCCTTATTCACCACTAGTTGTGGTGGAGGGTATAAAAAATACTTTTTAGTAAAATACGTATGGGTTTTTGTTTACAAACGCAAAACAATGTTGCATACTTTAAAGGATTAAAAACGTCAAATTTTGGAAACTCACGAGACAGAAAACAGTGATACATGTAAATTTTTTCGTATGAAATATTGAATACTGTTCAACATTTTCAACAATTTGAACGGAGTACCAGGCTTTAGTATGCAATTTTTTTTGGTATGCAGTTTTGTTGCAGGGTGACCCGCAACAAAACTATTGTAACCAACAATTTTTAAACATAATGGTTACTTTAATCATATTATTGTAACCGGTAACCTTATTATGGTTAAATTAGTTCTCTATCATAAAGCTACAACCATATTATGGTGGCCTCCAAACATGTTATGTTCAATAAACATCTGCATGACTCTTAATAATGATGTTCATGAAACCTTCATTATAATTTTGTATTCGCTTCGTTTAGATTCTGTAAGACGAGGAATAAGTTCGGGCACTTTGTGTTAACGATATGTAACAAAAAGTGTTCACTAGTGGCATGAATAAAACAACAGTTTTTTCAGCAATCTCAATTTTACTCGAACATGATCTTCAGTGCATGAACATGTCAATATGCTTAAGAATGAAGTTGTTCATGCAGCCCTTTAATGTTTATGTATAACAATAATTTTTTTACTAATAGTGATTTGGTATTTCATTAACCATAATATGTTGGTCCTCCAAAAAAGCATTGGATTAATGGTGTTTTCTTTCCTAAAAAAAAATAATATATTTATCAGGTTACACGCACCCTAAGGTGGTTCGAAAAAGAAGTTGAGCCAAAAGTCATCGATAAAAAATTTCATTCTGAATGATGCAATTTTTTTTGTTTTGTATGTTGATATACCTGGTTTAATGTAATATGTATGTGTAAAAGAAAAATGGGGCGTACTTTTGAGTGTGGCATAACAGTGAACATAGACATACTAAGTATAAGAAGGGCTTCCATGCAACGTGCAAAAAATTGGACATTAGGGGGAAAGGATCCGAGATGGAATAAGTTGCGACTTGAATACGATGTCGAATTAAAAATTCCCCAAAGACAAAAATTGAGCCATGAAATAGGATATGCAATATGTTTAGATCGAACTTCAAATGGCGACGCAGTTTACAAAAAACTAAAATGGCGGTATCCAGAGGCGGGGCAAAAAATAAAAAAAATTTATTTCTGCAATTTTTTTCAACTAATCTTTAATCCTATGGGGTGGCTAGCTCAACTTTTTTTTGTATTGGGACCGAACGCACCCTTACAAAGTGATACATTTTTTTAAATTACACTGGAACAAAATAATATCAACGTTTTGCGCTCAGCACTAACGTGTATTTCGCGTTTCAAATATTGAACGCAAAGTTTGTACTAATAAGCGACATTTACCACGGTTGTAGCGGTTTTCAACATTAAATTTTCTTTGAATTCGAAAAAGCGTTAACGACACTGATTTTTTATAATTAAAGTCAGCTGCTGTAAAAACTATTCCAAAATTTCTTTTAAACAAAAAGATTTTATATCCATCACAATATAACCAAAAATCGCAATATAACACCAATTGGGCGCAAACACAAAAAAAAAAAAAAAACAAAACAGTATGAAGGGTGGGCCATTTAAAATTTTAAATTGGAACTACCGATTACTTTGTCCTTGGAAAGTAGAACAACATTTGCAAAATGGGCCACTATACGCTCGAACAAAATTAAGAAATATTAAAAACTTACTACTATAGAAGTGAGTCTTTAACGTAAACTGTAAGAAATTTACGTGGAGAATTTTCGAGAAGAGATCGGCCTTCAGTTTAGTTAGTGCATCAAATCATGAAGCGAGTTCATAAAAATGTATCGTTATTGGACAAACCAAATCATGCACGTTCTCGTCCAGTGCGTTCAATCGAAAACTTTTCTGCTGTGGCTGAGAATATCCAAGAACATGCATCAACATCAACTCTTCCTCGTTCTCAGGAACTTAACATTTCTCGCACTTCTTTGAAAAGAATTTTGCATAAAGACCTCGGTTTGAAGGCCAACAAAGTTCAATTGGTCCAACTGAAGCCTCATGACCATTCGATGCATTGTCGCTTCGCCCCAATAGGCTGAATAATGTTTGGCAGGAGACGAAGAATTTGACCGAAAAATCGTGTTTTCAGATGAAGCTCATTTTCATCTCGGTGGTTATGTCAATTGCCGCATACACGTGACTATTGAGAAGCCAATGCATCCAGAACGAGTCACTGTTTGGTGTGAATTTGGGGCTGGTGGCATCATTGGTCCATTTTTCTTCGAAAATGAGCAAGTAGCCGCCATTACCATCAACGTTGAGCATTTTCGTGCTATGCTCAACGAAATTTTGTTTCCAAAAATTCAAGAGAACGACATGGACGACATTTGGTTTCAACAACACACACGATATGTGGCCCCGTGTTGACGCCAACGCAAACATCGATACTTTACGCACTGTTGTGAGCATGTAGTTAAATAAAACGAACAAAAATCAATCAAAAACTCTATTTCGAATTTGCTTTTTGTTGTTACGCCCTGTTTCATTTTAGGTGACGACATATTTAAAATCTAATGTCTTTCATTTTCTTGTAGCTCTTAATAGCACACTGTAATTAAATATCTGATTTTTCCTTTTTCCTATAAAATATTCTTTGAAACGTAACCACAATTTCTTATAAGAAAATTTTATTTTTATATGCTGTTCCTTCGAATGAAATTATAATTTTTTATTTAGCCCGAAAGAAACAAACATCTTATTATTTTCCAGAATTTCTTTAACACCCACTGCCTAGAGTGGGTTTTAAATTTCTCAATCGCCTGCAAGGAAGTCTGAAAGGGGAAAAAGAAAAATAATTTTCTTATTATTTCGTCTGTTGCCAGTTAAACAGTTTATGACTGTACAACTCCAGAAAATTTTATATTACGTTGATGGTAATGATGACGATGGCGTCGAGTATAAAATATATTGAGGAGAAGGTGGAGTAGAGGTGAAACAAAATGATGTGCTTGTGTCTTAATCCTTTTTCCATTATTATTTTCATAATTCTTATTTACATGTTGTTTGGTTTTGTTTTTTTTAGCTGCAATTAAAAAAACTCACGTTCTTTTTTTGCTTGTTTTTTGCCACCACAGCCTAAAAGTATGCTTGCCATTTACTTTTATAGAGTGTGAGAGTGTATGTATGAGAGCAAGTGTATATTTTTATATTTTTGGAGTTGCCTTGATTTTTATTTTACGGTTTCTTGTTGTTTTCTTTCGAATTATTGTTGTTGATGTTGTTTATTATTAGGATTTTCTTATTTTAGTTGTTTTTTTTTTATTTTTTTTTACCATATTTAATTTTTACTCTTTTTTTGAACCTCTTTGTGCAGTGTTTTTACGAAAATTATTGTTACATCTTAGTTAAAGTTATGTGGGTATGTACAGTATGAGTTTTTGTGTTGCACTATGGGTTATTTATTACATCCACGCTAAGCAAGTGGAGAGGTTATTATGCGGTAATCATATGTGCAGCACTAAAAAAATATTTGTACTTTTATACTATACTAAAGTAAGCCGATCGACTTGGAATCAGTTTCTGAATCAATCTAAAGATTTCTGTCCGTCCGGCTGGCTGATTGTCTATCCATGTTATCTTGTACGTAAAGTGCAGGTCGCAATTTTGAAGATAATTCGATGAAATTTGGTACATACTTTTCAATTATCATAAGGACAAACCCGGTCGAAATCAGTCCAAAATTTAACACGGACCACGCACAAACTTCTTTCCGAAATAGCCTTTGTGGCCATTAACTATCTTCTATTGTTGTTATTAAGATTAAATTTGGCTCAAACTGATTTTATTGAAATCTTAATTATCTAACCAAATGGAATCGGTCCATATTTGATCATAGCTTCCATACAAACCCAATGATCCATTGTGATACCATGGAGTTCCACTAAACAGAATCCAAGTCGCAGAACCAACCCCAAGTACTAACGAAGTTTTAAATTCGCTCCAGTTGAACGACAGAGATACGTACCGCCCGTCAAAGGTAGCGGATCCCATTTCGGTCAATCGTGTTCTCGCCAGTACAGGACAGTGACTGATAAGGTATTCTACGTTCTCCTCCTCATTTTCGCCCAGACGCTGTTCATGTCTGTTATGTATAAAACAGTATACCGTGACAACAAATACCAAATGTCCTCTAACTTTCGTGAGAACTTCTCGCATCGAAAACATGTGAAACAAAATATTGCATCGTTTCTCGAAAAGTGAGAAAAAAGTGTTTCTGTACCTCATGACGAAAACTATCGAAAGAGACTACGTTGTTACGTTATAAATGTCATAATATTCCACTCGAAGCCAATGTAATATAGCAGATGTTGAGAACGCCATTCACACATGTCGTTGACGGCGACTAAAATTGACTAAAATTTTACAATTTTCAACGACAGCGGCGACTATATTAATTAATGTAACATGCGGCTTTAATGTTTGTTGTTTACAAAATTGCTTTGAAGATATTCGTATATTTTTCAAAAATGTTAAAAGCAAAATAATTCAACAATGAAAAAATCTGCCAAGAATGGCATTTTGGTTTCATTTCTCACATTTCAATCAAAAAGTTTCTCGATGTGGGAGGTACAAAACATGGTCACTGGTCATCAATAGTAAATACATGGTTCGCCCGCCATTCATTCGGGGGCACAATTGCTAGGCAATCCTATACCCAGTGTTCACGTCCCATCTCTCGTTAGCAATATCGATAGTAGTTCGCCGAAATTTACGTTTGCAGCAGAGCAGAGGCATTCATTGAAACCCGATTGGTAGTGCCAACTAATCTGTTCCAATGTTCAACAATTTATCCCTGTGCCCTTAAACCGATATTATCTCAATATCAAACTGCTCAGCCATCTCGTTTTGAGTTGAGTGGCAGTCAAAGGCTGTTTTCGTTCTCAAGAGAGCGAATATTAGCCCATAACCGCGACACGGTTATGCCCTGCAGTGTGCGCAGCTATTTTCACGCCACTACTGGGCACATTTGAGGTGAATTGCTGAGTTTGTCGTCATCGTTTTCCCCACCAAATCCAAGGGTGGTAGATGATGCACTAATATACAGTGCATCGGTAGGAGTGGTGCGCAGAGCCCCTGTAGTGCATAGCGAGGCAATTTTATGCATCTCCCTTAGACTTCCCAAGTGGTTCGTCTAAATTCCGTGGACTATTCTTGGGGTTAATCCCCACTTTTAATCAATAGCCATGTTGCAGGAGTAGAGAGCAACGGTGGCCTTCCCAAATCGCTCCGTAACATTCGTCCGGAATGATCCCCAGACCCTTCTTGCTTTTCGCCAATTCTATCTCGGTGTACGATGTTAATATAAAGATAATATTCGGCAGAATAACTCTTAATAATCTTAACCTTAAACATAATTTTGTTTTGCCGGGTCCAAAGGCATACAATGGTGTAGGATATCAAGTGGACGGGCTTGACCGACTATGCTTATTTAATTGTTTATATAGGAAAAATTATACATACCTAAATAATTCGAGACCCCTTCAGACATATTATTCGATAAATAAAAAACCTTTAGAATGTCCTTATTAAATTTGTTAATTTCGCCCATAGTGCATTATTTAAAAACTCTTATAACACTAAATTATTATTTTATTACCAAAAAAAAAAAAAAAAAAAAATAAGTAGTTGCTTTTGCTATTTCAGATGATGATGCTGGTGCTGTTGTTGGCAAAAATCTTCAAGAAAAGGGTTGTTTGTTTAATTTTTTCTGTCAGGGCATGTGAAAATTACAAACAAAAATAATGTTCCAGAATTTTAATTAAAAAGTATTTATGAATTTCTTAAAAATACACATACATAAATGCATTGGAAAAAGTTTTATGGAAATTTTAAACAAAAGAAAAATTAATAAAAAAAAAATATTTACTGTGAGTTAAATAAATAAAATGAAACAATCATTTTGTGAGTATTTTTATATTTATTTTTATTTTTAAATACTTTTTGCTCATGAAACTTTCTGAAATTTTAACATCAAAGGATATTTTTTTGTGTGAGTTTTGGCAAACAAACTCCTGTTAGCCACGTGTTGTTGTTGTTTTTTTTTTTTTTGTTTTTTGTTTTTCGCCCCACATATTCCCGTAAAGAGTTTGTCTGTGTGTTGGGCGTGAAACAAGTGGTTTTGACACCTTTAAAGGTCATCGTTTCACATGTTGAAACGGCTTTGTTGGTGTTTTTATTATCCTGTCACATTTTTTTTGGTCAAATTTTGAGTCTCTTTGTTATTTTTACCACTTTAAATATTATTTTGTTTGGTGTTAAAATGTGATTTTGAAATAATTTTTTACGAGTTTAAAAAAATTGATTTCTAAAAGGGGGTTTTAATTTTGAAGGTTGTGGTCAAAATAATTTTAAGTGATTTTTTGGAAAATGGTTAATGTTATTAAATAAATATGTATCTCAATTTTGATTAAACTTTCGATATAGCCAATATAGGGTTGTTAGTGAGTTGGAGAGTTTTAAGTTAAACTTTGCGTTTTCTTTTCTCTCGGTAAGCTTTGTGCTCAAGGTAAAGGCAGGGCTACCAGATAAATTTGATGATATTTCAGCATTTTATGGGGAAAAATTTCAAATTTTAAGTAACTTTTATTCAAACAAAAAAAAATCTGTACCCATGTTCTGTAACTCCCGCGGCGAGAAACTTTTCGATTGAAATGTGAGAAATTAAACAAAAATGCCATAAATTTAAACAAACAGATGTTTTTCTCACTTAACTGCGTCTGTACCATTTTTGGCGAGTAATAACTGTCACGTAAGGAAATTTCTCGCCAATATACTGAAAAAGTGTGTCTGTAAAATTTTTTTGACAAAGTTCCCGCTTTGAACTGTAACGCATAAAAACGGGGTGAGAAAAAATTTTACCACTAAAAAATAAATTAAAAAATGCAAAATGCAATGAATATTAACACTGAAGAGATAAGTATTTTTTTTTTGTGTCAGATTTTTTCATAGTTTAATTATATTGCTTTTAACATTTTTGAAAAATATACGAATGTTTTCAGAGCAATTTTGTAATCAACAAACCTTAAAGCCGCACTTTACATTTTTTGATATAGCCGGCGGTTGTATTTTTGCCGCCGTCGTTGAAAATTTTTCAATTTAAGTCAAATTATCTCTTTTGATAGTTTTCGACATGAGTTACAGAAACACTTTTTTCTCACTTTTCGAGAAACGATGGAATATTTTGTTTCACATGTTTTCGATGCGAGAAGTTCTCAAAGTTACAGAACATGGGTACTGATCTGTTTTGTAGATAATTTAAAAATCTGGTAATTTCGTTGTTTTATAAACATAGATACATAGTTGGGTGCCCCGGTAGGCTAGATGGTAGTTACCCAGCAACAACTTACATTGCAAAGTATTGAGTTAAAAAGCTAATATAACTACTCTTCACTACTTATACATTGGCATTTTAACTCATTATTTTAACACGGTCATGATGTCATTGGAGGCAAATACTTACCATCCTCGCTTACAAATATTGAGTTAAATGAGTCATTACCACGTTTGCTTACAATTAGACACTATACATTGTTATCAACAAAACTGAATTTGTCAAACAAATTGTGTCTTTAATTTAATTTGCTTTCTAATGGCAAATTTTACTACCCTGCGTCAAGGACATATTCATACCCAATAAACCAGAGAACGATATGATTTCAAAAACGATGTGATATTTTCATGGATAACGATATTATAGGGAAAGATACAATTAAAATACTATCGTTTATGACACAAGATTGATATCATATATTATAATTTATATTACATAGACGATATCGTTATAATATCGTTTGGTTGATTTATAGTGTAGTTTTTATTCAAAATTTTAATTTTAAAATACAAATCAAAATCAATTAAGTATATACATTTTCATATTCAGATTCATATCTGAAATAAAAAAAACAAATTGTAATAAGAAATATGTATTTAAAATCAATTTGTATTCGATTTCAATAAATAAAACCTTAAATCAGATTATATGTCAACCATTACTTAACTTCTTCTATGTAATGTATATGGTATGAAGAAGTCATTGAAAAGTAAGCTGTTCAGTAATTTCAAGTCATTACCTAGTTTTTGCTGGGTAGCTAGTCCATTACTGCCGGGACTGCGGGTTTGATTCACGCCAGAGACTCTGGTCTCCTGCAGACACGCGAATATCTTCGCGGGATAAGCATATGGTTGAAAACTCATTTCTAACAAAGTCGGATATAAAGATTTTTAAGGTTGATTTCTAGACTCCGGTTGAATGCTCGAATTCGTGTTGGAGTACAGCAACAGCTTATATTCGGTATGTTTGCCGCATGGCAAATTTTAGTCTTATTTGAAACTGTAACATTTGCTTGTTATCAATCTGATTAAAGGCAATATTTGCTCGGAGTTCCTGCTAAAAAGTTTATTTTTTAATGTTCCCCGACGCCATTCACGTTATTACCAGCCATTATCAATTGAATACTTTCAACAAAATTATGCAAATGCCGACCCTGTTCGTAGAATATGTGTAAATTTTAATGATCTGTACAGTATTATTGATATAACTTTGGATATTAACACTATCAAACACACTTTAATTTTATATTTAAATAGATGTTGTTAAATTTACTTGTAAAATATTTTTATTATGTAATTTTTTTCTGAAAGGAGTTAATCCATAGACTAATAAATAAATAAATAAATAAATAACTTTAGTGTTTTTCATACACCCATAGAGAAAGAAAATTGTTCAAATTGTACAAGAAAAAAAGGAAAAACGTAGAAAAGGTTTAATATTACGAAACGCGCATAACTCAGCACTTTATTTAGAAGCAATGGAACAGCATGAAAATATTGTTGATTAAGGAATAATAATTTTTTACTCAACCTTTAAGTTCCAGAAACTGAAATGCACATAAGTTATAGAATTTTAGTTCATTTTGAGCTTTACGCCAAAAAGTACCACGGCACATTGGTCAAAAATCCCTTTTTATATTTTCTTCTTTCTCACTTTTGATATTATATTGAGATTAAAACCACTTCAAATCAACTAAATATTTGTTTTGTTTTTGCTAACAGTTATAACTATATAACTATATATAAGTATACTTATTATTATTTTGTATAGCGACAAACATATAACAAGTTGATTTATTAAGCAATTTAGTTTTTAATTTTTTTTTCTTTTTGCCCTATTACAACTACAATTCGAGTTGGAAAAAAAAACAGCCAATTGTAGGGGAATGTAAGAAAAGATAAACTCACTGTTTTTTGTTGTTGCTTTGTTGAAGCTTTAATATTGTTACAAGTAAGACCTGAGTGTTTAAAATTCTTATTCACTTTATAGTCTTATTTGCTTAATATTTCTAACCCAGTTGGCAAAACTGCCATCCACGACACTGTCGTCAACTATTTAAGCACGATTTTATTTATTTGAGACCTTTTTCGTAAAAAGTATTTTTATTTTATAAAAGTTAAACCCGCCAAATTTCCATACAAAATTCTGTGTTAAGGAATTGTATTTCTTTGAATATGTCCTTTACAATAAACGAAATTTGTTCTTCACATTTATAAATAACAAAAATTAAATTGTTTTCCGCTTTTTAACTGTCAGTGGCACGGCTGTCATATGTGCCGATTTTTTAACGCTTTTAACGATGGAAATTTATATTTGGCGATATGGCGAAATTGGAAACTGTTGGCGATATGCGAAATGCATTTTTTGTAAATATTATCTAATTTACATACATATATCTTAAATATTATAAAAATGGTTATAACTTGATTCTCTTGTTTGTAAATTGTTTTTTAAATTGATAATTGTTATTATTACTGTTTCAAAAGTTTTCTATTTGAAATATTTTGTGAATCATTATATAATATTATAACGAATATAATCAAAAGCGTATTTTAAAACGTACATTCAATGGGGAAAAACTATATGACAGACAGTCAAAGGTAAGTCAAAAGTAAGGTTTTAGAACCACTAAAACTACTTTTGTGAATTTTTTTCAGTCATGTTCTGAAATCGATTCCCCGTGATTTTATGCATTTCCTACTTTAACTAGTACTTACCTTTACTATTCTCAAAATGAGAAAAAACTACGCTCATTAAAAAAAAAAATAATGAAATATCTCCATCGATTAAAACTTCGTTTGATTTCAACATAAGAACATGGCCGTTTCTAATATAAAAATCATATTTGGCAAATTATTTCTTAACAAAAATCTTGAAAAATAACTGGTAGCTGGTTAAAAAACAAATTTTTGGTTTTCGATAAAATAAAAAAAAAAAAATCCGTTCATTTGAAATAAATAATAAAAACATCGAAGTGCAAAGTACATATTATTCGAAGTGGTAAATAATTGCCTTCATATCGAAATACGCAGTAAACAACCATGTTAATAAAGACGTTAAAAGTTTAGAAAACGTAAATGAAAAAAATATTCACATCTCCACATTGAGAAAATAAATCACCAATTTTGTTTAAGCTGGGATCACACGATTGCCGCAATGATCCAATTTTCACACTTTTTTATACCCCAATCGTGTGACTGCACAATCAATTGCCTCATGTACCAATCGAGGGCAATATTGTGCTTACTCTTACCAATAAAATGCAACCCTGGTGCGGCAATCGTGTGACTACTTGATATGCAAACGCGCGTTAATAAAAATTACAAAAATGTACCAATTTATTGGGTTCTTGTGCGGCAATTAAACAACACAATACGCGCCAATATTTGCCTTTTTTAATCAATTTACTTTTGTGTGTTTCTTTTAGTAGGAATAAATTAAAAATAAAAATTAAATTTATCAAAAATAAAAATTGGGAATTTAGCAAGTCATTAATAAATTAATTAAAAATAAATTTTGTATTCCCGAAAATAACTTTTAATATTTTTTTTATATTTTTTTAAATTCGTGCAATAGCTGTTCAGGACAATATAAAATAATATGTACCTACGGGAAAACGGAGCAAAATGTATTTTAATTCTTTAAACCGAATTTATTTTTATATATAAATATTCTCTATTTCTTTATATATTTAAAATAGAATTTTACTTTGTTTAATTTTTGGAGCAACCACAACAGCTGTTTTCGCAGTTGGCACAAGTAAGAACAATCGTGTGACTGTGCTGCGGCAATTATTGTACCCATTTCGCTTTGTACCAACTAGCGGCAATTAAATTTGTATAAAACAGGACAATCATGTGATTTCAGAATATTTTATTGGGGGCAATTTCATTTTTGTGCGTCAATAAATCACAATCAAAATTGTGTCATATTGGTGCACTTGCGGCAATCTTGTGATCCCAGCTTTAGAAACAACAAAAAATTGCCGCTAGTTGGTACAAAGCGAAATGGGTAATTGCCGCAGCACAGTCACACGATTGTTCTTACTTGTGGCAACTGCGAAAACAGCTGTTTTGGTAGCTTTTTTTATTTGTTTGGAAGTTCTAGTTGGTTCGGTAATTAAAAAAAAGACAATTGTATCATATATTCAAACAAATTTTTGTTGAATAGTTTTATTTAATTTTTTTTAAAGAAAATATACATATGAAATTCCAAAAATTAAACAAAGTAAAGTTCTATTTTAAAATATATAAAGAATTAGAGAATATTTCTATTCAAATTTTAAGAATAAAAATTAAAAATACTTGTATCGCCTAAGTTGATTGAAATAAATAATATTATTTAAATACCAGTACCTCAAATCTGTTACTTTTTGAATTTTTCTACCGATATAGTTAAGTAGCGAGAAATCTCGACTACTTTAGCGAATTTGTTATTCTCGTTTTTAAGTTAACAAATATTTTCTTTAGAAAATATTAACGATAAATATCGGTAAAATTGTAAAAACGTCAAAGTTTAAATATTTTTAAAAATGGTTAATATAAAAAAAAATTAAAAGGAAATAATTATCACATTATATTTGTTAAAAAAAAAATATAAAATAAATTCGCTTTTAAGAATTTCAAAACATTTTCCTCCGTTTTCCTGTAAATATTTTTTTAAATTGTTTATGATATATATTATTAAAAATATGTTTTGAACACAAAATTAAGATAATATTATTCAGAAATAGATTTTAAAGTCGCACGAAAGTGATATTTGTTTATCGTTTTGACATCGAACGATTTTCCTCACATATCTAAAAATTCTTTAAAAAGAAATAATACTCCGTTTTATTTTAATTTTATTAAATATCTTGAATACAAATATTCATCCTGGACAGCTACTGTACTAATTGAAAAAAAATATATATAATTACAATGAAAAAAAAAATAAATATGTATATACATATTTATTCCTAATAAAAAAACACACAAAAGTCAATTTATCAAAAAAAAAAAGGCAAAAATTGGCGCGTATTGTGTTGTTTAATTGCCCCACAAAAGCCCAATAAATTGATACATTTTTGATATTTTTATTGACGCGAGGTTACATATCAAGTAGTTACACGATTGCCGCACCAGGGTTTCATTTTATTGGTAAAATTAAGCACAATATTGTCGTCGATTGGTACATGAGCCATTTGATTGTGCAGTCACACGATTGGGCTATTAAAAAGTGTGAAAATTAGTGCATTGCGGCAATCGTGTGATCCCAGCTTTACAAAACAAAAAAACTCGGTTTACGTTGCCACTGCCTAAATTTGTTCTTCTTAATAATTTTTTGTTCACAAAAATAAGCGGCCTGCAAAAAAAAATAGTGTAATTTTACTTCGATTGAAAAATATTTCAAGCAGCAAAGTGCGGTATTCGATATTGATCGAAATTTCCATTTAAACTATATCGTATTTTCGATCGATATCGATTGCCTTAATTTGCCCCCAGTTTGTTTTCTCAACAAGTTTAAGAAATTAAAATGCTTTTAAATAAATATTAACTAAATGCTTAATATATCAATGTTATAATCAAAAATACTATTTAATTTTTCATTTTGATTAGTGTTATTAACATTTTTATTTAAAATTACATTACTAAAAATAGTAATTCACTTTCGATAGGTATGGAATTTTATGACATGCCTGTATATTAAATACCTTCAACAAAATATACGACTTTTTTGTATTAAGTGTTAACAGAAGTGGCGGGAAACCCAAAGTTGCGTAAGATAGTTAAATTCCCGAAATGACAAGTAGCTTGTAGCTAAAAAAAATGTTCAAAACATATAAAATGCAAAGTTCAGGAGGTGGTCGTCAACGATTGCCAAAATTAAAAACGTCTTATTTTAAGACAGATCCGATAATTCATGCAGCATATGCATTTCAGCCAGCAAAAGGCAGAAAAGGACTTAATTGTTGGTTTTAAAGATAATTTTACTTAAGAAAGTGAGCTTAATTGTTAAATTAATATAAAAACTTTTTTGCTTGATCATACAAAATATATTTTTATTTAGGACAATCAAATTGGCAAAAAAAAAAACTTAAAATTTCTTGACTTTTTAAAAATATCTTATTATTTTAATGCCTTAATTTTATATCGTTACCTATGATGCAAAAGGGCGTAAGAACAAAAAAAATTCGAAATAAAGTTTTTGATTGGTTTTTGTTCCGCATGTACAACTGTAACAAAAAATTTAAGTATGTACCTGTAGGTCCATAGAAAATGCTTGGAGTAAGCCAAAAAATTTTACCTCTTCCCACTCTTGGGACAGGACATTGTGATATATTTCTTGATATATAACAGTTAGTTTTAATCACTTGTGTAGGAGCATTTCGTAATTATTTGTTATTAAACAAATGCACTTTGTTGTTTGTATTTTTATACCCACATCACAATAGTGGAGGGGTATTATGCGTTTACGCTGATGTTTGTAACACCTTAAAATACGGTCCTAGACCAACCTATACCGATTGGCTCAGAATCATTTTCTGGGTCAATCTAGCGATATCCGTCCGTCCGGCTGGCTGGATGGCCATGTGCGTAAAGAACAGGCCGCAATTTTGGAGATTATTTAATGAAATTTGATATAACGGCTGTAATTGGCATTATGACCAAGCCTATTGAAAATAGCGGGAATCGGTCTATAATTTCACATAGCCCCTATACAAGCTTCCTAACGGTATAGGGTCTTTGTGCCCATACACCATCTTATTATGTCGGTATTTATATTGAAATTGGTCCAAACATATTTTATTGCAACCTAAATTATCTTACCAAATTTTATTGGAATCGGTCCATATTTGACTTTTACATGAATCTTTACCTCATTTCATAATTTTGCCCATGGGTCCCAAAAAGGGTACACTCCCGAATTTTTTTTTTGAAATATTTTGGTGTAGGGTATTATATGGTCGGGCATGACCGACTTAACTTTCTTACTTATTTTTAATTAATATATTTTTAATCCATTACAGGTACACTACCCGTTTACGTGCAATATATTAGAACGTATGTAATAATTAATATGCGTGTACATGTGTGTGTGTGTATATTAGTAATAGTTATTTATTGATTCTTGCATACTTTTAATTAACTTTCAACTTTATAAATTTTTAATACGTTTAGTAACGTTTGTTTTTCATAAAATATTAGGACAATATTTTCAAAAACAGGCCATGAAATATTCACACATTTACTTCTACTAATACATACTACGACTACTCATCTGATAAAAGTTGTATGTGTGTGTGAAAATGTAGTTTACACTGGTATTTGTTTTTCAATTAAGCCCAATTAAATGCATTCAAGCATTTTTGATTGTTTTCGTTAATTTTAGTTCCAAAAATGCATAAAATATTTTATAGTTTTTGGATAAAATTAATAGAATTAATTGTAATACATGATTTGGTATAAATATGATTTTTTTTTTAAATAAAATTTAAAAATTTGTGATTAATGTTATGGAAAGTTTATATTATTATTAAACAATTTTGTTATTATATAAATAAAAGTTTTGGTGTTTTATGTGTATGGTTGCCGCTGCATATGAAACCTCTTTGTAGAGATCATTAGAAAAACTCATGGATGTTTATAATTATTTACAATACAGTATATAAATAGAGAGTTATGGATTTATTTGTATTAAAGGACGGCATACAGTAATCTGTCTCATACGCAAAACTGAAGATTAATGAACTGCTAAGAATATTGATGAAATATACATTTTTGGAAAGCTAATATAGTACCTTAAATAACCTAATAGGTAGAGTTCATAATTTTCATTTTTGGTTTACAGTGGTGGACACTAAATATCGACAATTTTTGAGCTTAACTGTTGAATAAAAAACTTTTACCTGTTTTACCGAAAAAAGAATTCCAAAAATTCATTTCTCTATCTAAAAAGAGAATTTATTGCTGGTTGATATTACATAAATGAGAAAATTTTTTTGTGTTATCATAAATCTTGAGATTTTCTTATTAGAACTCTGCGAAATTGCTTAAGTTTGGTAAAGTATAATTAACTATTGTTTTAGAGTACATGCGTCATTTTCTTATTTATAATTTTAGTAATTTTTGGAGTTCTTTAAACAAATATTCAAAAAGTTCTAGGTTTTTATGCTGGAAATATAAAAAATGTATTCATTTCTTGAATCATATTTCCTAAGTCATCTTCAATACTTGCAAGTTTTGTTTTTGCGTTTTTAAAAATTCCGATTTGAATTGCATTATTGTATCGATATTCACCTTTTTTCAAATAACCCCAAAAAAGAAGGCAAACGGTGTCAAATCACATGATCTTGGCGGCCAATTAACATCGCCATGACGTGAGACAACACGGCCATTTTATTTGTCGCGCAAAAGAGCCATTCTTTCGTTAGCTGTGTGGCAAGTGGCACCGTCCTGTTGAAACCACATATCGTCCAAATCCACATCTTCCAATTCGGGCCATAAAAAGTTTGTATTCATCTCACGATAGCGAACACCATTCACAGTAACTGCATGACGGGCTCATTTTAAAAAAAATACGGCCCGATGATGCCGCAAGCCCATAAACCGCACCAAACAGTCACTCTTTGTGGGTGCATTGGTTTTTCGACAATCACTCTTGGATTATCATTCGCCCAAATGCGGCAATTCTGCTTATTGACGAATCCACTGAAATGAAAATGTACCTCATCACTTAAGATGATTTTCACGATATGCATTTTGATTTGAACGCTCATTTACATAATAAGCCTGAATAACTTTAGGGCGTTGCTCAATTGTGTATCTTTCCATGGTTCAAATTGAGTTAGTCTTTTTAGGTGTGGTTCACATTCAACATTGACCCTTAAAATTTAACCACCCGATACATCAAATTTTTCAACTAGAATTATTACGAAAACCATATTGGGCATGCTGCTGGTGTCTTATAATTGAGAGTTCTTCTGTTAACAAAGGGCGAAATACAACAAAAATGAAACAAACAAGTGTGACGGGCAAGTAAATAATTATATCCTCTTAATTAGGTCAATAACAGTGGCTCAATTTGATGACAGTTTGTCATCGCACAGATGACAAGCTTTTTAAAACCAACTACGATTCGTCGTTTCTGTGATGCCAATGTGTCATCTTATTGATGACACAATTTTTGCAACCAAAATATTTGAAAGAGTTACCAAATGTGAAAAAATAAAACCAAATTAGAAATGCCTTTTGTTAATTGAGAAAAACATAAAAATTTATTTTAAGTTGCACTGTAAGACAAAGATTATTTGCACTTAATACGAAAATCTTAATTACAAATAAAGAAAACAAAGCAAGAAATGTAATTCTTGTACATATTAAAAAAAAAATAGCGAGAAACTTAAATTAAAAGTTTTTATTTATTTTTATTTTATTATAGTTAGGCCCAGAGCAGACAGTGAAACGAAGCTGGCATGAAACCCTTTAGAAATTATGGGTTTGAAACCAGTATCAATCATTTTTCACACACCCTGCAGCCATAATTTTACCAGAATGTAATGATATTAACACAACTATTTCGGTTTTCTTTGAGAACAGATGAAACGCAAACACGAGTTTCCTACACGTCGGTTTCAATGCAACTGATTTTTAATGTGTTTTTAATCCGTCTCAAAATGGTCGCGTCATGTCTGGTCCCTCAAAGGAGTCTACGGCATAAAATCAAATGAATCTGAAAAATAACTAGAAGTTTCACCTTCTGTTCTGGGCCTTAAACCCTTCAAATTTCCAAACAAAATTCAGTTAATAAATTGAATTTTTTTTGAATATGTCCTTTACAATTGCTTACGGTTTTTAACTGTCAGTGGCAGGGCTGTAAAATTTTACGGTTTTTTAATCCTTTTGGTGATGGAAATTTACGTTTGTCGATATGGCGATTCTTAAATTCACGCCATTTTCTTACATGAAATTCCATAAATTCTTAAATCATAGATTATATATCAATTTGTATTTCAAAAATCTTAAAAATTCCTATGTGTATTTCAATACATTCAAATTTAATTTAATTTAATTTGGATTTCTGCATAACAAGATTAAATTTTATAGTTAAAGTACAGAATATTATTTATAGTAAAAGGTACACATTGTTAATATATTAAAACTATAATTATAAATATAGTAAAAATAAATTTATAAAAAATAAAAAATAAAAAAAAATAAATAATAAAAAATATAGGATCAGGAACAAAAATTATAACAAAAGGAACATATCAAATTTAAAAATTAAACTAAGTGAAAATAAAGTAATTTTTTTAGAGATAAAGAAAAAGCTAAATTTTAATTTGAAAATAAAATTTTAATTCAACATTTTTCATTTTTCGACACAATGAATGCTGACGAAGGCCGTAGCGGGCCAGAAAATGCATTACATTCTGCTGGTGTCAAATAATTGTAAATTTTTCTGTACATAAATATACTTCATTGCTATCCAACGGAAAGCTAAGGTAAAATGTAACAAGAAAATACGATATAATAGTCTGGTAGTGTATAAAGTAATTTCTAAAAAAAATTTAAGGAATAGAGCTATTACAAAAAGCTTTATAAAATACATAACTGAAATTTAACTCATAGAATAAATTCGAAAAATGAAAAATGTTGAATATAATAAAAAGTTGCTTATGAAAAGAAATAATTCCCAATATCTATTTGTTAAAATAGTTGAGTTAAATACATTCAATTTATAAAGTATCACTATCCAGTGTGACACAATGAATGCTGACGAAGGCCGTAGCGGGCCAGAAAATGCATTACATTCTGCTGGTGTCAAATAATTGTAAATTTTTCTGTACATAAATATACTTCATTGCTATCCAACGGAAAGCTAAGGTAAAATGTAACAAGAAAATACGATATAATAGTCTGGTAGTGTATAAAGTAATTTCTAAAAAAATTTAAGGAATAGAGCTATTACAAAAAGCTTTATAAAATACATAACTGAAATTTAACTCATAGAATAAATTCGAAAAATGAAAAATGTTGAATATAATAAAAAGTTGCTTATGAAAAGAAATAATTCCCAATATCTATTTGTTAAAATAGTTGAGTTAAATACATTCAATTTATAAAGTATCACTATCCAGTGTGACACAATGAATGCTGACGAAGGCCGTAGCGGGCCAGAAAATGCATTACATTCTGCTGGTGTCAAATAATTGTAAATTTTTCTGTACATAAATATACTTCATTGCTATCCAACGGAAAGCTAAGGTAAAATGTAACAAGAAAATACGATATAATAGTCTGGTAGTGTATAAAGTAATTTCTAAAAAAAATTTAAGGAATAGAGCTATTACAAAAAGCTTTATAAAATACATAACTGAAATTTAACTCATAGAATAAATTCGAAAAATGAAAAATGTTGAATATAATAAAAAGTTGCTTATGAAAAGAAATAATTCCCAATATCTATTTGTTAAAATAGTTGAGTTAAATACATTCAATTTATAAAGTATCACTATCCAGTGTGACACAATGAATGCTGACGAAGGCCGTAGCGGGCCAGAAAATGCATTACATTCTGCTGGTGTCAAATAATTGTAAATTTTTCTGTACATAAATATACTTCATTGCTATCCAACGGAAAGCTAAGGTAAAATGTAACAAGAAAATACGATATAATAGTCTGGTAGTGTATAAAGTCATTTCTAAAAAAAAATTTAAGGAATAGAGCTATTACAAAAAGCTTTATAAAATACATAACTGAAATTTAACTCATAGAATAAATTCGAAAAATGAAAAATGTTGAATATAATAAAAAGTTGCTTATGAAAAGAAATAATTCCCAATATCTATTTGTTAAAATAGTTGAGTTAAATACATTCAATTTATAAAGTATCACTATCCAGTGTGACACAATGAATGCTGACGAAGGCCGTAGCGGGCCAGAAAATGCATTACATTCTGCTGGTGTCAAATAATTGTAAATTTTTCTGTACATAAATATACTTCATTGCTATCCAACGGAAAGCTAAGGTAAAATGTAACAAGAAAATACGATATAATAGTCTGGTAGTGTATAAAGTCATTTCTAAAAAAAAATTTAAGGAATAGAGCTATTACAAAAAGCTTTATAAAATACATAACTGAAATTTAACTCATAGAATAAATTCGAAAAATGAAAAATGTTGAATATAATAAAAAGTTGCTTATGAAAAGAAATAATTCCCAATATCTATAAAATTTTAATTTGAAAATAAAATAAAAACAAAATAAAAACAAAATGAATCAAAAAAAGTATATAGTAATTCTTTAAAATGCGTTACGTTACTGGTTAGTTGATAGTTTTCTGGTAGTAGATTCCAAAGACGAGCAGCATTCACATAAAATTGCCATTCAGAGACAAGGGTACGATGTCTCGGAATAATCAACTTTTTACCCCTACTGGATTTTGCAAAGCGGATTTTGTCAAAGAGGTGTTTAGGCCTTTGTGTATAGATAATCTTATGAATGAATAAAAGAACACGTATTTTAATTAGGTTTTCAAACGTCACTCCATAGATATTCCTAGAGAATGATGAAGTGTGAGTATATCTTCTTAGCCCATATACATATCGAACAACATTGTTGTAGATAACATCTAGGCGGTGTTTACTAGTGGAATCACAATTCGCAAATAGTTCGCAGCCATATAGTAAACCAGGGACAATGTATGTTTTTGCAAGAAGCAATCTAACATTAAGTGGAGTGAAAGATTGAGTAGCCCACAGTGATCTTAACTTTAAATAAGACTGAGCAACTAGAGAATTAACATGACTAGTCCAAGTCAGAGTGCTATTAAAAACAAGGCCAAGGTTTTTTACCGTTGGAACAATCACAATTTTTTGGCTATTTATCAGAATATCATGTTCAATCACTGGGCTAATTGTCCTTTTATGTATAAGGAGACATTTAGATTTCAGAGGATTTAAGAAGAGACCATTGGCCGTAGCCCATTGATGTATTCTGTTCAGATCGGCGTTAAGTCTGTCAATATTATCCCTAATCGATTCCCGAGGGCTACTTAGGTAAATTTGGACATCGTCCGCATACATATGTACTTTATAATGTGACAGTTGACGGGGGAGATCATTGGCATACATAGAGAAAAGAAGAGGTCCCAAAATGGAACCCTGCGGTACCCCTCTGTTGAGTTCTAGAGGTAGAGAAGAGACATTGCCCACAAATACGGATTGTGTTCGATTAGCGAACACATCATGCACAAAGTATGATGATGAACAGTGTCAAACGCCTTAGAGTGGTCAAGTAGAACTAAGAGATTTAGTTTACCAACATCAAGTTCCCGCCTTATATTCTCACTTACATCGATTGGAGCAGACACACAACTGTGATTAGGGCGAAACTCTGATTGCATATCACAGAATAACCTGTGTTGAGTCAGGTAATCCCTGATCTGAGAGTTCAACAATTTCTCTAAAACTTTAGACAGATAGCACAGGATTGCAATTGGTCGATATTCCTCCTTAGATTTTGGTATGGGTATTATATTAGCATGCTTCCACTTAGCAGGAAAAGTACTAGACATTATAATAAAATTAAAAATATGAGTCACAAACGGAAGGAGAAGCGGTAAAAGGATTTTGAAAAATTTAGGATTAATATCATCATGCCCGATAGCATTTGACTTTACTGACACAAAACTGGACAAAACATCAAATTGATTGACGCAAGAAAACTCAAAGCCAATACCACCTATTGTGTTATTATCTGTAGAGTTAAAGTTGTAAAAATTATTGTCCATCTGGGTCAATGGTATGTTTGTAAAAGCTGTATTCAAGTCATTTGCATCAATCGGGCTGATATCGTTGTTAATGCCTGCTTTACCAATACCAATATCACGAATGGTTTTCCACGTTTGTTTTGATTGCAGAGCGGAACCAAGCTGCTTGGAATAGTACTCCAATTTAGCTATTTTAATTTTGCAATTAACGTCCTTTCTCGCTGCACGATATTTATTCTTTAAATCAGGTGTTTTGAAACGTTTCCACCTAGAATAGGCCAGGTCCCTTATCTGAATTAGCTGTTTAATGTGCGTAGTAAACCAAGGTTGTGTCCAAAAGATCTAGTCCTAGTCTTAATGGGAACAGTTTCGTCATACAAGCGAAGTACATTATTGTCTAGAAAGGATAACTTATCATCAATATTAGGTAAATAGTAGATACTATTCCAATCAATTTGGGGAAAATTATCATAAAGCGAATTGAAATCTATGTTGTGGAAGTCCCGGTATGAATAAGTTGTTTCCTCTGGTTGGATTTGAAAATTATATGTTAAAAAGATTAGGTCATGCTTTGAAAAACACGAGGCCGAGATTTGATCATAAAGAAGTACATTTTCCAAATTACTAACAAAAAAAAAGTTTATTAAACTATTAGAGGTAGTAGTGTAATGCGTGGGATGAACACGATTGGTCGGTTCGAGTCCAAAAGGTACCATGTTGTCAACTAAAAAAGAGTTAACTAGTATATTAGCATTAAAATCTCCACATATAACTATATCACGATAACATGCTGTTAAATTTTCCAATTCACTAAAGAAATAACTTAAGTTGACACTTTTATTTGGTCTATAAACACAGCCAACCAACATTTTGCTCCTAGAAGACAAAACTTCAATGAATAAGTATTCGACCAAATTTTTCCGAGGTGAGCCATCACTCTCATTCTCATTAGCATTTTCGTTATCATTGCCAATTAAAACACGTGTCTTACACGGCCATATTTAATAATATGGCCGTTTATAATATAAAAATCCCATTTGGCAATTTTTTTTCTTAACAAAAATATCTGGTAGCTGTTTTAAAAGGGATTTTTGGTTTTTGATAAAGTATAAAAATTTCCATTCAGTTGAAACACATGATGAGAAAATCATAGTGCAAAGTACAGATTATTCGAAGTCGTAAATATTTTCCTTCGAATTTAAATACGCGATAGTCCCCATGTAAATAAAAGAGTTTAAATTTTAAAAAACGTAAATTGCAAGTGTATCAAGAGAAATATTCATAGGTATTTCATATTTTAGAAAAAAGTAACAAAAAGGAAAAAATATTCACATCTCCTCATTGAAAAAAAATTACCAATTTTGGTTAGAAATAACCAAATAGGGCAGCTCTGCTTGCCAACCGAAACACGATTTAAACTAACATTTTTGTACAAGACGTTTTTTTTATTTTAAGAAGATAAAAACGCTAAAGAACGCATAAAACATGCCAAGTCATCACTAGTTTTTCTTTAAGACACGCGTTAAACCACGGCCAGACTGTGGCAATATCAGACCATTGGAAATTATTAACGACCCCTAGAAGGAATGGAATGCCATAAACCAGCAGAGGTAGCATACGTTGACTGCCATTATTAAACATTTAGAACAACGTTTGTTTGGATCTCCGAAAAAATGCTAATAAGCTGCCATTAGTCTGAGACAAGGTAGAGGTAGTAGAATATTAAAATTAAAGTCTAAAAGTTAAGGGAGTTGGAGGAAGAGGTGTTTTGAACGTTTTATGTCCTTTTTTGTTTTTTGTCTAGGGGATGAAGTTGATGAGAATGATGATGACTCCGTGTGTTTTTTTTATTTTTCCATGTTTCATCTTAATTTCATTTTTTATGTTTTTAAATAGCGAAGACAACCTGCTGTTGTCTTATGTTTTATTCTTTTAAATACATTTAAACAAATTAGTTATGGCTCGTTTTATTTTCAGTTTTTTTTTTTTCTTCAGCAAAATAACTTTTATTATGGTTGCGTTTTTTTGTTTTATATTTCTTTTAATTTTTTTTGGGCGAAAATATGAAATTTCATTACTTTTGTTTCGAGTCGTAATAGGATTTACACTTGTGACCAACAGTTCATTACAGCGAATTTACAGTTGATTTTTAAATAGCGGACGTATTTTGGTTTTTAATGGTTGGAAAGGTGAAGTTTTTTAATGGGGATTTATTTAAATGAAAAAATTAAATTAAAAAAAAAATTGAAATAAAATAAAATATACATAGTTATAAATGCTTTAAAAGTTTGCGGGAAAACAAAATAGAGCTTCATATTACTATACATCCATAAATCTCTAAAGAATGGTCTACAACTAAACATCGATCCTAAAGCCAACCTCAGAAAAATTGTTATCGTCTTTGATATGAAACTGTATGTTTTTCTTTTATGCCCATATAATTCCTTTGCTTAGGGACGGTATCTATCTTAAAAGCAATGCAGGAGAAATTGTCCATTAGGCCGCACTCCGCTAAAAAATTTTAGGATCAAACTATTCATTTTATATAAAGTGCAGAGGGCTAGAAGTTTTCATGGTACCCCAGAAAGAACTCTAATCAGCAGCGTTCTGTTAGACAAGCTTGTGGAAATAGAAGCATAATCAGCCTTGCGGAAGCCCCTATAACCCTTTGAAGGGGATGAAAATTAGTTAAAATTAAATAAGATTAAAGTAGTTACATCAGGTTGAAAAAATGCGTATACACTCACAATATTCTGTACGTAAAATTAACTGAAATTGTAATAGAAAATAAATGATTATTCAGTTAAAATCCGGTTTACTTATTTTTCATTTATTTTTAACGAAAAGTTCATTTATTTTTTACTGTCAAAAATTCAACAGCGAATTCTGTAAAAAAAATGAATTTTCAGTTATTTTATATAATTCAACTATCAAAAAAATAACCGACGAATTTCGTTAAAACAAGTGAATTTTCAGTTTTTTATTAAAATTAACTATCAAAAAATAACTGACAAATTCCGTAAAAGCAAATGAATTTTCAGTTATTTTATGTAATTCAGTAATTTTATATAAAACAGGGTTTACTCGAATTTCTAAAAAATACCAGACACCTGTCCGCTTGTTATTCTAGTGAGAGAAAGAGAGAGAATATTTATTTTTATTCACTTACCCCATTATACATGTTTGTTTTACTTTTGTTGTACTGGCCATTTTGTTTACAGAATAATATGGTATTCGCAATTATTTTACCTTAACAATTTGATGTATTTAACTAAATAATTTTAACAAATAGAATATGGGAATTTGCTACACAAAACAAGCAAATCGTTTTTCACTTTTACTTTTTGCCACAGATCTATAAATAGACTAGCATTTAACCCGCTACTTCGTTAGCATCTCCTTTTCTTTCGTTGACATATATTTACGCCAAAGTTTATGTTTCTAGGTTTTAACCCGCTACTTTGTAATAGGTACGATTTTCACCTCTTAAACGTTCGAATTTCGAAAATGTACTAAATTTTTATTTGTATTTTTTATATACTCTACGAATGTGATATTTTTTTATTTCAATGTTTATTGGTTTAATAGATAGATTGCGTGGCAAAAAGTTTTAAAATACAGGTTTTACCCGTTTACTCCCCAAAAGGGTTGAATTTCAAAAAAGTACCAGACACCTATCCGCTTATTTTTTTGATGAACATGAGGTTAGGGAATCGATTAAGCGAGAGGCCAACCTCCCGGTCAAATTTCAACATTTTAGCTTCAGGCGTTTAGGACGTGCGATGATGAATTAGTGTTTACATTTTTATATTATAAAGGTAGATGAAGAGAAATATTTTGGAACAAAAATAACAGAATTAGGTACGATTTCACCTCTTAAACGTTCGAATTTCGAAAAAGTACCAAATTTTTATTTGTATTTTTTAGATAAGTTATGAATGTGATATATTTTTTATTTTAATGTTTATTGGTTTAAAAGATAGATGGCATAGCAAAAAAGTTTCAAAATACAGGTTTTACCCTTTTACTCACCAAAAAGGCCGAATTTCAAAAAAGTACCAGGCGCCTGTCCGCTTATTTTTTTTATTGAACAACAATAAGTACTAAATTTTTGAATAAAAAAAAATGTTTTGTAAAAAAGTACCAAAAATAGTTACGGTTTTTACCCCTTAAATGTCCGAATTTTAAAAAAGTATACCAAATTCATATTTGGATTGTTTAGATAAGTTTCAAATGTGATATAACCCTTATTTCTATGTTTATGGGTTTAGAAGATAGATGGGGTGACAAAAAAGTACCAAAATACAGATTTTACCCGTTTAATCCCTATTTCCCCTTTTTGGTACTTTTTTCTCCCCATTGAAGCATAAAAAATTTCAATATTGTAGTGAGAGCCCATAATTTAATACGTATATGTCAATAAATAAAAAAAAAATGTTTTATAAAAAAGTACCAAAAATAGTTACGCCTTTTACCCCTTAAACGTCTGAATTTCGAAAAAGTACCGCATTCGTATTTGGATTCTTTAGAAAAGTTTCAAATGTGATATAACCCTTATTTCTGTGTTTATGGGTTTAAAAGATATATGGGGTGACAAAAAAGTACCAAAATGCACGTTTTACCCGTTTACTCCGTTAAAGGACTGAATATCCAAAAAGTACCAGACACCAGTCCGCTTATTTTTCTAAAGGATAACGATAATCATTAAATTTTTTATGTATCTCTTTTAGTTTTAGAGATATAAGGTTACCGATTTTACCCGTTTTTGCCCTTTTTTACCCCCTAAACATTCGAATTTCCAAAAATCCCATCTTAGTGGATCGATTTGGGGAAAGACCAACCCCTGGTCCAAATCTCAAGTTTTTAGCTTCTGGCGTTTATGCTGTGCGATGATGAATCAGTCAGTCAGTGAGCCAGTAACGTTAAAATTTTATATATATAATATTTTACTGAACATTTATTTTTTGGTAGTTAAATTATATAAAATAACGCAAAATTCATTTGTTTTTACGAAATTTGTGGTTAATTTTTTTAAGGAATGCGAGGTTGCATTTTTTACATTAAATGCAAAATAAGTAGATCGGGGTTTAAGTAAATTTACAGTTGTCTTAAATTTCATTTTCATTTTATTTTACATACGAAAACTTTTACATAATCAACTGACAATATTAAATGCAACTGAAAATCCGTATTAGTGTGCACTTAGTTTTTTGAATAAATGTTAGAATCAGTTAAAAATAAATTTGCTTAGAATTTTAAATGTTTATTTATTTAAAAATGACTGAACGGAATACTTCTTGAATAACCTACAGTCCGTTACTGTAATAATATTGTGAGTGTACAAATGATTTCATATAAGTACATAATCTAATAAGCAAAACTCCACCCAGTCGATATCTCGTAAACTATCGTATCGAATAATATTTCGATACGTGTCAAGTAAGTTAATCATCGCATACGATTGTTTGGAATCGTAATTTTTAAGAAAAAGTATAACATTCATTACAAATTTGTGTCAATTGTTCAAAACAGAACTGGTCCTGGGATTTGTGAAAATAGAATAAGAACAAATAGAAGTAACTAATGACATGTGAAAGGAGAACTAATCACTTAACTAGTATATTACGTAAGAACAAAAAATCTAGTTTTTTTAATATTATTTTAATTTTTTTTTTTATATGGGGGATTTCATGTCATGTGACCCAACTTTTGAAATCGATGTCTTCCGATTTGGATGAAATTTGCACCAAGTTTTAAACAGTTTCTGAGTTAGAGGGGGTCAAAATTTGACATTTTGGCCAAACAGGTGTTCTTTCTCACCCATGTAACTTGTTATCTATTGGTGTTAGCAAAATTTGTCCCAAACAAATTAGATAGCTATTTCTTCAATCTTTCGAAAAATTTTTTTTTTGTTTTTTTTAAAATTTTTTTTTTAAATTTAAAACTTTTTTTTATTTTTTCAGCGGGTATTTTTGCTCAAAAGAAAGCTTATGTCTTTTCCTTTAAGATAGTTCTGGTCGCTGTTTGGGCCGTGTGTGGGTTATGTAAATGTATACATATATTTATATAGAGCAATTCCATATGAAAACGATCAAAATTGGCAAATTTTTGGACGACCCCTCTCCGATTTTAAAATAAATAGTCTCAATCGATTGCCCAGCAAAAAATAATGTACCTAGATATTTTTTTTTTTTTATAGTGACTGGTTTAGTGGTGGTGTACACCACTGTCATGTGACAAAATTGAAGAATTCTTCATAAGGGACCTCATTGAAAGTTGTTTTAAAAAAAACTACTAAAGCGATCGCAACGAGTGATAGCTCGTTGGAAAGGTATTGAATCAGGCTTTAATTGAAAAATAATTTTCCTAATTTTTCTTAGAAATTTACCTTTAAATTTTCCCAAGAAAATTAAATTTTCCGATTTTCCACAGAAGCTCCTAAATTTTCCGGCTAATTTTTTTTTTTTTGGATTCCTCACAATTTTTGCTTTAAGAATCAGCAATAAAAAAATGGGCCCCGACTCCTTGTTTGGACAGGAGAAGAGCATTTAAGAGACCACCTTGTTAAAAATACATTTTAAAAATTATTTTACAGTTAAAAATACATTTATGAAGAAAAAATCAATTTTTTTTAAGAGCCCCAAGTTGAGTGTGTAGTGAATATGGTCTGCCTGCCTTCACAAGATCGGCCATAAATCCATGGATAATAGCAGCAGTGGCATGTAATGGCACACCAAACCCGACTGAGGCTACAGGTCATAAAATGTTTTGTAAATTTTTTAAATTACCAGGTAATAAATATTTCGCCTAAAATTACACGTGCAGAAACAAGTCATAAAACACGGATTTTCCATAAATATGGCGAAATATTTATTACCTGGTAATTTAAAAAATTTGCAAAACATTTTATGACCTGTGGTCGGCTTATTGGCAGTAACCAATTAAGTCCCTTTTAAAAAACATTTTATGACCAGTAGTTCACGCAAATTTTCCTATTAAAGAAAAGCAAATATCGCTAATTTTTTTTACCTATTTTTTACCAAAAAATAAATATAAATACTTCACACACTCTGAGTCAAATTTCAGTTGAATACTAAACGTGAAAGTGTTAAAGTGTTTTTTTTGTAAAGTAAAGAGTGAAGCTGTAAAGACAATTTAAAGTAAAATGAATAAATTTTGCTGCAATCCGTTTAACAAGAGTGGACATCGTTCGAAAAAGATAAAAGTATTAAAATTAACTGGTGTTTCGAAGCGATACATGAATGAATTAAATATACAATACGGTGAAGAAGCAGAATTCATTTGCCCCAAGTGTAAAATCGAATTGTCTCAACAAGCAAATGCATTGAAACAAATGCAGCCACAATCCGAGAGTGAAATGACAAGTGAACAAAATGTTTCATCTGATAGTGAGGCAGACATTCCGATGGTCAATATGTCTTTGAGTCCTTTGAATGAGGCTATTACCACTTTAGGTGAAACGCCTATTAGAAAAAGAAAGTTGCGAAGTGAAACATACAGGAAAGTGAAAAAAGGCAAGGTTATGAGTGCAATCGCGACAATATTTGATGAAGGCTCTGATAACGAATGCAGTCAAGCAGATGACGTTGATGACGGCAAACAAATGATTGAGCAGTTGAAAAGAAAATTCAATTTAGCGACCACTTTTCCGGAGAAATATCTCATTTTATCTGTGCTGCCTCAATCATGGTCTATACGCAAGATTTCTGAACAGTTTCAAACATCTTTTTACATCGCGAGAAGAAGCAAAGAATTAGTTCGACAGAAGGGCATATTGGCGACTCCCACCAAGAAATTTGGCTCAAGGACCCTCAGCGAAGCAACGGTGAAATTGATTCAAGATTTTTACTGCAATGATGACAACAGCCGCGCCTGCCCAGGTACACGTGACTATGTTATCACACGTGAAGATGGAGACAAAGTACACAAGCAGCGCAGATTATTATTATGTAATCTATCCGAAGCATACCATCAGTTCAATGAGAAATACCCAGCAGAAAAAGTGGGATTTTCTAAGTTTGCCATCCTACGACCAAAAGAATGCGTGCTGGCATTAGACAGGCACGGAACGCATTCAGTCTGCGTTTGCATGTTTCATCAAAACATCAAAATAATTTTCTTTCCATGCAAGAAATTGAAAGTATTTCACGGTGAAATTGAAACATATAGGGACCTCCTGTCTAAGTCGTTGTGCGCATACCCCACGGAAAATTGTCATCTGTCCAAATGCGACAATTGTCCGAAGATTGACGAGCTAGAGCAATATTTGGCGGAAAAGTTTGAACAGCTGTTAATTCATTTCAAACAGTGGATAATTAGCAGCGGCAGATGTTCCCTTGAGACCGTGGTAAAGCAGATTCCGGAAATCATCGAGGAATTCGGATTCAAGTTGAATGAACTGAAGGCGCACCATTTCATATCCGAGATGCAATCGAAATTTCTAAAGGAAAGTAAGGAGAAGTTAGCAAAATGAATTCATTGTGATAAGCGACTTTGCCGAGAATTACACTTTTCTCGTTCAGGATAAAATTCAGGCTTATCACTGGGCAAACGGCCAGTGCACGGTGCATCCTTTTTGCATTTATTTCAAAAACGAAGATAACGAACTACAGACCGTAAGCCTTGTTGTTGTCGCGGAGAGTTTAGCTCATAATTATGTGTCCGTTTATTTATTTCAAATGAAACTGTTTGAATTCTTAAGATCAAAATTCGATGCAATCGACAAAGTAACGTTTTTCTCAGACGGCGCGGCTTCTCAGTACAAGAATAAAAAAAATTTTTACAATCTTTGCATAATTGAAGAAGAACAAAACTGCAAGGTCGAGTGGCACTTTTTCGCGACGTCCCACGGTAAGGGCCCATGCGATGCGTTAGGGGGAACCCTAAAACGCATGGCGACTAAGGCAAGTTTGCAAAGGCCATATACTGACCAGATCTTAAATGTACAACATTTGTTTTCGTGGATTCAAAGCAAGGAAATTGCCATTAACACAGTTTTATGCACTCAAAAAGAACACGATGCCATGGAGCGACGAATTCAAAACAGATATAATAATGTCAAAACTATAACTGGAACGCAAAAGTTTCATTGCTTCATACCAAATATTTCTGATATGTCAATTAATGTAAAGCGGTACTCTTCGTCTGCCGACGTGCTAAATTTAAAGTTACTTTAATTTTATAATGATGCCAAGACAATTGAAATTTTTAATAAATATTGTAATTAAGTATAAGCAGCAAAATAAGAAAGATTTTTTCTTCATAAATGTATTTTTAACTGTAAAATAATTTTTAAAATGTATTTTTAACAAGGTGGTCTCTTAAATGCTCTTCTCCTGTCCAAACAAGAAGTCGGGGCCCATTTTTTTATTGCTGATTCTTAAAGCAAAAATTATGAGGAATCCAAAAAAAAAAAAATTAGCCGGAAAATTTAGGAGCTTCTGTGGAAAATCGGAAAATTTAATTTTCTTGGGAAAATATAAAGGTAAATTTCTAAGAAAAATTAGGAAAATTTTATTTTTCAATTAAAGCCTGATTCAATACCTTTCAAACGAGCTATCACTCGTTGCGATCGCTTTCAATGAGGTCCCTTATGAAGAATTCTTCAATTTTGTCACATGACAGTGGTGTACACCACCACTTAACCAGTCACTATAAAAAAAAAAAAAATATGTAGGTACATTATTTTTTGCTGGGCAATCGATTGAGACTATTTATTTTAAGATCGGAGAGGGGTCGTCCAAAAATTTGCCAATTTTGATCGTTTTCATATGAAATTGCTCTATAGTCACACTTCTAACACTTGTTCAGTTTTCCTATGCAAATATATTTGCACTGTTTTCTAAAATAGAAAATATAGAAAAACTAGCAAGAATCATTACACGCTTAGGACCGTTTTTATGACAGGTTCAGTATTCACCGGTGGTGTGATACATTTATTTGGGACTATATAAAAATTTGATCTTAAATTGAATTCTAGGACATTTTTCTTGGTAGTGTATCAAGGACTTGCATTGTAGTAACTAACACTGAACACGTTTATTGAGAATAGATGTGTGACTGGTCAAATGGTGGCTATTTGGTGTCAATTAACCCCCTCCAATGATAACCCCATGTAAAAGTGAAAGGTCATATAAAGTGTTAGAACTAGGAACGGCCTCTGCCACCAAATGACCTATCACGGGATTCTTTAAAAAAATCTAAATCTAAATCAAAACAAATGGTAATAAGAAAAATAAAATTAAGCAAATTTAGTGCTAAATAACAGGGCTGGGGAGCCGGAGTTGAGGTTTTTGTACCGGAGTCGGAGTCGTAGTACCCACTAAAGCTTGTGACCAAAATTTTTCGGCATAAAAAATTAAAAAATATATTTCTCATATTTTCCAAAATAAAAATTCTTCAAAATTGGCGATGCAATATTTCAATTATCGATTTGAAATTTTTACAGAATCATTTTCTTGCATTAAAACCCAGTTAGAGTGCTTTATTCGGCTGTGCCGAATCTTTGATACACCGGCAGTTAGAATTATTATTAATTATTAGTTAATCTTTATAAAAACGGACGTAAGTATAGAAATTGGTTCCGGCTTAAACCAATTGGACGAAAACTAGATTGTGTTATGCTTTTATTTCTAGCAATTTGAACTAACTTGAATAAGATACCATGATTCCTTACTAGCTTATGTCGCACTAAAATGATTTTCAGGAGAGGAATTTATATGAGACCCATGGTACTAATAATGGGACTAATAATCACGAAATCCTGTAGAGTGATTTCTCTTATTAAAAATCTAAATGGAACAATTTCAATACAGTAGTGAAATTTGTTTTAGCGTTTAAAGTGCTTTTCAGAAAGCTGCTTCATATGGGATCTGTGGTAAATATAGACATATAATCAGAAAATTGCATGATATTATTTCTGGTCATATGAACCAAAATTGGACCAAATTTTACCACAATATCTATATCTGCTACGGTTTTAGGCTTGTTTAAATAATTTCCCAGAGTGAGCATAATATTGGACATTATATGGTAAATTATGGACCGAGCTTTGCGAAATTTTATGGTGTAATTTTTAGTTCTATAAATCTTTGACGCACCAAATTGTATTACAAAAGCATTATTTAATACGTTTTTTAACATACTAAACTGTTTACCGAGAGTAGGTTCAGGTCCAGGGTAAATAAAGTATGGACCGATCTTTACGAAATTTTAAAGTATAATTTCTAGCCTTATAAAACTGTGACGTACCAAATTTTGTTATTATATCATTAATTCTTACGGTTTTAAACTAAAGAAACTAGTTTCAGGGAGTAGGCTTTATATGGGGCAGGGGGGGGGGGTGAAAAAATGAAATTACCCCCCCCCCACCCCCCCCTAAATTATAACAATATGTTTTGCTTATTTCGATAATATACGAATTTCCGAATGTACAAAATTTTTGGAAAGCCCATCAAGTTTTTTTTTTGTTTTTATAGAATCTCTAATCAAATTTTCAATAAGTATCCAAGTATTTATCCTAATAGTTATTAATTTTATATTTCCAATGAAGCATCTAGTTTACTGTATTTAAATACATATTATTCTACATTCTATCCCAGCAAGTGCCCATCTATATCCGAAAAATAAACGTTTGGGTTGAAAATGCGAGCGGTTGAATTATTAATAAGCTTCAGTATATGCAATATTTTTATTTGTGTTATGATAATTATTTATTATATACATTTAAATACAACCGTTTTTCGTATTATATTTTCATCATAGTAGGCTTTGAATTTGAATTTTATAAGCATATCAATTCTACCTTCCCATATTCATATACATATGAATATAAGTAAAAGTGCACCAAAGAAAAATTATATATGTAATTGTCAAATTTCAAGTGCATTAATAAGAAAAGTTCTTTGATATACAAAAATACATAAAAATTAGTGAAACAATGGTGAGTCCGCAATTTTTTTTAATATAATGTACCTATATAAGTATATATCATTTAGTCGTAAAGGATGTACATAAGTCCAATGTATACATTTTATAGGAGAGAGAAAAAACTTTCTTAAGTCTTTAGTTCTGAATATATTTTAAGTCTGTAAATCCAGTTTTGCTTCATTGCCGACTCTTTATTGGCTTGCAAACCAACTAAAAATAATACATTTATGTTTGACATAACTTTTTGTGACTTATCACCTTTTCTATTATATATTTTATACATTTAATGTACATTTTAGTATGTCAATTTGCAAAAAATAAAATATACTATTAAATTATTTTATTTATTTCAATGATGACTATTAACAAATATTAACAATTTTTTTTTTGAAATTTTCAAATTTCAATGGGCCCTAGCGCTTTTTCTTTAGCATTTTTGGACTTAGAACTTTTACATATCGTTGCAAAACAAGAACTAAAAAAAATATTTGTATTTTTTCCGCAAACGATGTATTTTTGTTTACTCTATTGAACTTAATTTTCAAAAATTGTGGCATTAGCGCATTTACGACTGAAGGTACATATGTATGTACGTATGTGCAGCCAAAATTATTTTTGTCTTTCTATTGTTATAAGCTTTAAAATTCATTTCTAAATAAAAATAATTTAAATAAAAAAAATAGCCTTAAACCAGAATAATTATATATGTATCTTTAATTTAAACCCAAACAGTTCGACTAAAATTCATAACTTAATTTTAAAATTAGTGAAGCATATTCCTTCTTCCAAAATTTTGTTTTTTTTTTGGTCGAAAAAATGGTCAAACAATTTAGTATGATGTAGTCAAATAAATTGTTTCAATTAAAAAAAAACATTAAAAAGAAATAAAATTATTTTTATAGCCAACACGTTATTTAAAAAGATTGATTTATTTTAATTTATATTAAACTGATCTTATTATTATTTTACCTTATTGTTGAGTTTTTTTTTTTAATATAATATAAACATATCGTTTTTAATAAACTTTTAAATAGAAATTTTTTACCTGTTTTGTATCATAAAAAATTAACTGTGTGCTATCTAGTCCAAAAAAAATATGACGTAGGACATTTTAATATGATTGCAATATTTATTATGGCTTTATACGTACAGTGTGATTTCTTGTCATATAGAACGAGTTTGTTCAAAATCTTATATCATGCTGCGTATTATGCCACCTTTTATGTTTGTTTTTGTAACAAAATTGTAAATTTTTTTAGGGTCGTGGTTCCACATTTTATTTCATAACTCTGATCATACTGATCGGATTTTGCTGGACTTTAATCCCAAACTGTTTAGGATTACTAGGAGCAATTTGACACCAACATTGTTCTTATCTTTTTAGTCTTTCGAAAGTGAGCGTTAAAATTTCTAAAAAGAAGAACATAAAACTTTCCGATTGTCGACCTAAACCGCAAACATCCGTTTTTATAAAGATTAATTAATAATATTTAAATATCACATAGAGCCCAATCCTGAAATATTCGAAATGTCGGTGGAGGGTATCAAAGATTCGGCCCAGCCGAATATAGCACTATAACTTGTTTTAAAATTAAAACACTTTTTGTCGCTTAATTAAAAGTTTTTTTTTGCATATGTTGGACACTGACGTATCAAATGATAACTCAATCAAATAACGATTTATTTCATTCGATATCGAGTGGCATAATACCGAAATAAAAAATTTCTATAAATTTTGCTCGATATCGTATGCGGTGATTTGACCCCTGTTCATTAAGATTTCTCTCTAAGCAATTTTTCTAAATCGTTTAATGGAATTTTAGCAAGCCTGTCTATAGGTCATAATCGATTTAAAACCACAGTTTCTATGTGATCACATAAAATGATTCACTAATACACAGTCTAGTGTCCATACGCTTTCGTGGTAGGCATGCAACCAGATATGACTATTCTCTAATAACTATTAAGAGTTTCTTTTAATTTAATGACTATTACTCCCATAAAATTCATCTTTTGATTAGGAATTTAAAAGATTTATATTTCAATAGCTTATTTTTTTTTTTAAAAAAAGGTAAAGATAAGTGCCTTTATCTTTGGCCAAAACAAGAATTAAAAATAATCACATTTTATTGCCTCTAAAAGTGTGTTACAGCTCTCGTATCTTTATAAATTAATATAAATACAAAAAGAAGAAAAGCCGCATAATATGCTATGAAACACTTAAGATCAAAGCAATTGGTCATAAATCGCATGTGTAAATATTTAAATATGAATTTATTTCACAAAAAACACTCATCTGTATATTGTCAAAAAGAAAAAAAGGTGAATCTCATGTGGGAAGTTAAAGTCAATTTTTAGCTACCACCAAATAAACCAACATGCAGATATGTTTTCCATATCCTTCCTGTTTTAAACAACCACCTTTTGCCAAAAAAAAAAAAAAATAAATAAATTCTTCAATTAAAAACCATAAAATTCTCAAGTTTTTCAATAAATTTGCAGGCTTATCGTATAAAGCAACCGAAAAAAAGTTGTGAAAAAATCAGCAATATTTATTAGTTTTTGTGTAGAAAAATTATGACTTCTGGTATTAAAGATAATAATCGGAGAATAAAAAAAAATATATTTTCTTATTAACAGTAACACAAGATACGCACACACACTCACCATCTTTTATTGAAAAATAAACGTATTTTCTGTGTAAGAAATCACATGTTAAAAAAAGTAATTTTAAACAAATCCTAACAATGGCATTATATACCAAAAAAAAAGGTGGGAGGTTTGGGTTGGAGTTAAAATACTTTACTGTCATTATTAGATTTTTGGGTAAAAAACAATTTCAATAATTTAAAAATTCAAAAACATAAAAAAATATTGAAGCATGACACAATAAAGATTAGATTCAGTAACATGGCAGGGCATATGGGAAAGAGTTTTTCTTTTCTGCAGTGAATTGAAAAATAAATCGAAGAAGCCTTGATAATAAAAGTAAATCATCGATATAAAAGTTGGTCGTTTGAATTTTTTTCAATATTTATTTTAAACTAACAAAAAAAGTTACACAAGGTGGGGAAGATTTTTTGATGTTATTTGTAAAAGGTTTTGCCAGAAGACAAAATAATGAAGAACCAAAAAAAGAAGAACAAATTTTAATATCGATCGTATAGCCCCTCCGCACCCTGGGGATTTGTAGGGATCATCTTAAGGATATTTCACTTTCTTGGCTTACATCATCGATGGAAATCAGGTACACTCAATCGCGGCTGACCAGAGTTCTTATCAGGTAGCACGGGAGTCAGTAGTTCCCGTTGGTATGCTTCTTGCGGGATGTGCTTTTAGGAAGTTTGTCTTTGCGTAAGTTTCGATTTTTCGTTGAAAATATAATTTCGAGGATCACATGGTGGTTGCGTTTTACTACCCAAAGTAGCGGGGAGGGAGATACTGAAACTCCCACTAAATGGCTGACTTTTCACCACTTGTGCGAGAGTTCGGTTTGAGGGAGGATCATCCTTCGGTGCTGTTGCTACTCGACAGATGCTGCTGCTGAAATAATTCAAAAACAAAGGAGGATAGATATATTCAACTCCCAAACAACGGGCGAGTGTTTATTTTCTTATTTATTTGTCAATGAAATATAATCCTTACAGACTTCTTAATTGAATACAAATAAATTTTACAAAATATATACAAATGTGAATCAAAAAATTACAAAAATCCTGTGTTTAAATAGATTAATAAATTAGATTTCATATCAGTGGGACTGAAAGAATAGTCAATAAATTTATAAAACTTGTTGAACTCGTTACAACACGAGTCACCATTAGCATAATTAGCTCTAAAAAAATTTAAATGAATTGAACTAAACATTAAATTTGGTCGGAATATTTTTTGTATATTCTGTCCCATATTACGGATCCATACTCCAATACAGGTCTTACAGGACTTTTCGTAACACATGGATCCTTGAACACTTAAGACCATCGTTTTACAAAACTGATCATACCTCTGCTTTATTAGCTGTCATTGTTATATGTGCAATGAAATTTAGTTTCGAGTCAAGCAGAATCCCAAGATCTATTAATTTATCCACCCAACTGATAACTTTCAAAAAAGAAACATGCATGTAATGGAATCTTTCTAACAAAACGCATGTATTAACATTTTTTAAGATGAAGTTGCATGAGATTTACATTGCACCACGTGTAAAAAGAATTTAAGTCGTTTTGAAGAAGTTTTTGCTCAGATATTTGAAGATAGCTAAGAAAAACTTTGAAGTCGTCCGCATACATGAGAATATTGGATGAATGAATCACCTCAGGTAGGTCATTTACAAACAATGTAAAAAGAAGTGGCCCAAGGTGGCTTCCCTGAGGTACACCAGACAGAACTTCATTGCTTTTAGAAATTGCGTTATTAAAGCAAATAGTTTGTGTTCTGTTGCTTTGGTATGAATATATCCATTTTATACTAATATCAGTAAAACCCAGTAGATAAAGTTTAACTTTTAAAAGTCTATGGTTAACTTTATCAAAAGCCTTGGTAAAATTAGTGTATATCACATCAGTTTGTAGTTGTTGTATAAATCCTCGATATTTGGCAGTTGTAAGATGAAGCAGACTAGTTGTAGTAGATCATTTTTTTGAAACCCATGCTGGTAAGGTGCTATCAAACTTGATACTTGGACGTATCATGCACTCTAATGGGTACCTAGGTGTGATGGTTGCTCACGCTCCGTAGCGGTTGGTAAACGAATAATTTGGCACCCAGTGGTTAAGATCCATCATGGAATGGGCCTAAGGGTAATGTGTAAATCTTTAACACATCACTTTCATAGCCCTCCTCAGTTACGTAGAGAGACATCTTAAGGATATTTCAGCTTTTGGTGTTACATCCTCTAGACAAAACCGGTGAAATCAATGCCTGTTATTCGGCAGAGCTCAAAGTTTACAGATCTCTTGAGATCGCGGCTTACCGGGTTTGAGGCCAGTTCGGGATCCAGAAGACGGTTATGGATGAAAAATCCTGAAAAGGGATTTTTTTACAAGTTTGATTAAAAGACTGATTTGCCACCTTAAGGGAAAGTTCGGCTGCTGGCGGCTCTACTTGGATTATGTTGCTATTTCATCAGTCGCTGCTTGCTCTAAACCCGCGCCGATGGTTAGATGGCTCAAGTCCAAGTGCATAAGTCTGCCTATTATCTACCTGTGTGTTTCGGCTACTCTCTCACATGAAAGGCGATTGGTAAACGCATTGTTTATCTACCGATGATAAGACCACTGTGAGGCAGCCTTCCATGACAGGTACCTACGTAATTCTTTCTCATCATGATCACTTTTAAAGGTACCGCCGAATGTATGTGAAAAGCACTTACTTACCTCTTGGAATAGCAATCTCGGGGGAGAACAGGTGCAGCTAATATCTTCAACTCCGTCACTGAGATCACGACTCACTAGAGATCAGATTTGGTACCACGGGAACCAGAACCTCTTGCGACTCAAGTTCTGGAGGCTGACTCTGTCATTCGCTAGCGAGCGAAATTTTACATGAAAGGGCGAAATTTTTCATTTTGGTATCGAATGCTGTCTATAGAAATTTGGTATGATGTCAGTCGATAGCGAATGCTTTTCATTCGATTGGTAATGAAATTAAATTAGACAGCAATAAAAACTGTGCAAATTTTTTTTTTATGAAAATTCAAACGTATAATTTGATTCAAAACAAATAATATGTTTTATTCAGCCATGTTCTGACAATCGAGTTCGAGTGAAATTGAAATCGAACAGATTTTCAAAACGATTCTGTTTTAACGGTTCATAAAAATATTCCTTTTTATATACGCCATACTATGAGTACCACTTATATTTATTAGAATTACTCTAAAAATAATGAAAAAATAAATAATTTTTAAAAAATTTAGTTGAAAATTTCCTCCGATTTCAATTTCGCTCGATTTCGATTTTCAGAACGTGGCCGATTAACTTTTTTTATTAATATGTATTTAACAATTTTTTTTAATTTTGTCAAATAATCACAAAGGAGTGCCGAAATATTGGTTAAAATAAAATGAAAAATTGAAGGAGCCAGAATATATACATATACTTTATGGGGTCTTAGCTGTATAATAAAAAAGTTGCACACGGAATGACAAACTTAGTATACCCTCATCCACCACTAGTGGTTGTGGAGGGTATACAAATAAGAATTCAACCTCGAAATGAATTATTTATTTATTAATTTTCAAAAATCTTAGACGATTGTTTTGGTTTACACTATTTACTTTTTTTTACTTCACTTTTGATCAACTTTATTGAAAACAAACACATTTTACACTTGCCCAGGGTGGCTGATGAATTTTGCTACATAAAGAAGCCGGAATAACTTTTTTTGTAATGCATGGAATTTATTCAATCTTTTTTTTATTTGAAAACTCATTGAATTGTATTAAAAATACTTTAATTTGTCTTAAAGATAATTGTCTTAAAATGCCCGCCCTTTGGTCAGGCGACCTGAGAGGCCCACGGAAGATTTAGTTTCTATAAATAAGCCTGTTAGGAAATTGTGTGCGTAATTCGGTCATAACCGGATAAGCTATGTGTGCAGTTGCACCATCTTGTTGATACAGATACAGAGTTGAAAGGAGTTCTCTTTCGGTGTAGTTCCAAATAGAAAAATTCTCAAGTAGCGGTCTCCAGTAACCGTAACGCCTAGTCCGTTTTATTTAAAGAAGTAAAGACCGACAATACAGCGTGAAGAAACTATACACCCCACTGTGACGCGAATTGGATGCAATTCTCTTTCAATCATTATTTCTGAGTTGGAACCACTCCATAAGCGACAATTTTGTTTATTTACGTTGCCGTTCAGATCAAGTTTTCTGTTGGCATCGGTTTTCATCAGCCACCATGTACCTTCATTTAATCGAATGTAAAATTATCTCATTCTGAATAATTTTTTTTAATAAGTTTTTTTTTTTTTTAAACTTTTTGGTGCTTTATTTTTTAGAAAAACAAAAACCGTTTTGCAATTTAGCCCTTTTTAGACCTTTTTCAAATGTCTTCACGCGCTTAGTGTTGGCATCACTATTCATTGTGTATTTTTTACTGTTAGAAATTCTAAAAAAAATTTGTAGGCTAGTGTAAAGTTTCTTACAAAAACTGTAGCAGTTTTATAATCATTTCATTGAGAAATAGTACTTTATTGTACCGGCTTATCTCTAGTTTCATTTCAAATATATATTGAAAAATTTTTACATGAATTTACTGGATTTTCTATACACAAATGAAAGTTATTTTTTTTTGGCATTTTTATTTTTAGATCCATATTTGGCTCTAATAAATGATGAGCAGCAACTTTTCTTCCCTGTCATATTTTTTCACAAAAATTGCGTGCGTAAGAGTCATTTCCTGTTTTAAATTGTTCATACTTCATTCAATTGTTCGTGTGACTTTTGAATGTTTTTCAGCCAGTATCTTTATTATTTGCTACTTTTTTATATATTACTAAAATCCTCATATGACAAAAAAAAAAAAAAAAAAAATCCAAAATCCTGTTAAAAAAATTTACGAGTAGATTTCTTTTCTTTAAAGTCATAATCATAAGATAATAAGTGCGGTCGTACACTGTCTCTGCCATTCATTATATTTCGAATACAAAGAAAACATATTCACATCTGTAATAAAGAAGGCAGAAAAAAGCCATTTGAGAATCCCCTTATGAGTATTTTATGATCTGATACTTAAAATCCTTAAAATATTGCTAATGTTCACATACGCATACATAGACATTTTCAAATATTACATTCACATGAGCATAATTTGAAAATTTATTGGTATTAAATATATTGTATGTTGGATGTGTAGAAGTATTCATATGTGTAAGTGCAGACAAATGGAAATTCAAATTTATATTATTCAGAAATTACAGTAGAAGAAAATGTAAAAAGTCTTTATATTAAAAACCGTAATCATTTTATTGTTTAAAGATGTAAAACTATCAGAATTTTAAAATTTTTATCCCTCGCAAAGGACTTTTTTCAAATTAGGTGTTTGGCTACTGTGCTTTCGAATAGCTTAATCTTATTTTTTATGCAGAACTAACAATGCCAAGCGGCACGCTTCTATATCGAATTGGAATTCTAAACTTTTTGGAATACCTTTTACAAAAATGGGATTTGGGAATTTCTACAGAGGTGCACGTAGTGCAGAAAGTTTTCTGACTGTTATTTACATGGAAGTGACCAGACATGATTCATGTTTTTGACTGTCCAAGCAGCTCACTACTTCCGCCTAGACTAAGCATTTTCCTAGCAATGGCTTTCCAGATCCTCTAAAAGCTAACTGGAGTTGAGAAGGCACTCAGTCATGTAGCCTGAATGGTTAGTACATCTCAACGTCTAAGGCAAGTAGGTGAATTTATCTGACTTTTTACTAAAGTGTGACTATCATAATAAAGCACCTTTGGGTGCTCAGATAGCAGCCCTATCACCAAACTTAGTATGCTAGCAACGTACGCAACTGAAATTAAAAATAATTCTGATTCGCTAATTAAAAGAGCCTTATGTTCCAGAGGGAGTTAAAGGAACACATAGACATATGTATAAATATTTTACAAAAATCACAGTTTGAATTGATCAAAGTCCACATTTCGGTACCATAGAGTTGTTTCGCTGATATGGCAATCAGCACAAGGTTGTTACTGGTCCCGCACAAATGGATAAATCTAAAAAATAATTTCGGAATAACAGGGTAGCAACTACCAACAGAAATTCATGTACCGTTCCAAAATTTTCAACGACACAAGATGTGCATCGTTTGAAATTTTAAAACGCAATGTGAATTTCTGTAGAAAGCAACAACAAAATTAAAAAATATTTATGACATTGTTTGTGGTTTCAAAGTTATTCTTTGGCGTTGCGCTGCGTTTTACATGATTAGGGCCTTAATATAATGTTATGGTAGTTGATTTTTAAAGCCGAATTCACTTCATGTAATATGTAATTTTTCTTTTATTGTGTACACATGTAACTTTAATCGCCATTTTTAATTGTTTACATTTATTTTTCGCTTCAGTGCTGCCAAGCTTAAAAAATCCAATGTCAAAAAAATTTTTGTTAAGAATAATTAGTATTGTGGTTATTTTATTGAACTGTTAATGGTTTTTAATCCAAATTTCGATAACTTAATCAGGTTTAAGTTCATTGAATTTAATTTTCATTAAATTATTTTTATGAAGAAAAGAATGTTACAACATGAAATGAATTAAAATGTATTGATAATTTTTCCTTCTTGACTAAGCTGGGAATTGAACCAAGGTTTTCACGGACAGGTTGCCCTGACTAGTTCCGATTGTAACCACATAATCTCTTCAGACGGGTTTGCCGTTTAACACTTTGGTATAAAAAATTCCAAATTCGCTAGTTACAGACAAATGGCATACAAACAAATCATTTAATGAAGCAAAGATCAAAGTACAGCAATTTCCCGTGGTAAATGATGTCGCAGAACGCGGCGTGGCCTTAGATAATACTTAAATTAATCTAACAACCTCTGCAACAGACTTTCAGAATTTATTGCAGGGCATAGAGCTTCATCGTAAAAGCTCTAATAAATAATTGAAAGCTAAAAAAATAGTTTTTTAGCTTTCAATTTTTTGGACTCGCATTGCTGAAGTTTGTACAACAGCACAAAAAACCACCCATATTTAATATTTTAAAAGAATACCTAATATCTAAATATCTAACATTAAAACAAATCCGAAGCATAACTGGCAAACACATTACAATATTTTTAATTTCACAAAATGGGTACAAAACTTAAAAAGGGTATCACTTTGGAACAGTAAGAGCAAATTCAATTATTTTTTTTTTGCAATGACTCAGAATTTATCCTCCATTTAAACTGAATCATTAGTTTTTTTTAACTTCAATATAAATTTTAAAAGTTACAAAGCATTATTTTCAAATTTATGCTAAATTTACAAAAAAAATGTGATTAAGGGGACCCAAATGAGCAAAAAAATAACCGAAACTTTTTAATACCTGCACAGAGAAGTAAAGTTTGAGAAGTTTTCTTTAAAAAAATTGACTTAGTAACAAAGAAAATCGTTCTAATGGGCCGAGTAATCAGCAAAATTCAAAAAAGTCGAGAAACCCCGATTTTTGGGTTAAATTCGATTTTAGCGACCTCCATCTTCCGAAAAATCTGAAAAAAATCACAAAAATACTTCACACTATAAGCTTTCAAAAAAAGGTGGGGCATAAAATAATAATTTTTTTTGGTACAAACTAGTATACAGGTGTATATCACTCACTATATATATAAATATGTATTGAGGATTGAAATATAAGAAGTTAAAATGATCTTAGAAACCAAAAATTCAAAATTCAAAAACAAATTGTCTGTAAAAAGTTGAGAAGCGCTTTACTTTTTAAAATCACGTGTGGTGAATGAAAGCTGCTTAACTTTTCCATATACTTAACTTTTCTATGACTTAACTTTTTCGAGCCTCCACTGTGTTACTAACTGAGTGCCAAAGTTAAATAGAAACCGAACTTTTATACATCAGTATTTTTTATCAATTAAAAAAAATTTGTTTAAAAATTATTTCAATTTAATTATTGTGATAATTGAATCAAAAAATTTTTTTTTTTGTTTAATTAAACGCCCGGGAGACTATCAAATAAATACATCAATCACATAGTTGTGTGCGTGCAGTCGTTCTTTTTCGGGTACACATATGCGTTGTCGGCAATGCTTGATGAAAATCAAAAAGTTTTGATTTTTTTATTTGATGGCTGATTATTTGATAGTCTCCAGTTGTGATTGACAAAAAAATTTTATTTGCTTTGTGTATGTTGTCATGTACGGAAGAAAAAAAATATAAATACTTATTTGGTTTTTCGTTTTTTTGACATTATTTGAAACGAACCCTATGAAATCAAAATTACAAATGTTGATTGACGGGGTTATTTGTACGTCTCCAAAAAAGCCTCAAATAAACGACACTAACACATATGCACTGATTGACGGGTTTATTTGAAAGTCTCCAGAGCCCTTAAAGAAAATTAAAAATATAATTTTGATTTAATTAACATTTTAGTTGTTTTGAAATAAATTTTTAATTAAAATATTAATTAAATAGCCAAAAAATCTTGACTGATTTTTTCGCTTAAAAATAATAATTTTAACTTGTGGAATTGTTGTTGGGAATTGTCAAAACCAGAGTTTTATTTAATTAAATCAATTAGCACATTGTTTGAAACGGCAAATTAAAAATATCGTTTATTCAAAAAAAAATTATAATTTTCAATTTTTAGTAATCTATATAATAATTTTGGTAATAAGTGCAAAATCAACAAATTGGTTGCCTGATTCTATGAATTTGGTATGAATTTGGTGATTAGAGACAATTTTATTTTCTGTATATACTGCAGTGCCTCACTCGAGACTGTTATTTTAAAATTTTGGTTTCTAGGGCACTAGAAGTGTGCGTGTTCTCAAAAGACGGATGCATAGAAGCGCATGATTAAATCCACTTTTAATTAATCAAAGACCCAAGAGTTAAATGAATATTTCTTAGTATTACAAGCGAAGTGATAAACTTAGTTTAATCTAATACACTTCTCGTGATGGTGGAGGTACAAAAATGGCTAATAACTTTGTTTATTTTTTCGTGGCTAAATGTAGCTAGAGTACTGCATGGCTTAATTGGTAACACTGTTTCAAAGTATGTTCAAAAAAATTATTTTAATTATAATTTTTTAACATTTTACTATGTTTTCGTCGTCCATTGATTTGAAAATAAAATGGATCAACTCACCCTCGTCCAAAATTTGATGGTAGTTTTTGGAATTTTCCAAAATGTTGCTGTTTTTCTTGCTTCACTCAAATAGTGTCTATAATAATAAGATCAAGTGAAAATTTTCAAGACCGGACACCGAAGAGACCGTTGAAATGTGTTCGTAGAAGAGATTTCCTGTCAAAAGAAATCAATGCTTTACTTACAAAACGATACCGGATCCAGGCAACAGTGTCCGTTGAAAAGAGTATCCTCCTCAGAAAGGTGTCACTTAAGGAGGATTACACTGTAAAATGCTTAAAGCTTAGCATATGAATATATGATTCGCCAACTTATTTTATACAACTTAAAAAAGGGGCCCTTTATATTTACCTTAAAGTCTTTTTTATTCCACTGTTCCCAAATATTGTGAATAAAGTCTTGAGCATTTCTTTTGTTAAAAATCTTTTTTTATTAAATTTGTTTATATGAAATACTTTCTATACGAATATACCGGAATAATTTATTTAATTCCAAAAAATTTACTTTTCACAACACATACTTACACACATACATACGAGTATCTACCAAAAGTGATTCCAACTGCTTTGCCGTCATACAAATACTTTTTCCATCATTGAAATATTTGAAAAATTTTAATATTAAACCATTATTGTGGTAAAAAGTTAACGTTTTTATGCTGACAAAAGAAAAATAAATATTTGCAATAAATGACAGTTGACTACAAAAACTGACGAACTTTTTCTTCAACATCATGAATTAACATATTTAAGGATACGTATTTAGAAAAACAAAGTGTAGTATAATTATAGGAGGCATTGCCCGAGTATTGTTATTGAGAAATACATTTAAAAAAAAAAATAAACAAACTTTGAAAAAGTGAAATTTGTCCACTTTAGTCACATGTCGTCGCATCCAGGAGGGTTGATATTATTTTTTTCCTTATTCTCCTCATCATCAATATAATTGATGTCTACTACCGCTGGCTGGTTGGCTGCCTGACAAACTGACTGACTGGATGGATGAATGTGTTGAAAGTAGACATCACGCATACACATGTTAGTTTTATTAATAAACATTTTTTGTAATATGTTTATGTGTATTTTAAAAACATATACATACAGATGTATTCAATTTTTTTTTTTTTGGATAATAATAAAAAAACAAACAATTGCCAAGAATAAAATTGCGTTTTACAACGACACGCGTTTTAACAATAATAAAATATATACAATTTTTTATACAAGTATTTTTTTTTTTCATTAAAAAAAGTGTTGATGCGTTAAAAATTCTCACTGTATTCATTCCATAAATAATGCCTTCGTATAAAAAGTTTAAACCAACACAATGACAACAAAAAAAAAAAAAAAAAAAAATTCAAATTCGTGCCCAATTGTATGCTTTATGTTTTTTCATCATTTGCTTTTTATTTAATAAATGTTTTCTTTGTCATTATTGTTATTAATTTTTTTGGAAATTGTATTTATTTTGTCAAAAACATGCCAATAAAGGTGTGATATTCGAGTAATTGTTTTCATTCAAAATGCTGTCTGAGAGTTAACGTTTTGGACATTTTTCGTTAATCGTATTTAAAAAGTCATTATGATTTCATTGCCATGTTTTAAACTAATGTAAGAGGTAGGCAATATACATTTGTGCATACATAATTGCTTTCTTTTGGGTTTAATAATTATATTAATGTATATGGAAAACCAGAACTAATTTTTTTAGTTATTTTTGCACCAAGCGGATATGCGTCTCTAGAAATATTAGGAGATATAAAGTCTGTCTTGACTTCTTCTTAGGTAGAACCACAGCTGAGGATGGACAGACTCTCATCATCTTCGGATTTTCTTATAATTTATTCACAAGCGCTCCAGGCCCATTTTGAGACTAATCAGAAGTTTTACTATGGTTGACCATGTCTTCCACAATTTCAGAATGCGAAGTCATAGTAGATCAGTAAGACATTTTTTCGATACGATTGAAGCAGATTGTCTTTAAAATATTCGAAAAATTTTAGATAATCGATAAGTTTCATTATTCTCTAACCCATCAAATTTTTCATTCAGAACTAATACTAAGTAAGTCGCCAATTTTTGGGCCTCTGAACTATTCTCAGCCTCAGTTTATTCGTTTATTATATTTTCTAATACTCTTCGAAGACCGTTAACTAGCGAAATAACGTGAGACAATGCAGCAACGATTTTGCTTATGGGTTTTTATAAAAATATTGCAAAATGTGTACGTCTTTTGTGAGAACATTTCACTACAATGGTGCAAAGCAAAACGGCTAAGCTGGAGGTCCACACTACGCATTCAATTCGTTGATACGCTAAAGCAACCCAGTAAAAAATGTGCTCCAAAAAGGAGCAGGTTGTATGTATGAATTCATACCTCAAATCGCTTCAAACCTGCTGATGGGATGCATGATTTTTGTATGAGGTGTTCCCGGTTGGGAGGACTATTGTCTGCTTTTAAAACATAATAAAACATGCAAACAAAGCACTACTAAAGTTCTTTTTTAATGGCTAATTATATTAACGTATTCATTAATGTTTTGCTTTTACTGGATTTAAAGCATTTTTCAATTATTTTCGTAAACCATAATATGTTTTTGTTTTTTTTCGCTTATGCGCTTTTTCTCTTAAGTGCTTCAAAAACACAATTTGTTTTACTGGGAACTGTCAAACTAGTAGAATATAATTTAATATTAAAATTTTATGGACAAGTTACACAGCAAACGCGTATAATGCATATACGAATGGAAAGTACTAAGTGGGATAACTTTTCACATCTGCATGCGTCTTAAAAAAGGCCAAGAAAATATAAATCGCATATAACGCGTAGTATGGACTAGGGTGTTCAATTAATCGGCTTTTTTGTTCGATTAAACGATTAATCGATATTGGGCATTTTTGACTTGTTCGATTAAGCGATTAATCGATATTTGGCATTTTTGACTTATTCGATTAATCGAATAAAATTTTAAAATTAATCGATTAATCGAACAATTAAAAATCCAGAAATTTTATATATTAAGGGATTTTTTTCCGATAATTTTAGAAAAAATTGGTACTTGAGTATATAAACATTATTAATTACAAGTATTTTAATATTTTATTAAAAAATATACAAAACAAACGTAACAATTCATACTAATTGATAAAACATTTACAACGATAAAAAAAAAATAAAACATGTGTTGAGATCATATAATTTCATATGTACAAACAATTAAACAGATCTTTTAAAATAATCTTTTATAAATAAAATGTTGTTTAAATGTTTTGCTTTACTTGGAAGCCACACGATCAAGTTTTGTCTTTCCTTTTAATTTTCCATACTCTCTCACTTTTTTACTAACGCACTCACACTTTTTAAATTGACCACGAGAGTGCACTCAATTTTACCTTTCAATTTGTTTGCCCATTTTACGTTCAATTTAACAACTGACCACAAATTAACTTTGGCGCTTTATTTATAAAAAATATATTTCTTAAAAATAAATGTGCTTTATTAAAAAAAAAATGTGTTCTAAAAAATTCTTGTGATTTTTTACAAAATACTTTGCGTCCTGCTACTATTTTGAGTTGTTTCTTCGTCGCGGGCAATTTTAAAATGAAATTGATTATCAAATTGAGTGCAGCCTGTGACACAGCTGTCAATTCAAACAAGTTTTGACAAGCAGTTTTTGTGAACAACTTAAAAGTTATTTATTGAACGTGTGGCTCCATGTTTAAAAATATTTTTTGGATTTGTTTCAATAAGTAAAAAATTAACGGATAATTTACTGGTTACTGAAATTTTTTTCAGTAAACAGTACGCTTATGTATTTGAATTACTCACTAAACATGACTGTTTTTTTTTAATTCCAACGGACACATACATTTGGTTTGTTTATTTGACTTAAAACTTTAAAAAATTATACATTTGACAGAAAAACCATATATGTATCCTTCTCCGAGAAAAGGGACCTAGTGTGTCAAAAAACAGGTTTGGACTTAAGAGTGGATTCTGGTACCTAAAAGGGTGTAGAATAAAATGAAATGAGTAAGATTTTTGATAAAAATTGAATTACCCCATAAAAACGTACAAAACGAACTTGGGAAAATCGATAAAAATTACAAAAACATTAAAATTTTACATTTATTTTGGTTTTAAATGGTTTTTTTTTTTGTCAGGCATCGAATTTTTTTGGAGTTTGGACTTTTTTTCGGTGTTTCGTAATCTGGTACTTCGATTTTCTTTCGTTTGACAAATTTCAATTTTTTTCTTTTTTCGGCGCTTTGACTTCAGCTTTCTTTTTCTCGTGTTCCGGTGCTTCGATTTTTTTTCTTGCTGGCAGGTTCAGATTTATTTTTCGCTTTGGGTTCACTGGGCTTAGGAGCTACAAAATCGCGTTTCTGTGAATCCATACATAAGACCCTGACATTCTCATACAAATACTATTTGCGATCTAACGATAAACCGCTTGGTGCAATGAGCGGAGATAATTCGTTAGGTAGCTCAGCCGTCAATCGCAGATTAAATCTTTCTTCTTCCGAGTCCACAAGTTCTTTAGATACAGTTTCGTTTTTTTGGAAGTGAAAGTGGTGGTACTTGGTAATACCTAAAATGAGAGTTAACAGAGAGCGGCATTGTTGCGTCGGTCACTGGTTGCGACTTAAGAATCAAGTATCGAGATCATAACAAACAGAGCAGTAGCAATAGCAAAGGCATTTTGACACCAAAAGCGAAAGAAATACGTCACCACATAGGCATGACGTCACCAAAGTCGGCACCCAATCATAACTAATCATACCAAATCGCATATCCCAACTGAAGTGTGTTCACAGTGATAATGCGTTCACAGTGATAATGCGTTATGAAACTTTAAATGCGTTTTTCTCAAAACTTCTAGGTCCCTTTTCTCGGAGAAGGTCACATATGTATTGTTATTCGATTAATCGGCATAAATTCCTCGATTCATCCTTTAATCGAAATCAGCAATTTTAAATTAATCATACAATTAATCGTCTAAAATTGTTCGATTTATCGAACAAGAATTAATCGGCTGAACACGGACTGGAGAGTTAAAAGAAGCAATTTATTATGCTGTTTTGTTTTTATGTTGTGCTTTTAAATTTGTGTTATTTCATTTAGTTGTTATGCGAAGAATAAGCATTGAAAATCAAATGGATTTTCTAAAAAATAAAAAAAAAGTATCGGAATATCGACAGTAAATTATCGCCGATACCGATATATATGCAAACCTGGAGTATAGCCGATATATCGGTATCGGTATTTGTTACATCCCTAGTTCAGACTTAACAAATATTAGACGAAAAAAGTCCAAAAAAGCATTACCGGTAAATTTACCAAACTTTAGCTTTATTTTTAACAATTCTTATTACTTAACTTTATTTGTAAGAAGATAATTCTATAATGTAATGTAGATACTGATAAATGATGTTTGATCTAGCAAACTTTTTGCAAAAGCAATACATTTTTTTTATCATACTAGTGGTTACGTGTAGGACGTCAAATATTTGATATGTGTATTTATAATATTTATTATTTCAATACGTACATTTCTGCAAACTTAACTAAAAAATTCGAACTTTTTGAGTTATGTAATTATTGAAGTAAATAACCGATATGTGATAAGTTTGATGACAATTTCGGTTTTCTTTATGATTCTATACATTTTTATCCTTCTGCCTAGTCAAAAGTTGAGTCATATATTTTAAAATTTTAAGTCTCTGTTTTCCATAAAATTCGCTTTGGCTTATTAAACATTTTTCCATTTTTTACTACAATTTTATCTCTTCGAAGTTATATGTCTTAAAAGCAATTAACATTTATTAGCTCCTTTTCTGATTTAATCAACATTTTAGTGTGTGACACATAAACACTGTTGTAGCTGAAGTTAATAAAATAAAATTTCTAAATGAAAGAAACAACTTAATGAAAATTGTGCAAATTAAGCAACAAATAAACAAAACAACAGCTACAACAACATTTAGAAAAAAAAAAATAAATAAAAGGAAACAATGGAATAGAAAGGAGTCAGAAATCACAGGACACAAAACATTTCAAATTGATAAAAAGGGAATACAAGAGAAGACACTATAAAACACATTTAAATTACAAGCAAATTAAAAACAAGGAAAATAATTACACAGATACAATTTTACTCTACAACCAACACACCCAAATAAAATGGAATGGAAATGGAAAATAAAAGGAAAAACTAACTAAAGCGTTAATTGAAACATTAAATAACATTTTATTACTTAATTTACATGGAAATTAACTAAAAAAAAAACGGTCGCTCAAAAAAAAGGGGAGACAATAATGACGATGACTATGGCGATGACAATTGTAGAATGATATTCAAAAGATCGAAAAGAAAGAAATAAAGGACTTAATAACAGAAAAATCACTGACTAAGTAGTGGTTATAAACAACAACAAAAACAACAACATTGTTACACGACAAAAAACACATTGAGTTAAAGGACAGACATCGTAACAGATAGACTGACAAACAAATATTTTTAACGTGACCTTAGCAACCCCCCCTTCACGAATTTTAAACATCAACAAAAAATATTCAAATTCTTGAAATACTTCTCCAAAAACAAGAAATTACACATAAATATAAGACAGAAATAGTAAATGTAGTCCTTTTCTGACTAGTCCTAGTCCTTTTTCTGGCATATTTTTTCTTTTTGCTTTTGAGTCTTTAGTCCCTTTTATTAAGTTCATTTAATTCCTAATTTCACACCATGACGAAGGGTCGTCGTTTATTTCTGAAACAACCATTTGGAGTCTGTTTTAGTTGCTTTTTATTTTAATTTCTTTCGTCGTAATGCGTCTTTAGGATTTTGACCTAAAACTTCTATATTTCAAATTTTTCTTTAAGTGGATGGGGAAATAAAGAAAATCTTTTAACGGTTGTGTAAAAATTACCGTTACATGGCAGAGTGGCTTGTCAATGTTGTATTTTATGAGGTTTTAAAGATTCTTTTTACACTTAGGAAAATGTATTCAAAATGGTTACATTAACCATTTTTATTTTACGAACGTGTTCAATGAATCAAATTTCACTTTATAAGCATTTTTTGCAAAAGTTCTATTGCAATTGTCATTTCTAAAGTTCGTACAGACGGTGGTCAGATCTAACAATACTATAAGGGCTGGCAAGGTGCTGAAAATTAGGGATGCAAAAATACGCATTTTTTGCCAATACGATACCGACACCGATACTCAAAAAGAAATATCGCCGATACCGATACGAATATAAAATTTAAACTGAAGGTAAAATTAACAAAACTCAAGTAGAGTAATTTTTTTATTATAAAAATATACTATTATTATACTATTAATATTCAAAGTTAATATTAATAAAATTTTTGTATAAAAAACAAAGTATTCTCAACTTTTGCGGAGGTAATTTTGCAACTCCGTTTGAAGCAGACCTACACCAAAAAATCGTCTCTCAGATAGGACCAAACTCAGTTGACAACTGAAGTATTTCTGCGCCATGGTCTTAAATATTAAGTATTAAGTATTAAGTATTAAGTATTTCATTATTCTCTAGGCACTCAAATCTTTCATTCAGAGCTTATAATACGTAAATCGCAAATTTTTGGGAATCTGAACGTTTCTGCATCTCAGTTTATTCATTAATCGCACTTTCAATAATGTTCGAAGACTGTTAACTATCGAAAAAGCGTTAGAAAATGTAGCAGTGACTTTGCTTATGGATTTTGTGGTCTCTTTGTAGTTACTCAAAATATGTAGCGAAGTAATTTTTATTTTCACGAAAAATCATTAAACCATTAGCAGGAAATTCTGCTGCAGGTCCAAACCACGCATTTAATGCGTTAATGCATCCGTACAAAAAAGTCGTATTGTACAATTGTATTGACAAACGCGTAAAATGCATATACGTATCGAAAGCATGAAGTAGGAATACGTTCTACTATTGCATGCGTCTCGAAAAAAGGAAAAATGCGTGGTGGGCACCGACCTCCAGCTTAAGAATTAAAAGAAACAGTTTATTATTTTGTTTGATTTTTTGCTGTTAGTTGATATGCAAACAATGGGCATTCCTAATTAAATTGTTTGTTTAAAAAGCTATAAAAAATACCGGCGTATCGACAGTTAAATATCACCAATACCGATATATTGGTAAACGTAAAGTATCGCCGATACATCGGTATCGATATTCGTTACTTCCCTACTGAAAATATACTTTCTCTTTATTAACTCACAAATTTCATGGCATTTAATGTTTAAAAATAATTTCTGGCATATGACCTCAGCGACTGCGCCTTATGAACGCCATCTTGTCATTCCAATTTTGCACTACTTTTTTGAGCATGCACGGTCTTATTTGGTCAATAGTTCTTAAAGATGCATCGTTGCTGGTTTATCACCATAGAGCAATAATTCTTACTCCATTTGGTTCTTATACATATGTAGGCCAATATCTTTTCTCAAGACTGTAAAGTATTGGACGGGCAGAGGCCGAGTTGCTGAGAACAGCGTCGGATCGATAAATTCGAGTCGCGTATCACACAGCGGCGATGGGTTCTTCTCTACGCACGGTACGGGCTCGATTTTGATGAATATTGTTACCGTAGTTGTGTAATACATTGCTTTCTTTCTCTCTCTCTCTCTCTCTCTCTCCCAAAAATTTTATATAATTATCGGCGGTAAAGCCTAGTACCATGAACATTTTTCCAATTTGTGAAAATGTTCAGCAACATCTATTATATCATACGAAAAATTTCATATGTGTCAATGTTACCTATCTCGCGAGTTTGCACAATTTGACGTTTTTAATATATCAATGTATACGACATTGTTTTGCGTATGGAAACAAAACCCACATGTATTTTACTAAAAAGTCTTTTTTTAAAGAAAAAATTATATAAAAATGAAAGTAAATATGAACGAACAAATGTTACCGGTTGTGTTATGTATCTTTTTCCGTTCTCATTTAATATTAAGTTTAAAGTTTTTTGCATTTGCTTAAAATTTCCCGTGAAATAAGTGCAGCTTATATTATTTCGCAGTTGTAAAAAAATTTTGCACAAGTTTTTCATAAGAGTTTTAACAGCATTTCACGTGAAATGTTGAACAGAGTACCAGGCTTAAGAGAAGATCGACACATAGAACTTCTATGAAAAACTGTAAAATCGCCGCTAATGGTATTTCTTAAAAGAGAGCAATGATTATCCTCTAACTCATCTAAAAACTCATCACAATATTTTGTTTTGGCATGTTCATTATAAAAGCCAAGCAAAAACAGTGTCACAAAATTCTGCAGTCCTGAGTAACAATGAACCATTCTCCATTATAAGGTCCACTGCCAAAATTAGTTTTACAATCGAAAATTTTATAAAACAGTCATAAAAAACTGGAAAACAGAGATGGTACTGGCGGCCAAGCAAAATAGTACTTAATTCAACATTTTGGCAAAAAAAAAAAAATTAAAAAAAAAAATATATATATATACATACAAGTTTACGATACGGCTCAGCTATTAATTTTGTTTGCCAACTTCTACACGAGCGTCCGGTTTTACTTAAGGGTCAGGTAACCAGTAGCTCGTTTCTGTATTTCTCGCATTGCAAAATTTCTCACATTAAGTGTGAAACAAAAAATTCCATCGTTTCTCGATTTGTGAGAAAAAAGTGTTTCTATATTTTAATGAGAGAACAGACAACACAGATTCTGTTTTAACTGGAATACTTCCAGTAATTAAGTGTCAAATGCAAGCGAAACGTCAACGAAAGAAATAGATATAATAAAAATAGGGCTGCCAGATTTGACGATTTATCGTCATTTTGACGATTTTTGTTCCAAAATTGGCAAAATGCCGAATTGCTGATTTTTTCTAGTGACGATATTAATCAGTCTTCGAAATAAAATAATTTTAAATAGTTTAATATGTTTGTATATTAGGCACCACAGAAAAACGATATCGTTAAAAACAAGGCAGGTTAAAACATTTATCGGCAAATTCAAAATTTCGAAGGAAAACTGTTTAAGTTTTATTTCCTTATATTATTTTATACATTTGTTTATGTGATCAAAACATTAAACTATTACCCCATTTTTCAGTCAATGCACTTTAGGAAATTGTTGCCTTTTATTTTGTCCAAAAGTGTTTATTTAGTTCAATATGATATTTTGTCACTCCTTTGTGTGATTTCTGTAGGGAAAAATAACAATCTGAAATTTTAAATTGTTATCGGATTAAGGAAAAATAAAATAAATAATTTTATTTAAGTAGACCTCAAGCTTATGTATGTATAAAATATATATTTTACCCCATGAACTTAATGTTTTTTTTTTCTTTTTTTGATTATGTGTATATATGAAAAAAATATTTTGGATTATATGATAAAAATCGAACAAAATTTGTCAAAATTAATTTTAAATTGTCCGAACAAAATAGACGATTTTTTTTATTTTTTCTTAGGATATTAACGTTTTTCACACAAATTTATCTGGCAGCCCTGCATTAAACAAAAACAATGAAAGGGTATAAAAATTAAAATAACAAAATATAACAATTGTGTTTTATATACTTATTTTGATCATTTAAATTCATTCTTTTCAAATAAAAAAAAATAATACACATTCTTGTGTACATACATACATAACTTGGGCTCCATTTTTTGAAATTTTTTTTTTCTCGCATCAATTTCAAATATGACTTATTTTGACAGTTCTTGCGAGAAACTTTTTGCAAAATATTGTTACAGAAACACTTTTTCTCACATCCTTCCAATAATTGTTGGAAAATTATTTAAATGACAGATAATTTTCGCAAAGTAATAATACAGAAACACTTATGTTAGAAAACCCATTTTCTGTTTCATATTGCACTGTTTTTGTCATAATTCACTTGTATCATGCGGGAAATTTTACGATGCGAGAAATACAGAAACGGGCTACAGAAAGTGTATTCTAGCTCGATCAGAAAATTCACACCAAAAATGCCATTATGCTAGACCAGCATTTATACACCTGAACACGATTGCTCGGCGTGAACGGAATAGGAAGCAGAGGTTGGCTGGCAACAAATTGTAGTATGGAATGGCAGTCTTGGCTTCAGCGCGTACTAAGTCGGTTAGCTAATTTAGTGTAATCTTATTAAAGTAATACAATTGGTAATTTCTTATAAATAAAATAATTGTGATTAAAAAGTGATAAAATTGTTTATATTTGAAAGGCGCCGTTGAACGCGCTTAGATTTTTTTTAGTGTGTCAAGTGGGAAAATCCTTAACTAACATATATATAAACTAAAATGTTTATTTATTTTGATACGACATAATTAGTAATATTATAACTATAATAACAACATTTATTTGGTCTTAGTAGATCTTTAGTTTTTAATTAATTTGAAAAGGTTTGTACTCGTAAGCGACTTCTTTTTTCATTATTGTATAATTATACTCACACCACAAGTGGAGAGCGTATTATGCATCTGTGCTGATTTGTGTTACACCTAAATATAAAATATGGGTCTTAGATCCACCTTAAAGTATGTCGATCGACCCGGAATCACTTTCTGAGTCGATTCAACGATGTCCGTCCGGCTGGCTGGCTGGCTGTGCATGGAACTTTGTGCGCAAAGTACAGGTCGCAATTGAGATAATTAGCAAAAATTAAGCACATAGGTTTCTATTGGCTCATAGACCAAGCCTATTGAAAATGGGCCGAATCGAAGGACCAAGAGGGGAGATAGGGTGCAATTTCAGCCTATCCGAAACCATCTAACAGATTTTTATGACATAGATTGAAAAATTTTTATATGGACACATTAGCTGTGCATTTTTTTAAAAAAAACTAGGACCACGAGGGGAGATAATATTTGACATAAAGAACTTTTTTGTTCATGTGGGTCCATGATTCTCCTTCGGTCCCAATAAGGGTACACACTCGAAAATTTGTTTTTAAATACTGTTGTGTTGGGTATCATATAATCGAGCTTGAACGATCTTACTATTTTACATGAAAACGAGCGGGATATTGACCAAATTCCAAATATCAAAAATTTTAATATTTTCCATTTCCCTGTGCTGTATGCTATTGACATGATGTCAATGTCAAAAAATAAGCCACGCTGGATTTCTAAACAAGGAAGAATAACAAGAAAATAGCACTAAAAGTGACGTGGTGTTTTTAAAATAAAAAAATACTGAAAATAGTACAATAGTATTGAATTTTCCATACCTGGTATCAAATCATTTGCTCCGAGATAGAACTTAAAATAAGTCGAAAAATAAGTATAACTCTTTTGCAGGTAATTGCAGTTTTGAAAAAGATAGGCTCACCTTCAAGAACCCTTAAATGGACCCAGTAAAAAAATTTTGTGTTTTTAAAGCACTTAAGAAAAAAAAACGCACAATTGAGCGCTTCAATAAGAGAGCTCTTATACAGCAGTAAATGATAACGAATCAAATATACAAAAAAGCTGCTTTGTTTGCATGTTTTATTAGGTTAAAAGAAGCGCTTATTGTCAGCAGAAAAATCAGGCATCCCATCAGTAGGTTTGAAGCGATTTGAGGTATGAATTCATACATAAAACCTGCTCCTTTTGGAGCACATTTTTTACTGGGGACTTATCTGAACAACTCTCACACCTAATGTTTGTGGCCGAAGGCATTAACCCATTAGCGACCAATTTTTATTTTAAAGATTGTTAGCTCTTTTCCAAAAATATAATTTTATTTATTCAATTTATTTAATTATTATTTATTCATTTATTCAGTTATGTATTTGTACATGTTCCCAAATGGGATCATTAACAACTTATGTCGATTTCGGCGCGTGCTCAACAAAGCATTTTTAAATTTAAAAACCGGTGCCCACAATCAGGGAATTAAGATTAAACCTAAGGTCTATCCATTAGGTCTGCGCAAGGAGCCAGATGTTTATTTGGTTCATTCCTTAACGATGTCCTTAACGATGTTTACATTTTGCTTATACATGTATATTTCTGTTTACGTCTTTTGTTTTTTTTTTTTGCCGCACATACATGTATACAAAACACGTTTTTCCTTGTGTTTTCCCTATGCAGTAGTAAGATTTTGGCAACATGTTTTGACAACCGCAGTAAGGAATTTTGCACAACCAAAATTGCCGGTTGTTTTTGTATTGTTGTAGTGGTAAGCAGACCTATTGGGTGGGTCTTGATTAAACTTATATATGCAGGCTCTGTGTTAGAAACTTTATAATAACGGGTGGTTAAATTTTAAGGGCCGATGTTGAATGTGAACCACACCTAAACGTCAAGTTTTTTTTCTGCATTTCAGTTGACATTTCTCAATTTCAGACTAATTCAATTTGAACCATTGAAAGATACACAATCGAGCAACGCGTTAAAGTTATTCAGGCTTTTTACGAAAATTGGCGTTCAAATCAAAATGCATATCGTGAAAATCATCTTAAGTGATGAAGCACATTTTCATTTCAGTGGATTCGTCAATAAGCAGAACTGCCGCATTTGGGCGAATGATATTCTAAAAGTGATTGCCGAAAAACCAATGCACTCACAAAGAGTGCGGTTTATGGGCTGGCGGCATCATCGGGCCGTATTTTTTACCAAAATGAGGCCGGTCAGGCAGTAACTGTGAATGGTGATTGCTATCGTGAGATAATAACGAACTTTTTATGGCCCGGATTGGAAGATATGGATGTGGACGATATGTGGTTTTAACAGGAAGGTTCCACTTGCCATACAGCTAACGAAATAGTGGCTCTTTTGCGCAACAAATTTAATGGCCGTGCTATCTCACGTGCTGGCCATGTCAATTGGCCGCCAAGATCATGTCATTTTACACCGTTGGACTTCTTTCTTTGGGGTTATTTAAAAGAAAAGGTGTACGCCGATAAGCCAGCAACAATTCAAGAGCTAAAGGATGAGATAATTCGGCACATTAACGGCATAGAACCTCAATTATGCCTCAGCGTCATCGAAAATTTGGACCATCGCATGGAGGTCGCGGCGGCCATTTGGCTGATATTTTGTTCTATGCATAATTAAACCATTCCAATATTATCATTATAAAAAGAAATGATAATAATTTCCTAAATTCTATATAAAATGATCAGCGGCCGTTTAAAATTTAACCACCCTTTATTTTAATTTTTAATTACAAAAAGAGTCATTTTTTATTTCAAGAATTTTCTTAAAGTGTATTTTATATACATTCTTATAGATATGTATGTATGTAATTTCAGATACAATTTTTTCTTGTTCTTTATGTTGAATTTTTTTTCATAATGCCTGTTGAGGCTCATTAGATTTGCGAAATGTTTTGACACTAGCCCTGGCATTTTGACGTTAATGTTATTGCATTAACGGCTTTTTTAAAAGTTTTTTTTCTTCTTTTGTGGGCATCTTCTGTTTGTTTTATTTTTAATTTTTTTAAGTTTTTATTCAAAAATTAATATGTTTTTTTTTAATATACAATTGGATTAAGACCATCAATGCCATAAAATTTTTTGGTGATTATTTTTATTACATTTTAAGGGCTTTTCTTTATAATTTTATATACTTTTTTTTATTACTTAAGGTCCTAACGGTTTGTTCTTGTTCAATGGTTACTCACAGTCTAATTAAAATTAATGTGATAATAGAACAAAAAGCTTTAGTATAAGGAAAATTATTATTATTTAAGTATTTTGAAAAATAAAATTAAATTATGGTCTATTTGGAATTATAAATCATATTTGTGGGGAGAGTGAAATTAAACCTTAATTTTATTTTCTTCACGCACAATTTTTTGGCTTTAAAATATGTTTTTATCCCAAACAACTTTTGGGACTATATCTGCAATTTCTGTTTTAATATGAATTTTCTCTTGGAAGTTGGAAATATCTGGTGGTCAATACCGACAAAAAAGATACCTGAAGCTGTGACCATAAACATCTATTAAACACCAGTAAATATATTCAATCTTCCGTATTATGGGTTTCGTTGTCGTGGTCGAAAAACAATTGTTTTTAATATTGACAAAATATCTGTAGTAAACTGCAGAAATACATTTTTATTTTGTGGTTGTACTTTTAAACCTACGACATATTTAGAGCATTTGTGCTTATGTTTGTAACACCTTAAAATATTTGCCTAGCCCACCTTTTAGTATTCCGATCGAATCAGTTTCTTAGTCGATCAAACGATGTCCGTCCTGGCACATGGGTTCTTATTATCACAAGGACCAACCCAATTGAAAATGGGGCAAATCGGTCACATAGCCCCCATGCAAGCTTCTTTCCAGAATACATATTTTATTTCAATCAAACTCATCTTACCAAATATTATTGGAATGACCATCAGGGTTGCCGTTTAAAAAAATTTATCCGACCAAATTGTCTGCAAAACCTACCATAATCCTTTGAAGCCGACCAAATATTTCAAATATTTAAAATCAAATATATCGTCATATAAATTGAAAAGGGCCTATCATAATTTTTAAAAAAAATTCAGGAGCGATAAGAAACTTTTGCATTTTATATTACGATATGTATATACATACATGTGTTTTTGCTATAAAGTATAATTTTTTTTGAATAAAGCTATTATCAATTTTTTGTAATATGTAAAACAAAAAGCAATAAGAATATTATATAATAATTCAGTTAATAACGCTTATAAACTAGATTTATTCAGTGAACAGGTGCAAAATACATAAAAAAAAGACCACAGTAAAAAATTAATCACAATTTGTTAACTTAAGTTTGTACAATTTTTCAAAAATAGACATAGGCTGAGCTCCAAAACATCCTAATAATTTTCAGACAACGTAAAAAATTTATCGTCATATGATGGGTCAAATGACTGTCACTGTTATTGTAGGGAACATCCCACTGTATAATAATACTTACAATATTTCCCTGCAAAGAAGTCTACCTGTAAAAGAAACACCAAATATCTTAAAGGGTGGCACAGAAAAGTATTTATGGATTTTTTTATTTTTGTTATTCTTTTAGGACTTTGCAAAAAAAACTTTTAAAATTACCACAAAGAACCACAATATTTTTGTCATTGCTGGGAAAGATTTAAGTTAACTAACATTAGCAGTCATGATGTTAGCCCCGTTATGTTGCCAATTCGATCAATGTTTTTTAAGAAATATGGTTTGTTGAAACAAGTTTTTTTATAAAAAGAAAAATTTTAACTGACATCTGACCTGGTGTACTCAAAAATGGTGACAAAACTATCCTTTATAAAACTAACACCGTTAGAGTAACTTGCTACTAACGTAATACATTTCACTTCATTGCCACGTCCATAGTTTCATTAACAATCAAAAAAAAAATTTGTGTTTTTAAAAAGATATTATCTTCTTTGCGTCCGGCGTTCTCAATTTGTTAAAATAAATATATTACATTTTCTTAAACCGACCAAAATTAGGTTTTGCCTACCACCCGACCAATTTGGTCGGAAAAGACCAAGTTCGGCAACCCTGATGACCATAGCTGCACTCAAAAGAAAAAGCAATCCATCTAGAGATGAGCGATATTTCTGTACCTGTGATTTAATCACTGTTACTGAAAAATCACGAATCACAGTTGTGACCAAATTTGTCAAATAACAGGTACTTTCTAAGTCGTTCTTTTTGTATTTGTTGCATATACAAATTTATGATATTTTACTGTTTGTGTGGGTAATAGCTTTTTTTGAATGAAATGTCGAATGATATTGCTGTTCCTTTCATTCTCTCTTCTATCTTATTAGAATTTGTTTATGCCAAAATTTATTTGTTCAAGTATGTATGTATATGAAAGTAAACAGATTTGAAAGCTCTTACAATTTGTTGTTGTTTCTTTGTAAAGTGCTTACAAAAGCTCTTGCAAAAGCTCGCGCATTGTACATATACCTTGGCCGCAATTGCTTTAAAAGAACAGAAAACTGATAAACCGTGATCACAATCACTGTTTAAAGGAGCAGTGATTTTTAAATCACATTCACTAATCACGATGATCTTTAAAAATCACGGGATCGCTCATCTCTAAATCCATCCGTACTCAAATCAATCCGAAGTGGTATCAATAGTATGGTGACTACGGATTTTTTTGAATCAAGTACAGGAAGAATGGTTCAAGTACGGATTATTCAATCGAAATACTCAACCTATCCATATTCAATCCCGAATTCGTACTTGAAATAATCCGAAAATAAGATTGATTTAAGTAAAACTGAGATTGAATCAATTTCAAAATGCGCTGGATTCAAGAATCATAAAATGAGACTGATTTAAGAAAAACTGAGATTGAATCAATCTCAAAATGCGCTGGATTCAAGTACTATAAAGTTGATTTAATTCGTAATAAACCAAAATTTAAATTAGAAGAAGAATATTATTATGATTGATTTACTTACCCGTTTGATTTTTACTTTAAAAACTAATTGTACATATCTAACTACAAATATAAACTAAATGATAATTCTTGCTTTCAATTTTACTTTTTAAACATGAAAAAATGTGTTTTCTTCTTGTTCTGTAATTGTTGTTGTTACTACACGCAACAAGCAAATCGTTTTTAACAAATTTTGATAAGTTATATGAGATTAAAACGCCCACTTTGTAATGCTAATCTCAGAGTGGCACTACCAACGAAAAGTTCAATCTTTTTTGTATTTAGTTTAAGAATTTTATACTTATTTTTAGAAATTCCGGGAGTAATACCATTTAGGATTGTTTAGTGTTATTTTGGTGTTATTCGTACTTGAATTTTTGAGTACGACTCGTACTTAAAGTGAGTATAAAAAACTTAATTTTTCCCGAGTGTTTTTCTTTCTGTGTGTCATACTATTCACGAAAATAGCTTTTTATGCCATAACTTTCTTATAAATGTTAGTATTTACATACAAAATGGCGACAATGATTGTTACGTTAGCTTCTATGACATGACAAAATATTGTGCTGGTAGTTCCAAGATTAGCAAAAGGCCCCATTTAAGCCCCCTTTATTTGTATTGACTTATACAAATTTTTTTACAAAGAGATTATACATACAAACAAACAAAATTGTGATAGTGCATAGAAAATATTCCTGCAAAATATTGAAGGAATAAGACTATTAAAGTTTAAAAGCTTTTTAAATTGTAATCTGACTTAGAATACACCCTCGAATTAATACAAAAAATTTATAATAAAAATGAAACTCAATATAAGAACTAAAATTCCCAGATTCTATTTGTTATTTACTTGCTTGAATGTTATTTATTAGTGTTGCGGTAAACGTAAAAATTAACTTTTACAATAGTTTTGCAAATAAATATCCACTGAGGCTGGGTTTTTGAGATCTCAGTTAAACTAGGTTTAGGTAATCTGAAAACAGATTTGTGCCGCCACTACAAAGTTTATATGCAAAATTTAGACGGAACATCTTAGTGTTGCTTAAAATGATGGTCTTTAATGAAATAATAAAAAATATCAAAGCACATTAAACTAAGTTTAAACTTAATCCACATCTCAAAAACTCGACCTAAATAAATTTGTGTTCATTGTATTTCGGCATAAAAGATGGTGCAAAGAGAAATGGAAAAAGGGCAGATTCCTAAGAAAGAGACCAAAAACGCAAAATCTTCCGTCTCGTGACATATCTGTGTAGTAATCTGTGGTATACAAGCTCACACGATAGAATACTTCGGTCGTTTGAAAGCTCGTGCTGTTACCTGCACACGATCGTATTGAAAAGCAAAAAAATATTATTCATTGCGCCGCACAGGCGAAGTTCAGCATTCTAGGGATAAAAATTTTTTTAAATTTTCTGCGATGACAATTTTTGCGGTATTTATAAAAAAGTTTATAAGTAAAGTTATTAAATATTAAATTAACAACTAAGTTAGTTGAGTCAATAAAAAAGTGATTGCACAAAATAATTTGTTTTAACAAAATGTTTACGTGACTTGTGAAAATAAATTTTTGGAAATGTTAAATAAATCAAATTCATTAATTATGATGTGTAAAATTCCCAATTTTTATTCTTTGATAAATAGACTAAAAATTAGTGGTGGGGGATAAGCCAGTTTATATACGCATATCGCTGGTTGATTAGGCCAGATCATAAGGAAACCTTTTTCCAAAGACCTTTGAAAACTTGTTAACTAATATTATACAAATAAAACTGTAAGGCGAATGAGAATTACAAGCACTGAAGTCTTATTTGCAATGATATCAAAGCTATTAAAGAATTCACAAGAGTTGTAAAAATACTGTCTTTACTTTGATTCAAGTATTTTTTTTATTGAATATGAAGAAATATTTAATTCGTTCAATATAAAATATGTTTTATTGAGTGCTTTTTGCAAAGCGCAATTTTGATCAATTTTTTTATTGAATCAAATAAAAAGTTTTTTAACCTAAAGTTTTATTTTTTAACAAACTGTGTTGTCAAAAATTTTCTTAAGATATTTTTTTCTGTGCATATAAGGGGTCTAGAACGTGTCAAAACGATACAGGGGCCAATTTACGGCATTCGATATCGATCGAATTTTTTTTTCGTGTAAAACCCTAGATTTGTTCATTTGACTTTATTTTTAAAATAACAAACCTCAATGAATTGAACCAATTGCGAACAACCGCAAACCCTTATTTAAATTTAATATGTAACACATATGTTTGTATCAGCATTTTAAAAATAAATGTCAATATTTCGCAAAACACTGAATACTATATTTTTGTTGTTTGGCCAATGTACTATTTTAACTTATTAAATAAAAGTTTATTATTTTTAACTTCTAATGCAATTACAATTCAATCACAAATCCTTAAATAAATCAACAACTAAAATTACCTTAGAGATTTTAAATCCCAAAGCTCTCCCTTTAGCAACAAAATGACAGTAATTTTTTCATCACACCAACAACAGCCACAAATCCTTTTCATAAGCTTAAAAATGTGTAAATTTGATGAATTTCTAAATCAAAATTTATGCACACATACACACATATACTTGGTTAATATATGAAGGGACGTTTGTATGTATGTGTTTAAGTAAAAGTAAAAGAAAATTGAATATTGTTTTTATTAAAACAAAATATAATTAAAACTATCTTTACATCCTCACCACTACACTGACAAACAAAAATGTAAATTACAGTGTTTATACGAATGTTTATTATGTATGTGAGTGTATGCGTTTGTATCTCATTTTACTGTAGACAACATTTAATATCAATAAGTAATTAAATTTCCAAAAAAAGGAGACAAAATAAAAGGAGTAAAAATCCAAAAGATGATAGAAAAAATGGCGAATTCATTAAATGAAGAGGATGCTTTATAATTAAATGATAAAATAGAAGAAGAGGAAAAAAACTAATCTGGTTAGAGGAGTAGTGAAACGGATAAATAAAGAAGATGGGAGTGAACCCAACAAGTAATCCAAATAAAAATTATAACAATATAAATAACAAACAAGAATTTTATACAGTAAAAAATAACACCTCTTTTTCTAAGGTAGTCGGGTAGAATGTGTCAACCAGAAGTTTGATGTATTATTTAACGAATGAGAATGCCCAACCCTAAAGAAACCCTATAGCACTTGAGGGTAAATGTGGGATTTAGAATAACTTGATCCGAATTTTTCTACAAACGCCATAACAAATTTTTTTAAATGATTTTAGGAACAACTTAAGCTGGAGGTCCTCGTCAATGCATTGCTTTTCATAACTTAATTGCGTTCTACGCTTCAGGTTACATGTAACTTTTTTTACTCGGCATTTCCCCAAATAAAACAAATTCAGTTGGGCGGAATCTTTGATACTCTTCACCAAGAGTTCGACTATTTCAGGAGAGGGCTTTATATGGCATCTAACTGATTTTATATTGGGCCAACTGTTAATAATAGATCGTTCATCGCAAAATTCGGTAGAGTGGTTTAGAAACCCAAAATAAGTCCAAATTTCAATACAGTAATACAATTTTTCTTAGCATTTGATGCTTTCTAAAGTGCTTTTCGGAAGGCCGGTTTGTATGGGGCCTATGGTAGATTCTGGACCGATCCTCACGAAATTCGTCAGAGTCATTTCTAGTCTTCTTAAGCTGTGACAGACCAAATTTTATTACAATAGCATTTTTCGTTATGGTTTTAGACTTACTAAAGATTTTTCCGAGAGGGGGCTTTATACGGGGCCTATGGTAGATTAGGGACGATCTTGACAAAATTTATCGGAGGGATTTCTATCTTTGTAAAAATGTGACATACTGAATTTTACTACAATAGCAATATACGTTACAGTTTCAGACGTACTGAAGTGTTGCCCCGGCCTATGATAAATTATAGACCGATCTTCAGCGAAATTCAGCGGTGTGAGTTATAGCCTTATGAAACTATGAAAGATTAAATTCTAACACAGTCGTGTACTTAAGTTTTATTGACCAATCTTCACGAAATTTAGTAGTATGATTTCTAGACATATAAAACGAATTTTTAAAAAATATTATATTAATCCGTGTATTCGGCACCATGTATGTTGTTTTTTGGAACAATATTATCCATTTTTAGGGTGGTGGTTGCACATTTGAATTCTATCCCAAACTGCTAAGGATAACTAGAAACAATTTGATACCAATACTGTTCATTTCTTTTTAGTAGTTCGAAAGTTAGCGTGCTTTCAACAGACGGAAAGACATACGGACAGACAGAAGGACATGGCTAAATCGAATTAGAATTACTCGTAGATAAATATTGCCAAAGTTTCACACGGAATGACAAACTTAGTATAGCTTCATTTACCACTAGTGGGAGAGGGTATAACAAATTTAATTTTATTTGTCAAAATCCGCTGGTTTGTTAAACGCCGCTTGTGAGGCTTAAGGCTACGCCAGATAAAACTTTTGTTTCGCGTTGCATTACAGATTCTCTTTGACATCTAGGATGAAATATACATACTTATACTAAACATGTCAAATAAATAATTTTAACCTAGAGCGAAGCGATAATTTTAACACGCTTTGACAATCAGATTAGTGTTGCCAATTTAGTGGCTAGATTTAGCCATTTTACACCTTGTTTAGCCCTTAACAAATGAGTTTAGAAAGTAGCCATTTTGTTAGCTATTTTCCAACTTGTTTAGCCATAAAAAATTTTTTCGGTTGTTTCTTATTTTCTTATAAAAATTTATAAAATTGATAAAAGTAAAATGAACATTTTTAACAATTAAAGCGAATTTAATTTAAATCACAACTTTTACAAATGTTGAAAATTTCTATAAACGCTCAGTTTCACCAAAAAAAAGCAACAAAGCAACATCTCCTAGCGTCAAAAACTGCAACAGGTGCAGGTGGCAACAAGAAATTTTAAGAAATTTCGGAATTTATTTTACAGTTGCTCACACTTCCATGGTCTAATGCTGAAGTAAAGAGGGTATGTAGTATGGTATTCATTTAATAGGTCGTTTGCTTTAATCGCTCGATTAATTAACCGAGGTTTGGTTTAATCGGTTAATTTTGTTATTGATCGATTAACCGAGTAGCTAAGTTTTTTTTTATAAATTTGTAATACATATTTTTTAATTAATACATAAATATTATGTGTATGTGTTATTTCAATAGTTTAAAGAGATCTTATAAAATAATCTTTTAGACAAATAATTTGGTTTAAATGTTTAGGATGTAAGAGATTTTTTTTCTTTTAGTTTTGATAAATTTTAACTTTGAAAAAATTCTTTTACTTGTTGATGTTGGAGAAATCGAAAGCAACTCATAATACAGAATATCTAATTTCTTAGTCCTTTTCCTAGATTTCTCTAAATATATGAAATCTTCCATCATGTCATTAGAGTCCTGTTTTATTTTTTTAAATTTTTAACCCTTCTAATTGTGTTGGTTTATTTTGTTAAAAGATTGGTATTAGAATATATGAGAAGAAACAACTATCTAAACACATACATACAAAAAGTACGTGAAACAAAAAGCTGTTGACAGCAAACTCTTCCCAGCTAGCATTTTGTATCATAATCGTATCTTTTAGGAATCAGCTTCAAGAGCAAAATGACCGCATATGAGCTAATTTTTCGATCATAAATGATACTCTCGTTGTGAGAAAATGGTACCCCACCGATGAACCAATTAAAAAATTCATTTGTGATACAATTTGCTGATTCCTTTTTTATCATATGTATGACCCATTTGTGAATCCTTTTTCAATCGCTCAACATTTAGAAATCGTTATTTGAATATACGAATGAATCCATTTTCAATCGCTCACGTGATAAATCAGTTTTCAATCTCAAAAGTAATCTGAAAAGGCTCAATCAGGCTATTTTTACAAAAAATTATCACCCAAATGCTAGCTGGGTTATTTACCTCCTTTGTTTGTATGAAAAAATATTTTCTAAGCTCATACCTTTTGCATATAACACGAGACAAATAATTAAAAACACAAAAAAAATATGTTATAATACAACAAAAAATTAAAAATTTTGTTACGTCGGTTAATCTGTTAATCGACTGAAATTAATCGGTTTAATCGTTAATCGAAAAAAGCCAATTTTAAATTAACCGATCAGCTAGTCGGGTAGTAATTACTCGGTTAACCGAATGAATACCCTAGTATTTAATGTAAACATCGTTTAAAGTTATTTGAGAAACATTTAGCGACCGTTAATCCGATTTTAAAAATTAGAGAAATATATTTAATCTTTTTTTTTTTATTGAGATTTGGACTTAAATGTTGTCATGATTAAGATTTACCTTCAAAATATTTAAAATTAATAGGATTCCTATGAAATGAAAAATAACGACATAGAATTTATCGACGATTTTATTTTTTTATATGCTAAAAAATATTTAATTTTCGTTTAGTTTAAAGTTACAAATTGATCTAAATTTAGAATTTCATTGTAAAACCACTTAAAATGTATTATTTTGGTTTTGTTTTTGAATTTTGATATGTTTTTATTTATAAAAAATGTTTAGACACTTTTTAGCCATTGTTTTCAGTAAATTTAGCCATTTTAGGTCACCAAGTTTTGGCAACACTGAATAAGATAGTTTTTTTTTTTTTTTTTTTTTTTTTTTTTTTTTTTTTTGCAAAATTCAATTCCAATAAATCGTCCAATAACATTTTTAGTTTTTATTTTGACAACAAATAATTAAATATAAAAATTTACCAATCCCTTTTATAGGTATAATGTATAATTTACCAAACGCTTGTAAAGGTAACCAAACAATTCGTGAGTGTTGTCAAAGTTTTTATAGTGTCATACAGCTTACGCTTTTCTTTCAAAGTTATACTATGTTTCCACTATGAGCAAAACAACTTGTTTTGAGCAAAACTTGTCAAAGTGTTTATATTATGTTAAAGTCGTTTTGGTTATCGAATTTTCGAAATTAATGTGACATTTATGTTGTACACAAACATGAAAGCCAAACAAAATATGTGTTGAACAAAAAAAAATTTTTAGCATAGAATTTCCTTGTTTGTTTTTAATACACACATATACATATACATATGTACGAAATTGTACGTATATAAAAGCACATTATTTACTACCTTTTTATTATATTATTTCATTATTTTACGTTGCAATATAAAAAATCAGCTGGAAATTTGCATTAACCTTTTTAAAAAGTCTGGTTATTTTGGTAAATATGTAACTTTTTCGAATTTGTCAATCATCAATAATGGATAACTCAGAGTTGTATTCATGATTTTTAAAAATTTTCGATATGTTTTGGAGCAAAACTAGTTTTTGTTTGGGTTTTTCGAACATGAGAAATGTATGGGAAAACAAGTAGCAAAACACTTGTTTTACAGCAAAACTGGTTTTGCGGCCCAAAGCATGTAAGTGGAAACGTACTATTAGAAACGTCACGCAACCCGACGAAGTTGTATCTGACACGCAGTGTGGCCATTTTGGCATTTTTGCAGCTAAATTTAGCATTAAATTGAAAATATTTTTAGCTTTTTTAACTTTATTTATTTTTTAATCCAATTTTTTTTTAATATTTTATTTAGACTAAAATTCATTAAATTTAATTTTCATTAAATTATTTTATGAAGAAAGGAATTTTAACAACATGAAATAAACTAAAATTTATTGATAATTCTTAATTCTTGATTTATTTTAAAAATTTGGGCGAATAGTTTTTATAATTTTTTTTTTAAATTATAATAAGATATAAGAAAATAATAATTCTAAAGCTGTATCATGGGTTTGCTGGCCCCTAAATTCAAAATTAAATCCCAACTACCCGGGCTACATATATATATATATCATATGCTTTATCAAAGTCTACCCACTTGTTTAAATGTAACCATTTATTTCAATTTCGTTAAAAAATAAGTCATTAAAATTTATTTAGTTTCGAATAAATTTTCATACTGGTAATAAAAATTTAAAAAATCTTTAAAAAAAATTTAGCATTTTTTAAAATCATTTGACCATCTTAAATGCCAGATTTAGCTGTAAAATTTTCTTAGATCTGGTCACACTGCTGACACGGCATTAAACCTACTTTTAACATTTTTCGTGTCGAGGTACGTTTTGGACAGATGCGAAAATCGTTAGAGTGTGGTGCAATTTTTGACAGTGCGAGAGACGGCGAGAAACTTTCTCTTTTATAATTTTGTCTTGATGAATTGTATGTTGAATTAACGGCCCTTCCCCATGATCAAATAAGCAAGATAACGCTTTGCGCAGGTTTGTTATTTTGTGTGATGTCGACAAAGATCAATGCACTTTGTTTTGAAAAAAAAAAAAAAAAAATCCCATACAGGGTCTTGGGTGACATCATTTTGACGTCTTACGCAGTAGAATTTCATTTTTGAAAGAGGAATGCGCCGTCTGTGTTTATTGCTTTATGACCCTCCCTAAAAAAAGGCTTGGCAAACTCATACATTAAAATATTTGGTAGCATAAGTGAAAATAGAAAGCATGGTAAGCCGTGTTGCCCAGAAACTTCTATGGACATACTTAATTTGTAAAAGTATTATTTTTAAGTTTGGTTGACTCTTGATGGAGGACTTATTTAACCATAAAATGGTTATTAAACTAGTAAATTTGTGAAAACTTTTTTTCTTGGGGTGTAATTATCCTAAGCAGATTGGGATTCAAATCCAGAACAATCGGCTTAGTAGGAGAAGACTTTAGGTATGTTAAGACCTAACAAATATTTGACGAAAAAATCAAAAAAAGCATGACCAGAAAATTGATCATACATTAGCTTTATTTTTTACCGTTTTAAGAACTTCCTTATCTTTATTTGTAAGAAGATAATTGTATAATGCAATTAAAAAACTGTTAAATGATGTTTGATCTAGCAAACGTTTTGCAAAAGCAAAATTTTTTTTAATAAAACTACTGATTACGTGCAGGACAACAATTGTTTCATAGGTGTGAACTTAGCTTTATTAATACAAAATTGGAAGTACCCCCGCAATGATTTACAAAAACTAACAAACATTTTACTTAATACGGCATAAACCATTACAAATTTGAATACTGGGGTTCCAAAATTCTTAAAAAGCGCCTATAGAGCCTCCTGAAATACTCTAACTCTCGGTGGAGGCTTCGGCTTATCAATTCAAAGATCTGTTATAGCTCATTTCTGATTCGACTTAGAGTTTATATAGTTTTTCATTTTTGCTATAGTTTTTTTTATTAGCAAAGATTAAAAATTACATGTTATCCTTGTTAAGGATATTTACAAAAAATACACATACCAACAACACGTAAATTTTTTGAATTTTGACACTGTCGTTATCACACTCACACTTGTGAATTTTTAGTTTTTTTAAAAAAAAAGTAATTTGTTGTGTGCTGTTGTCATTAAATATTTTTCAATAATTACATTTTTCTCCTTTGCTTATAAAAAACATAAACATAAGTAGAAAATAATAAAAAAAAAGGATTTTTAGCAACACTTGAAATCTGAAAATAATGGCTTCGAAAATTCATACAAGCAGAGAAGGAGTTGGTTGTTGGTTGCAGCGTATACACTAAAAGAAATGCTAAGAAAATTTTAATATTAACCAATACTTTTAAATTTTTTTTTTTAAGTAAAAATTAACTATTTTTTTAAAAACTTAATATTATTCACATTAGAGATATTTTGCACTTCTAGTGATGAACTCTTTTAAATCTTTTCATATACATAATTTCTTTCAGTACCTCAAACTCTACTAACTGATATTGTTGTACAAATATCTACACAAGCAAAAAAGGGTGTCAATTTATACTCGTCTAAAAGAAAATTCTTAGTCCTTGTTTACTTCACTCTTGTTCTTTGTGTAATTTTTGCTTTTTAATCGTATTTTTTTTTATAAAATAAAAACTATTCTTTTAAAAATAATTACAATTTACCTAAAATCCATGTTGGACACTCTCTTACACACTTATAGGGAAAAATTAAAAAGGAAACATTTTAGTTTTATTTTTGTCAAAAATTTGTTTGGCTTTTATTTGTTTACAAAAAACCAATTACAAAGGTGTTGATTTTATTGTAATTGAAAACTATTTCAAAGAGGATTTTAAGGAGAGCTATGGCAAATTTTAAAAAAAAAATAAAAGGATAAATTGAATAATGGGATGGCAGTAGACAGACGGGGTGCCCCAGTAGGCTAGCTGGTAGTGAGCTACTCTATCAGTGCCGGGGTTGCGGGTTCGATTCCCGCCAGAGACTCTGGTCTCCTGCAGATAAGCGAAGAGCTTCGCGGAATTAGCATAGAAATAAAAAACGGCAAAATTTAGACAAATGTATATGCCACAGGACATTGCATCAGGACGCTACGGTACAAATATCCCTATCAGTATGGGAACAATGTGGAATAATGGACCGCATTTCAAAATATGGAACCCAAATTATGGTACTTAAATTTTTATTCCAGGAGAAAATTTCTACGGGAGTCAAGCGATATGTTGTTTTCCTTAGACGAAAAGCAAAACCACGTAACTTGCAAAAAATGCGAAATCGGTTTTTTGATTCACGATTATGGTGCATATCAACATGGTCCATGATCTGTAAAATGTTCACTCTCAGATAATGAAAACTAGATATTTTTTAGTCGCAAATATGAATCGGCATGGTAACGGCAACTACACTATGTTTATTGTAACAATACACAAAAAATTGCTATTATACCCTCCACCACCACTAGTGGTGAATGAGGGTATACTAAGTTTGTCATTCCGTGTGAAAACGAAAAACGCAAAAGAAAAGAACAAACTTGGTCTCAAATTGCTTGTAGTTATCCTAAGCAGTTTGGGATTGAAATCCAGCAACATCGGTGCAGTAGGATCAGAACTATGAATCAAAATGTGGAACCACCACCCAGAAAATATTGATAATTTTGATACAAAAACTAACAAAATTGGTTTATTAATGCACGGAATGACATAAAATTTTGCTCGAATTTGGTTTGTACGACTACAAATCATACTGGTAAATTTCGTGACGATCGGTCCATAATTTACCATATGAACCCTACTCGGGGAAAACAGTTTAGTACGCCTAAAACCGTAAATAATAAAATTTGGTACGTCATAGTTATATAGGACCAGAAATCACAGTGTAAAATTTTTTGAAGATCGGTCCATAAAACAGTTTAGTACGCCTAAAAAACTAATAGTTTAGTATTTACTTCTAAAACGGTAATAAATAATGCTATCATAATGAAACTCAGTGCGTCACAGTTTTGTAGGAAGAGAAATCACACTGCCAAATTTCGGCAGTGTGAAGATCGGTTTATAATGATTGGTCCATAATTTACCATAAGTCCAATACAAATTACATTTTACGAATCATGATATTTTACTCAAGCCAGTTCACAGGTTTAACGAGAAACGCTTAAAACTTTCTTATTGTCGGTCAATAATTTAATATAGATCTAAACTGCAACCAATTTTAATGCTGACGTTCGTTTTTGTGAAGCTTATTTAATATATGTATTTACAATATAGAGCCGGCATAGCCGAATATAGCACTCTAACTTGTTTTTATTTACCATCAGCAATATTGTAGTTACTGTAATCATTTCAAAGCTTATCGCAATTATAAATTTGAGTATTTTTAAATACTTTTTTTCACCAACTTAATAATGATATTTTTGCAAACATATTACAATCCTAAAAAAGCAGCGGCTAATAACCCTGAAAATTATCGCACAATTGCAATTTGTTCGGCACTTTCCAAAGAAAAGGCTTCATAACGCTGATGTATTTTGATATCAGTACTATGAAATCATTGTGATGTCAGTGTTAACATCACTTGGCCAAATTGCCATCAGGGTCAAATATTTATATTACGTCATCAATGGGATGACACATTGGCACTACAGAAATGACGAATCAGAGTCGATTTTATAAAGCATGTCATCAGTGCGATAACAAACTGTCATCAAATTCAGTAATTTAATTGGCCTTAAGTCTAATTGAGAGAATATCATTATTTACTAACCCGTAACACATGTTTTTTTCACTTTTGTTGTATTCTGCCCTTTGTTAACAGAAGAACTCTCACTTTACACTTTTCGTAATAATTCTACTTTAAAAATTTGATATATTCATATAAATAATTAAAAAAAAAGTAGAATATGGGAATTTTTGCTTCTAATTTGATTTTTTAAACATGAAAATATTGTTAAAAATATATAATGACATTAAATATTATGTCATCGCATTGATGACAGTTTTTCATCGCACTGATGACAGATTATGTGTACTGATGTCAAAATACATCAGCGTTATGACGCCTTTTCTATCAGTGTGCACCAAATGTGGCAGCGAATTGATGTCGCTGTGGTCATAGGGTAGATGGCGCATAAAATATGAGAAAATTTTAGGATGAAGTTTTTGCCTCATTGATGCCATCAGTAATAGCATTGATGTCACAATTCTGATGTTAGGGCATCATCAATATGAAGATGCATTTTTCTATGGGTATATGGCAAATAACAATCTTGTCAAATTGTTAGAGTCAAACTACCTACTAAGCGACCGCCCGTATGGCTTTCGTAGATTTCGCAATGCTGGAGATCTACTAGGCTTTTATCGGAAAAATGGTGCCGTTCCATTCACCAAGTTGGAAAAGGTAAGGTAATTGCTTTAGATTCCAAGGCGTTTGACAGAGTATGGCATGGTGCACTATTGTCAAAACTTGTTGCATTTAGTGTCGGTGACAACTTTTCTCGATTTATATCAAGCTTTCTCAGAGATCGCACCATACGAGTTGCCATAGATGGGGTTTCGTCAAACGAGTTCAAGATTCAGTCAGGGGAGCCGCAAGATACCATTCTGTCTCCTACTCTATTTCTTATTTTTCTAAATATCTTCCTATGTCAAACTTCCAGCCCTATTAACTCTTTTGCAGATGACAGCAACCTTTGCCTTTCGTATTTCTCAGATTAGAGACCAAGCGTATCCGATGTTGGTGCTATTAATGATACGCTTGGCCGAGATCTAGACTTAAGTTCGGAATGGGTTCGTGCGAATAGCGTCGATTTTATTGCCCGAAAGGCCCAGTGATTCATGCTGAGGCATAAACGCGCGACGGATGAGGGTGTCTCATCTGTATATAAGGGTGGCAAAATTATTGAAGAATCAGAATCTCTTGATGTTCTGCGCCTGAAGATATAATGCTATGTTCGATTGACAAACATATGTTTAAGGTGTTGATAGAAGCATTCAAGTGCCTCGGCTTTTGAAAATCTTGTAAGATATAGTTCACTCCATCTGATCTCCTTACTATTTATTTCTGATTTTATATCCGACCACGACTGAAATACAACTCTCATATGTTGGCCGGTGCTTCAATGTCTATTTTGCAGCTTCTCGACCACGTGCAATAGAGGGCGAGGGTGACAGTTGGTTATCCGTTTCTATTGACTTCTTTGAACACTGTCGCAATGTGGGTTGCATATGCCTGTTTAATCGTTACAACAATGAGATATATTCTGATGGTGAAATATTTTAATTTTGTTTTAAAACAATGACTACGCGCAGAGAAAAAATATGGTTGGGCATGGATTACGGCAACTACACTATGTTTATTCTAACAATATATTATTGTCGTGCACAAAATTTCGTTATTTTTATTTAATAGCAATAATATTATAGTTACTGTAAACATGTCAATGTTTATCGCAATTATAAATATAAGTATGGTTCACAGAAAAATAATCATTTTTATTACAACTAAATAATGATAACTTTGAAAACATATTATATTCCTCACAACCATTTAATGATATTTATTAGTAATAACAGGATAACTTTCTATACGTGTACTCATAATATGTTAAAGATGCAAACAAAATATCTTCACTCGAATAATATTTTGTTATCGCCATTTTTAAAATAATTTTCATCAGTTCTGTCGTTTGTTTTAAATATGCCTATCGAGTTATTTATAATTCAGAGGTTAAAAAATTTAAAAAAAATACCGATTAAAAAACAAAGTTTTAAGAAATGATAAAATAAAGAAATTGTTGGCACATTAAAAAAAAAATGTTGAGTGTCACAAAATAAAATATCAATACTAAAAAAGTTTTAATATTGTTTGAAAATGGTTCAAAAATATTGACTATAGTTTTGTGTTATTTTAGAGAAATATAATGAAAATTCTATAAAATAATTTATAAATAATTGCAAGCTACGACAAAAATATGATGTGAAATATCAGTAACAGCTTTATGTAAAGAAGCATAAATATAAACATATTAAAAATATTTTTCAATTTTAGATATAATCTACATATTATTATGATTAACTTGGTAATAATATGATTTCTTACTTCTTAACTTATTATGATTAACATGATAATAATATGATTACATTAAGTTATAATATGATGTAATAAAAACAAATTAAGATTAAGGGAAAAATATTATGATGTAATATTACGAATATATTTGGTCATAATATGATTCAATAATAATCGTAATATGTTGACTACAATCATGAATCCTATCATAATATGTTGCTCTTCGAATATGTTTACCACAACCATGCTTTTTTCTTTGCGTACATTTGCTTGAAAGTTTTATGTTCTTTTAAGAGGAAAATAATTAAAATTCTATAAAATAATTTATAAATAATAATAATGTACACTGTGTAATACAATCATACTATTATAAAGTTAAGACCATAAGATGGTGAATCGTAACAACGATATTATGATAACATACGATTATAATATGATGACTGTAATCATATGTTGAATCATAATATGATTATTCAGATTATAATATGATTCTAATAATAAACATAATAGGTTTTGACTACAATCACGAATCTATAATAATATGTTGCTCTTAGACTATATTTACCACACCATGTTTTTACCTCTGCAGGAACGTTACTACAAGTGCAAGTACTGTTTAAACCAAAAGCACGTAACTATATACTTGTACCTTAAAAATAGTCTATAACACAGTTTTATTTCCATTGAGTCTAAATAATTCATATTCATAGTAGATAGGTTTTGAATATGTATAACATATTTCTTATCATTTTCACTAGGGATATACCGATACGCCTTTTTGTCGATAAGATACCGATACCGATACCCAAAATAAAATATAGCCGATATCGATACCGATATTTATAGTTAATTTTAATTCAAATTTAATATAACAAAACTCAGTATTCTCTTTAAAATTACATACAAATAATCTTCGTATGTGCAGTAGTTGAAAAAGTAAGCTCAACATATTCAGCTAATTTGGCGAGATTATGACTTTTTGAATATGACGTAACTTTTGAAAACAAAATTTTAAAATTTGTATTCGTTAATATATGTTCCTTATAGGATGGAAGGAGCCTACACACCAAATTTCATTCATATCGAAAGGGGTCGGTTCCCACTTTTGGTCAATTTCACATGGAATTACCCATATGTATATTTTATTTTTTTGTTAATCACTTCCTAATGGCGGCACATTAAAGTGTGCCTTGGAAGGGAGTCGCCCTGAGTCCTCCACTGACCATATGGTCAAGCTTTAACGGCATGTACTATAAAAAGATTTAGCTTTCTAACTTGTTTTCGAATTTCTGCGAAACTGTTTTAAATAAAATTCTTTTTTGTACAACTAGTTTAAAAACAAAAATATTTTCGAAGCGATTGATTCTAAGGGGAATGAAGTAACACAAATTCAAAGAAATATTTTATTTTGGCTATTTTTTTTTTAATATTTTAGTTAAGACATCATTTCTGACATGTGTAATTTAATAAGAGTGTTATTTCAAGTCATAAATCATAAGCACATGACAACATCCAAAAATATCTGCAAACAGAACATAGAAAACCAAAACGAACTTAACAATTCTTAATAAATTGTCTTCCTTTTTGTATTTTAACTTGTTTATTTGAACAATTTTTATTAAATTATAGGGTTTGCAATATCGAAATATCTTAATTCGAATAACCAAATATTTCTTTTAGAATATAGATTTATATACCTTACAATACCACATGTGGGGAGAGTATAATGCGTTAGTGTTGGTATGTGTAACACACAGGGTTGGGGAGCATATCAAATACTGAAATAAATCTAGCAATTTTGGCATCATAATACGACCTCAGCTACAAAATCTTTCAATTAATGCCTTTCTTGAGGGTCATGTTTTGCCTTTCAAGTTTTATATACATTCATACATTCATACTTTTAAAAATTTAAACAAACTTGCCTTTAACTTTTTTCTTAAACTTCTCTTTTAAGTGGAGCGTTTCAATTACGTTCAAGAAAACAGTTGATTACAACTTTAGTGAGAAAATTTTTCGTTTGCCTTTATACATTCCCAGCGAGAAAACTCAGAAGACCTTCTTACTTCAGGCCTTGTTAAAAGCTTGCTTAAACATTTTTTTGATTCAATTACTATTCTAATCTAACTGCTTACGAATGCTTCATAGAAGGTCTCGGTTCTTTCGTATAAAAGATAAAATACATCGTCCACACTCGCTTCTAAGAGAAGGGAGAAGAGAATGAGTAGCATTTTTTGATTTCTTTTTTGCCAAAGTAAAAGTATAAACATATTTAAAAGTAAAATCATTTTCTTATGCACCTGCCAAAGAAGCGAGAGCGGAAGGCCTATCCCGCAATGACAACGTGTGTAAAAAAGATATGAGTATGGAATGATGCGACCAGGCCTTGTATATCCAAAAGAAGGAGTACAGAGGCCTTCTAGAAAGCATCCGTAGTCCTTCTTTTTCCCGCTGGGTTGTTTTCTTAATGACTTCTCTAAAGTAAATTGCTTAGAAATTGCGTGCAGCGTGCGTCACAGCTTTCCATTTTTGGAAATTTTGACAACCAGCATATCGTCACCTAAAATGCAAAAGGGCGTAACAGCAATAAAATTCGAAATAGAGTTTTTGATTGATTTTTTGCGTTTTATTGAACTACATGTTAACAAATTAATTTTAGCTCCTGCGCTCAAAAATGGCGACTATATTAAAGTAATTCAAACGCCAGGTACACCTTGTTCTTATTGATTTTGTAAAGATTTTTGCTTTTCCTGTAAAAAATTAAAAAGTGTTGTTGCATTTTAGGTGACGTTATGTAAAAGACTATCAACAAAATACTTGAGCTTGTAATTGCAGTGTTAGAAAAATATTATACGAAGTTGTGCATGGGAGCAGAAGCAGCTGTTCTAGGAAAGATAATGATTATTTTATTGTTCTTGCTAACGGGTACACTGATCAATCTAAGACCTAAAATTTTTCAGATTTTTAAGTCACAAAATAGAATAAGCCTTCCATTCCACACAGCTATCTAAATATAAAAAAGTTTTTAGTCGGTTTCATTCGTTCTGCAAAAGGGTATACAAAATTTGTCATGTCGTTTGACTTTTTTAAATATTTTTCAAGGCCCCTTAAACTGGTCTTGGAGTAATGTTAAGTCGATTATAAGCCGTACATTCTGTCCAGTAGGAAAAAAGTAATGGACCCAAAATTGGATCGTCCTCTATAAAAGCTTGATATTTATATTCTGTCTTTCTTTCTTTCTTATTTTTTAATGTATGATAACGTTGAATTGCTATTCCACCAAAAAAAGTTTTCGGACCGCCAACTTTGGTAGGCGCTACATCAAAAAACCCCAACATTTTTAGTACAAATGCGTTAAAATACCAATAACTTACATAAAACTGATGGAGGAATACACCGATTGCCATTGAATTTGCCACGAATTCATTTTGTATGACAAGAAATTTGCGAACATCGCATACAGGGTTACACAGAAAAAAATAAAAATTGATTTAAATAAAAAAATTTGCAACATTAATTTTCACAAGTAAATGAATTAATAGTAAGTACACTGAAAAAAATAACAATTGATTTTAATAAAAAAAATGATATTACTTCAAAAGTAATTAAATTTGCACCAGTAACCAAATTAAGAGTATCAATTAAACGTTTAATTCACTTGATTGAACGTTTAATTCACTTGTTTAAATTTTCAATTAAAACTGATTTTATTTTTGATAAATGCTTTAATTGGTGAACAACTTTGATTTAAGAACAATTTCTGCAGTAATGTTGTTCATACAAGTAATTAATTCACTTAATTAAATATTTAATTAAAACTGATTTTATTTTTGGCGAGATTTTTTTTGTGTAGAATAGCCTGTTTTTTTGGATTAATTAAAATAAATTAAAGTTGCGTTAACCGACTAAATTATATAAAATTGTACATGTCAAGTCGTTAAAATAAATGTAGAAAGTGTTCAGGGCAGCCGTTTGTTTCTATTTCGTATTTCTTTTTCCGTTTAAGCAACGAATGACAAAATTAGTGTGCTAAAAATGCCAAAAAGCCTATGTGCGGACCACAATGTAGAACTTTGTGCTTTTACAAAAATTAACCCTGGACTTTGTACTTTAGAAATATTGCGGTTTTTTTTTTTTTTTTTGATTAGCATGAATCCGTGGACGTGCACTTCAGAAGTTTCAGTCGTTACGTAAACCTTCTCGGAGGCACACACGTCGCTGTGGTAGGTATTGCCAATTTCGAAATATAACGAGTTTGTGAGTCAAAACACGCCGATGAGTAATAAATTTTCAAAGGAATACGATTTTTACGTTGATAACTGAAGATTTTGATTACAGAAGACGTTTTTTTGCTACCTTCCTTTCTCATAGTAAATATATATACATACACATATTTTAAATTTCGGTATTTTTATTTAATATAGCAGATCAAAATAATGCGTCAGTTTTACGTATGATTATCTTTAACGAACGGGATGATATTATTATCTTTCTAGGGTTAAAGTATAAACCTACAGACAACCTTATCCTTTATTTATTTATTTAATAAGTTAATTCTACATTGTTAACAAATTTAATGGATTATAAATTATTTTCATAAATTGTTTTTGTTATGTTTTGGAAAACATGATAAAAAGGGAAGTACCCTCAAACTTTCTGTTTCAATTAATTAATATTAAAAAACAGTATTTACTTATTTTATTTCATTACTATCAATAGCAAGTTAGTGAACACGGGAAATTTTAATTATATTTTGTACGTATTTCATCCTTTTTGTGATTATCACCGTTGTCGATTCGAAGTTGTATAACGTTAATATCATAAAAACAAGTTTGATATTCCAGGGTTAAAATCAAACTTTATTAAAATTTTTTTGCAAAAAAGGATGATAAAACACAAAACTTTCGCGTTTTAAAATTTTATTTATTTGAAAAAGTATTTCAAAAGTAGACATCTTTGCAATCAGGGGGCTAATTCTGGCAGTCGTGATCGAATAATTTTTCGATAGCAATTTTATTTCTAATTCTTTTAGTCAATACTGAACGAATCGAAATAATTTTTTCGGTGTTTGAAGAATTCAAAGAAGTGCTTTACAGCCCCAGGTTATTTTGCAAATATTTCGTTAAATATTTATCAAATTTGTGTATCAAATTCTGTGTGAAAGTGCTTTTACAAAGCACTTTTGTTATTTAAAAAAAAAAAAATTTTTAATTTTTATATTTTAAGTGGTTATATTTTTCTCTTCGTGTGGATTCGTGCCGTTATTTATAGTTTCATTTAAAGATAGTACAAATCCTTATTATATTGCAGAACTTTACACTGCCTCTTAGAAGTTTTGGATGCTTTTGTGCAAATCCTCCAGCAGTCAAATTACCCGTACCAAGAAATCACATTGACCTCACGACTGCTGCTATTGTTGGTGTTTTCTGAAAAATCTGCCGAAATAACAAAAAAAGATGTCAATTTAATAATAAAAAAAAATGCACGTGCTGCTTATTGTTGTATCCAGTGACCATGCAATTACTAACACTGTGATAGTTGAAAAAACAGACAAGCCGGGGACCTGGCGTTTTAACATAATTCGGGTACACTCAGCCCAGTGGCGCGGTTAGCTCTGGTTTTCGCGATATACCGTTATTTCGAAAATTGAGAAGGTTGCACAACATATATTCGCGTAACTCAAAAAATATTTAGTTTATTGAACAAACTCAAAAAACCGAAATTCCACAATAAAATTTTCTCTAAGAAAGGTTTAACTGTTTTCTTATATGCCCCGGTAGGCTAGTTGGTAGTGAGCTTGTCTATCAGCGCCGGGGTTGCGGGTTCGATTCCCGCCAGAGACTCTGGTTTCTGTCCTGCATACAAGCGTAGAGCCTCGCAGGATTAGTATAGGAAGAAAAAAAATTTAATCCTAAACCACCTTTTAAGTGTTTGCTTATTTCTTGTATTAAAGTTGAATTTTCGACTTTAGTGTGCTGGGAGACCTATAGTAGAATTTAATGACAAATATTTTCGCAGAATATTTCAACTACATACATCCCTGTTTTAATGGTGATTTTTTGCTTTTTCCCAAAAAAAATATTAAAAAGACCCATTTCCAGAAGATTTAGGAGGGTATTAATGAATACCAACAAAATATTGTTTGTAATGCTCTGAATCTCCTGAAGACATTATATATACAAAAAATCTAAGTATCACACGATTTTCTACGTTTTTTTACTACACAAGGGTGCAACTTTAAGTAGGCCGTAAAATAAGTTCCAGATGTAAGCTTTTAAGACGCCGATACATGTAAATCTTTTTTAGACCCCTCTACAAGAATCAGTTGACAGCACATTGTTATTTTTTTGTTTGTTGGACAGTGTAATTAATTTATCGCTTAGCCAACTTCTGAATCTTTTTAATTACTGGCGAAGGGTATCAAAGATACGGCACATCCGAATATAATTACTCTTACTTGTTTTTTTCGTTGTTAATTACTTTAAAAATCCCGGAAAATCCCGGGTAGCGTTCTCTACATGACAATATTTCCAATGTTATACATATTGTTTGAGGAGTATACTTTTCTGAATCTTATTTTTTTATAAGCAAAAACCAAATAATCTTATGATTTTACCAGATAGACAATCATCATTTGTGTTCCATAAATTCTAAACATTGTCTTCCATTACATGGTCTTTAGTTTTTTAGTGTATGCATGTGTTCATAAAGTGACTATCAACATGTCCTTTCGATGTATAAATTGTTTAGTTTTAGTTCACATTTTTTTCTTTTTTGTTTTCCTTTGAAATATTAGAAATATTATTGTTTATGTTTATAGCTTCTTGTCTGACTAGATATTTATTCATTTATAAACAATACACAAGTAAACAAACAGTCAAATAAAAGAACTGTCTGACAAACTAAACACTATCGCTGCCACAAACTCAAACACGAAGGACTAAAAGCATATCGCGTGTTAAAATCAACGAACATTCGAAAAATAGAACCAAAAGCTTTTCTTCTCACTCTCAATGAAGTGTTAGTCCATGTTTGTTATATGCTACATACATATGTATTTGTTTATAAAGTGGGGGTAAATGTTGACATTCATATCGTCACCTAAAATCCAAAAGGCACTTTTAATTTTTTTTTTACAGGAGAAGCAAAGAACTTTATAAATGAAAAACTATTTATACCTAATTTTAGAATCAAGGATAGAAAACCAATGTTGATTTGAATCAATAGAAAAACTGCAGAAACATTAGTTGATTTTTCCTTATGTTCCCAGGAAAAACTTTTTGAATTTGGGTAATAGGTCGTAGTTGTTTCATACGTTACCTGGTAAGTAGTTGTCATTACAATTGTCATTATTCTGAAAACCTCAATAAGTACTTGCTAATAATGACCTCAGTAAGTACTTTTCACTACTATTATTTTCAGTTATTAATATTTGCTTACTAATAACCAGCTAAATAACTACTTATAAGTTGTCTTGTTTTCAGTACTGAATATTTACTTACTGGTATTTAGCCCCATAACTACTTATTAGGTCTATTAACTAGCGCCAATTAAATAAAAACAATTTTTTTTTGGCTTCTAGTAAGTATTTTGTAGGTACTTACAAATCAACTTACTGGTAGTTAAATAATAACTAGATATTTTGTGACTTCTAGTAAGTGTATTGTAACTACTGAATTCTGTGGACAACTCGAACAAAAATAAGTAGTTATTCAGCCGAAAAATAAGTAGTGTTTATATTTCTCCAACATTACTTGCCTACTTACCAGGTAAGTAAAGTTTTTGCTGGGTTAGTTATGGCACTTTTGGTACCACTTTTCTGAAACCTAAAAGCCGTAAATACACTGTTTTTTTTTAAATAAAAGTAATAAGATACACAGTTTTTTAATCAAACTATATTTCTAACTTCATTTTACATTTGTTTTGAATACACTATATAGAAAACTCAAAATAAAAATTTGAGAAAAATTGATTATATTATGAAAAAATTTCCATTTAAGAGCAATTCCATATGAAAACGATCAAAATTGGCAAATTTTTGGACGACCCCTCTCCGATTTTAAAATAAATAGTCTCAATCGATTGCCCAGCAAAAAATAATGTACCTACATATTTTTTTTTTTTTTATAGTGACTGGTTTAGTGGTGGTGTACACCACTGTCATGTGACAAAATTGAAGAATTCTTCATAAGGGACCCCATTGAAAGTTGTTTAAAAAAAAAACTACTAAAGCGATCGCAACGAGTGATAGCTCGTTGGAAAGGTATTGAATCAAACCTTTAAATTTTCCCAAGAAAATTAAATTTTCCGATTTTCCACAGAAGCTCCTAAACTTTCCGGCTAATTTTTTTTTTTTTTTGGATTCCTCATAATTTTTGCTTTAAGAATCAGCAATAAAAAAATGGGCCCCGACTCCTTGTTTGGACAGGAGAAGAGCATTTAAGAGACCACCTTGTTAAAAATACATTTTAAAAATTATTTTACAGTTAAAAATACATTTATGAAGAAAAAATCAATTTTTTTTTAAGAGCCCCAAGTTGAGTGTGTAGTGAATATGGTCTGCCTGCCTTCACAAGATCGGCCATAAATCCATGGATAATTGGCCTTATTAAGTCCCTTTTAAAAAACATTTTATGACCAGTAGTTCACGCAAATTTTCCTATTAAAGAAAAGCAAATATCGCTTATTTTTTTTTACCTATTTTTTACCAAAAAATAAATATAAATAATTCATATACTTCCGGAATTCATCGAGGAATTCGGATTCAAGTTGAATGAACTGAAGGCGCACCATTTCATATCCGAGATGCAATCGAAATTTCTAAAGGAAAGTAAGGAGAAATTAGCCCAAAATGAATTCATTGTGATAAGCGTCTTTGCCGAGAATTACACTTTTCTCGTTCAGGATGAAATTCAGGCTTATCACTGGGCAAACGACCAGTGCACGGTGCATCCTTTTTGCATTTATTTCAAAAACGAAGATAACGAACTACAGACTGTAAGCCTTGTTGTTGTCGCGGAGAGTTTAGGTCATAATTATGTGTCCGTTTATTTATTTCAATTGAAACTGTTTGAATTCTTAAGATCAAAATTCGATGCAATCGACAAAGTAACGTTTTTCTCAGACGGCGCGGCTTCTCAGTACAAGAATAAAAAAATTTTTTACAATCTTTGCATAATTGAAGAAGAACAAAACTGCAAGGTCGAGTGGCACTTTTTCGCGACGTCCCACGGTAAGGGCCCATGCGATGCGTTAGGGGGAACCCTAAAACGCATGGCGACTAAGGCAAGTTTGCAAAGGCCATATACTGACCAGATCTTAAATGTACAACATTTGTTTTCGTGGATTCAAAGCAAGGAAATTGCCATTAACACAGTTTTATGCACTCAAAAAGAACACGATGCCATGGAGCGACGAATTCAAAACAGATATAATAATGTCAAAACTATAACTGGAACGCAAAAGTTTCATTGCTTCATACCAAATATTTCTGATATGTCAATTAATGTAAAGCGGTACTCTTCGTCTGCCGACGTGCTAAATTTAAAGTTACTTTAATTTTATAATGATGCCAAGACAATGGAAATTTTTAATAAATATTGTAATTAAGTATAAGCAGCAAAATAAGAAAGATTTTTTCTTCATAAATGTATTTTTAACTGTAAAATAATTTTTAAAATGTATTTTTAACAAGGTGGTCTCTTAAATGCTCTTCTCCTGTCCAAACAAGGAGTCGGGGCCCATTTTTTTATTGCTGATTCTTAAAGCAAAAATTATGAGGAATCCAAAAAAAAAATTAGCCGGAAAATTTAGGAGCTTCTGTGGAAAATCGGAAAATTTAATTTTCTTGGGAAAATTTAAAGGTAAATTTCTAAGAAAAATTAGGAAAATTTTATTTTTCAATTAAAGCCTGATTTAATACCTTTCCAACGAGCTATCACGTTGCGATCGCTTTAGTAGTTTTTTTTTAAAACAACTTTCAATGAGGTCCCTTATGAAGAATTCTTCAATTTTGTCACATGACAGTGGTGTACACCACCACTAAACCAGTCACTATAAAAAAAAAAAAAAATATGTAGGTACATTATTTTTTGCTGGGCAATCGATTGAGACTATTTATTTTAAAATCGGAGAGGGGTCGTCCAAAGGTGATCGCTTTCATATGGAATTGCTCTTAATTCGATTAGGGTATATTGTCGAAGAAACTGTAGCAATCTGCCGGTAGTAAAAATTTAAGAACCTGAAGATGTTTCTATATGTTTTTTTTTGAAATTTTTATTTTTTCGGCGTGAACCTGGACGAGTTCGACTGCTTTAAATATTTGTAGTGTGCGTTGTGGCAAAACGACGTATTCGTCTTTTATATTTGTTTTATAAAAAGTTATTTCCGAAGGCTCATGTCCCTAGATGCGAGTTATATCAACAGTCAGTGTTTCAACTTGTTATTAAGAAACTACATGTTTTTGTACAAATGTTTATGGTGTGTATTAAATGTTACCACAATAATAAAACTACTTTTTGTTTTATTTAAAAAAAACTAGTTTCAGCATTTTTTGACAATGTTGTTACGACCTTTTGAATTCTGTAACTAAAATCGTAATTTTTACAAATATCCAAGTAAAATTTTAGGAAAATATGTATTTAAGTTTTTTACATCATAATCAATCAAAAAACCCATTTTAAATTTTTTGTTAGTTACGGCCTTTTGGATCTTAGGTGGCGATATGTATATTAAACTGTGTGGTTAACCCTGCGGTTTTGATAGATTTAATGTAAAAGTTATTCGTTATGTCTGAAAAATTTGCACTGATCTTCTTTATAGTGCACAGAAAAATTTTTTTTTTTTTTTAATTAAAAATTTTGTGATATTAATTAAAAAATTAATTAAATTTTAGCAAGTAAACAAATTAAAAGTATCAATTAAACGTTTAATTCACTTGATTAAACGTTAAATTCACTTGACTGAACGTTTAATTCACTTGATTAAAAGTTTAATTCACTTGATTAAACGTTCAATTCATTTCATTAAATGTTTAATTAAAACTGATTTTATTTTTGATTAGCTCTTTAATTGGTGAAAAATTGTGGAGAATTTTTTCTGTGTGCAAGAATAAGTCAATTGCTTCTATCGTTAACTAAAGAACAATTATTTTAAACAAGTAAAAATTTATTTTACAGCCTGGCCCACGATGTATTTTCGGCAGCAGGCAGCTGATTTGCATCCCTCTTGGCATTATTAGCACGATTAGTCGATCGACAATGCAAGCGAGCAATAACGTTATAGTTTTCATACAAATTTGTGCCCCCATTATAACCACCGGTCTAGACCAAATATAAATATCTCAGCAATTTGGCAAAACGTCGGCAGAATAACAGAACATTATTTCTTATTACTCATGTTGTTACTAATGTTATGGGCATGGAAAAACGTACTTATGTTAACTCATAATCTGAAAACAATCAAGGAAGAAGGTGCATAATAAATTTATAAAAATTTATATTAACTTTTGGAGCTTGAGGTCTTTTTTATATAAAAATATTATTTTTATTATACATATTTTTTTGTTAATTTTTGGTTAAATAAAATTATAATTTTTACATAAAAAAGTTCTCAAGCTAAAAAATGCTTATAAATTTAAATAATAGAGGTCGAATAAGAGAGAATTTATGTTAGCAAAAATAATTTTTGCAATTTTATTTTACATTTTAAGAATATCAATTTCAGTGTTTATTTTTAAATATTTATGTTTTATTATTTAATTATTTTACTTCAATTATAATTTGCTACCATTTTACAAAGTTTGTTTCTTTTTAAAACAATTTGCTTCGACTTTTTTCCATTTTTTTGGCGTCCTTTTGTTTAATTCTAAGGCCCTAATCATGTAAAACGTAACGAAACGCCACAGAACAACATTGAAAGCACCAAAAATAGCATAAATATTTTGTAACTTTGATTTTCCTTTCTACAGAAATTCAGGAACCGTTTTAAAATTTTCAACGCCACAAGCTATGCAGCGTTTGAAATTTTAAGACGCAATGTGAATTTCTGTAGAAAGCCATAACAAAATTAAAAAAAATTTATGACATTGTTTTAATGGTATTCTTTGGCGTTGCGCTACGTTTTACATGATAAGGGCCTTAAACTTAACTGACAACCAAATTTGATGTTTTATGTTAGCAATAATTTTTAACGAAAGGTGACTAACAATTATTGCAACATATATTGCCGCCAAAAAAGTTTTGTCTACATTAAAGATAACATAATTTTTATATTTACTGCAATATATGTCAAAATCTTTCTCTATGATATAGACGGGCTTTAAAATATGGTACCCCACATGTCAAAATCAGTCACGTGTGCTGCGGTTATCGACGGAGGCATTTTATTAAACGAAATTAGTTCCTTATTCTTACTTTGAAACAACGCCACTAATATAATTTTATTGTATACAAAATATTTTTCACAAAATAAAACTGTTGAAAACAAATGTTTTTTGCTTAGTCATCGTCCCGACTTGTAATTTTTGTTGCTGCAATTTTTAAAAATTCTGCTTTGAAAATTCATTAGTGTCCAGATTAATTATGAAATTATAGTTTTGCAAATTTTTATTTTTATCTTGTCTTTCCTATTCTCCTTTTTATGTTTTATATATAAATACACCTACAGCCAACTTCAAGTTGGAGAGTGTGAGAATTACAAAACAAAATCAAATTTCTGAGTACTTTAAACTAAATACCCCTGCCCAATTTTTTCTCACATCACGCACCAATGAACTCAGGAATTGCTGCAACAAAAAAATGCAAGTCTCGATGATGGCATACTACTTTGTGTGTGGCAAATCAAGTAGCACAAAGCTGTATTTTTATGGCTTAATTTACATGTTTTGCCAATTTTGATTTTAAAACTCGCGCTTAATTTGTGGATTAGTTGGTGTGGCAATATAGACGTTTGGAAATGAATAAATGTATTACGTTAGTGCTGGATCACACTAGTCAAGTTTTAGCCGTAGGGTCTTTATTCTTTAGGAAAAAAGCAAAAATAGAATGTCATTTATTTTCCTCTCTCTCCTTAAAATTCCAGACTTGACGGCAAAAACTTGAAGGTTGTGAACCAGCACTTAGAAACGTAAAATATGATGTCAGACAAGTGCAAAACTTGTGGAGTGCTTATGAGAACAATAACGAGTGTTATTGTTCGCTTAAGTTGACGATCCAAATCGTGGGCCAAATTATTAACCTTTAAGTCTTCGTTTTATTGCACGACGAAGACTTACTTATCTATAAAATGAATCTTTTATAGAAAAGTAAGTAGTTACTAGACTGGCTTCAAGTGGCCAAACGTCGTTTGTCTCCTGTTAAATTGTGGTTATCCTCTGTTTATATTTTAGACTCAAATCACATAGTCAAATCATAAATTCGGTTACCAGAACTGTGGGGTTTTGTAAGTTTCTAACCATTTTTTAGTCAAAACATGTTAAATCTTGTTCTATTTTTATGTTCTTTTGAAATAAATTGTGCTCTTTTGCAATTTCCTTTTATTGTTTATTCTTTTATTGCTATAATTTTTTTAAGAGTAAATATTAGTTTTACCAAATGGCATAAATATTTTATTCCACACAGTTCTGATAACTTTTTCCGAACTACTGATGTTTTAAAACCAATAATTAGGCATCAAGTAAAGATGGGTCAAAATTTTGTATCATATACCTTTGCAATTAAAACATCTAAAATTCAACAGAAATTGTTCACTTATAGGAGTAGATAAACTAACTACTCTTTAGATTACCTGTAATCACTAAAATGGCAATTTACACCATGTCGTATTATTTGTAATAAAAATCTGAAATTTATTAAAGTTTTGAATATGTGAGGAATTGTATCCAGCCATACAAGCACAGGTTTGATTCTATAAGAACTACAGGGTGACAACTCATGATTGGATTACTTAGAGAAGTGTAAAAGCTTTTATCGTACTATACGAAGTTTATTTAGTGTTTGTTTGCTTGTTTTTTTGTAGTTGTGTAATTTACGTTTCAATATTTCTAAAGTATAATAGTATCAATTTGTACAATTTTTTTTTCTTAATGACTAAAATTATTATTGTTAAATGAACACTAAAAGTCCTAGAGTTTATGTGCTGAATTTAGATAGGAACTATAATTTATAGCACATGATCCAAAAATTATTATATTGTGCCTAAATACATAAAGAACTACTGCAATTAAGTTTAAACTCCTCATAAAGAAGTTGTTCTTCATTTGATTAGCTCGGATCGTAATGCGGGAAAAACTTCTCAAGGAATGTTTTTAAAAAAATAGAAAACTATTGGACAAGGAAGTTATAAAACTTGTTTAGTTGCACTATAATTGAATTGATTTCCTGTTTAAAATAAAAATTTTAAAAAACACCAATGAAAATTCAACACTGGACGTGCCACAACCAACAAATTTAGAGCCAAGTATAATGGTGTCTTCTTTTCCACAAAAAAAAAAAAAAAAAAAAAAATACCACCTTCACAGAAAAAAGTTTATTTTTTTTCAATCAAAAAAATTGTTTAAAAAGTATTTCAATTTAATCAATGTGATAATTGCATCAATTATTTTTTTAGTTGAAAGAAAATTAAATATATAATTTTGATTTAACCATTATTTAAATTGTTTTGAAATAAATTTTTAATTAAAATATTAATTAAATATCAAAAAATATTAATTGATTTTTTCGTTTAAAATAAAATAATTTTAAGTTGTAGAATTGTTGTTGGGAATTGCCAATATTTAATTAAATAAATTAACACATTGTTTGAAATGGCAAAGTTTTTTGATCATTTTTTTTAATTAAAAATATCATTTATTGAAAAAAAAGAATATTCACAATTTAACAATTTTTAGTAATCAATATAATCATTTTGGTAATAGGTGCAAACTACTTGTTTGCTTGATATTTTGAATTTGGTATAAATTTGTTGATTAGAGAAAATTTTTAATTTTTTTTTGTAAAAAGTCTTGTCAACCCTGTAATAATGCTATATCGTCGGCTTAATATGAAAGCCTGCTAACTCCGTTTCAGCACATTTTACAGGATGTTATGTTATACGAAAGAACAGCTTGTACCATATTGCATTTAAAAAAATTCACATTTTTTGTAGAAAAGAAAACACCATTAGTATTAATGAAAGTTTTGTGTGTCGAATTATATTTTTTCTTGATAGAAGTCATTGCTAAATTATCAAATAGATCCGCCCATTTTACCTTACTCTATGTGAATATCGGAAAAAAGCATTCTTTTTTACCTAAAAAATATAAATATCAGCATTCGAAATTGTTTAGCTTCCACTTGTGGTTGCTCAGACAAAAATAACAGGGAAAATATCTCCCCGAAATGCTTTCTTCCTTAAAAAAAAAAAACAAATAAATTTCAATAAATTTCATAAACAATCCATTTCAAACAATGTTCATTTGTTTTTCGAAAAAAAAAATAAAGGAAAACTAAAAACTCATATTTCATAATGAAAACCAAATACTTGCAAACAATAATAAAAAGTAAAAGAAAATAATTTATATTAAAATTGACACGCAATGGAAAGCAATCTCCCAATCCCTGCTGCCAGCAACTGCAAAAAACATGAAGCTCCAAATAACATCTACAAACTTTTAGATAAGATTACGAAGAGTAAAGAAAAAAATTGTATATTGTAAATTGAAAAACAAAATATTTTATTTAACAAATGAAATACAAATCAAAATATTAAATTAATGTTTGTTGCCAAAAGAACAGGCACAATTTTTATCTTCGTGGAATATTTTTTATCACAACATGTTGCTACCGATAATGAATGTTTTTTTTTTGTATGCTTTTTGCTTCGTTTCCAAATTTTTTTTTTTTCATTACTTTTGATGTTTAGGAAGCAAATGTTTTGCAGATGCAAAAGTACATACATATAAAAAGTTTGTAAATCATGAAGTAAAACAATTTATCTTCTGTTTTTTTTTTATTTGGTTTTTCAATTTTAGTTTTTCTTCTTTTGTTGAAGTTCTTCAGCCCTTAAAATTCGGCAAAAACATGAAAAAAAATTTAAATGGTTATGATTTTACATGTTCACATTACACAGGATTTTACAACTTTAAGCAGCAGTAAATCTTGGCATTTGCGTTGGTTTTACTTTTATATATTAAATGCTGAAGTTTACCCTACATTAAAAAAGTTTTATAAAGGGTGGCCCAAATATGACCTAACAATGTCGTTGTTGGTGGTCTTGCGGTAGCAGTGCTTGTAACAGGTTATTAATTTTTCGGTTTCAAAAATAATGTTAAATAAAAAAGAAACATAAAGCTACGATTTCGATTAAGCATTTGTTTAATTATAATGGTTGAACCTTGCCATGGCTCACGAAATAAAATGTCATTTTAATGACCGCCTCTACGTTGGTTGCAGCAGTCGATCACTTTTAGGTAGTGTTCGACCACTTTTTCGCACATTTCGGGCGGTATTTTTGCGATAGCATGACGAATGTTGGGTTTCAAGTGCTTCAACATTAGTAGTATATTTGTGGGGCTTCTGTATATGATTTTTGCTTCTGAGTGATACCCATATGGAGGAATTTTTCAATTTCAGTTTGCTCCCAACGTATTCTCCCATAAGGAGGACTATCCGCGTAGACACTCTGCCCAATCACGAATAACAATTCCGCGGGAAATGTTTCTCTTTCCCCATTCTTCATATTACAAATAAAATTTCCCCACAAAATTTCTCTTTTTTTCCCGAAACAAATTCCCTTGCAGAATGGAATCTTTAAAAAACTGTAAGAACGATTTTTGGAGATATGCCGAAAACGACCTTAACAACATGTGTAATTGTGTAACTGAGTGGAACATTTTTTGTTACAAATATTTTTAAAAGTAATGGCTCAATAAAAAAGTAAGTATGGCAAAAAGCTGCAGCACCAAACCAAAAAAAATTTACACCAGGATTAATAAAATCATACGTCGTAGTTGTGCCCCGAAATACCGTCCGCGTTACACATAAACCTGTCACAAAATAAATTCTTAACAAAGAACTTGCCTGGCAATATGATATTCTTTTTAATTTTTTTATTTTGAATCGAAACAATTTTACTTTAACTTGCACAGCCACAACAAAGAAAAAATTTATTGTAAAAAACAAACCAACTTCGGTGATGCCACTTATTAGTTTTTTTTTAATTCCCGCGGAATTTATAATTGGAGAATTGTTTTCTCGAGAAAAATATTATCCGTGAGAAAAAAATTCATTGGAATATTCGTGGTTGGGCTGGCGGTCTTTGATGTAGCCCTACAATAAAAAGTCTAACGGCGTCAAATCGCACGATTTTGGTGGCCAATTAACGTCGCCAAAACATAATTTCGCGTTCTGGAAACTTCCCTTAAAATAAAGGCAAAATCGGTCGTGTTGTGTGGCTCGTGGTACATTCTTGTTGAAACCACATATCGTCCTTTTGTTTTGTTGCAGGTTTTGACCATACCAAAATTTTCACCATACGTAAGAAAAACTTTTTCATTGTGGACCTGTGTTATTAAAATATGCTTCAAAAGAGGTAAAATATGTACGATAAGCCGATGCCAACAAAATGCTTTAAAACGGATAAATATATTCAAACATCTTTATAATCTTGTCTACACAGAGGGAAAAATCCGGTACAAAGATACCAAAACTATTACCATCCGTTGTCAAAAGTGCTCTAATTACGTTTGTGGTAACGGATGGTGTCCAGATTTTAAGCCACCTCGTTGTCATTTTGTCACCACTTGGTCTCATATTTACACCACAATGGTTTTATTTCCAAAATATATTGTTAATATTTTGATAATACACCGTTAGTATATTAACAACATTTAGCTGTCATTTCGACAATATATTCTCTGGTAAAGAATAACCCATTGTGAACCCAACCAATAAAAAATATGAGATATATATGTCTTTTTTTAAATCTTAAAATTTTTTGCAAGAAAATTTAAATTGACTGAATTCTTAAAAAAAAATTGCCCATTAATAAATTGATTGCCTTTCCACTCCTGGAACAATTTAGAAATATCGTAGTGCTTTATTTTAATTTGGCTATAACATAGATGGTACTACAACAGTTTCATAATCGATACCAACATAAAAAAAAAATATAAAAAATATGTTTATATAACGGGTGGTTAAATTTTAAGGGCCGATGTTAAATGTGAACCACACCTAAACGTCAAGCTTTTTCTGCATTTCATTTAACATTTCTCAATTTCAGACTAACTCAATTTGAACCATGGAAGGAAACACAATCGAGCAACGCGTTAAAGTTATTCAGGCTTATTATGAAAATGGGCGTTCAAATTAAAATGCGTTTTGTGTACTTTCGTGATTTTTTTAATCAGCATAATCGACCTCAGTGGATTCGTTAACAAGCAGAATTGCCGCATTTGGGCGAATGATAATCCAAGAGTGATTGTCAAAAAACCAATGCAACCACAAAAATCATCAGCGCCTTATTTTTTTCCAAAAGGAGGCCCGTCAGGCAGATACTGTGAATGTTATTCGCTATCGTGAGATGATAACGAACTTTTTATGGCCCGAATTGGAAGATATAGATGTGGACGATATGTGGTTTAAACACATATCCACACAGCTAACGAAACAATGGCTCTTTGGCGCCGTGTTATCTCACGTAGTGGCGATGTCAATTGGCCGCCAAGACCATGTCATTTGACACCGTTGGATTTCTTTCTTTGGGTGTATTTGAAAGAAAAGGTGTACGTCGATAAGCCAGCAACAATTCAAGAGCTAAAGGATGAGATAATTCGGCACATTAACGGCATAGAACCTCAATTATGCCTCAGCGTAATCGAAAATTTGGACCAGCCGAAGTCGCGGCGGCATTTTGGCCGATATTTTGTTCCGTACATAATTGAACCACACCAATATTACAATAATTAAAAGAAATTATAATAATTTTCTAAATAATTTGTGTTTAATTCAAAATCAAAATCGGCCCTTAAAATTGAACCACCCTTAATAATAAAAATTTCAGGACAGTATTACTTACTTGTGTTTTTGTTTCATATCAATAATTTGTGTCTAAATTTAACTTTAGTGAAGCATAACTTCTTTAAAATACCATTGGGATAATACTGCACGCGAGTGGTTACCTTGAGAGACTCCAGATGAAAGAGGTATGAATTACAACTGCGAAACAATATGCACTGATACCTCCCCTTAATATAAGTGAACATCCAATTAAGAAGTATAGAAAAGAGCCCGATTTTATCCAACTTGTACATAAGAAGGTTATGATTTACTTTATCAAATGATTTACTTAGATCCGTATAAATGGTGTCAGTTTGCATCGCAGAATAGTATGAGGATATCACCGAAGTTAGAAGAAGTCGAACGACCTTTTGTAAATCCATGTTGGAATGGTGATAACAAGGAAGATACTAGATGCGATATAATATTAGTCACGATTTTTTCAAAGAGTTTAGGCATAACACTTTATTTAGCTATACCTCTATAGTTTGAAATATTGGATCTACATCCGAATTTGAACAAAGGTATAAGAAAGATTAAAAAACAGAAATGACGTTGTTAACGCTACTCCCAAAACCCCTTAATTTAAATTAATTTCAATCGTGCAACACCATTTCAATTCCGAAAAAAAAAAATCATAATACTTATGTCATTTATATTTTTTAACGAAAGTTAGTTGTCAAGAAGCGTCTTGGCGCCTTCGTCATTCTTGTTATCTGGTTAGAAAGTGAGGTTGCGAGGTGACCTAGACGTGATAATTAAAGCCATGGGAAATTTCTTTTTTTTTCTGTTTCCAGTAATTTTCATACCAAAAAGTATGTAAGATTATTTAAAGTTATATTTTAAAATATTTTATATTTTTTATATTTTATAATTGTTTTAAAGGAATTTTAATATAAATACAATTGCATGATACATCAAGTCTTTTATTAAGCCATTGTATTTTATTCAAAATCCCGTGGAAATTGCTGGCTCGGCCGATAGTCTTCACAACAGACGTCTTTGGTGAGCTGAAGGTTAAAACGAATATATTTCATATACATGATTTCAGTGTTTCGACAAAATTTGGCACACAAAACTCTTTGATAAGTTTTTACCTCATACCAAAATTTTGTGTAAGTTGCTCCATCGCTCATAGGTCCTTAAAAGAAGTAGTATGGGGTATCACTTGGTTCAGCTTGCCTGCCTATGCTTTTTTACTTGTTATACACACATCACAAAAGTGGAGAGTGTATTATGCGGATGAGCTAATGTATTTAACAAAAATATTCGTTCTAAACCCTTTTAGTATAGCGATCGACTCAGAATCACTTTTTACATCGATCTAACTATATCTTTCCGTTCGTCTGAGTTGCTGGTTGTCTGTTTAACTTATATTATGGCAAAATTTTGTGGTGTTAGGTCCAAAATTAAGCATATGTCCCACATAAACCCTCTCTCTAAAATTCGTATAAGTTGAAAAATTCTCATATTGATGAAGATATCTAGATAATATTTGGCATAAAGAAATTGCATAACCTCATAACAAAATTTAGTTTTGCCTAGTCCAAGATGCCCATTGGTTCCGAATAGGGTACACTCTCGATAATTTGTCTGTACACTGATAGAAAAAGTCTCATAACGCTGATGTATTTTTACATCAGTACTATGACGAGTGTCTTCGTTTTTAACCCCATGACACTTGATATCATTGTTATGTCAGTCTTAATATCACTTGCCCAAATTGTCATTAGGGTCCAAAATTGAAATAACGTCATCAATTGGTTGATACATCGGCATCACAGAAATCACTAATCAGAGTCAGTTTAATAAACATTAAATACGTGCGATGACTCAGTAACATCGAAGAACCGACTCGTTAGGCTCAATTTAATGTCATTGGATTGACTAAAGTCAATATAAGAGAATATGTATTATTATTTACTTACCCGTTACACATGTTTGTTTAACATTTGATGCATTCCGCCCTTTGTTTACAGAAGAACTCTCAATTATAAAGCACCAGCAGCATGGCCGATATGGGTTTCGTAATCATTCTACTTTGAAAATTGGATATATTTAACTAAATAATTAAAAAAAATAGAATACGAGAATTTTTGCTTCTCATTTTACTTTTTAAACATGAAAATAATAATAATAATACAAAAAATGTCGCATCGAATTGGTGTCACTGTAGTCATAGATGACGCATAAAATATGACAAAATTGTATGATGACTTTCGTCATTGGATTGGTGTCCCTTGTTGCCTTATTGATGCCATTTGCACTATTATTGATGTCACAATTCTGATGTTAGGGCATCGTCAATATGAAGATGCATTTTTCTGTGAGTAAATATACTGTGGTGTAGGTATCTAATTATCGGGCTTGACCGACCATATTTTCACACTTATTGTTATCTGCATTTTTTTTAGACCAACCCATTTCAGTTTTCCCAGAAGAGATCGTCATACAATTAATTCTTGGGCCCTAACTTTGTTTTTGTGTATGTATTTATATTAATGAGTTGTCCCATTTTTAATAATAAACAAGCTTTGGCTGGCATTTAAGAGCTCTTGAACATTTTAAGATGTCAGTTTGGAGTTTCATCAGAATCCAGTTTATATAAGTATGTTCTAATTTTTTATTTGTGTTACATACGAAATAACACATTCAATATACTTTCCACTTTGTTTTTGAGGCTGGTATCAAAAATTTCCAGATTTTATCATGTCTAAGGGTGAAAAAGTGTTGAAAATCCTACAACCTTCTTCTTTCCGCTTCTTGTTATTTGTGATTTTAACTTTTCTTATCTTTAAATGTGCAACATGTCAAATCTAATTTTTCATGTTTTATTTTCATTTTTTACAACAACTTACGTGAAAACCCCAGTTTCCTGTCTTCAAAATATTAAAAATGAAAAAAATTATAATAAATGGAAAAGTTATTTAAACTCGTGTTCAGAAGAATTTTGTATGATTTTAATGAAAATATTATAAATAAAAAAAAAATAATAATTCTAAAAAAGTAACATAAATACCACGTGAATTGGGCGTGGGGTTGCTCATTCGTTACCTTCATTCCTTGTTGTACAAATAATGCGGGTTCATCTGTTAAAAGTGAATCTGTGTGTGTGTGAGTTCTTTACAAAATATTTTATTCATTCGTTTTAAAATCGTTTTAAAATCATTATTTGACATTTGTTGATTTTATCCCATTTAAAGATAATATCATTTGTTTTTTTTTTACTGTTTTAAATAACATTTAGATTTTTATGAAAAAATTTGCTTGTTGGGTTTTATTAAAACGTTTAGGATTATCATAAATGACAGTTGTCATTTTAAATTTAAACACTTGTTTCTGCAGATATTTTCATAAAACAAATATAACTCAATATTTTATTATTTGTACACTGGATTTTTATGATATAAAAAAGATTTAAGTTAGTCAAACAATGTATTCAACTTCTTTGAATAATTTTCGTTTAAAAATACACTTATGTAGGCTCATACGTTGTTATTACCAAACACGTTTGAAAAGTAGAGTTTAATAAATTTTCTGTTACTCAAATTCTAACTTGTACTTGTGCCTTTCAAAATGTTTATTAGTGGTTGACTTAAACTCTTATGTCTTCAACATGTAGTCAGCTCATTATTGATTTGGCGCATATGGGCAAATCCCAGAAACTGTCCACCAACCGAGAATTTTTCATATTAATCTAATAAAATTTTTTTTTTCAATGTAATATTGAACTAGATGTATAATTTCAGAAATATAAAAAAAATGTATTTCGATGATCATAAATACAAAAATTATAATTATAAATTGTACACAACTGTCTTTCCTCTATTAATGGTTTTAGTTTTTTTTTTTCAGAGTTATTAAGCGTCTTACCACGTCCCATTTTGAATAAAAACTATCAAATTAAAAATTCTCTAGCCGTTTATAATGAAAAAAATTTAAATCATAGCCCTCGTGATTAATATTAAAAGAATTCCTTATTCAAGTGACACACGAAATAGTACAACAGAAATACATGTCTTTAAATAAATGCATAATTTTAGTCTAATAAAAATATGTATATCTTTTATTTCTTCAGGAAACTAAAGCCAACACTTTGAAATTTGGTTGTGCAAAAAAATATTTTTTTTTCTGAACTTTAGTTTAAGAGATTTACTTAATTAAAGTTAAAAAATTTGATTCCTTATTCAAGTGGCAGGCAGTGTATACTGTGGCATCATTAGTCGCTATCCAATTTTGGGTGTTTAATATACGTAATGGCAACGACTTACTTTTGTTTATTTCTTTAGTTGAAAGCAGAAGTCAATGGCTTGTGCTTTATTTTTATACGCTTCACCACCACTTGTTGCAAATGAGGGTATACTAAGTTTGTCATTCCGTGTGAAACTTTTATATTCTACATCTAAGACCCTATTAAGTATATATATTCCGGCTCCTTGTGTAATTCTAAGTCAATTTAGTCGTGTCCGTCTGTCAGTCCGTCTGTTGAAAACACGCTCACTTTCGAAAAACGCAAAAGAAAAGAACAAACTTGGTCTCGAATTGCTTGTAGTTGTCCTAAACAGTTTGGGATTGAAATCCAGTAACATCGGCTTAGTAGAATCAGAGATATGAATCAAAGTGTGAAACCACCACCCTAAAAAATTGATCATTTTGTTACAAAAAATAACATAAATGGTAAATGATATTCAATTTTGCAAAAATTCGTTTTATATAACTGCAAATTTCGTGAAGATCGGTCCATAATTGATCATATGCCCCACATAAAGCCTACACCCGGAAAACAGCTTAGTACACCTTAAACCGTAATAAATAACGCTGCCGTAGTAAAATTAGGTATGTCAAAGTCTTACAGGATTATTTATCATACTGTGAAATTTCGCAAATATCGGTCCATAACTTGCACTAGCCCCCCTCCCCCTACCGCTATATAAACCCTACACCCGGAAAACGGTTCAGTACTCCTATAACTGTAATACATAACGCTATCACACTAAACTTTGGTACGTCACAGTTTTATAGGACCAGAAACTACAGTGTCCAGATTAGTCCATAATTTACATTAAGCACCATATAAATCCTACTCCCGGAAAACAGTTTGGTACGTCTAAAACCGTAATTAATAATTCTATCATAATTAAATTCAGCACGTCACAGTTTTATCATAATTAACATCGACACGGCACAGTTTTATATGACTTGAAGTCACACTGCCAAATTTCATGAAGATCGGTCCATAATTTTCACTAGGCCCCATATAAACCCTACTCCCGGAAAGAAGTTTATTGCGGCTAAAACCGTAATAAATAATGCTATCATAATTATATAAACCCGACTTCCGGAAAACAGTTTAGTACGCCTAAGACCGCAAATAATAATGCTATCATAATAATATTTGGAATATAACAGTTTTATAAGACTAGAAATCGCACTAATAAATTTCGTGACGGTCTGTCCATAATTTACCATAGGCCCCATATAAAGCCCACTTTGGGAAAATAATTTAATTCGCCTAAAACCGTAGCAGATATTGCGGTTAAATTTGTCCTTTTAGCTTCATATGGCCATAAAAAATGTTATGCAATTTTGTAATATACGGTCATTAATTTACCTTAGATCCCATATTATTTTGTAATATGCTGTCCACAATTTACCTTAGATCCCAGATTAGGAAGCCTTCCGAAATTCATTGCAAACGCTAAGACATATATAACTGCAGTATTGGAATTTATTCTAATTTAGGTTTTTAATACCAGAAATAAGCCTTCAGAATTTTGGGATGATTGGTTCATAATTTACCATAGGTCCAATACAAATTACCCTTCAAAAAATCATTTAAGTTCGGCTATCAGTATTACGAATCATGATATTTTACTCAAGCCAGTTCAAAGTTCTAACAAGAAATGCATAAAACTTTCTTATTATCGGTCAATAATTTAATAAAGGTCTAAGCCGCAACCAATTTTAATGCTGACGTTCGCAGTAGATATCATATAGAGCATACTCCTGTCGGTGGAGGGTATCAAAGATTCGGCACAGCCGATAATATCACTCTAACTATCTTTTTTTTTTTTAAGACTATAAGTTAAAACTTAATTTGACATTAAACTGTTATTGAAGTTACCATATATTCAGCAGAAAATATGGCAGCTTCAAATTCTTAAAGTTCACTTAAAAAGTTACCATGAGGATAAACCTGCTGAAAGCTTATCAGTCACTTTTAAGGTAACTGTTAACTTGTAATTACCAAAAACCATTTATCTGTCAGATAGCATTCTTAAAAAAAATATTTTTAAGTTGTAATAATGGGCCTTTATACGTGAACATTTCGTAATACAAAAGGGCAATGCTGCTATTATGGCAGCCAAAAAAGTGTTGAAAATCCTGGCAAATCAAAATGGCACACCTTTAAAGTGGCCACATGAAAGGCCAGACTTGAAATACCTGGGATTTCTGAGGCAGCGCCACAAAATCTAAACGAACTGAGAAGTATATCATTTCAAAATTGAATAAAATCAGTCCAGAAGAACAATGTAAATAAGAAGTAAATATCATGCAAGATATATTTTTTTAAATGTTCATCTGATGTGGTGGACACAGCAGTTACTAAAGGAAATGGAAACTTATTTTTCCAACATTTTTATTTTAGTTATTTTATGTTTTTCTTTTGACAACAATCAAATACATCTTTTGTTTATAATTTTTAAATTGTATTTATAAATTACAATATAAATATAATTTGACTCTTTTTTTGAGACACGCACCTGGCGTTTTAACATAATTCAGGTACGCTGATTCTAGTGGTGCTATTCGTTTTTTTTTTTTTTTTTTTTTTTTTTTGGTTAGCTCTTGTTGTCGAGATATACCGTAATTTCAAAAATGTAGGAGGTTGCACAACATATATTCGTGTAACTCAAAAACGTTTATAGAAATTACTAAAAACCCGAAATTCCGTAATAATATTACATAATTTTTTTTTGGCAAATTCAAAGACTTTAAATTATGAGATATGGAAAAAAGTTTTTTTTTTTATAGGGTTGACCAGTCCTCAGGTGATGTCAAAAGCGGATAACATTTTTGAAGTGTTTTTAAAATCTCCAGTTTCACATTTAAAAAAAATTGCATCCACAAAATCGAAAAGTTGAGATTTGCACACCAGGGACTTGTTTTAAACAACTTGAAGAAAGAAAACAAATACTTTTAAAAAATATACCCTGGTACACTTCGGTAGGACAACGATTTAATTTTACAGATTTCCTTTGCACAAAATTGGGTAAAGATCATCTTTTTTATTAGGTGCAACTTAATGCTATTCAGAATTCAATAAAAAGCTACAAGGACTGTATTCTGAAAATTTGGTAAAAATTTAACTACACCAAAGTTCAATTGTTTGGAAAGTGTGAATTTTTCATGATATTGGTATTTTCATAAAAGTTGACTTATCTATATTCCATAATTTGTAATTCATAAGATGGATTTTATGTCAAGTGACCCAAAATTTTTAAATCGATGTCTTCCGATTTGGATGAAATTTGCACCAAGGTTAGTGCTATTGGATAGTAGTTGAGACACAATAGCGACCATAACTAACTTAAAGGAAAAGACCTAAGCTTTCTTTTAAGCAAAAAAAAAAAAAAAAAAAAAAAAAAAAAACAAACCCTGTTCAAAATAAATAAAAAATAAGTTTTAAATTGCAAAAAAAAAAAATTTTAAAAAATTTAAAAAAAAATTTATTAAGATTAAATTTTTTATATATTTTTTTTTTATAATTATTATATTATTTTAATTTAATTATTATTACAAATAAATAAAAACATTTAGATTGTCAACATCTCTATATAAAAAAGTGATTTTATTTCTGGGATTAACATATTGTGGGTATTACAGTATCGAGGGTATGAAAATGCTTGTTAGGTATGTTATAAACCGTCGGAAAGGTTAATTTGTCTAGTTTCTCAGCATAAGTTTTATTTATAAGCTTTTAGAAACACTTACATACAAATAGGAAAATATTCAAAATAGTGCATATGCTAAAAATTTAAAAATGCTCGTCTTGACATAGAAATTTTTTTTATACATAACCCACTCGCGGACAGAACTTACTTAAAGGAAAAGACCTTAGCTTTCTTTTGAGCAAAAAAAAAAAAAAATACCCGCTTCAAAAGATTTAAAAAACACAAAAAGAATTTTTTCCGAAAGCTTGAAGAAATAGGTATCTAATTTGTTTGGGACAAATTTTGCTAACACCAATAGATAATAAGTTACATGGATGAGAAAGAACACCGGTTTGGCCAAAATATCAAATTTTGACCCCTCTAACTCAGAAACTTGTTGACCGATCTTGTTGAAAATTTGTGTCTAAACTACTATCCAATAGGACTAACCTTGGTGCCAAAACGGAAGACATCGATTTCAAAATTTGGGTCACATGACATGAAATCCCCCATATTTCAAAAGACAAAAAATCGAAATAAACCCTTTAATTCCTTTCCGGGCAAATATGACATACTAATTTTTAAATGTTTAAAACGCAGTTTCATTTAAATATCTGCATCAAGAAAGTAAAAATTTTTAATTAAATAGAAAATAGAAAAATTTACTGCTTTGTGTACTTGAAGTAAAAGTGATCTACAGTTAAACTAAGACTACAAAAACTTTAGTGTATGCGATATGTGAAATTAATATGCTGGGTAATTTTTGCCCTCGTGTGCATAAAAGGGCTAATTTGAATTATTTCTATTCAAATATTTATCACCAATTACAAAGAATTGCTTAGTTTAGTCGTCGTATTTAATTTATTTTTCATTTTTGGGGTATTTATGCATTAAAAAATGGGGTCATATTGCATTATGAAAAATAGCACCAAATTTGGGTAAATTTTAACTTTTTTGGTTTTGTTAAAAGTTTTTTTAAGATACAAATATTATTTAAAACTCCCTCAAATTAATCATATACGTATTAGTTTTAGTATCAAAATCTTTTTTTATTTTAAAAATTCGTCCGTTATAGATTTTTTTGCTATAAAATTCTTTAATAAAATCTGATTTATATTGGAACTTCCATTTCTTCTTTTTTTTAACTTTATTTACTTATATACTAAATATTTATAAGAACTTACACATATTATAAAAAGATGTATTCTCAAATGCCACCATAAAAAGAATATCAAGCAAATTAACATTCATCATACTCGTCTAACAAATAACATGAAAAAAGAAATCTATAATTACAATATTTCATAAAGGAAACCCTTTAATTTTTATGAAATGCGCATAATTATCATTCATTTATTCATATATATATTTTTTTTTTTTTTTTTGTTCAAAGAATGTTGAACGAAATTTTTCATCAAAATCAAGGGACAAAAGATTGAAAAAAGGAAGAAAAAAAAATATTCAAACATCACCCACATGCGTTACAGACAAAGGACACGAAATTTTTTGGTCGTTGATTTTGCCAACAACGTCAAGAGTTAATTAATTAAAAAAACTTAGTAAAATAGATGTTAACACCCTTCAGTACCACTAGTGCCGGAGGAGAGTATATGCATATAAGTTTTTCATTCCATGTGTAACAGCAAGAAATATTCTTCGATAATACAATATATTGCACGCTGAACCCTGATCTAATTCTCTGTCGTTGCAGCTAAATTTGTCTGTATTTCGATATTTTGAAAGCTCTTTTGAAATCAAGACCACACATAAACAGCATTCCGGTAAAGTTTAAAACGTATAAGAGGCCTTTAAAATTGGTAGTCCACAAATGTCCTTAACAATGTTTTTAATTGATCATAACTTCCATATTAGACGTTTTTTTCTAAGCAGACAAAACTTCCAATAAGCATAAAAACTAGCAGCTTTCCCACAACAATAAATTTCAGTGTTTTCATCCTTAATAAAAATAGGGAGTTTAGCACATCATTTATAAATGAATTAATTAATAATAGATTCTGTAATCCCGAAAATAACTTTTGATAAAAAATTTGCATGTGCCCGGCCAATGAAAAACTGAAATGGCAAGTTGCTTTATTAAGCAATTTTTTTTAATTGTTTTTTATTTTTATCCTATTGTAGTTGTACAATTCGTGTTGGAAAAAAATCAGCCAATTGTAGGGGAATGTAAGGAAGATAAATTCACTGTTTATTCGCACTTTGACCCTTTTTTTAGCAGTCTGCGGCTTTTTGTGAGACTTTTTTTATCACCGTCTTTTGCAACTTTTTTAATTTTGTTGCGACTTTTACCCTTTTTTGGAGGTCTTTCCAAGAAATGTAATATTTCGGGATACCTTTCGAGAGACTGGGAATTGGAGTATGAATGGCTTAAGCAATACATGGAGCCAAAGCCGCCTTTTTGCATTGTTTGTAAACAGCTTTAAGTTAACCAAAACAATCATCTTCAGTGATTTGGAAAAAGAAAAAACAACGTTATAATAAGGGTTGAAATCGCTTAAAATTGCTGTTTGTGCAAATGGGAAAAGTTGCGAAACTCGTTTTATGAAGCGCCGTTTTAACTTTTGTGTATTTTTGAACAATAAATTTCAATTTTTAAGAAACGACAAGAGAAAAATAAATTAAAAAATTAAAATAAAAATATATAAAAAAGCTTAAATTTGTGTCTCTTTGAATCTTCGGAAAATTAAAAAATACAACTGACTGTTTTCTTTAAATTTTTTTATTGTTTTGCTATGCTTTTTATACCCTCCACCACCACTGTGGTGAATGAGGGTATACTAAGTTTGTCATTCCGTGTGAAACTTTTTTATTATACATCTAAGACCCCATAAAGTATATATATTCTTGGCCCTCGAGTAATTCTAAGTCGATTAAGCCATGTCCGTTTGACCGTTTGACCGTCTGTGCGTATGTCCGTCTGTTGAAAACACGCTCACTTTAAAAAAACCCAAGAACAGAACAAACTTGGTCTCAAATTGCTTGTAGTTATCCTAAGCAATTTGGGATTCAAATCCTGCAACATCGGTTCAGTAGGATCAGAACTATGAATCAAAATGTGGAACCACCACCCCAAAAAATTAAAATTTGAATACAAAATTTAACATAAAAGGTGGAATAATGCACGGAATGATATAACGGAATTTTGCACGAATTTGCTCTATATAACTGCAAATCATACTGGTTAATTTCGTAAAGATCGGTCCATAATTCACCATAGGCACCATATAAGCCCTAATCCCAGAAACAGTTTAGTACAACCTTAATTCTATATGACCAAAAATCACAGTGTAAAATTTTTTGAAGATCGGTCCATAATTTACACTAGGCCGCATATAAAGCCTCCTCCCGATAAAAAGTTTAGTACGCCTTAAACCGTAATAAATAAAGCTATTATAATTAACTTCGGTACGGTACATTTTTGTAGGTCTAGAAATCACACTGCTAAATTTCGTGAAGATCGGTCCATAATAAACCCTAGACCCCATACAACCCCAACTTCCGGAAAACATTTTAGTACTCCTAAAACCGTAATTAATAACGCTGTTATACTAAAAGTTGGTATACCACAGTTTTATAGGACCTGAAATTACGCTGTAAAATTTTTTGAAGATCGGCCCATAATTTACCCTAAGCCCAATATAAAGCCCTACACCCGGAAAACATCTTAGTACGCCTAAAACCGTAATTAATAACGCTATCCTAATAAAATTTGGTATATCATACAGTTTATTGCACCTAAAATCAAATAAAGCCCACTTTGGAAAAATAATTAAATTCGCCTAAAACCATAACAGATATACATAGATATTGCGGTAAAATTACTTCCAACTAAGATTTATATGGCCAGAAAAAATATCATGCAATTTTCTGAAATTCTCTTTTGACGCTAAAACTAATTACACCGATGTACTGAAATTTATTGTAATTTGTTTTTTGTAAAACCAGAAATCACTCTTCAGATTTTTGGGACGATTGGTCCATAATTTACCATAGGACCAATACAGATTACCCTCCTAAAAACCATTTTAGTTAGGCTTAAACTGTTACGAATCATAATATTTTACTCAAACCAGTTTAAAGTTCTAAAAAGAAACGCATAAAACTTTCTTATTGTCGGTCAATAATTTAATATAGGTCTAAACCGCAACCAATTTTAACGTGGCGTTCGCTTTTGTGAAGCTTAGTTAATAATATATATTTATTTACAATATAGAGGCCACTTCTGTCGGTGGAGGGTATCAAAGTTTCTGTACAGCCGAATGTAGCCCTCTAACTTGTTATTAATAAGAAATGTTAAAAACTATATGCCACTTATATTTTCTCAAATGACTTTTTGTGCGACTTTATTTTTAGGAAACGACATTTTGTGAGACTTTTCAAAAATTCCTAGCGGTAACACTGGTTGTGGCTTTGTTGAAGCTTTGATATTGTTACAAGTAAGACCTGAGTGCTTAAAATTCTTATTCACCCTACAGTCTTATTCGTATAATATTTTTAACTTTTCTTAAGTCTTTGGAAAAAGTTTTCTGACGAGCTGGCCTAAGCAACCAGTGAAATGCGAATAGAAACTGTGGCTTTGCCACAACAATAAATGTCAGTGTTTTTATCATAAATAAAAATTGGGAGTTGAGCACATCATTAATAAATGAATTAATTAATAATAAATGTTCTTGTTTTGCGAAGCACTTATGGTAAATTTTAAAAAGTAAGCGCACAAATTCTTAACAAGTTAAAAAAAATATATAACATTTGAAGAGCCACGACATTCCCTTATTACGAAACAGGTTTGTAAGGGAGCATAGTAAAAATTAACGCTAACAACAAAAAATTCAATCTGTAAAGCGCTGAAAAAAGAGCTTTTTGTGTCGAAAATGTATTGCCTCAAAGAGGGAACTCACCATGTCTTCCGTAAGCGAAAGATGGTAAGCGAAACTTTCACGTTTTTCCCTTACAAGTCTGCTTCATTGGAAGCTCCATATTTTATTGGGCTACAAGATTTAATTAATAATTGCCGTAGTCACAAAATCCCTTGTATCGATTGTATGTTGTATAAAGAAAACTAGAGTGAATTATGTATTTAAATACAACATACAATCGATACAACGATACAAGGGGATTTGTGAATACTGCAAATATTTTTAATTTTTTGAAATTTTCAAAATAGATACTTATATTACCCTTATTAGCTTATTTTACCCTTATAAGCAAGAAACTGTTGTCAAAGCTTACATGGAACGTGATGCAGCCTTAATATGTGAGTTTGCTAGAATAAATAAGCTTATCTTGAATGCTAAAAAAACTCAGCTGATAAGATTTAAGCCAACTTCTAATAATATAAATTTTTCGATAATTGTTGATGGAAGAGAAATTATGGAAGTTAAGTCTGGGTACGTTCGTAAATGCATAAAAACTGTGCATCACTGCTGCAGTGATGCAAAATTTTGTTGCTGATGCGTGATCACCAGTTGCAGTTGTGATGCTGATGCTTTTTTACTGCACAACAACTGTGACAGTTTTATAACCGACAGTTTCATAAACGAACATAAAATAATATTAAAAATGTTATCAACAATAGTAATGGCAAATTGAATTGAATATATTGAAACAAAATGGGGCAGTTTTCTTATAAATAACAAGAAAAAGCATCAAAAAAGAAAAATAAAACGATTTCTTTTATATCAAAAGTTTTTGCATCAGAAAATTAACTGATGCAATAATTGCAAAAATTTGCTGCAGAGCTGCGGCATCACTGCATAAAAAAACTTTTGACCTATGAGAGTGATGCCAAGTTTCTTACAAGTGATGCTTTTATGAACATTCAACTTTGCTGATGCGCAAGTGATGCGCAACAACTGCATTTACGAACGTACCCTCTGTTAAGTACTTAGGAATAAATATTCAAAACAATCTTATTTGGGACAAATACATACAATCGCTTAGAATAAAAGCCGCGCAAGCCGTTGGAATTTTGTACAAATTCAGAAACAAATTTCATGAAGATTCGAAACTTGTCATATATTATGCTTTAATCCACAGTCATTTTAATTATTTGGCCATTTTGTATGGATATAAAAAAACTTACCACTTAAAATCGTTACAACGCATGCAGAATAGAGCTTTAAAGGTAGTCTATAATTTACCAATATTATATTCTACTTCATCACTGTTTACGGAAATATGTCAAACTATATTGCCAATATTTGGTATTTACAAAATGTAACTTTTGTTATACGTATTCAAATGCTTGAATAACATTGGACATCACACCATTAAATTTTTACCAAATCAAAATGCAATTATTACTAGAAATAGTCAAAATAGCCCGATGCAGATTGGAAACAACTAAGAAGCGTGTTCAGTTCATGGGTAGCCGTGAGTATAATTATTTGCCACAAGAGATAAAAAACGCAAATAGAATTTCAATATTTAAAAAATTACTGAAAAAACACATTTTGGAACATGTAGATGAGCTTCTAGGGTAAAATTTATTCATTTCTTATTAAATATATCACTTTTTTCTTTTTTTTTTTTTTCTTTTGATATATGTATGTATGTATATTAAAATTAATTGTAAATTAACTTTGCCAACTTGCCTCAAAAATGCCACTGGGCGCTGAGGCCACCTATTGTAATGAATTAAATTGAAAAAAACTTAATAAATAAATTGAAAAAAAAAAAAAAAAAAAAAAAAAATATACTTTATTTTAACTTTTTAACTAGATTTGTATTTTTGACAAGTAATCAGCTGAAAATAAAAAAAAAAATTATTTAACAAATTTGTGAATCATGGAGGAAAAACTTATTGAAGAGGTAACAAAACATACAGTGTTGTGTAAAACAAGTAAGAGTGCTATATTCGGCTATGCCGAGTCTTATATACCCTTCACCATGGTGCGATAAGAACAAGAGGTAATTTATGTAAATATACATATATAATATATCTGTGTCATTAAATAATAATGGCTTAAGTCGAAATTTCTTGTTTTGAGATATTAAGGGTTTTGTCTTAAATAAATTGTTTGGTTTTTATATAAAATTATTAGCCTAAGAAAAAAAAATGCGCATTCATTTAGAACAAAACTCGAAATTTTATAAAAAAGTGTTTTTTAAGGGATATAAAATTAAAAATAGCAAAAACTGATATGTTTGTTATTTAATTAAAAATAATTTATAAATACCAAGAGAAACAAAATTAATCGAATGGGATTTGAACCCGCCAACACCCAGAAGTTTACTTGTGACATAACGGCTAGACCCCTCGACCACTGGTACGCATGCGAAATTACCGTTTATATAAGTAAATAGGCCGTGTGTAAATTTTTTTATATAAACAAATATCTTTGTGTGTGTTTGTTGTTTGAGTATGAAACGTGAATATGCGAAAAAGGGAAACACATCACCACCTCTGCCGTGTTGTCATACAGTAGATGTAACTGTTTTTGCATGTTTTTAAGATGCAAAAATTCCCAATCTCTATTTGTTGAAATTATTTCGTTAAATAGATCAAAGTTTAAAAGCAGAGTGATGCCGAAAGTCATACTGGACCTGATGCTGGTGATGCCTGTAAACAAAGGAAAAGGAAAGGGTGGGGGCGCAAATAAAATAACTTAGGTTTTCGGGAAATATATTCTGCCAAAAATTCTGATATTAAAACGTGTTCATATGTCATACTACAGCCCTAAAATTTTAAATTTTGACTATGTTCAATAATGACTTTATACGGGAGGTACCACGCCCACTTTTTCAATCCCGCCCATATTTTGTGCGATGCTGTTGTTTTGATTACCGATATGTTTGTACCTAATTTGGGAACTTTAGCTCGTTTCGTTCTCCAGATATACAGAAATGTATAACATCTTTGTATGGGAAGTGCCACACCCACTTCTCCAATCCCTTTTTTTTAAAAGAGTTGGTGTATTTGCAACCAAGATGTTCGTAGCAAATTTGAAAGCCCTAGCTCTTGCCGTTCTCCAGATATACAAAAAAAAAAAGAATTTAAAAAACAACAACAGCATGGTATTTATGGCAAAAATTAGAGGTAGTCGTTGTTTTTTGCTCATATCTCAGCCATTTATAGACCGATCTTCCTGAATTTCAATAGCAACCAATTCTGCGACATAAATGTATAACAACCTATAACAGCCTCCATCATATCTGGGGTCTTCGGAAAACCCATTTCAACGGACGGACAGACGGACAACCGGATTTGAACTTCCCTTCTCATAGGAAACCAGAATGTATATACTTTATAGTATCTTAGATCAATATTGTAAAAATGACAAACGGAATGACAAAGTTATATATACTTTTTTAACTTCGGTGAAGGGTATAAAAAGAGCTAAGGCTTGGAAATGTATAAAAAATCTTAATTAAATAAAAAAACAGTTGAAAGAAAAGGCTTTTATTACGCGCGTTGTGCAACTTGTCATTTTTCATGCTCTAAAGTTTTTAAACGCACGATACTCGTCGACGTATTAACGCGTGTTATGACTATTACCTTAAGTTATAATATAAAACAGGTTTATAAAAGGTTTATGAAACGGATTTTATATAAAAGTTTGCTTTAGTAACCTTTTAAAAACCTATTTTATTTTTTTTTATAAATAAGTTGGTAAGTATTTCAAGAAAGTTTTAGTGACTGGCAAAATATTCACGGTTTTGAGGCTTAAATAAGGATAATTGCAACTATTTTATAAGGTGTTTTGTTTTAAAAAAAGGTATTTGAAAAAGTGCCTTTAATTTGAAAAAAAAAAAAAATCATAGAAAACACCCAACATGTAGGGGGTTATTTTTAGTTCTGGTAACACTGGCTTAAGTACAAAATTTGGGACGTCTGGTTTTTTGTAGATATTTAGCTCAAATGTAGCTCAAATTAAATTCCATCCTGAAAAAAAATGATCGTGTTGTCGATAATACAAAATTTGGCACCAGTAGCTTTTTTGTAAACGTGAAGGGTGTTTTTTATAGAGGCATAAAACTTTAAGTATAATCAAGTGTATATTGAGACATCATTACATTCAGAAAAGCTGACTGTATGGTGTGCTTTATGGGCTGATAGAATCATTGGTCCGTACTTCCTTAAAAACGATGCTGGTCAGAATGTTACAGTCAATGGTGACCGCTATAGATAAATTATTACTGACTTTTCCGTTCATCAATTGAATAACCCTGATATGCAGGAGCATGATGATTGCCACAAATGTTGGAAACAGTCATTGAATATTGAACTTCCAGATTAGACTACGTCCGAGGGAGCCATGGTGGTCATATGCCAGGAGTCGTATTTAAATTATATTGCCAGGAGATTAACTTTCGAATGAAGTGAATTTCATTTTAATTTAAAAAACTCATCTTTGTTTTATTTCATTTCAAAGTTGTATACCTCTGTTAACAACACCATTTGTTTGGTCTCAATCCCGAAAATCTGTTACAACATGAATGAATATACTAAAAATATGTCTTCAACGCAAGTAAACTTGGTGATAATACCAGAGTCCATATTGAATTTAATTGTAACCCAATTTACTCTGCGAAATTTGAAAAAGTTTATTTATCTATCACCAGAGACATAGTTTTGAAAAATTTTAATTAAAAAGTCTAAAGTTTGTACTTTTGGAACTTTTTTCAAAATAATTTGCCACAAATTTGATATCTATGTTCTTTAGTATTAAGTCAGCAAACAAATAAAGTACATACATTTAAGGGCCAAAACTGGCAAACAATTCTTGATTTTGGTACTTTTTGTAAACATGTTTATTAAATAATTTTGCGATCCTAAGGCCCAATAAATCAGAGCAACAAACATAAACTCTGTTTTTGGTTTAAAATGTGTTTAAACCAAGATATCTATAAATCATTAAACATATAAGGTATCTTTAAAAGTAGTATAAATATGGGGATTCTGTATATGATTTTTGCTCCCTACGTGATTCCCATAAGGAGGAATTTTTAAATTTCAAATTGCTCCCAACGTGTTTTCCCATAAGGAGGAATTTTTTTCTCCCATAGGGAGGAATTTTAAAATTGAAATGTTAAAGTTGGTTTTAGTTAATTTTAAATTTTTTGCTCCCAATGTATTTTTCCATAAGGAGGAATTTTGAATATAAACAAAATAAAAAAATTTTTGAGTAATTTTAAATAAAAAAGAGAATTATATAAAGTTGATTATATTTTCTTCAATGAAGAGAAATTTAAAAATGTGTACAAAAAAATTGTTTGAGTATTTTAAAATAAGATAGAGTAATGTATAATATATTTAGAATATGCAGCACATGTAAGTATAGAGATTAACTCAATTTGAAAGTTTGCTATTAATATAAAAAGGCTTAGGGAGTATATTCCACATCATTATTCTAATTGCCACTTTAAAGGAAACTTAATAAAAATGGTAAGCATTTCGTACATAATAAAGGTATATTTAATTATTTATTATTTTTTTCTTGTTTGTTTTCAGATGTATAAAAAAATTGTGAATATTGCCCAAGGTATTAAGCCTGAGTATATTAGAATAGATGATATACCTTTAAACCAATCTATGAAAATTGTGAATTTTGAATGAAAAGAAACACAATATGGTCTTAAAGTCATTGCCAATTTAGATGACAATAAATGGTTTTATCTACCCAATAGAATGATGAAATTTTTAAACAAGGAGGATCCATACTTAACTCAAATGAATGATAAAGTTTGGACAATTATTAACAAGGGGCGTCAATTACCAAATGGACCTGCAATATTCGATTTAAATTATATCTAAACTCTGAAAAAGAAATCCTTACAATAAAGATAATTATAATAAAACAAAAACAAGATATTTTTTAAAATTTTTTACAAATTTTTATTTAAAAATAATTTTAGTTTTTTTTTTTTACATTCTTTTATTAAAATTGTATATTCAATAACCAAGAATCATCCTCCTCCATAAATTGTTTTACAATCAATTCAACAGCAGGAATCTCCTTGATAATATCTGCGGGATGTTGTTGCTCCCGCTTTTCCTTGATCGCTGGGGGACTTTTATAAAATTTAGATTTTTTTGCACTAAAATTATGCACCCGCATAAAGTGGCTTTTTTTATTAAATTTGTTGGCAAAAGTTATATCTTTACAAAATTCGCAACTGAGTTTAACACGGTCCATTTTTTAATTAAATAAAATAATTAAAAAATCTTTTAAAAATACATCGTAAAACATATATCTATTTACTTTGCACTTATTTTTTATTTTGGTATATATATTTAATATGAATTTTAATATGAAAGCATATTTTGAAAAATAAATATAAATTTATTATTGTGGAAATTAAAAGTCAATAAACTTTTCGTTATGCTAAAAAGTGCAATTGTATGCATTTTTAAAGTTTAAACATTAACCTTGAATGTTTGCTTCATATTAAATTATGAGTTAATAAACTTTTTCATAAGTGAAAAAATGCAATCGTAGCATTTTTTAAGTTTAAGAATTAACCTTGAATGTTGGCTTCAAATTAAACTATGAATTAATGAACTTTTCGTTAGAGTAAAAAATGCAATCATATGCAATTTTAAAGTTAAATTAACCTTGAATATTTGCTACACATTTTTTATTGGTACAGCTTTTTTAAGTCTAATAATGTAGTTACAAATAGATTTGACTACATATATATATAGTGATGTTTAAGTTCTTCTGATATATCACACCTGTATCTAAAAAATTTTAAATGAGGAACATTAAACAAAAGGAATCCAAACAAACAAGACCAAAAATGTCTTATTATAAACAATATCTTCAAACGTTCCTAAAAGACTACGAAAATGTGCTCATGTTTGAGCACAGGCAGTGCATAGATCATTATTTAACAATGATAGAGGAAAATGAGGACTACGGTGTAGATGACGTCGATGAGGGACTAAACGTGCCTCATTTTGATTGCTGCCCATGGCATAATACAAATTGTAAGGAGGGTCCTATTCCGTGCAGGTGCACGGTATACTACTTAAGAAAAATGAATGTAATAAATTTGATTAATAATTATAAGTTTATATTTAATATGGAGCAAATATAAAAACAAAAATTTGTATATATTTTTTTTTATCTTTTATTATATTCTTAAAAATTCTTAAATATATATTTAAATAAACTTACAACTAAAATATCATTGTAATATAAATTAAAATAATTAAATAATTTTAAAATTAGTTTGAAACTTATGTTTTTACATCTTAAATAAATAAATACACAACAATAAACACCACATAAAATTGAAGTTTCACTCTGAATTCGAAGACTATTATAAGTAAAAGTTTTACAATTTTTATTTAAAAATAATCTAAAGTATTTATTTGGATATTGGCCAGCAGAACAAAAGTACTCGGCAGGTTTGTTTTTAGGAAAATAAAAAGCAACCCAATGCTGTCCAGGCTTATGTGATGGATCAGTGTTGGCAACGTAAAATGATGGTTTTAAAACTGGTTGTGTTGGTAATTTATTACATGCAAATACACCTTTAAATTTATATTTTGTTATATTATTGGACTTCAAAGTATTTTTAATATTTATTGAATTCATAGTGTTTGAATAATATTACGCGTTTTATCAATTTCTATAACACTGTCAAATTCACAGTATACTAAGCACGTTATTGCTTCAATAATTGGTTTGCCAAAACGCCCTTCAATACGAATAGTTCCTTGGTTTATTAAATTACCGCAATTAGAATTATTATTATGATCTGGTGTCAAGTCGAAAGCAAGTAAAAAATATCCGTTATCAAAAAGTTCTTTAGTTATTTGATGACCTTTATCGAAATGATGAATTCCAGTTCCTTTAAATAGTGTTTGATAACCACGAGTACTTATTATTCCTCCGTTATTGTAGTTAAGTTCAATTGGTTGTGCAGGAAATTGTACTCCATTTACAACCAAATTAAATCTTTGTAAATTAAAATGTTGAAAGTTAAATGGATTTTCTTTTTTCTCTCCAGTATATGCTTTATTATTCACCATTCCAAAAATTAAAAAATTTGGTAATTGTCCTAGTATCACGTTATCTAAACTTAATGAGTGATTTCCAGGGTGTATTGTAAACGTTTTTATTTCCACTCTTTTATAGGGATAAATTGCATTTCTTGATTGTAATACATTATGATGAGCCATTAGAATATTATGATTAATAGTAAGATGGTTTATATATAAATTAGCTTCATGTAATTTAATATAAGATTCATTTTTATCGCCACCTTCTAAAATGTAAAATTCTGGTTTTTCCATATTTAATGTTACCTTCAGATCAACATTATTAAGCAAATATTTTTGTTGGTTAAATACATCAACATGAAGTTTTCCAAAAAGCTCTACTTTTTTTCCATCCTTAAATAGTTTTTTTCTCTTGTCTAAACCAGGATTTTCTTTTTCAACTAATGAATTTATTTTATTTATATCAATAGCCCAGCCACATGATTCAAGATGCGTTGATCTAGCATCATTTCCATAATTTAACAATTTTTCTATATAAGCTCTATAGTGATAGTTATTGTCAGGTTGTGATACATTTTTATTGTTAAGGTGTACAATACAATTTCTAAACAAGGAGTGCAGTAAGTTATTAACAACTCCTCCGTTTCCTTTTATTTCAATAACCAGTCGAAGATAAATACTATTAAGATCACGATATGTTTCACCATTACCTAGCGATACAAATTCAATTGTGCTAGAATTATCTAGTGATGCAATTGGATTGTAGCAAATTTCTTCGGTTTTAACAACGCTAGTTTGAATTGGAGGAGATTCAAATATATCCAACTCACTCTTCATACATTCTATAAATCCTGACATTTCCAATTCCCAAAAATATCCCTTAAGTTCTTTCCTCTACAACGTTTTGATTTAATATGTTGCTTTTGCTTTAAACGTTTGAGTTTTATACGTCGACCTTTACCTTTCTGCATTGTTTTCATTTTATCAATAGTAGCTTCTTTTATATTTTGTATGACCTTTTTTCCTTTGTTTAGTAAGATTTCTTTTATTGGCTTAGTTCCAATTTCTTCTAAAATTTCCTTTCCAATATCTAATGATTTATTCTTTAATATATTCATCCCCGTTTTAAATAAGGGTTTGAGATGTGAAAATACAGCCGAAAATATGGATCCAATACCACGACCGTATTGTAAAATTCTTGGGGCGTGATATATTTCACCAATATTTTGTATATTTTCTCCAGACTGATTATTATAATAACTTGTATAAATCGCATCCATGGTTGTAATAAAAATGATTAATTTTGTTTTGTTACGCAACTATTTTATATACATTTTTTTTTTAAAGTGTAGAGTACAATAAACGGGAACTAATTTATTAAAGTTTATCTCTTCTCCTTCATCATTTCGAATCATTATGGAAATATCATTTATATTATAGGCTTCAAGAGGAAAATATTCAATTCTATTGAAATGTATATAGTTTTTCAATGTTGTTACTGAAAAAATTTTTAAACATTTAATTTTTTTACTACCAACATGTCGAGGTTTTATAATATCAGTATAAATAAATATGTTTTCATTTATTTCAGAAGATTCAATTTTATTGATAAACTGATTTATGTTGTCAGAGAATTTGTTCAAAGATTTTTCGAATATATAATTTGTTGACGATAATATGGGATCTTTTTCATAAGTTGTTGTAGATTCTGGACTAGTAATTTGAACATTTTGTTCTATGTTTGAACTTTTTATATTTACATTACGAGTATCTTTTTCTTTTGTAGATATATTAGATTGGGGTTTAACAATGTTTAATGTATTTAAAAGTTTTGAAGTTTTATTAATATTTTTTAGTTTCAGCTCGTCAGATGTTTCCATTAGATCTTTAAATTTTGTTTTAATTTCATCATATTCGTTTTTAGATTCAATTTGCATGTTTGATGTATTTAAAAGTTTTGAAGTTTTATTAATATTTTTTAGTTTTAGCTCGTCGGATGCTTTCATTAGTTCTTTAAATTTTGTTTTAATTTCATCATATTCATTATTAGAGTCAATTTTCAATGTTTTTACAGATTGATTATTAAAATTTGAAATGTTGCGTTTTTTACGTTTAAGTATATTTTGATTCATATTTAGTTGTTTATTCGTTATCGAAAAAGATATATCTGATAATCCGACTTCCCACTGGTCACTCATGGTAAGAGATTGCTTTAATAAATTTGTGAAAGTACTTGAAGTGTTTTTATATAAATTTACTGAATCGTTACTTAATAAAGTAACATAAATACTATTATCCTCTGTGCTTGATGCCATATTTATTAGAAATGTTAAATATTATAAGTTGTGTGTTATACATATATGAAAAATTTAGTTTATCAGCTAAAATCTGTTTGATTAATCCATGAATTATATTCTTTTCTGAAACCCAACCATTTTACAAATAGTTTTTCACCTCTACGTTTTAAGACTTTTTCAACTAAAAAGATGTTAGGAACTTTAGTTTTTAATAACTCCTCTTGATAAAATCCGCCTTTAATTATATTTCCATTAAAATCTTTAAGCTGGTAGGTAACAGGGTTTGTTGCATTAATTTTATTTACTTTAAAAACTTCTGTAGACCAATTTGGTGTATATCCCTTTTCAAAAACATTTTTATATTTGCTTATGCGAACAAAATCGTTAATATTAAATTTTCCATTTTTAAAAACTTTTAAGTTATTATATACAGTTTTTAAAAGTTTTTTTTCATTTCGCTTGTTAACTAAATTAGGTTTCATCTTTATACTTCGATGATAAGATGAATTATATTCTATCAACAGCTTTTCTAATACATCTATCCAGTTATAATATCCTTGCATACTAAATTGTTTCCACATTTTATTTTTTAAAGTTCTATTAAATCGTTCAAATATTGACGCTTTTAAGTTTGAATATGTATGATAATGATTAATATTTAGCTCTTTCATAAGAGTTTTGAAATATGTGTTGTAAAATTCTTTTCCTTGATCTGAATGTAGGTTTTTAGGAGCTTTATTACTGTTTAACTTTATAATGCTTTTAAATGATTTTGAAACCTCAAATCCTGTTTTAGTTTTTAATGGCAGAGCGTAGGCATATTTTGAGAAAACATCTATTACAGTAAGCATATACTTGAAACCTTTATTAAATTTTGCATATGGTATCATCTCCACCAAGTCTATTTGCCAAGTATCTAATATTCCCTTTTAAATAAACCTACGTCGCTTAAAGTTTTTTCTAGCTTGACTATGAATTTCGTCAATAAGATTTTTTTTTTTACTCATATTAATTAAAATATTCTTCCTTTTTTATTCATTAACAAATGGTTTTTAAGAGCGCAAACATGTTTCATCAGTTTATATACCCATTTACAATGATGGTTTGTGGTCCCTCACGCTGTGGAAAATCTACTTTTATTAAAAATTTAATTAAAAATCAAAACTTAATATCTAAAGATATAGACCGAATCATATGGTGTTATTCTGAAATAAATGCACTTCCAAATATAGAAAATGTAGAGTTTGTTAAAGGAATTCCAGAGTCTTTTAATACGAATGACGAAGAATCTACTTTAATAATATTGGATGATTTAATGCTTGAATCATCAAATAAGAAAGTTTGTGAACTATTTACAAAAGGATCTCATCATAGAAACTTAAGCGTAATTTTAGTTACACAAAATATTTTTCATAAAGGGACTTATTCGCGAGATATATCATTAAACTCCAAATATATAGTTATGTTTAAAAATCCAAGAGATAAGACACAATTCCAACATTTAGCTCGTCAAGTATATCCAGAAAACTCAAAATCTTTAGTAGATGTATATAATCATTGTACAGAACAGGCTCATGGTTATTTAATAGTTGATCTTACTCAAGAAATACCAAACGCTTTAAGATTTAGATCAAATATTTTTAATACAGATTACTATATATATGCGAATATAAACAATGACTTCAAATCTGAAGTTACTGAAGGAGAACAAACATATTCTTTATGTTCTTGAAAAAGCGGATCACAAACTACGAAATGCAATTTTGAAAAATGTTGACAATGTTGTTATCAAAACTTTAAATGAAATTATTTTAAATATTATAAACAGAAATCATAAAATAAACAAAAATGTGTTTGAAAAGCTAAAACCATATAAAAATACTTTGAGGAAAGTTTGCTCATCACAAACCTCTATGCGTCAAAAGAGGAAACATCTTATACAAAAGGGAGGATTTTTACCCATTATTATTACATCAATATTAAGTGGAGTCATTGGAAAAATTTTAGAAAATGTCAAATAAATTATCAAAACTTATAGTTCTTCATCCATCAACTTACGAAAAATTTAAAGTTAAACATTCTGATTCAGATTTTTTACATCGGAAACTCTTGCCAATATATGGTTCACATACACTGAAGGATATAAACAAATGGTATTATATTAAGCAAGAACTTGCTAAATACTTAATTGGATCCCAACGATCATCTAATCAGAATAAAATATCAACAATGCATAATTTGCGCGATAATGAAACTCAAACGAAAAAGGTCTATAAAAAGCATATTGAAACGCAAACAATTACACCTCAGTCGAGTAGTATAGCACTGCAAACGGATTTGAATTTGCCTGAAGATATTTACACAAATAATGATGACCAGAACGATATGGATACAACAATACAAAAATTTAATCCTTCTTCTGCATCTTCCGTAGCTAAGCGTCTTAAAAGCTTTTCGGAAAAAGGAACTCCAAAAATTAGAATATTATCCAAAACTGATCATTATTCAAATATGAAACAATCAACTTTACCTTATCAATATTCTCCTCGTGTTACAAGAAATCGAAAGAAATTAGATTACGATACTGAAAATGTATTATGGCAAAATATTTAAAAAAATAAAACTCTTTTTTTGTTTAGAAAATATGTATATAAAATGTTTTATTATTAATTAAAAATAATATTTACATGTAAAAATGTTTCTTTAGTATTCAATTTCCATTAAATATTCATCATCATCATTATCTTTTTGAAACTGATCTTTATAATTAATTAAATCTACGTTTACTTTCATTAAGTAGTCATCATCTTCATCAAATTTTAAAAATTGTTGCTTGTAGTGACCCCAAGCAAGAGTATTAACATTATTATCACAAATATATCTTTTATTATCTAAATAACTTAATGATATTTTATTAATTAGGGAAGTATATAACACATGTAGTTTTGACTTAAAAATAAACATATTTCCATAATAAATTTGTTTGTTAAATAAACAATTTCTATAATCAGATAGACTTAAACTGTTACATATGCTACTCTTGACACCCTTAGCCTTTTTTATTTCCTGCATATCTGCTGTTTTAAAAGCATACATTTTTGCTCTCAATCCTACAAATTCTTTCATAATAATTCCATTATTTTCGTCTTTCATCATCCCTAAGACTTTTTTATTTTTTTTTGGTATTCCAAATTTATTATTTGTTTCATACTCTGATGTATCAAACTTTAAATCAATGTCGTTAATTATATCTTTATAGAAGTCATCCATTTCAAATGTATAAATAAATGAATCTGTGTCCATATAATTTAATTCTACTTTAGTTTTATATTTTGGTAATATGTAATCGTAATGAAAATCATACATTTTCCATTTCGAAAGTTCTAAGATTGTAAAACCTAAGTAAATAGGCTTATTGTAAAATGAAAAAGATTTATTTAGTTCAACTGCTACCATGTTTTCTTCAAATATACTTAAAGAATGAAATTCTGGCTTAGCAATAAGAGAACGAGCTCCAAGTCTCTTACCAACATTTTCCCAATTATTAACTATTTTAATATTTTTACGTTTGTCAACGTTTTCCATTGTTTTTCCATAAACTGCATTATTTAATAATTTGAAGAAATTTTTCTCAAAAGTATTTTTTGCGTTAGTTCTATGAAAATTATTTAGTGAAATATATTTTTTTAACCAATAAGACTGTTTAAATTTTAAAATTCTATGAATTTTAGTTAGCTTCAAACCATGTTTTAAACATTGCTGTAAATTTTTATAATAAATTACATACTCCGATTTGTTATTTAAATCAACAAGTAACTTTTTTTCTTTGGAATCTGGTGGAGTTTTGTTTTCACTACAAAAAGGTAAATTATTGTGAGTATCATGGATTTCTGTTGGATATACCAAATCAACTTCTAAAATATATCCAATATCTGAATCATTTGGTACTGAGTCTAAAGAAAAATTATCAATGTTTCTTACCCACTCAAAATTACCTTCTGGTAGAGCTTCAGACATTGCCCAACCATATAAATTATTTGCGTCTAAATACATTAAGTATTTCGAAGGTAGGCTTTGATCATAATCTGGCAAATATTTATTGTTAGCAATAGAATGCCTTTGAGAGCATTGAACTATTCCTCCTCTAATACCCTTTTGAAGAAAGGAAATCATTTCTAGATCAGTAAGCAAATCTAATTTAATATTTGTTAATTTAAGCATAGCATCCCATGACAATCCTGGAGCTGTGAAATAATGGCATGGGTCTAAATTATAAATATATTTGCAAACAATTCTAAAATTCTCAAATACATCTGCTAACAATAAAACATCAGTTTTAAGGTATAACATTAAATAGTCTTCCAAAGTTTCACATTGAAATGTACTCCAAACCATTTTAGCATGAATGTAGTCTTCTTCAAAACAATGTGTATTATTTAACTTATTAAAGAAATCTTCTTTGCTTGGCAAATGTTTTTCTGTAAGTTTCGCAACAGAATTCAAATAATTATACGGAAAAACTCCTTTTCTTACAAGTAAATTGAACTTAGTTTCATCATCTACACAAAATGATTTCACTATTTTCAATTCATGTTTAGTTAAATTCTTAACGAGATTGTCTAAGCTTGAGGGCATAAATCTATAGGAGTCTAAAAATCGTATTTCAATATAATCAGTGCTATCGCCTTTTATAGACTTAGACAGTGATATATATAGCTCCTTATTAAGTGGAATAATATTTATAGGACCATCATCAATATTGTTTAGCTCTTTAATAAATAAATGACAGTCATAGGCCGAAAAATTATGAAAAATAACAGGGAAAAATTTTGGTATTTTATAATTGATATTGCAATAGTTATGAGCTGGTCCTCTATACTTTCCACTTAAATGACAATGATCTTTTACTTTTATGTCATTTGTAATAGCTTGAGAGCAAATATGACAAACATTATTGTTTTCAAAATTTAAATTTTCCTGTTCGGTTAAGGGTGTCATTGGAACAATTTTAGTGAGAAAATTATCATTTAAATATTTTATATCTAGTACTAAATTTTCTATAAAGAGCTTTGCGGAATCAAGCCCCTTAAATATTCTTAATCTATTTAAATTATCATTGAAATTACACTTAATGAAATATGAAAATGCATAGGGGATATGCTTATCAATCAAAGTTGTTGATGAAGTATCCCCTTTCGGAATGCACGTTTGAATGTTTTCAAAAATGCATTCAGAATCAGCATATATCACAAATGGAACTTCAATGGAGTTACTGAAATTCTTAAATTCTAATACTGACTCACTTTCCTTTGGAGCATAGGCGATTTTTCGGTTGCAGTGTTTTTGGTGAATATTTAATTTATCATTTTGGTAAAAATGCTGCAGGCAGTCATCGCATACAAAAATTTTGCCTTTATGCTTCGTTGTTTGCAATCTGATTAATCTGCAAGAAGAAAAAATAAAGATGACCTTTTAATAACACAAAATTATAACGGTTGTCAATTATAAACTTACCTTGAAATATTTTTTATCCACATAAAGTGGGAATTATGTCCGTTTTTCTCCTGTAGAAACATAAGGGAAATGTGTTTGGATTTTTTCCCTTTAGTTTTGTAATAGGGTCCAACAACTAAATCTTTTTCGTCATCATATCCAAAAACATTGATACTGATCAGAGGGTTGTTTTCTTCAAAAATGGCTATGTCTTTTATTTTTACAGGGAAGCTTAATCCCTTAAAATTTAAGGTATAACCATTTATGGCAATTATTTTTTCCTCAATCTTAACATTGTACATAAATGTGAGATTGGCGTTATTTTGTTTTAAGTCAGCTATTGCTGATATAACAGCCCATTTAAAACAAAACTCATCTCTGTTTTTAATATTGAGGCAGGCTTTTTTTATCATTAGTTTTCTAGGAAGTGGTATGAACGTTGACCCCTTCATTGGTTGATACTTATTTATATTTATATCTACTTTTATTATTTCAATGCGGGTCCAACCACTATCCCTTTCTTGAAACTCCTCCATTTTTTGTAACACTTTTTCAATTTTTTTTTTGCAAATGACATCAAAATCCTCAATAAAATATATCTCTTCCATTTTTGTTTGGAAGGTTTTTATTTCTTTTGATATATTTTCTTTAGTTTTCATGTTTGGTTTTATATAAAACCCCGAAAGTTCCATATTGAGTTTCAATATTACATGGAGTCTTAGAAACTTCTCCACTTCCGACTTTATTTCCGCGGCAGCTTCTTTTAAAAATATTTCCGGAATAATATTTTTTTTATTCATATTTTCATATGAAAGAATTATTATTCTATTTTTAAAGGCACTTGTCACTTGTTTAACTTTTCCTATTTGATTTTTTGAAGATGAAGATGCATGCGTTTTTTCATGCAATTTTAATTCCATTTCTTTTTCAAAAACTTTTTTGCACTCACTACATTTAATTATACCGGCCATGTTTATAGTTTCAAAAATACTTGATAACTGTTTAATAAAATATGTTATAATTATTATAAATAATTAAATAAAATACGTTTGAAAAGTTCATTAATTCATAGTTTAATTTGAAGCCAACATTCAAGGTTAATTCTTAAACTTAAAAAATGCTACGATTGCATTTTTTCACTTATGAAAAAGTTTATTAACTCATAATTTAATATGAAGCAAACATTCAAGGTTAATGTTTAAACTTTAAAAATGCATCCAATTGCACTTTTTAGCATAACGAAAAGTTTATTGACTTTTAATTTCCACAATAATAAATTTATATTTATTTTTCAAAATATGCTTTCATATTAAAATTCATATTAAATATATATACCAAAATAAAAAATAAGTGCAAAGTAAATAGATATATGTTTTACGATGTATTTTTAAAAGATTTTTTAATTATTTTATTTAATTAAAAAATGGACCGTGTTAAACTCAGTTGCGAATTTTGTAAAGATATAACTTTTGCCAACAAATTTAATAAAAAAAGCCACTTTATGCGGGTGCATAATTTTAGTGCAAAAAAATCTAAATTTTATAAAAGTCCCCCAGCGATCAAGGAAAAGCGGGAGCAACAACATCCCGCAGATATTATCAAGGAGATTCCTGCTGTTGAATTGATTGTAAAACAATTTATGGAGGAGGATGATTCTTGGTTATTGAATATACAATTTTAATAAAAGAATGTAAAAAAAAAACTAAAATTATTTTTAAATAAAAATTTATAAAAAATTTTAAAAAATATCTTGTTTTTGTTTTATTATAATTATCTTTATTGTAAGGATTTCTTTTTCAGAGTTTAGATATAATTTAAATCGAATATTGCAGGTCCATTTGGTAATTGACGCCCCTTGTAAATAATTGTCCAAACTTTATCATTCATTTGAGTTAAATATGGATCCTCCTTGTTTAAAAATTTCATCATTCTATTGGGTAGATAAAACCATTTATTGTCATCTAAATTGGCAATGACTTTAAGACCATATTGTGTTTCTTTTCATTCAAAATTCACAATTTTCATAGATTGGTTTAAAGGTATATCATCTATTCTAATATACTCAGGCTTAATACCTTGGGCAATATTCACAATTTTTTTATACATCTGAAAACAAACAAGAAAAAAATAATAAATAATTAAATATACCTTTATTATGTATGAAATGCTTACCATTTTTATTAAGTTTCCTTTAAAGTGGCAATTAGAATAATGATGTGGAATATACTCCCTAAGCCTTTTTATATTAATAGCAAACTTTCAAATTGAGTTAATCTCTATACTTACATGTGCTGCATATTCTAAATATATTATACATTACTCTATCTTATTTTAAAATACTCAAACAATTTTTTTGTACACATTTTTAAATTTCTCTTCATTGAAGAAAATATAATCAACTTTATATAATTCTCTTTTTTATTTAAAATTACACAAAAATTTTTTTATTTTGTTTATATTCAAAATTCCTCCTTATGGAAAAATACATTGGGAGCAAAAAATTTAAAATTAACTAAAACCAACTTTAACATTTCAATTTTAAAATTCCTCCCTATGGGAGAAAAAAATTCCTCCTTATGGGAAAACACGTTGGGAGCAATTTGAAATTTAAAAATTCCTCCTTATGGGAATCACGTAGGGAGCAAAAATCATATACAGAATCCCCATATTTATACTACTTTTAAACGCATAAAATTGGGCGTTTAAACTACCAATGAAGACTATATGAATTTGACAACATTTATCGTAGTGCTACCACATGTTACTTTTTTAACTACATATAATACATGGGAAACTGATTTACAATTGTTTAGTTTAAGCTACATATAAATCTAAGTTTAGTTCAAATAAACCAGCGTTTAAACACTTACTGATTTATTAGCCATTAATCAACAATTTTTTTGTACGAAATCCATAGCTACGTCGGCATGCCGCAAAAAAGTACATTTGGTCGGCCATATAGGGGGTAAAAATGGAAATTTTGGGCACTTTGTAATCAAAACCATTTAGACTGCAGAATTTGAAAGGTGTATTTATTTTCAACTGTCACCAGAGACATAGATTGAAGATATTTTAATTAAAATTCTTATACATAGGCAGCAAATAAACAAAGTAAGGCTGACTTCCAAAACGTACTAAAACAAAGTTTGTATACAGTTTCACTACCGTATTTTAACCATGTACATGTACAAAGTACCGGAACAATGCAACTATGTATTTAGTTTATTTAAACGTTTTGAAATGTAAGGGATGGAATGCATTATATTAAACATTAGCATGTATTGCTTGCAAATTAAATGTTAAATGTCACAAAGCATCAATTTTAAAACAGATGCCCTGATTGCTTTTTGCTGCGCTACTAATACTTTACAGTGATGTTTCGAAAGAGTTTGCATTGTATATATTTTGTACTGCGGCGTTATGAATCATTATACTCTGTTCTAATACAAAGCAATTGACGTTTTGGAAGTCAGCCTATGTATACTTAAAAGGCAAAATTCGTACTTTTTGCACTTTTTGTAAAATCGTTTTTGAAAGTAGTTCCGCACAAAACATGTTGGCAGTATATTTGAGTGCAGAAAGAGTTATGCGACAAAAGACAAAAGGGATAAAAATGGAATTATTTTATCTCTAATAATAAACATACTTAGCGATAAAAATTGCTTAAATAGATTTGTAAAATACCACTTTACCGCCCTCTAACGGCAGAAGTAGTTCTTTTTAAATGCATTTCCGAAGATTAATGTTAGCAAAAATTACTGCCAGGCCCACAATGTCGACAAGAACATTTCTTTCTTATATTCATATTGAAAACAAAAACAAATTTAAATTTGTTATTATTGTTTTCAATATAAAAATGCGAAAGAAATGTTCTTGTCGACATTGTGGGCCTGGCAGTTAATTTAAAAAGCATAGTCTTGGAAAAAGGTTTAATAAATTCTCCATTTAACTCACTTAAAAATAAAATTTTAAAATCAAATTCTATATGACAATACAAAACTTACTGACTGTTTCTTTTAAAATAAAATAAGAAATTTCGCTTTAAAATTTATATTGAAACAGCAATAAAAAAACTCAAATTTGCTTGTGTTTTCAATATAAATTTCTAAACGAAATTTTTTTTTAAGTTCGGGAAACAGGCAGTTAGTATTTTTAAATTTTGCTTAAATGAGTACAAAAAAAAAATAATAGCTGCATTAAAGCAGCTGAAAATATGTATTTTAAAATTTAAGGAGTAAAAAAAATGTTATCCAATTGTTTTCTAATAACACGCTTTTCTTCTAAACTATTTTATGAAAGATATTCAAAAATATAATTGGAGTACAATCTGAATTAAAGGCAACACATATGGTGTCTTCTTTTTTACAGAAAAAGGTGACATTTTATTTAAAAAATGCAATTTGGTGTTTGTTTCTTAACAATGTTTTGCCCTCTTACTTGGAGGCCACACGATCAATTTTTGTCTTTCAGTAATGGTGAAATAATACAGGTGGAAGCACTAAGGCAACAAATACAACATTATAACAAAAATGAATAATAGGTGTCCGTATACGTCAACAATTATATTAAACTAGAATCAAATTTTGCCGCCGAACGCGATGAAATAAATTAATTTTTAGCCAATTTTTATTTCACTATGGTTACTATCTTATTTAATTTTAATTTAAATAATCAAAAACTTTAATACAATACAATAATCACAGCACAAAACGTGGACTTTTTGTAAACATAAACAAAACTTTGACATAAGACTAGACAAACAATACAAGAGCAAAGAATCGTCCTCTGGCGTACTAATGCCACCTGTTTATTTCATCATGCTTTCAATTCCTTTCAATTTGCTCTCACTCTAATTGTTTTTACTAACACACTCACACTTTTTAAATTGACTGCGAGATTGCTCTCAATTTTAACTATTTATTTGTTTGGCAATTTTACGTTTAATTTACCAGCTGATTAGAAGTTTAGTGAGCAAGTTTTTCGTTTGTCAGTATAAATTGTTTTCTTGATGACATCTTGAAAGTAAATTGCTTAAAAATTACGTGCAGCCTACGTCACAGCTTTCAATTTATGTAAATTTTGACAAACAGTATATTTAAAAGAATATTAACAAACAGTTGATCGTCTGGCCGCAGGGTTAAAGGATGGCATGTTTTATTCTAAAAAAATCATCCTTAACAATGACAAAAGGCATTGCACTCTAAGCCCTGTATAAGTCGACAGTATTGATAATGACCTTTCAGACAGGTCTTTCTGTTTATATAAAGGGCTAACAGACGAAGTTGGAAAAAAATCGCTTCGAATCAGGGCAGTAAAAAAGTTAAGCTCTTAGAGTTATTTTTTCTATTATTTTATAGAAAAACATAAGAAAGCATTAAATTTTTAATCCAAATTTTCATATATTTAATTAGGCTAAAGTTCATTAAATTTAATTTTCATTAAATAATTTTTATGAAGGAAGAAATTTTACAACATGAAATTAATTAAAATTTCTTGATCATTTTTCATTCTTGACTGCTTCGGGGCTCGAATCCACGTTCACGGGCACGTTGATATGATGCGCTTCGATAGCAACGACACTAGCTCTTCAGAGGTATTTGCCGTTTGACCCTCACCTTCATTGAAGGCGGCTGACAGTCAATAGCCAAACATCACTCTTTAAACCAAATGGGTAGATCGTTTTTTTTTAATGATTATCTATTTTAATTGATTTACATGTTTCTAAAAAACATGTGTGTATAAAACAGTTCAACAAAATAACCCCAATATTAACAATAACAATATTACAGTGTTAATGGAAGGTTTTCATTTAAATAAAATCAAGTGGATTCGGTGTTATAAAATTGTTCTCATAAAAAGTCTTCAAATCAAAAAATCTTTAAAACTTGGTATCGATAAATCGGCAATCTGGCAACGGTATTTTTATGTTTACATATTTTAAGAAAAAAAAAAAACTAAAGCAAATGTTTGAGAGTTTTTAAGAACAAAATTAAAATATGGATATTAGCGCATCAATTGTATTTATCTGGAGAAATGACAATAAATCAATTAATGGATTCATCCTCGTCATCTGATCAAGATGAAATGTTAATTATATTTAAATTTTCACGTAAGCGTCCACTTTTATTTGCCAACGTTAATTTAAATCTACTTAAATTGAACTGTTTTAGAGGAAACTGTAATTTCGTCAATCGTTTTGTTGTTTATGCCATACAAAAATTTTTAATTATATTTTTTAAATTTTGAAGAACAACTTTTTTACCAGCTGTTAAAAATAGCGCATTCCATTTTTTGATAACTTGTGTTTAGTTTTCGTCAAATAACAAATAACATTATAACAGGGCTGGAAAGATATTTTATACATGCACCTTTAACAAGGTGGTATTTTTTTTTTTTTTTTTTTTTTGTGGAAAAGAAAACACCAATATTTTATTTACAATGGTGTAAAAGTGCATTATACAACGAAAGAGCTTAAAAGTAAATTTTCAAATATTTGTTTATTGGATTTTTTTTGTGAAACTCATGAAGAATCGTGCAAATGCTTTCCAAATATAAAACTATTAGAATCAACACTTTTAAATTAAAATTTAATTTTGTAAAGTTCGTAGAATACATCTTTAAATAAAATAAATCAAAAATTGCTTTTACTACTCCGAATCGATTATTAATCTAATGAATTACTCGTTACTTTTGACACTGCCAAACAAAATGCAATGCAAAGAAATCGAAACTAAAGAAATGTTCTTTAAATTGATTGTTGCAAATTGCTTTAATTTACTCACTGACTTTTTGATAACAATATTCCAATTCTTTAGAACTCCTTTTAGCAACAACTTTGAATTAGTTTTTATCTCACTAAATGAAACAACAACCATACAGAAAGGCTCCCAATAAAAGCTTATGCAAAAAAAAAACAAATTCGCTATACTAATACTCACACGCACACTCACATACACTCGATTGGGAAGTAGAAATGGACAGACAGATATGTACAAGAAATAAAAAAAACAACTAAAGTATTAAAGATACAAACATATGGATAAAAGCTAAAGCTTTATATTTTAAAAATAGCCTTATACGATTGAGTGAATATTCAGGATTTGTTTTCTTACACCAGAAAAACACGAATAGTTATAGGCTAAAGATTTACAGCCTGGTCCACGATGTTGACGGCTATCATTCGCTTGCATTTTCAACGACCAACAGATGATTTCCGCCCAACTTACAATTTTCAGCACGATAAGTCGAACGCCAATGCCAGCGAACGGTAATGTAACAGTTTTCATACAAATTTGCGACCAACTATGAAATATTTTGCAACCGGAAATGCCAAATCAGTCACTTGTGTTGTAGTTGTCGCCACAGGTATTTTGTTGAAATATTCAACAACATATTTCTTACACACAAACACTAAATATTTTTTTATCTATATGTAAACATAAAAATGAAATATGTTTGTCTGTTTGTTAGCTTATAGACTCCTAAACGACTGAACCGATTTTCTCGATAGGTGGAGGTAATATTGGTATCCCCCATAGGATAGCAATATTGAGTATCGGATATCTTAAGAGCCTCAGCACCCATTTTCTTGAATTTTTTGTAGTAGGATCTTCTGAGCACCCAAATTAAAGTAAGATAGCTACAGGGGAAGTGCTACCCCCATAGGATGCCACTGTTTAATATCGCATAACTTAAGAACTGTTATAGTGAGAATGTTCAAAGTTGGAAGGAGTCACTCTTTTGGAAAACTACACCTTTAAAAATATAAATAAAGGGGTTAGGCGCAGAGGGAGTAATACCCCCCATTGAATCATATATCGTTGGTCTCAAGTAGAAAGGCCCTAACTCAAATAATTGTAACTGTATAGGAGAAGGTAAAAACATAATAGAAACTGTATGTATCATAATGTAAACTTGCTCATACAACTCCTTGTAAAGCCGTTATTCTTTACAATATTGCAATGAATTTTTGTGACGAGGTGTATTTGTGTAAAATCTATTGGAATCACTGGAAAACTCAATTTCGTAAAAAATGCGAGTTAGGGCCTTTCTACGTGAGGCCATCGATATTTAATATCGCGTAACTGAAGAACTATTACAGCGAGAGTATTCAAATGTGGTAACAGCCACTATTATGGTAAACTATAAATTCCAAAATAAAAATGGGCAGAGTAGACGAAGGAGGAGCAATACCCTCCATAGGACGAAAATATTAAATACTTCATATCTGAAGGTAAAAGTTTTTAAGCTTTGAAGGACCCACTCTTATGGTAAACTACACCTTTAAAAATAAAAATATCATATATATTTAAATGAAAAAGCGTATGTTTATTTGTTCTCTACAGACTCCTTAGCTACTGAGCCGATTTTCCTGAAAGTTTCAAAGTAATTTCCTGATAACCCGGTGCTTATCATAGGCTATTAATATATTTTAATTTTCAAGTAGGCGTGGCACCAATCATACAATAAAAATATGAATAGCTTTAGGACGGCTACAGTAACAGTTTTCCAAAATGAAACAAATAACTTCGTTATCAATACACGACACCTGCCAAAAAGTCGGCTGGATTAGATAAGCGGGCGTGCCACCTGACATACAATGGCAATAAAGATTTCTACGTATTTGGAGTACTGTAATAGTAAAAGTATTTCAATTTTGTACAAATAGATTAGATAATAACCAACAACCTATTTAAAAGGTGTGTTCAATGGGAAAAGTAGGCATGGCTCCTCTCATACGGAGGCACCTAAAATTTCTGTATATCTGTGAACGGTTACTGTAAAATCATTCAAATTTAGTCCAGCATGCTTTGCTTTTCAAAAAAAAATCTTACCAATTTTATTTCGATGGTGGTAGCAAAGCGCACCGGGTTAAGCTAGTATATGTATAAAAAGCAGTATATACTTTGCTGTCACCACCCAATAAAAATTGGAGCTTCCAACGAAGCAGGTTTCTAAGGGAGAAACGTAAAAGTTTCGCTTACCATTCCGCTTACGGAAGACGTGAATTTTATATGGCGAGTTCCCACTTTGAAGCAATACATTTTTGACACAAAGAGCGCTTAATTCAGCGCATATAAAAATTGGTGAATGTAACGATCAGCTTTGCACACTGAATTTTTTGTTACCGTTAGTCTTTAATATGCTCCCTTACAAACCTGCTCCGTAGTAAGGGAATGTCGTAGCTCTTCAAATTTTATATATTTTTTTTTTAATTTATGAAGAATTCGTTCACTTACCTTAGTGCATCTCTGTATGTCTTATAGCGTAGCGCATAAATGTTTGCTTACTTTTTAAAATGTACCATTAGTGCTACGCAAAATAGGAAAATTCTTTATTGGGCACTTACTACGGAAGCAGGTCGACCGATTTTAACCAACATCAGGGTACGTTACGGATAGTCTGTAGATGGTTTATGTGAAGTTAGCACGAAATCAGCCCAGTGGGCCCCATACCAATATTCCCATACCAATATCACACAAAATGCCCTCCATTTTCCATATTATGATTTTTTATTATCCCTTGAAAAGTTACCAAACCATGTATCGTAATGTCTTATGTGTACAATTTTAATTGGAATGTTGAACGGAATCTTTTCAGTGGTTGCTTCGATCGTCATTTTGTTTGTGCACAGACCAATCGATTTTTCACTTGCTATACACCTGCGTTGTATCATAGGTATGTGTTATTGTTGCTGTTGAAAGGGTACTTTTATGGAAATCAGTAAATTTTTGATTTACTTATTACATTTGGTCTTCTTGATTGGTTGAGTGAACGCGCAATAATTGCACCAAAAAGTGTGCACGTCAACGCAATTAATTTTCACATTCAAGAAAAGTTACCAGGTCCAGTGACATCATACAAATCTGTTGATACAGATAACGCAGGCAAATATCCAGTTGAATTTTTGAATTCATTTGAACCGCCTGGTATGCTACCGTATTGTTTGAATTTAAAGCTCGGCTCGTCTATTTTTTTGCTGTGGAATTTAAATGCGCCTAAACTGTGTAATGGCACAAGACTTGCAATAAAGAAAATATATGCCGAATTTGATTGAAGCCACAATATTGACTGGTAAAGCGAAATTGTGCTTATACCGCGTATTCCACTGACACCAACAGACACGCTTGTAAATCCCAGTGCGTCTATCATTTGCCATGTTTATCAACAAGGCGCGAGGACAAACGCTTCAAGTATGCGGATTGAATTTGGAAGAGCAGTGCTCCGCTCATGCGTAGCTATACGTGACGTTATAGTGGAAAATTTTGTTTTATAGGGGACAAAACAAAAAATTTAAAGGCAAAACAACGAGTCCTCTTCAACCACCTTGAAGGCAAAACAACGTTTGCCGGGTCAGCTAGTAATTATATATTTTTAAAACACCACCACTTGTAAAATCAGTAGATTTATAAAATATTTTTCACAAAATTATATTCTATATATTTTGTCTTTACTGTTTTTTATACCCTCCACCACCACTAGTAGTGACCTCATTCGTGGGTACGTTCGTAAATGCATCACTGACTTAACTTATATAAGTCGTAAGCCTATTGCAGGCGCTATTTTCTGATTTTAGCTTGCTATATGCAGATCCCAATTCAAATTGGATTCCAAGGTGATTCCAAATATGTAGTTGAACATTCCTCATGAATTATTTCACCGTCTACATTTTTTACAAAGTTTCCATTACTTGATTGCGGTCCAAAACGAACAAGCTTAGTTTTCCTAGTGTTAAGTATAAATTGATTAAGCCGAGCAAACTCAAAAATGAAAGCGGAATCTCTTTCAACATTTGTTTTTAATACTAAATCACTCTTGTAAGGATACAATAAACAAACATTATCTGCAAACATATATAGTTGACCCCATAAACCAAGATTTTGTAAGTCATTCAAATAGATTGAAAACAATAGTGGACCCAATCCGCTACCTTGTGGAACTCCATAATCAACATTGCCAAAAAAACTTTTTACGTTGTTTATTTGAACATATTGTTTTCTATTGGTAAAATAACTTCTGAATAGCAAAAGCTCGCGACCTTAAACACCATAACCTGCTAATTTTTGCAGTAAAATTTGTTGATCCACTAGATCAAAGGCGTTTTAAAAATCAAAGAACATAGCTGCCACTCCAGTAAAGCCTTCAAATAGATTTTACATCCAAACCCTTACAAATAGATTTTACAACATTTAGCACGGCATCATCTGTACCACAACCTCGCCTGAATCCAAATTGATAATTATATAAAACATTATTCTCTTCCAAAAAAATTCTGAAGTTTATCATATAACAATTTTTCAAAAATTTTATCAATCGTTAATAAAACTGATGTTGGACGATACTTATCAATCCCGATTGCGTTAAGCTCTTTAGGAACTGGAACTACATTGTGAATTTTCAATACATCTGGATAAACTGAGGAGTCAATCATCTTATTGAAAATATCAGCCAGTATTGACAAGATTACATCTTTGCATTCTTTAACAAATTTGGGTGTTAAATTACCATTGCCAGGACTTTTGTTATCGTTCATATGCAATATTATATCTTCAATATCTGCGTGTCACTCTCTTATCATCATCCCATAAAGTAATTGAAAGTCGGTTTAACCATGCCCGTCTATCTGTTCGTGTGCCCGTCTGTGCGTCTGTTGAAAACACGCTCACTTTCGAAAAACTCAAACGAAAAGAACGATGTTGGCGTCAAATGGTATCTAGTTATCCTAAGCAGTATGGGATTAAAATCCAGCAAAATCGGTTCAGTAAGATGAGAGTCAAGAGTCCAAATTTGAAACCACCACCCTAAAAAATTTATAATTTTGTTACAAAAACTAACATAAATTGTAGTATAATGCGGTGATTGATATAAGATTTGGCATAATCGGTCCACATTTGAACATAGGCCCCGTGTAAAGCATACTCTCGGAAAACAGTTTAGCACGCCTAAAACCATACCAAATAATGTTATGGCAATAAAACAGTTTTATACGACTATAAATCACACTGAAAATTTTCGTTTATTACGCCAAACTTATGCCCAAATTTATTCAAATTTGATTTTTTCAATACCAAAAAACACTCTACAGAATTTTGTGATCCATAATTTACCATGGACTCCCTCTTGAAAATATTTATTCAAATTAACTTTTATATGACTAAATATAAAAGCCTAAAGCTTTTTGACTATCGGTCAATAAATTATCATATGTAGGTCTAACCCTCGACGGATTTAAATAGTGATGTCCATTTTTATGAAGGGTATCGGTGGAGGGTATCAAAGATTCGGCACAGCCAAATATATCGCTCTTGCTTATTTTTTGAATTGGGTGCATAGGACTAAAAGTTTTGTATGTTTTTTCTTTACGTATTGTTTTTTTTTAACTCAAAAAGAAATACGCTACTAGAACTGCGCAAAACGGCCTATACCGTCGTAAAGGAATAAACAAATCCTGAAGTCCACTCCACAGGTAACTTTTATTTTATCTTTATAATCCACCTAGATTTTCAATATCAGAAAGCCAATATAATAAATACTTCAAATCATTAGGACCCTGCTTCCTGGCTGCTGGCGATTATAACGCTAAACATACTTTCTGGGGGTCACGACTTATTACGCCTAAGGGTCGTGTTTTGTTTAACACAATTCGTAAAATGGATCTAAATGTGGTCGCGAGCGGTGAACCAACATATTGGCCTACTGATCAGCAAAAAGTTCCAGATGTCATAGATTTTGGAGTGGTTAAAAACATCCCCGCAGAAACGATTTATATTGAGGCTTCCTTAGAATTATCTTCCGACCACACACCTACAATTGTTACTATAATGATTCCAAATAGAATCGTATCGCCGTCTGGGTACTTATCGAAATCACCCTCACAAATAAATTGGTTAAAATATAAAAAATATCTTGTGCCCACTGCACAGAAAATATTCCGCTTAGCACACCGGAGAGCGTGGATCTCGCTATTGTTAATTTTGACAGTTATCTCAAACTAGCTGTTCAACATTCCAGCACAACCCTCAAAAAAAACAAAAACAATATCATATATTCTGTAGATGTCGAGCGTCTATTGACCGAAAAAAGGAGAGTTCGAAGAGAGTGGCAATTGCACAGATCCCCCCAACTTAAGACTTTATTAAAAGAGTGCACAAAAAGGCTAAGAAAGTTACTGCAGTCCCAAAAAACTGCATCCTTTGAAAAATATCTTAAGGAACTTGATGCAACTCCACAATCAGACTACTCATTATGGCGTGCAGCTAGAAATCTTAAAAGACCAGTTATCACTAAACCACCATTAAGAAACTTAAACGGAAGTTGGGCAAGAAATGATATAGAAAAAGGAAATCTTTTTGTTAATCATTTGAAAACCGTATTTACCGCTAACACATCTCTCGATATGGCGGTCGAGTTACCACCTGTGGCTGTTAGAGCAGCTGTTCCACTAAGATTTGAGATAAGAGAAATCGAAAAGGCTATTCATGATTTAAACCCGAAGAAAGCCCCTGGTTTTGATAAGATCAGTAACAAAATGCCTTTGGAGCTACCCAGCATAGCAAAGAAAATGATTCTCTTTATTTTTAATGCTATTTTACGCCTTGAATACTACCCTCAGGAATGGAAAGTATCATTAGTTACCATGATACCTAAATCAGGAAAGGATCCTACAAAAGTTGAGTCATATAGACCTATAAGCTTATTGTCTAATATATCAAAGCTGTTTGAGAAGCTGTTAGTGTCAAAATTAACCCCAATTTTAAATGTAAATAGATGTATTCCAAACCATCAATTCGGCTTTAGAAGAGAACATAGCACAATTGAACAAACCCATCGTATAGTAAACGCCATAAGAAAAACCTTTGAAGAAAAAAAATATTGTTCCGCCCTCTTCATCGATGTTTCTCAAGCTTTTGATAAAGTCTGGCATGAAGGCTTAATACATAAATTGAAGCTAAATTTACCAGTAAACACACACAAGCTGTTAGAAAGCTACTTAGTCGGTCGAAAGTTTATTATTAAAGAAGGTGCTTTTATAAGTTCTCCTCAGACAATTGACGCTGGAGTCCCTCAGGGAAGCATCATGGGCCCACTGTTATACCTAATATATACCTCAGACATGCCAACAAACAACCACACCCTAACTTCAACATTTGCTGATGATACAGCTTTTTTAAGCGTGCACGAAAACTGTCATGAAGCTTCTCGCTACTTGCAGGATCATATATTTGAACTGGAAAAGTGGTTAAAACAATGGAGGATAAAGGTTAATGAGCAAAAATGCGTACATATAACATTCACCTTGTTTCGGGAGTCATGTCCCCCTATTAAAATCAATAATCAATTAGTGCCCCAACAATCGCATGTAAAATATCTCGGAATTCATCTAGATCGGCGTTTTACATGGAAATGCCATATAGAAGCAAAACTAACACAAATGAAACTAAAAGCAATTCAACTTAATTGGCTTATTGGAAGAAACTCTGTTCTTAGTCTCGATTGTAAACTTCTACTTTACAACTCTATCTCAAAAAAGAATTTCTTGTACTTTTTGTACGAGTAATCTTTGTGCTCTACATTTCAGTCACTAAGAAGGTTTTGATAAATTTTAAAGCTTCATCATATAAAACCCTGTGAGATTTATTTTCTCATGTATTTGTCGTGTACTTTTTCTTATATTGGAAACATAGTTCATATTTATCGAAATCTTATTGTCCATCTGGCGCATATCATTATCAATCTTTTGATTCATAGATGGAAATCTTTTTTTTTTGTACATTTCTTAGCCTAACAATATCTAAAATGGTATAAATCTTATCCCTAATTAAAAATACTTAAATTATTTTTTTTTTAAATGAATGAATTTCAAATTAAACTAGATCTACACCTCAAAGTATTTACCCACGCTCTACCCGCGAGAGTAAAGGTTACACCAAATTCGGGTTATTACCCACACAGTGGTAACACTGCCAAGCATTATGTAGAATTCGTTCAACAGATTATGTTTGCATAGCATAGACTTCGATATCAGGCATGCGCTTCTTCCAGGAATGTCTTGAAAATGCGACGTTGGCTGAACCTTTAAGGTAGATAGTTTTAAGGAGCCAGACAATTTGGTACTTAAGAGGTCTAAGAGGAGAATAAATTATTTTTAAATATTTCTTGGAACTATCTGACTCAGCATAAGCGTAAACTTAGATACCAACGAATGTACTTTTTTGATGACCGGTACATTTTTTTATATTGCAAAAGTTGTAGGATGTTAAGTAAAAGCCGAAGGGGAACATTTTGGGATATCCCACTGTACATGGTTTCGTCGGTCTATCACAATGTGCCTCATGTGGAATTTGAGTGTACTCGTATATGTAATTTTTCGAGCAAAGGAATCAGCTTCGTAAACGACCTTTCGTACTTTGCCTGTCAAATCCCAATGTCATGCTGAATATAACTAGATATGCACGAAATCTTGAATTAATGATAAAGGGATTATTGGCGTCCCTAACACAGGGTCTCCACCTAAAATAATATATACAATTTTTATATCAGCAAACGTCAAATTTAATCGCAGAGAGAATTATCTTACGAGTGGGCTCTCAAATAGTGTTAGTATTAATATAATAATAAATTTTATGAGAAAGTTGTTATGAGAAATCTCATAACAACTGCTGGGGTAATTTCGATATAAAAGCTAAGTGTGATAAGAGGCCAAGTTTGGACTCTCTATCGCTACATAGAATTTTTCCGAAGAATGCGGTCGTGAAAAAAAACAAATTTGTTTTGAGAACGTTTTTTACTAATGCTCTCTCATATAGACACTTATTCTCTTAACAGTGCTTCCATACTTTCATTCAAGTTCATACATTTTGTAAACACAAACAAATAAGAATAAAAGAAAAAGAAAGAAATGAGAAAGAACTTGAAGTTACTGCCGACGTTTTAATAATGAGCTTAAGCATTTTTGCCTGACGTTGAAGACTCAATTCTGTTTCATAATTAAAGCCGTTCATCGTGTTTTGGTTTAAAAATTGATGTAAATAAAATAAAACGTGATGATTTGCGAAAAGAAATTAAGATGCGGAATACAAATGAGAAAACGCATTAAAGAGAAGCAACTATCACTCGATTTTTCAACATTTTTCTTTCGCATCGCAATAGACAGCAAGTCCTTTAACACTTACAGCCGCCATATGCCAACAAAAACACTGCATATGAAGGACAAATTGTTGTCTTGTTCGACCAGAGAAGCAGATAAATTAGTCCACAGATAATGTCGGAGGAGACCAGTCAATTGGATTTTAATAGCGATATTCCAAGAAGGGGGAATAATGACGGTGAAAGCCTAGACTAATATCTGCCATAATCACATATGAATGTTTTTATTTCGACATCTTTAAAACTTATAGAAATACAAAGAAAATAAAGAATATGGGACACAGTTAAATTCTTATTGCTGGTTCCCGACAGATCTTACCAATTTAAAAATTTTTACCTGTTACACAGTTTGGACTTTATTCCAATACGGTTAATTAGTTAATGCAACCAAAACGCACATTTACTGCAAAATTTTTGTGAGTGTTATTTTTAAACAAAATAAAGAGCCCAAAAAGAAGAAATAAATTCCAACCATATATGGATTTGAAATTAAATTTATGGCCATCATTGATGAATTTGAAATGTTTACAAATTGCGAAATGCAAAAAGCATAGAGAAACGAAGTCTTGTCTTTCATGTCATGTGATACTCGTACCAAACAACTAAAATAGCAGCAACAACATCAACAACACTCTTACGCTTACAAAGCACAAACATTTACCAACCAGCCTCCAACCATCGAACAGTTGTTGAGTCCATCACAACAGCCAGTCATTAGGCAGCAAAATGCTGCCTTAGTAGCTTTCCAGGAGAAGAACCACAAACACACATTGCCCCAACACAAATGCAAGGGAGCTCCACAATTTAGTGTAGCTGCAACAACAAAAGTCGAAAATGAATCGAAATGAACGAACGAACAAACAAGCGGAATGGACATGTTTGTATGATGGCAACAAAGTGATGCTGCAACAGCAGAAGCAGCGGCAGCAGTTGTATGGTTAAATGCTTGCGCGAATTGATTTTTGGTGTAAACGATGTGCAATTTTAATGGATTGCAAAACAGATAAGAAGTGAAAAAAATAACATTTTCTCTACCAAAACTACAACTTACACAGGGAAATAAACAACCACTTCGATTCAAAGCGCTCATACATACAAATGGATTTCATACAGATGGACATGAATAGTACTTTAGTAACTCCTGCCGTTGACTTTTTTCAATTCATTGTACTGGTTTGGAATCGATGGAGGGGGGTAGAAATTAGGAATCAAAGTCATGTTTACGACATTTGTGGAAGTTTTAATTGAATTTACTTTGATTTTGTCACGCGGTACAATGGTTTTAAGAGATATTCTTTATTTTCCTTTTATTTTATTTTTAACAAATATTTTGACATAATGTTTGATATTTTCTATTTTAGATTTGATTTTCATTAGCAAAACGTGTTAGGTGAAAAAATGTTATAAACCAAATAGAAGAAGATGCATAAGTGAATTTCAAAAATGCAAGACAAAGACGTGCAAATGCATTGTGAGGAGTTTTTTTTAATAAGTAAGTCCAAACGGAAAAATTCTGATTTGAAGACCAGGTGATCGGGGACTAACGTCGGGTTTAAAAACTCTTCCAGGATGAATAACGATATTTTGGCGAACATAGGTTGGGATTTCAAGTATGAAAGATAAGTCTTAAGTGCTTTAAAAAAGAATCCAAACACCAATTGCAAAATATAAATTTAACGACTGTCTTAAGTTCAGTTCTGTTTCGATAATGAATTTGCACTTATTCTTTAAAGAAACTCGCTGGTTTCAGCGGAAGCAGCAGGCAAGAGGTATAATGTTAGGGAATGTTGTTATAATAGTTTTTCTACTACTAGAGTTTGCCAAGTGGTCGAAATTCGACCATAATTTTTTATGCAAATATGAAGAAAACATACATATGAGTATATATGTATTTAAATGTTTTGAGAACTCGTTTATTTCGTCTTAGTGGATTGATTTGGCTAGGTACCAACCTCCGAACCTAATGTTCTCTTCTACTTAAGTCCGTGAATGTTTTATTTAGTTTTTTAAGTTGAATTATATGAAAAAATACAGAAAGTACCAATTGAAAAAGAAAAAGTACAACAATTTCCCCTCTTAAATATAGTTTCTCAATCACTTATGACTCTGCATGCTGAATTTTATGTTTCTATGTTCAGTATTATTAAAAATTCAAAAAGTACCAGTTAAAGAATGAAAAGTACCAAAAAGCTCAGAGCCATGCATGTTTAATTTTATGTTTCTAGGTCCAATACTAACGGAAATGCAAAAAGGACCATTTGAAGACCAAAAACGTTCCCTCTTAAAGATTCGGGACATTGCTGGTATAGTTTTATGTTTCTAGGTTTAATATTAAAGGAAATTAAAAAAAGTACCAGTTATAGAACCTCTCCCTTACAGATTCTTATTCCCTCAGAGCAATGCATGCTTAATTTTATGTTTCTAGGTCCAATATTAAGAAGAACAAAAAAGTGCCAACATTTTTCATCTTATAGGTTCTCATTCACTCAAGACCTTGCACAAATAATTTTTTATTTCTAAGTTCAATATTACAAAAAATTTAAAAATTACCACACGCAGCACGGAAAAGTAAAAGAAAGTAATTAAATTTCCCGTATTTCCCCTTTCTAAAAATTATTTCACTCTGTTGAAGTATCAAAAATTTCAGTGTTGCAGTGGGAGACCATAATTTATTGCGTTATGTATACATTTTTTTTTTTGGGTTTCTCTTAGCTTTGGAGATATGAAGTCACCAAATTTTTACCCTTTTTACACTCTTAATAAAATATACATTGTGCACTTCTGTAGGTAAATGCCTTTTAAATGGTGTATTTTTTGTTTAAATCGGTTAATAAACAGAGATGGAAAGTGTTCTTAACTGTTTTGCCTTTGCCGATTTATATATAGAAGATTAGCCAAAGATTTAAATCTTAAAGCATATTGATTATTTTTTACCTCAAATGCTGAACTCAAATACCGATGTATCAAGATCTCAAGACAATATATCAACAACTTTTTTTTGTTCGACGTGGCTGCCTTTAAGTCTTTAGGTTATATTTAGACCTAACAAGATTGGATGTAGAACACCTTCATAGGTAAAGCAAGTAATTTTATATATAAAATTAGTACAAATTATTTGGCAATTGTAATTCTAAAGCTATACCTGTTCGATCTGGAGTCCCTTATGGTAGTTACTTGGGTCCAGCATTATTCCTATTATTTATTAATTATTTACCATTGTGTTTAAAATATTTAAAATACTAATGTATACTAATGCTGTAAAGCTTTTTGTTAGCTGTAAAAGCTCAACTATGTCTTCCTTAATTTAAATTGATCTAGACAGTTCTAACTTATAGTGTGATCAGTGTTGTCATATCGTACGATTTATATTTTTTTTCAAGGTTTTGCGGTTCGAAAAAGGTTTTAAGTTGCTTTTTTTCTAAAAAAAAAAGTTTTTCTGAAATTTAAGTAGTTTACAGAAATTGAGTGGTTATTTGTAAAAAAATATTCATCACTCAGCTTAATTTATTTCAAAATATAAAAATTTAATACGTAATATAAAGCAAATGAATGAATTACATTTTTATTTATATAGTATGTTTTTTAATAATTGGAATCAAAACACATGCAATTAAAGCGATTCTTTTTAACGATTATTTTTGTTCGAAAAAATTTTTTTTTAGAAATTAAAAGATTTTTTAAAAAAATTATGACAACACTGGGTGTGATATAAAATTAATTGATCTGAGAAAGGGAAATTTTAAACATACATGTGCTTATCTACCTATGTCCAGTTCTCTGTAGCTATACGTTTAATAAGCATCAACTTGAAATACAAGAAACATTCCTCGATACAGGTGTATTACTTAATCATTAACTGTGTTTCTTCGTGTACATTAGAGCGACTCACCAAAAAACGTGCTCGATGTACCCTCCTAAAAATGAACCTTGGACTTTTTTAAGATGACATTTAAAATATTTCGGCTCCAGCTTTGACCTCTCGTGAGCTGGACCATTTTAAAAAAGGGTCTATATTTGCATGTTTTGTTTATTTGAGAATCTGTTTCTTTATCAACATTTACAATATGGGTGTCGTAAGAAAGGTTTTTTTAGGCGCGTCCAACTGTATATACAATTTTTCTAAGGACTATAATCCATGTCCTTTTATAAGGATATTCTGTAAAAAAAAAGAATGGCTTTTGAATTTTTTGTTCGGGGTTGTTTGTAATAAAAATGGCATATTAACATATTTTAATCTTTAGTCGATTTAATTAAATACGAGTCTCAGCTTTTTTTGAAATTCGTGCTAGCTCGCGTTTTGACAAAAATGCAATGGGGTAAATAATTTAAATTTTTGCAAATTAGATGCATTTTACACGGTGCTCTGGAATATACATAAATACAATTTTGTGGTAACTCTAATTGATAGCGGATTTAGTTTCTAGATCATGTATAAATGATGATAGGACTAAAGAAAGAAAAATAAATGATCCACGACTTTTTGGCGGCACATTTTATTTTGTTTATTGTAGGAATATATGCCCGTTGCCATAGTTTTGCAATGTCAATAATTGCACAGCTGTAAAATTTGGGAAGACCGAATCTGCGATTTTTGTTTCAAGCGCGCAAATAATAAATGTTGTATCACATCGCGGTTTGTCGGTAATCTATTTCGGTTTAATTCAACTAACGCGAATGGCATTTTAATCACGACACAATGAACAATTTTTTAAATTGTTTTAAGCTTAAGCCCAACGATGTTGGGAACTGATAAACTTAAACTTTGTTTTAATGCATGGAATTTTTCATACAGCATACTTTAATTTTATATTTTTGCAAAAATCTTAATAATTTACACACAAAGATGATGTACTTGGCAAAATAAACAATTTGATACCCATATTGCCTTATTCAAAACGATGAGCTACCACCCCATTGCATTTTTGTCAAAACGCGAACTAGCACGAATATCAAAAAAAGCTGAGACCCGTATTTAATTAAATCGACTAAAGATTAAAATATGTTAGTTTTGCATATTTCTTACAAAATACCCCGAACAAAAAATTCAAAAACGAGTTTTTTTACAGAATATCCTTAAAAAAAGGACATGGACAAATTGTATGTACAGTTGGATGCGCCTTTAGAAAAACCTTTCTTATATGTTGATAAGGAAACAGATTCTCAAATTAACAAAACATGCAAAAATAGACACTTTTTCAAAATGGTCCAGCTCACAAGAGGTTAAAGATAGAGCCGAAATGTTTTAAATGTCATTTTAAAAAAGTCTAAGCTTCATTTTGAGGAGGGTACACCATGCACGAATTTCGCTTCCATACAACTTGAGTCGCTCTAGTGTACATATGTAGCAGACTGTAAACAAGGCCTAAGGAGTTCTTGGGTTTATCCAACGTTGGGTAAAGAGATTGCCATAAGACCATAATATATTTCACTAGTGCGACCTATTTTGAAATACGCCTAGATCGTCTAGGCTCCCCAGGTACATCCGTACAGAATCAATTTCTTCCGAACACTACATTGAAATCCAAATATAAACTTGCCTCCCGTATGAGAACCGTTTGAAACTGATTAAGCCTCTAACCCTTAAAAATCGAACAACATATATTTATAAACATCTTCTCTATGCTGAATTTATTGAATGGTGAAAATGCTAAAATACGAACATCCAGAATTTATAAGTCTTTCTGTTTAATTATGCAAATTTTGACCCTGTCTATATTTCACAACTTTTTACCTACATTGATTTTTCTGATCCTATTAGCATTAATAATAACCACTTTTTTCCAATATATATACTTCTTTAGAACTTATAAATAAATAACTTATAATAAAAAAGAAGGGAAAGTGCCCATCCAATATGATTACAAATAAAAAAGTTTAACAAGCCTTTCGTATTGGTCTGGAATTAATTTTTCAATGTAATTGCATATAGTTTTTTTAATCTTTTAAGTTCCATCAATAACAGATGTTGCAGGCTTTTGCACTTAATGAATACAAGGTCATTCTTACGTTAAGTTTCTTTTGATTTAAAAATCTGACTCATACATATTTGTAAGAAAGCTTAAACCTACAAAGCACCTCTTCAGAAATATTTGTAAAGGTTGTCGAGTTTTGCAGTTGTCTTTTTTATATCGGGTGGTTAAATTTTAAGGGCTGAAGTTTAATGTGAACCACACCTATACATCAAGTGTTTTTGTGCATTTCAATCGATATTTCTCAATTTCAGACTAACTCAATTTAAACCATGGAAAGATACACAATCGAGCAACGCGTTAAAGTTATTCAGGCTTATTATGAAAATGGGCGTTCAAATCAAAATGCATATCATGAAAAATATCTTCAGTGATGAGGCACATTTTCACCTCAGTGGACTCGTCAATAAGCAGAATTTCCGCATTAAGCCGAATGATAATCCAAGAGTGATTGTCGAAAAACCAATGCACCCACAAAGAGTGACTGTTTGGTGCAGTTTATGGGCTGGCGGCATTATCAGGCCGTATTTTCTTTTCAAAATGAGGCCGGCCAGGCGGTTATTGTGAATGGTGTTCGCTATCCTGAGATGATAACGAACTTTTTATGGCCCGAGTTGGAAGATATTGATATGGATGATTTGTAGTTTCAATAGGACGGTGCCACTTGCCACACACATAACGAAACAATGGCTCTTTTGCGCAACAAATTCAATGACCATGTTATCTAACGTGGTGGCGATGACAATTGACCGCCAAGATCATGTGATTTGACACCGTTGGACTTCTTTCTTTGGAGTTATTTGATGGAAAAGGTGTTTGTCGATAAGCCAGCAACAATTCAAGAGCTAAAGGATGAGATAACTCGGCACATTAACGGCATATAACCTCAATTATGCCTCAGCGTCATCGAAAATTTGGACCATCGGATGGAGGTGTGCCGACGAGGTCGCGGCGACCATTTGGCCGATATTTTGTTCCATACATAATTGAACCATACCAATATTATTATTATAAAAAGAAATGACAATAATTTCCTAAATAGTTTGAGTTTTATTAAAAATCAACATCGGCCCTTAAAATTTAACCACTCTTTATATTTTTCGTCAGCACAACAAGAGGAGATCGATCTTAAATTATATTGATTTGGTTTCAGGAGAAATCCCTTTTGCTTAGGAGGTCACAAACGAAAGAACAAATAAGAAAATCGACTTAAGCAGGCCATACACTACTCCAGCCTACTGGCACAAACAAGTGATGTCGAGCTAGAAACACCATACCATATAAGCATCCTGGTGCAATATTTATTTCTTGAAACATTTTGTACGGATGACTTGTAGCAACTAGTACACACCGCATTTATGGTGGTTATTATTTTTAAAATAGAAATTAAACAAAATTCGTGTTTTAAATTAAAGAGTCATAATGAATAGAAACACAGTTTGTTATTAACAGTGTTTAGTACAATGTTGCAACAATGAAGTTTACCATTTCACAACTTTTCTCAACTGTGATAATTGCACCATACGCAATACCACAAACTGGTACCAGCTTTAAAATATCAAACACTGTTTGACATCACAAGAGCAAATCACACAAAATACCCATACACGACCAAACCACTGGTACCAAAAATGTATCGAGCGTACATGCTGTAGTCCTGTATAGATACCTTTAGACTCCACATTGAAGTCAAAATTAACATAAAAGATCGTGAGGACAATTCAGGTTAACCTTAGCTTTGTGTGATATTATTTTCAGAAGACTTAGAGATGAGAGTATCTTAGAACCGTCAAGAACGTTAGTAAGGTTATTGATACAGCAAACAATTCACGAGAAATAAATCGAACAAAAATCACAGAGAGTAACTACAAAAGAACATCGTACACTTAGAGAAAAAATATTTTTGAATATTGTCACATCCAACAAAACAATGTTTAACGAACATGTTTAATCCTATTATTATTAATTTTACCATATTACTGTAATCGACAAACAAATAATGGTTAAATTAGACATCCGTCATGAGGCCACAACCATATTATAGTTGTCGACGAACATGTTATGGCCAAAAACAATTAAAAATGTTTAATGCTTTAGAAAGAATTGTTGTTTTTTAACCATAGCATATTGCTCTTAGAAAAGAGGAAAAAATATTTGGGGGATTTGAGGTAGGCATAAAGTTTTAAAGTCATATGTCTTAAAATAATTAAAAGAAATATATATGACTGCTGTAGACAACCGGTTATATATTAGATTTCTACTGTAAAGTTATGACGAATCAATGAACGCAGCATTCAAATTTTTATTTTGTTTGAAACACATCATTTTTTCTTAGCAATTGTAAAATATTTTTTAGGACATTATGACGATATGAGGTGTGCTATCAACCTTGTGAATACCCCAATTGTTTATTTAAAAGCAAATAATTGTCATATTGTACCATAACATGTTTAGATGTAACCATAATATGGTTTTGGCTACATGATGGAGGACGAATTTAACCATATATATGGTTGCCGGTGGCAATAATATGGTTAATTTATCCAAAATGTGCTTCAAAATTTTTGTTAAAAATAGTTTTGCTGGAGCTGATCACATTAAAAAATGTTTTTCTCTGCGTGAAGTTTCTATGAAAAAATTTGGACTAAAAACCATTAACAGTTCAATAAAATAACCACAATACTAATATTGTTTCTAAGAAATCTAAAAAAAAAAAAAAAAAAAAAAAAAAAAATAATAATGTGCATACACAGAAAAAATTCTACAAAAATGTATCAGAAAAATAGTATCAATTAAACTTAAAATTCAGTTGATTAAACGTTTAATTCACTCGATTAAACGTTAAATTCACTTGATTAACTTTTTAATTAAAACTAATTTTCTTTTTGATTATTGCTTTAATTGGGGCAGCATTTTTTCTGTGTATTTAAATCTCCAGCTGAAAGTTTCCTAAGTTTTTCTTCCACGTCAGCACATTTTGTTTTCCCTTCAACCAACATAAAATACAACTTGCAAAATAAAATAAGATCTTTACATTTTCTAAAAATTATGTAGTGATTGAAAGTGTTTCTTTCTTGCTGATTGTATGCATTAATTGCTTTTTAATAAATATTAATGCATTTTCAAGTTACCAAGAAAATGTGTAATTAACTCATTCTTATTTAATTAAAACACATTTATTAACAACTTAACGCAACCTTTTTACACTGATGTACCATTTTGCTGGACTTAAATTTAAAGAAAAAAGTACATTTTTAAATAACAAAATAAAGCAAAACTATAATTTATGAAAATTATGAAAAACATTCCGGCATTCAGAGTAAAATTGCAATATCAAAAGATGATTTATGGCGTTAAGGCAGACACAATAAACATCGGAACTAAATTGTGTATTTTCAGCATAAATTAAATAATTATTTGTGTTTTTTATGCAATACAAAGAAGTTAAGAGCATTTTATTAAAACACATAAATAATAACTTTATAACAGGCTGTCTAAGCAAAAAAAAAAAAAAAAAAAATCACACGCAATTATTTGGCTAATTTTATGCTTTTTACAATATTTGAAATAGAATATTTAGCTTAAATTTAAATTCTAAGAATGAACATGAACCTTGTGGAAAGGTATTTAAGTAGGTACTGATAAAGGGTTACTTAGGTGAGGTTAGAAACGGTTAAAATGCAAGGGCAGCTTTACTTGGAGATTCAAAGGTCGCTAGATCCTTTCTGTGGGATGAAATTAAATGATAACGAAAATTATATCTAACATTTAATCGCCCTATATCAATTCCACTTTGCATCGACATCAAAACTTAAACCCAATCATATTGCCATTTATCTCTACTATGTAAAGCAATGTCTTTTAATATTCTCTAAAGTTTTCGTTTCCTATCTAATCTATTTATAAAAGACATTATCCTACAATATCCAGTAATAATGTCTGTCATCCTTAAGGATTTGCCTTTACATTTCTAAGATAATACATGTGATCTTGCCATAAAGCCTTGGGTGTTTTTTTTTTAATTTCAGCCACACGTAAAGAAGCCCCGCCCCATCTTTCGATTTGGTATACTCCAACAAAAGTTTACCACTAATAACAGTAGATTTATCGGGTAATTCATCGTACGGCTTGATTTATAATGTAAAATAAAACAAATAAATTTGAAAGTGAACTTGAAATTTATATTATCGGGTAAAAGAACAATTTATGGCATTTACTGTTTGAAAATGATATCATGTAAATGTTGGCCATGACTACGTCTGAGGTGGTCCGTTCGGAAAGTCCCATTTTGGGCGACTAGTTCGAGCATAGCGACTGGCTGGTATATCGCGAATAACACGAGCAATGTTGGCCTCCGAAGCGTTAATCGTAGCTGGCTAATGTCTGGAGACCTTAGACTCTATATGTCCCCCGGGAAAATAGTCCAAAGGTGTGATATCGCACGATCTAGGTGGCCAATTTGCCGATTGGCTCCCCAAAATGATTTCTCAACAAGGTTATTGCTTCACTGTATGGCTTATAGAGCCGTCTTGTTGGAACCATAACTCACCGGGACCATGCGCTTGAACTTCAGGAAGCACATAGTCCATTAACATGGTGCGATAAAGGTTAACATTCTGATTTTCCTCATTTTTGAAGAAATGTGGACCAATGATTCCATCAGCCCGTAAACCACAAAATTGTGTTGTTTTTAATTGTTGTATTGCTAGCTCTTGGTACCAAGCACGGAACTTTTGTTAACTAACGTATCCATTGAGCTACAAATGTGCTTCATCATTAAAAAAAATTTCACGATAGGACACCGTATTTTCATTTCTTACAGAACGCTGATTTTCATAATGCCGCTGAACAATTTAAAGACGCTGTTGTGCTGTGAGTCTTTCCACGAAGACTTGCCGAACGATACTGAACAAAAATGACTAGGCAGTTTTAAATGATTCAAGCGCGATCTGTAAAAAAGAAAATTTAAAATCAAACCTCACCATGCATCTCCCTTTAGAACGGTTTAAGATTTTAGTTTCCTCTCGATCTTGGAGAGCTCTTTTGCAGTTACAAACAAGGTTATGTTAGGTTAAGAAGGGTTATGCGCCCAATGAGGTCCATTGTGAATCCATTCAGTACAGGTGAAAAAAAGAAAAGAAGAGAAAAAGAGAAGTAAAGTAGAAAATAGAAATACCGCGTAGGACATTTCTCCTACGGTCCCCCCAACAGAAACAGCCGTCCTATTTCCCTGACAAACCCCAGTAGATCGGTTGGACTACATCCAGCGATACACCCCAGTTCGTTGTGAAATCTAGCCCCTAGCCATTTCTGCCTGGGGCCCTGCATCCTAGGACAGTGGCACAGTACATGCTCAACCGTCTCTAGCTCGTCAGCATCCCCGCATAGCCTGCAGAATTCCGGTATCGCAATGTCCCATTTACCCATAAAAGCCCTAACAGAACAATGCCCCCTTAGGAACCCTATAAGTGTCCTGAGACTACTCCTATCCAGTCCTAATAGAACCCTGGTCACAACTGCGTCCAATCCGTGCCATAAGGCCCTCGACACCCTGCAATCCGTTTTATCCCTCCAGGACCGGTTAACGGCGTCACGTAATCTTTCCCGTATTACCCCATAGAGAGTGACATAAGTTGGGTTTTACCCCTCTGTCCCTTTACAAACTATCAAAGTGCCCCTTCAAAAATCAATCTGCTACTTATTTTCTCAATGCTTTCAGCTGGTTATAGCTTTTAGAGCACCTATAGCGTTCAAGGGAAAAAATGATAAACAGGACTTATACAGAGTAATTTAATTGACATCTTTAGAACCCGACGGTAAATTGCGGCATTCGAAAGCAATCGAAATTACAATTTGAGTTGGCATTTCCATCGATATTGAATGCCATTATGTGCCCCAAAAATCAATTAGTTTATACGTAAAACAAAAGCCTTAAACAGTCACAGATTTCAAAATTCAAAATTGTGTCTACATAACTGAAAACTTTATAAAGTTCTTTTGGAAAACATGCCAATCAAATCAAAATCTTAAAAAGTTTTTCAAATCTTTCCGGAAAACAATATAAAAGGAAAAGATGAACAATCTCGAAATTCATTCCAACATATATCGGTCCCAAAATATATGTTAAAATCCCTAATTTTAGAACATATGAGTTCATCTAAAATTTAGATTCTAAATGTTAATAATAACGGGTGGTTAAATTGTTGAATGTGAACCACACCTAAACGTCAGAGGTGCTAATCGTTTTTTTTTTTTAAGTTAGCACTTGTTTTCGAGACAACCTCCTAATTTTACTAATATTTCGAAAACGGAGGAGGTTGCACGACCTATATGTATTCGCGTAACTCAAAAACGGTTTAGTCTATTGAATAAAAATTCCGAAATAAAATTACCTTTAACCAACCGCATTTAAAAAATTAAGCGTCGGAAAGTCATTGAAAATACATTTTTTGTATTGTTATGCATGGCGAAAAATTTCACCAAGTAACATCCAGACTCGAACACTGGTAGAGTGGCTTAAAACTTGATTCGCTTTTAGCTGACATTCATTGTAATCTGCAGGAGGAAGAAGTATATATTTCTAAATAAAATCGTATCACCTTAACCTGGACAGTTATTGCTGAAGAGCTATCGGCAACCTTAAACTTAAAGTTTGCTTTGAAGTTAATCTTAAACTTGAGTACTTAAGCTCAAATAAAAAACGACATCACTAAAACTCAACTAAAACCATTTAAAAGCTGCAAATGTATTGCAAAGAATGATAAATATTCAAATTAAACATGTTCGACAAATTATAGACATTGAGAATCAACAAATAAATCCAATGGACGACTGTCAATGGAAACGTATTTAAAAGACATTTAAACTTACTGAAACTGATATGCTCCAATAAAATTAAAATTAAAAAAAAAAGCCACAAACAGCAAAGAAAAACTTAAATGGATATCAAAGTGTCAAGCCGCAAAGTGGCACAGCAACACCAACTCAACTGATTAGAATGAGATGTGAGGAGGACCCACGGCGACTACGATGCATGTGGCAAAAGGTCTAAAATGTTGTAGCGAGCCAAGTGAATTATGTAGTACATTAAGGCCAATAAACGCAACAGGGTTTGAGTAAGAATTTAACATCCACAAAGAATTTTCTGTTTAAAGAAAGACATGGAAAATGTTAAAAAAAGTGTTAGTAGTGTTAGTTTTTAAAAGGACCTTTCATCATTTCATAATTTCTACAGAAAATCTATTGTTAAAGGTCAGTTGAGTCCTTTCTTGCCATAGAAATTAAAATGTCTATTAAAACTTTTATGAGTTAAACAAACCTTCAAGGAAAATTTCGCACTCTCTACTGTGCGGCAATAGATTTTAAACAATAGAGATCACCACTCATACTCGAACTACTTTTTCATCTAAGTTCCTTGTGATATCAGGGAAAAACACTCGCATACACAAGAATAAAAGGATTCTCTTACTCCAAAAAATACTAGAGCTTTCAAGCACTCATTGCCAGTAATGAACTGCTTTTGCAAAATGATTTAAAGACGAAGAAAACCTACAACTGTCATGTCCATAATCAAATATTCAAAACTCCTCCTCGTCTGCCAAAATTTAACTAGAAATGCCCAAAATATGTCAAAGTGGTTGGTTGGCCAATGCAACCAGCAGTAGAAATGAATAGAAAATAAGATAAATTGAAAGGGTTTGATGTTTTACTACTGCAGATGCTCGTCTTGAACTCATAGAACATTTAAACATTTATTTAGCAGGTTGTACAACTCACAAAATAATTGCAGCATTTCCAATTCAGTTTAGTTTATTGTGCTCGAAGGACATGTCAATGGGAGGGAGTGTTTGCCCACTTGTGTACAATAAATTCAACAAGTTAAATTTCTTAATGCATTTTTAGAAGTCCAAAAAGTGATTTGTCAGTGTCGGCCTATAATTTGCAGAAGTTGGTGTATGTCTGTTCATAAAACAATAGCAATTTGTTTTTGTGTTTGTTGTTTTTTGAAATGCCTTAAACTGTTAATTGATATGGTAAAGTCTTGTTATAATTGAATGATTTCAATGATTAATTAATTGCTCAGAATCAGTAATATGGCATACATATCGATTTTCAGTAAAATTAAGAATATTATCTACATACATATTTACAATGTTTTTTAAAAGTTGCTTTTAAAATTGCTCAACAAAATTATAATTGATTCTTACATATATACAGAAAGTTATCTTTATTTATATAATTAAGAAAAGAAAAAGGAAGAAAAATAAAAAAAAATAAAAGGAAATAGAAAGGTATTTTAATAACAATTTATGATCTAAATGGGAGATCTAAAATGAACTCTTTTCAATCTTCTTGTTTCTTCATTTTCAGCTAATAAGGAGATGGCCAATGGGTTAATATGATCGCTTAACCTTTGTAGGTATCTACTGCTATAATTATTTATTTCGTCTTTAACATAAGGAATATCCAGGTTTCGGTGTAGTGCTTTATTAGCTTTATACCACCGCGCACTAACTATCATTCGTAAAGTTTTTGACTGAAATCTTTGGAGAATTGCAATATTGGAGTTACTCGTTGTACCCCAAAGTTCAATACCATTAGTCCATATAGGCTTTATAATACTTTTATAGAGACGTAGCTTATTTTCTAAACGCAGTTCAGACTTAGTGCCAATTAACCAATACATTTTTTTTCAATTTATAATCCAATTGTGTTCTTTTTGCTTTTATGTGAGCTTTCCATGTAAAACGTCGGTTTAAATACATGCCTAAATATTTAACAGTGTCACTATTAGGGATGTACGAGCCGTACATGTATATTGATGGGAAATCACCTCGTCTTAGACCAAAGACCACATGTGTGGACTTGTTTTCTGTAACTTTTATATTCCAATAGTTTAACCATGTCTGGAGTTTATCAATCTGCTGTTGGATTAAATTGGATGCTTCTGACGCCGACGTACTCGTTGCTAGGAATGCGGTATCATCAGCATATGTGGCTACTGTTATTTCATCTAAATGAGGCATATCTGAAGTAAATATAGTATAAAGTTGTGGTCCTAAATTACTACCTTGTGGTACTCCGGATTCCATTTTACAAAAATTAGATGACTTATCATTAACTCTTACGTAAAAGTAACGTTCACTTTAAAATGACTTTATTACCAAATAATAGGGCGCTGGTAATAGTGTTTTAATTTTGTACAGCAGGCCACAATGCCAAACTCTATCGAATGCCTGTTGAATATCTAAAAAAAAAAACAGTCAAACAGTATTTGTTCGATTCAAGTGCCTCCATAATTTCTTTTATAAATCTTTTAAGGAATATTCTTTCGAATATTTTGGAGAATGTTGATAACAAACTTATATGTCTGTATGATGTGAGATCATTTTCAGGTTTATTTGGCTTATGAATCATTATTATTTCGGCACATTTCCATTGAACAGGGAAATGTTGAAGCCTTAATGTAGAATTGAGCACCATTGTGAGAAAAAAAATTCCTTTTTTTGGTAAGTTCTTAAGTACTAAAGGATCAATTTTGTCGTATCCCGGCGACTTTTTTGTATTAAACATCTCAATTTCTTGACGTACTTCCGAAGGCGCAAAATGTTTAATTGGTAAATCCATTTGACAGGCAACTTCTAAAAAGCCTTAATTTCATCATCGTTTTGATTGAGTTCAAAAGGTTTAAATGTTTCCTTTAAATGCATTGCAAAAGCTGTAGCCTTTTCTTTGTCAGACTTGCACCACTGACCACTAGCGTATTTAACTTGAGTAATTTATTTGTAGAAATATGTCAAAACGTTTCTTCAGTCTTAAATTTCGTAAAGAAATTTATCATAACAGGCCCGCCGTCGGACCAGTAGATTGTTTTTTCATAAGATAATTTCTGTGTTCTAAATCTATATTTATTGCAAACATAAATGATGTTTATCATTAATGATATTTGTCAAAATCCTACGATCGACATTATTGGGTTCACGAAATCAGACACATATGGAGTTCACGCGATATATAAAAAATGAGATTTAAAACAAATATGTCATTTAAAAGAGGACGCTTTTTAACGTGACTTTTGTTTAAAACTTTTTTAAAAAAGTCAAGCCATGAATAACAATAGGCAATATGATGATGTCAAGACAAATTTTATTCCTGTTTAAAAAACTTCATTTATTTTAGGGGGTGACTGGCACAAGTTTTTTTTTTTTTTTTTTGTATGGAGGCTGAACCGCTTTAATGGACACCGAAAAAAAAATTTGTTTTATTTCTGTTTTCTTAAAAATTAATTTGTTTAAAAAATTCTTACATCTTTAAATATTTTATATCTACAGAAAATGACATTTCCAATGGTGCCAATAGTTCGTTTGGTTTGATTTACTTTTGCCACTTTGTGCGATTCCTAAAAACAGATTTCAAAATTCCAAAAATGGGATTTTTTTAAGTATTTTAACACTAAAGTCTGAATTGGACCGGGGAATAAATAATATACAGAAAGATATCAAAAATTACTTAACGTCTGAAAATTATTTTCTTGGGATATTAAAAAGAATACTCAATATTAGAAATTTTGTAAATAAATGGGGTGAATTTGAAAGGACCTGGAAGGAGTCTGGAGGACTTTGTTTTCTTCTGTTTTTAAAATTTGTAAAAGGATGTCTTATGAAATATTAGAATGGATGGGTCTTTTAATATCTGTGCATATCGGGGTATTTTGCATGAAAAAAAGTATATTGTCTTGTTTTTCAGTTCTCGGCCTTTGCATCGACGAAAATTTAGACTCCATAATCCTTTAAGAGTGACAAAATAATGTCACCTAAGCGAGGTTTCTTGAATATCCCCGGTAGGCTAGCTAGTAGTGAGTTAGTCTATCAGTGCCGGGGTTGCGGGTTCGATTCCCGCTAGAGACTCTGGTCTCCTTCGTGGGTATATTATAGGTAAAAAAAAAAAACTTCTATAAACTCTAGAAAAAAAATTATATATCTCTGATTTGTGGACAATAATACAGAGATTTCTTAATTTTTAATAAAAGCAGAAATGAGATAAGCTCTTCTTACTTTTATCGATATCTACTTCAAATATGCCTTCGAGCCTTCGAGTCGGATGGACTTTGAATCGGATGAACCGCAAATTGAATAGCATTCGAGTTGGATTGACTTAATAAGCATGCGACCTGTAGGCGACGAATCTCTTGAAACAGTTTGAGTTAAAAACCTTTTAAGTTAAAAAGATGGCTCAATATTGGGTTATTTGATACCTGCACGTTTTCGAGATAGAAGTTTAAAGGCCATATCTTCGAGCCTATACGACTATATACACTCATTTAGATAGTCTTACGTTTATTAAATTCAAAACTTCTGCCTGGGCGAACAGATGTTTTTTATACTTTATCGAACATAAAAAAAATTCGTGTCAAAACGTCAACTCTCTGTGACATCGTTTACACACGAATTATTTATTTTACGTGGTAACCCCTCTGGATATTTAAGGCTCTGTAGCATTTAGGGATCTTGGTAAGTGACTCATTGTCGACATAATGAACTCAAGGCGATTTAGTTACCTTCCTTAAAAGAGTTTTCCGTATATTATAGTTATATATATGTGTGTGTGTGTGTGTGTGTGTGTGTGTGTGTGTGTGTGTGTGTATGTGTGTGTGTGTGTGTGTGTGTGTGTGTGTGTGTGTGTCTTAAAAAAGGATCTATACTCTCGGGAGATAGAGGTGCAGCCAATTTCGCATGCTTATATGGGACTTGTCTGTGTGGTTAAAATCTTATTTTATCCCAATGCAGAGCTGTAGCTACTCAACAGAGGCAACTCCTGAGCAAGAACCGTAATAGCAGCTACCACATATAATCTTTAATAAACTTGTTCATTAAGAATGTGCGTTAAGTTGACAGTAAATAGACAATCTATTTAAAGCACTTTTAAGACTTTAAGGCCATTATTACAACTTGCCATTAGTTAAAGGAAGGATTTTGTCGGACGTCTAACAAGCTTTTTATTACTTCAACTTAACTTTAACCTGCCCGGTAGGATGAACTTGCCGTTAAGGTATTGCTCACTTTAGTTTCCAGTAAAGTACTCTTTATACGTGGGATAAAATCCTACCTTTAACAATCGGCAATCGGCTTTGGCTCTTGCCTAACACCAGAATCTTTATTGCCTTTAAAATTACATTACCGAATCCTTTTTTCGTAAAGTGCTCTAAACAGTTAGGACATAAATTCCCTAATTTGATTAAACATTTTTTTTTTGTGTACACGCAGAGAAAAAACATGTTTAAATATGGTTATCTCCAACGAAACTATTATGAGACAAAATTTAAAACATATTATTTTTAAATTTAACCATATTACTGCCACCGACAATCATATTAATGTTTAATTATTCCTCCATCAAGAAACCACAACCATATTATGGTTGCCTCTAAGCATGTTATGGTTAAATATGACAATAATTTGTTTTTAAATTAACAAAAGTATTTTCCTCTTCCACAATAACAACATGCAATGGTTGAAAACCAACCATGCTATTATAAGTGTTAAAAATATTTTAGTTATTATTGACCAAAACATGTGCGCAGGCAACCGTAATATGGTTGTGCCTTCTTGATGGAGGACACATTTAACCATAATATGGTTGTCGGTGATAATAATATGTTTGAATTAACCATAATATTTACAATTTTCCTTAAAAATTGTTTTGTTAGAGGTGACCATATTTAAACATAGTTTTTCTCTGGGTGTAGAGTTTAGTTATCAGGGCAGCAGTATGGAGTTGTAATCACCACCCGTTCAATACATATTTTAATCTTTTATTTTTATAACTGCCTTAAGTCAGTTTGAGATTTAAATTGTTCCTAATAACAAATAATTTTTTTGTCTGTTTTTTTTTATATTTCCAATGCAAACGTTCAATTGATTTTACCATATCAAAGAAGTCAATTTATATTTGCACTTCATGTTCGTACCTATAGATAACTTCATTTTAGAAAGATATGAGAATTTTAAGGAGATTGGAATTTAAATGCATTCACATATGTAATTAAGACATAAATGCATTTAAAAGGATTAAAACAATTTCAACAATTGATTTCAATTAAAAGCATATTAAAAACGATTAAAATCCAAATACAAAAAAAAGCTATAAATACCAATATTATTTTTACATAAACAAACTTGGAGATTTATATTGCCCTGCTAAGAAAGAAAGTCACATCTCCATTTTAGTAGTTTTGAGATATTTAGGTTTTATGTTCTTTATTTTTCGCGTCTTAAATTTTATGATGTTGAAGAGTCTCAAAAATAATTTAAAAATATATTATTTGATTCGATTTTATTACCGTAAGTTAAAAATTTGGAGATGTTTTGTATATATTTCTATTCCTAGTCAAGCTAAATTTCGTCTGTTGAACATATGAAGATTCTGAATCAGTGTTACCGTTGGATATTTTCGAAAAGTCCCACAAAAAGTGGATATTTACAAAGAAAGTGGCACCAAAAAGGGGATTTAAGAAAAAAAAGGGGGCACTTCTTTTAAAATCAGAATACGCATTTTGTTCGATTTGCTTAAAATTTCAAATAACACTTAAAAAATGGTAAAAAAAAATCTCAGACAACATTATATTAGTCGAGAGTAAGAATTTTTATGTGATTTTAATTGACTTTAGCGTGCCGAATCCAAATCTATTCACATATTGGTTCTATTACCTTTAGTTTTTTTGGGCTAAAGCAATATTTTGCCCGAAATAAAGCGATTATACTAATACAGATGATGCGGAATAAAATTTCGAAATAATTAAAAACATTTTTTTTATTTTCTACTGCTTCGGAATAATTCAAAGATTAGTGGCAAAACATTTTTTGTAAAATTAGTACCATTTTGTTTTCAAAAATTCATACGAAAATGATAAGGGCAGAAATGTTTATCATTTATCTGAAAGCCTGGTATATTACGAATAAAATACGGCAAATATAATGAAAGTATTAGGAGAACTGTTAATTTTATGTATTATTCATTATATTGTGGGCATGACTAATATATTGCCCAAAAAAGTATATATTTAACCGTGACTTAAGAACGAGTTGTGCAATTTGGAAACAATTATCAGTGAATGATTTGAAATTAAATTCTCTTTAAGCCTTCTTAACAATAGTTTTATGTTATATTTTCAACAGTTTCGGAGATATTCAGAATATAGTGGCGGTAAACTTTTTAAAGCAAAATGAATGATATTGCTTGTTTTCAAAAATTCAGAAAAAAATTATATGAACAAAAATTTTACTTGTAATGGGTGATTTTTTAACCGTAGTTTTTTTAAAAATCTAATAAAAAACTCAAATTTGCATCATATATTCAACATTTTTATTCGTAAGGTCCAATTTTGCACCACTTTTTCGAGTATTTCGGCCTGTATTCCATGAATAACACGTGTTATGTTATACTCTAAGGCTTCAATCGTGTTTGGCTTGTCCACATAGACCAACGACTTCACATAACCCCACAAGAAATAGTCAAGAGGCGCCAAATCACATGATATTGGCGGCCAACTCACAGGGCCATTTCGAGAGATAAACTGCTCACCAAATTCATTCTTCAATATGTCCATTGTTTCACGAGCTCTGTGGCATGTGGTACCGTCTTGTTGAAACCACATATCAACCAAGTAAGTCCAACTCAGCCAATTGGGGCAAAAAAAGTCGCGTATCATGGCTCGATATCGTTCGCCGTTGACGGTAACGTTTCTTCCACGGTTGTCTTTAAAGAAAAATGGACCGATGATGCCACCAGCCCATAAACCACACCAAACTGTCGTTTTTTCGGGATGCATCGGTAGCTCTTGTACGGCATGTGGCTGTTCTTCACCCCAGATGCGGCAGTTTTGCTTGTTTACGTATCCATTTAGCCAGAAATGAGCCTCATCGATGAATACAATTTTTCGATAAAACAGTGGATTTCCATCGAGCGAATTTTGATAATAAATTTCAATGATTTGCAGTCTTTGCTCGTTTGTAAGTTTCTCCATGATGAAATGGCAGAGTATACTGAACACTTTTCACTTCCGCAGATGTAGTTTGGCACAATTACCAACCAGTGCTGCCAGCCCGAAAAACTTAATTCACAAAAAATCACCCTTTATATAATTTATCGGAAAGCTAGATATATAACGAATACAACAAGTCATAAACTATGAAAATTTTGATTTTATTCAGATTTAATTGAAATTTTTATTTATAATACGTATACAGAAATTTCATGAAAGTTCTTTTTGTGTTATATAAAATTAAAATCTTGCAATTTTCAGTAAAGTTTGCTTAACAAAAATCTTAAGAAAATTAAATTTGGAGAATTTTGGCGAAGGTGCAAAAATCTGCCAATTCTGAGTTATACAGGCATATGTATACAGGTATACGTCATGATATAAGTATTTATTTCATTAAAGCAAGTGGCTTTTGCCAAGTTCTCTTGTTTGTAAATATGTACATGTGTACATAAAGGTAGAATGTCCATAACACCCGCTAGTGCGCGAGCGCGCTTTAGACTTCTGTAAAAAGAAGTTGAACTAATGGGTGGTATTATTGATTTCGTTCCGCGATTGCGGAAAGCAATTTTTGTGCGGAAGAAAAATTTGCAATTATTCATTCCGCTTGTGCGGTATCTTTCAGTTGTTGCTGTATCATCTCTACCATTGCGGGATTGCCATATTATTGATACCGCAATATAGATATTTTTCGCCATTTTGCTTACGTTAAAATTTTACAGCGAGAAGCTAACGGAAGGAATGAAAATGTAAGAAGTAATATAAAATTTAAAACAAGAAAATTTGGTTTCGTTATTTAAACAAAACAAAATTTTATTTGAATAAAATATATAAATATACAAACAAATTGTTATTATAAAGCCTATAGTACACGGCATGTAAAACGACACATGCGCATGTGGTTCTGACGTAATTTTGACGTCATCACACAACACGCAATGTTTATTGTGGCTTTGCATTGATGTCAAAATTACGTCAGAACCACATGCGCATGTGTCTTTTTACATGCCGTGTACTATAGGCTTTAGCAATTTTTTATTGTCGATTCAATGAAATTAAATCAAGAAATCGCTTGTGGTTTTAGAGAACGTGGATAGGTGAAATAAACAAATTGTTGGAAGATTTGGCATTGACTCTAAATGTTTAAAACTGTTTTTAGTAAAATTTTACTAACGCGAGCACTATTTTTTTTTTTGTATTGTATTTTGGTAGCTTCCTTCTGTAAAAAAAATCTCACAAAAGCAGAAGTTTATCTTTGGCAGAAAGAGCTTTTTGCCGACTACTTCCGGAACTTAAATTCTCTAGGTCATACAAAATTTATTTAAGTGTTTCCTTATTTAAGTGAAAATTTATTGAAAGCTGTGAAAAATTAAACAAAAGATTAACTGCCTTAAACATGTATTTAATTTTTTATTACAACTTACTCCCTATCATTCATATCATTACATCTTCAGATTTATATTGCGAAACTCTTCTTTATACTCGAAGGTCTAAGCATTCGACTTCACTGCTATCTTCAAAAATGCTATTATATCCATATTTCAAATGTATTTGTTCTACGTTAGTATATTTTAGATAAATTTTACTTGTAAAAAACTTATTACTCTCAAAAACTCTAACAACTTGTTTTAAATGTTTTTTTTTTACCAACAGTTGACACAATATCAACTCCGAAACTTTTAAAACAGAAATGTTAAAAAGGTTTGCGGAAAGCTTATACCGCAGGAATGAATAATTGCAATTTGCATATCGATCGACATATATTTCCGTTAAACTTTCTTTTCCGCGCGGAATCAATAATACCACCCAATATTTTTTCATAGAACAAGTCTGTGGTTTTCACGAATAATCGCGTAAATCGGTTTTTACCGAAATTGAGATAATGATGTCAAAGTGCTACATTTTGCATTAGGTTTTTATAAGTATTAAGCTTTTTAGAATATAATGTAGTATTATTAATTTTTTTCTGCTAAAAACAACTTAAGTTAACTGTTTAATAAAATATTTTGCTATTATAACGATTTATGTCGACATACATCGCCAAAAATTGTAAAATTGCTGAATATGTTTCCAAATAAAAAGCATATGTGATGTGTTATGTTGTTATTCGTGCAAAAAATATGAAAGTCTTTTTTGAAAATTTTTCTATTAATAACAACTAAAGTCGTAAAAATAACAACGTAAGTCGTCATGTGTGATTAAAATGATAACATTTATTTTCACAAAAAAGAACTTATGTGGAGATATGATGTTATATTGCACACACTTAATGAGTCAATCAATGATTAATGATTCTGTGAGGATTTTTTCATGAAAACTATGTATAATACGTAGAAAGTCACTGTTAAGAGGATAGTAAAGAAAAAAGTTTAAAAAAGCATCTACAGAAGCCGCAATTGATAAAAATAATTGTTTTTGCTCTCCTGAAAAGTTTGGTTTTATAACTTACGCGATTATTCGTGAAAACCACAGAAGTTACATCAAAAACATTTCGACGCGTTTGCGGTAGAAAGGTGATTAACTTGAAACTTTTTATCGCATTTTTAACAAGTAATCAGCTGACAATAAAAAGAATAATAAAACTAATTTTTGAATCATGGAGAAAAAACTAATTGAAGATGTTAAAAACATGTAGTATTGCATAATAAAGAGAGCTTAGACTACAAAAACAAACAAAATTAGCCGAATTTTGGAATTCTGTAAGAAAAGTGTTAAACATTCTAGGTAACAGCTGACATAAATAACGCGTGTTGTGTAACTTGCAATTTTTCATGCGCTAAAGTTTTTAAACGCACGATATTTGTCGACGAATTACCGCTTGTTATGTACTTCTACCTTAATAATTTATTCGCAATAAATACATAAGCTACCCACGCATTACAAGAAAAAAGATTTCATATAAACTTGCTTACATATACATACGAGTACATTACCCTAGGTCTTTACTAGCCATCAAATAATATTAATTAATAAACGTTTATATTTATTCAAGCTCTAGGTCCTTTTAATATTTATTTTTTATTCTCAATATTTCGCTAACCTATTATATATATTTAAATTTAGCGAAATATTGAGAATAAAAAATAAATATTAAAAGGACCTAGAGCTTGAATAAATATAAACGTTTATTAAATTAAATAAGGTCAATTAAAAAACTGAATATAATATTAATTAATGTTATGAAAGAGCTATCCAAACAGATTGCTTAGAAATGCTGTTAAAACATGAGAAAAACCTCTAACATGATGAGTCATACTAAACACTAATATTTTGTTAGTGTTAATGTTAATTTAAATTTTATGTTAGTTGTAGACTGGGTGTTAAGGGTAGTTTTAATAAAACAGAAAGTACAAAAAATTATTTTTCCATTTAGTAAAAAGTATCAAAAAAAAGTGTCAGGGGTTGCAAAAAGTATCACATTTGGGTGCATTTTATAAAAGTAGCACAATAGTATCAAAGCAGTCGGTGGCAAATTGCTACTTTAGTAGCACCAACGGTAGCGCTGATTTTGATGAAATTCGCGAGGCAAGTTCTACAGTTATATTTGTATTTTGTTCAATATTAGGCAATGGTGAAGGTGACGTTGACGTTGTCGGTAAGTTTTTAACAGCAGATGATAGCGAGATAGCAAGATTTTTCGGGGATGTACAATTTTGCAATTGATCTTTTAGCGGTGTAAATGATGGCTCATTACCACAATTTTCTTTATTGGGTTCTTTTTTCTTTTCTGCTGCTAACGGGTTAGGAGTTTTTAATTGCTAAAAGTGCAAAGTTTTTTCCTCGACCCATGTTCTGCTTCTATTATCATAAAACATATATAACGTCTGACTAATAGTTACTCAAATAAAAATTAATAAATATTTAATAAAAATTTTAAAATACAGAAGCACTCAAAACCAAAAAGCAGCAACAATTTTCAAAATAAGGTCTTCTAACCTGCAGCTTCAAAATGTGTGTTTGAATGAATGTATTTATGTGTGAACTTAAGTATCTAAGTTTGCACTAATGCATATCGTTAATTTTCATTTCAGAATGGCAGTTCAGTTCAAAACCTACTAAGTCGACTTAATTTTTTTTGAGTATTCAATATAAAATATGTAAAAAATTTGGTCTTGATTGGCTATTCAAGCCAAAGTTATGCACACAAAAGTAACTTAGCATACAACTCACTGTTGTAACTCCCGTTAACTTTAAGAGCTGCTTCTGCAAAACTCACTTTTTAGACTTAGCATGTTTTGGAATTGAGCTGTCGATACTATTGTTTGCTCACTCTGTATTACTCTGCAATGATATTCGCAAATCAAAGAATAAAATTTTCTAGTTTCTTTAAGTTATTCTTACTTGTCGGTGTTTGCAAAAACTTTCCCGTAGTATTGAACACACGAACACAATAAAAAATCATAAATACTAAGGAACATTCTTAAGAGCTTAAAATTTTGGTCAATGTGACTTTTTATCATAGTATGTAGCAGATAAGACTTTTTTGTCTAGAAACACGCTAGAGGTGGTAGATGTGACAATTTTGCTTAACGTTTTTCAGTCATTTACAGACGAAAATAGATCTTTTAAGCTTAACTCAATAATTAAAAACACATTCACGGTTCCGAATCTGCCCTTCACAATTTTGGAATTTTGGCACTTGTGGCTTCCTTTCTTAGAAGGGCAGTATAGATCACTGTTGGGATCTGACAATTCTTAAAATGTAATGTCTCAAGGGCAATATTGTACCAAATTGTACCAAACTTTCGCTATAAAATAAAAAAGCATACTAGTAAGAGTTCATCAATTTATTTATGTAATAAAAACAAAAAAGTAGAAAGTATTGTTGGTCAAGCCCGACCATTTGATACCTAACACCATAGTATATAAAAACATATCCATATTTGGGGTCCTTTTGCAATCACGAACCCCGTAGAACCATATTTTGTTATGAGGTTAAGGCTCTTGTAAAAGTTCTTTGTGCGGAATATTATTTATATATCTTCATCTATATCAGATTTGTTTGTCCTTAAGTGATTTTAGAAAGGGGGCTTATATATACAATAGGTGCGTTTGAGTACTTTTACAGTAAAATGCAGTAAATGAGTAAACTTAAAATTTTGCTCTCTCAAAAAGCTGTTGTCCAAAAAAGTACGCGAACGCAAAATTTGTAAAATTTCGTAAAATAAAGGCAACAGCTGATGGCAAATAATTAAAGTGTTGAAAAAAGTTTACACTTTTGACTACTTAACTCGTTTTCTTATCGGTACCCGATTAAATACTTTTTATAACACGAAATTTTAAGAAAATAAAAACAATTTATTTAATTTCTCTTTCACATTTTTATTTATTTTTTTATTTTATTTGATTTTACTGTTTTCTGTCCGGCTAAATTTGTTCGAAAATACATGAATACATTTTTCGCTATTGATTACTTAAGAAATAAGTGAAGTACTAAGTACCCAAATACAAATACTTTTAACAACTCTAAAAAGTAAAACAACAACAACAAAAGTTTAAAAGTTGGAATTTAGCCATATAAATGCACCACAAAGAAGTTTAATTAACTAATATTTATTAACTTTTTGTTATTGTTTAATTTTTATTTAAACTTTCTTTTTTTAAAACAATTTCTTCACAATTTGTATCGTTTTTGTTTGTTTCTTTTGCTTGTTTACCTTTTGTAACATATGTTTTTTTGATTTACTAAATTTTACTGCAAAAATTTCTGCAGTAAAAATTTGTAAGTACTCAGTCAAGAACTGTCACTTTACGCTCTCAATTTGTGTTCTCATTTACTGTAGTTTGTGTACGCGAACGCAATTTAGTAAAATGCAGTAAAGTTCAGTAAAAAATAGTAAAAACTTTTGTGTTCTCGAACGCAGCTAATATTTTGTCATGACGTAGTAGCTATCGTAGAATTTATTATGGTAATTTTTTGGCTATACTAGGGAATTCTTTTAATCGGGCTTTTGCTTTAATCAGTCAATCGCTCGATTAATTAACCGAGTTTTTGGTTTAATCGGTTAATTTTGTAATTGATCGGTTAACCGATTAATAAAGTTTTTTTTTAAAAATTAAGTAATTTGAATAAGAAAAATGCATAAATTATTTATTATTTGGAGTTTATTAGTAAAAAAAAAATACATAACAATTATTGAACGAAAATAAGCAAACAAAAAAATAATTCATAAATATGTTATACATATTTTTTAATTATTACATAAATATTATGTAATAATTACAAAATAAGCTGTAAGATAATTTGATCGGTTATTTTAATAGTTTAAGGAGATCTCAAAAAACCATCTTTTAGAAAAATGCTTAGGATTTAAGCGATTATTTTCGTTAGTTTTGATAAAACCGGACTTGAACAAATTCTTTCACTTCTCGTTGATGTTGGAGAAATCGAAAGCAACCCATAATACAGAATATCAAATTACACAGTCCTTTTCCTAGATTTCTCTAAACTTATAAAATATTCCATTATGCCATTGGGGTCCTGTTTTAATTTTTAACTCTTCTAACTGTTTTGGCTAATTTTGTTAAAAGGTTGATATGAGATAATATGAAAAGAGACAAATAACTAAACACTTACGGCCATGTTTTAAAAATCGAAATCACGTGAAATTAAAATCGTTATAGATTTCCAATTGAATTTTTGTTAAAATGAAGGTAGCGATTCCTGATTTCAAAAGTAGTTAAGGTAGCAGAAGTTGGTCCTCAAAGTATGAGATATAGAACAGGACATATTTTTATGAACTTTGAACACGGTAGAGTTTCCAAAATAGGTTCGATTTCAATTCCACGTGATTTCGATTTCCAGAACATTCCCGATACATAAAAAAGTACGTAAAACAAAAAGCTGTGGACAGCAAACACCTATTTAAAATGAAGATCACTAAGCACCTTCTTTTCTTAAAAAAAAATATTTTCTAAACAGATACATTTTGTATATGAGACGAAACAAATAATTAAGAACACAAAAAAATGTGTTATAATACTAAAAAAAAATTAAAAATTTCGCTACATCGGTTAATCGACAGAAATTAACCGGTTTAATCGTTAATCGAACATAGCCAATTTTAAATTAACCGATCAGTTAATCTGGTAGCAATGAATTGGTTAACCGATTAACCAAATGAATACCCTAGGCAATACCAATATTTATAAGGAATTTGTGGTGTGGGTCGTATACAAAATAAAAATGAAGCAAAAAACTCTCTTTTTTGTCAAAGCCAGACAAAGTTAAGCGTATTCAGTGTCACCAAAACAATCGGCAAACGTGACGATTTGACGACACTTGATCCCAGGGATAAGAGTACATGTACTTATGTATGTATTTTTTTTTAATAAGTTAGTAGATACTTATTACATCATGAACAAATTAACAATAATGCAATTTTTGGTATGTAGTTATCTATGGTTAAGGCTGGAGATATGTAATTAGAAATTTTATTATTTATTAATTCATTTATTAATGACGTGCTTAATTCCCAATTTTTATTTTTGATAACACTGACATGTTTTATTGTTGTGGGAAAGCTAGTTTCTATGCGCATTTCGCTGGTTGCTTAGGCCAGCTCGTCATTATTAAAATGAAAAGTGCGGTAATCCACTTATTATTATTTATTATTTTCCTGTATTATGGAAAGACTCGTATATAAAACCCTTATTTAAATCTGGTAATAGATCGGATATAACAAACTATAGAGGGATTGCCAAATTAAGTGCTATTCCAAAACTATTTGAAAAACTTGTTGCTGATTTCTTATGCCATCACACATCGTCATTGCTGGCAGCATGCCAGCATGGTTTTCGGAAAGGCTGTTCAACTACAACCAATGTACTTCATATAACAACTTTGATCAACTCTGCATTTACACAAAGGAAACAAACTGATGCTGTTTATACTGACTTCAGTAAAGCATTTGATAAAGTTAACCATCAACTTTTTCTTACTAAGTTGGATTTGTTAGGTTTATCCCGTAGAAGTTTAAGCTGGTTAAGTAATTGGCAGAAAGCAAAAAGTACAATTCAATAATTGTATATCCAAGTACATATATGTTTCGTCCGGTGTTCCCCAGGGCAGTCATCTTGGCCCACTTTTATTTACGCTGTTTATTAATGATCTGCCCAATGTTATCAACTTCGCCAATATATTGATGTATGCTGATGATGTAAAATTTTTCCATTCTTTTAATTGCTTTGTTGATCATTTTTATCTTCAATCGGATCTTAATAAATTTTTGTTATGGTGTAATCATAATATGTTGGAGTTGAATCTATTGAAATTGGATCATAAATTAAACTTTGTTTCACATATAAAGTTAACTGTAAATAAAGCTAGAGGTATTCTTGGCTTTATAAAATGCTGGGCTAAAGAGTTCACTGATCCATGTATAACGTAGCAACTTTACGTGTCACTCGTTAGACCTATCTTAGAATATGGGTCAATCATTTGAGATCCATATTACAACATTCATAATTCTCATATTGAATCTGTCCAAAAACAATTTTTTTTTGTTCTGTTTACGTGGTCTTCAATGGAGTCACTCGACAAGCTTTCCTTCCTATTCTAGTAGACAGGCTTTAATAAAACTACCATCGCTCAAAAGTCGTCGTACAATGTTATATGTATTATTTATGGTCAATCTTATTAATGGTAATATTTGTTGTGAATTTCTGTTAAATTCTGTTAAATTTAATATACCTTGTCGCAATACTCGTCATTATAATCTGCTTTTTGTAAAGTTTTGTGGAGTAAATTACGCTATTGCTGATCCTCTTTCAAGGTTATGTCGACAATTTAATGCTTTGTCTCAATTTGTTGATTTTTATTTAAATTTAAATGTTATAAAGCATAAAATAATTGTTTATCTTAACTAGTAATTTTTTTTTGTACATTTTTAAATCCATCATGTAATTCATTAATTTTAAGTCAATCTTATTATTAGTCAGTAAGGATAATGTCCATTGATTAAAAATATATTAATAAATAAATAAATAAAAAATAAAAATAGGATGATATCAACAATTAATTTTGGGAATAAAATATTTATTAATTAATTCATTTATTAATGATGTGCTAATAATCCCAATTTATGATAAAAAACACTGAAATTTATTGTTGTGGGAAAGCTAGTTTCTATGCGCATTGTACCAGTGTACCAATAAAGTTTCGATTGTACCAAATTTGGTACAATTGTACCACAAATCCCATCCGTGGTATAGATATGGGAAAAATAGTGATCAGGGAGGGGATGGCAGAGGCAGTTTTTTTAGTGGTACAAATTTGCTTCGAAGGTTATACTTTTTGAAATTAATTATAGCAAAACCAATTTTAAAATTTTTTTTTTTTTTTTTTGCAAAACTCTACTTTAGTCTCAGCTACTCTGTCATATTCCTAATCGCGCCATTGACTGTAGAACCTGGATTAATTTTGAATCCTTTCGATTTGCAAGTTTCCTAAATTATATTCAAAATCTCAATTGCATCTACCAGATATATTTACATATATTTCCTTTCTTAGCTCACCATAACAAGTCGCCTTCAGTCTTAAACTTTTCGTTCAATATGGTCTAAGGGTATTTAAGTTTGTTAAGATCAATTATCCACGATGCCAAACTCGAAATCAGATTATGGTACATCAGGGATATCTGGCAGAATATCGCTCTTAGAGAGAAAGCAGTTTCCCTGTAAAGGCAATTTTTGTAACCAACATATATGGTACTCCTTCACATTTGCACATGTAGCCTTAGAACACCAGTACCCATGTTCTGTAGCTTTGGTGAGAAAATGTGAAACAAAATATTCCATCGTTTCTCAGAAAGTGAGACAAAAGTGTGTCTGTAACTCATATCGAAAACTTTCAAAAGAAATTGCGTTACTACGTTATAAATATCATAATATTCCACTCGATGCCAATGTAAAATTGCAGCCGTTGAGAACGCCAGTCACACTTGTCGTTGACGGCGACCAAAATTTACCAAAATTATAAAAATTTTCAACGACGGCGTCGAAAATACAACCGTCGGCTATACAAAAAATGTAAAGTGCGACTTCAATGTTCGTTGTTTCTAAAATAGCTTTAAAACATTCCTATATTTTCCAAAAAATTTTAAAGCAAAATAATTAAACAATGAAAAAATCTACCAAGAACAAAATACTCATCTCTTCATATTCATTGCATTTTGAATTTTTAGTTTATTTTTCATCGCAGTTAAGTGAGAAAAACAATTGTTTGTATCGATTTATGACATTTTTGTTTCATTTCTTACATTTCAATCGAAAAGTTTCTCGATGCGGGAGCTACAGAACATGGGCACAGGACAACTTTTAAGTTGTACTAAATATGTTATTTGTGTAAGATTGAATATCCGAAGATTAAATAGTAGAAAAAACAGTACAATTGTATTAATTTTTCCAACCCAACCCAAACACATTCCAAGGAATTTTAAAAACATTTTATCTAAATCAATATATAAAAGAAAGAAAAAATTCCTTTTCCATATCTTATAACTCATTTTTTTTTTAATTTCTGTTTCTCATGTATGTAACTTATTCGTAAATTAAAAAAGTTAACAATTTCTAAAAGCATACAATATAAATTAATTAAAACATTCCATTTGATCAAAATTACATTTGTAACTCCCACATATGAACATAAAAGCAGGGACCGAAATGTATTTACTCAAACACACACGGAATACTCGTTACGCTGGAAAGGAATAAAAATTGATGAAAAAAAAATTCCTTAGCGAATATTCCGGCTGTAATGAAAACCAAATGAAATTAACACACACAGACAGCCAGAGGAAGAAAAGGCAAAACATATAAAAAAAAGAGTTGACATTTAATGCAGGATGTCAAATCGAAAAAGGCTTAATATGAAGGAGTTTGTTTAGACAAGGAGTCAAAAGGACGTACAAATATTTCACATATGTATAAACAAAGTATTTCTATGTAATTTTAGATTTTTATCTTGAGCGCTTGTAGCTGGTTTTGAGGCTGGGAGTAAGTGTGTGGTGGTGGTTCACAATACAGTTCGTATCACATGACAATTATTTTTTAAACTAGTTGTTAAACAAATTATTTGTATTGTCTTCAAAAATACTTTTGTGTATAATTTGCAAAGTGATGTTTTGTGATTTTTAATTATGGGTTGATGTATCATGAAATAACTAAATAAAATTATTCTGTGTTGAAAGATTTGTAATTAATAATATAAAAGGGGTAACAGTAACAAATTTTTCTTGTAACATAACAAATGCTTTGCAGAATGCTTCAAAAATCACAAGCTTTAAAGCTGGGATCACACGATTGCCGCAAATGAACCAATATGACACAATTTTGATTGTGCTTTATTGACGCACAATATTGAAATTGCCCCAATAAAATATTCTGAAATCACACGATTGCCCTGTTTTATACAAATTTAATTGCCGCTAGTTGGTACAAAGAGAAATGAGTACAACACTGAACCAAAAAGGTGCATGGAGTCAATGACAATTTACGTTGAGCAAACGAAAAATTTATTAATTCTCGTCCAATGAATTTGCTCGTTGAGACAATGAATGACCGTTCATAAAAAGATTTGATATTAATTATTTAAAAAACTGTTCGCTAATATAAGAAAAAAGGTTACGAAATAATTGATAAATGCATGTTCATTGAGTCAACGAATCGTACGTAAATTGAAATATCTGAATAATTTTATTTTTATTATACGAGTATTAACGAATAACTCATTGAGCCAACGAAAATTATTTTAATAAACGTTGTTCGTTAATATTATGAACACGTTTTGGTTCAGTGAATAATTGCCGCAGGATAGTCACACGATTGTTCTTACTTGTGTCAACTGCGAAAACAGCTGTTGTGGTAGTTTTTTTAATTTGTTTGGAAGATGGCTTGTTCATTAAAGAAAAGAAAATTGTATCATATATTCAAACAAATTTTTGTTAAATAGTTTTATTTGAAATTGTTTAAGTAAAATATATGAAATTCCAAATATATAAAGAATATTTATATAATGAATATTTATATTCAAAAATAAATTCGCTTTAAAGAATTTCAATACATTTTGCTCCGTTTTCCTGTATATATTCTTTTATATTAACCAAAACAGCTATTGCACTAATTTAAAAAAAAATCGTGAATACAAAATTTATTATTAATTTATTTATTAATGATTTGCTAAATTCCCAATTTTTATTTTTATAAAACATAATTTTTATTTTTAATTTATTCCTACTAAAAGAAACACACAAGAGTAAATTTATTAAAAAAGGCAAATATTGGCGCGTATTGTGTTGTTTAATTTCCGCACAAGAAGCCAATAAATATTGGTAAATTTTTTTCATTTTTATTAACGCGCGGTTGCATATTAAGTAGTCACACGATTGCCGCACCAGGGTTGCATTTTATTGGTAAAAGTTAGCACAATCTTGTCTTCGATTGGTACATGAGGCATTTGATTGTGTAGTCATACGATTGGGGTATTAAAAAGTGTAAAAATTGGTGCATTGCGGCAATCGTGTGATCCCAGCTTAAGATCTAAGATATACGGACTTAAACGGGTTTTCTATTAAATCGGAAAATGTGGGTTTTCTTAATCGAAATTTTGAAAAGTTCTAGTGTTTCACAGTGACGCAATCCTAAAAACTGGATAGGTTAGGTTTAGTGGGCAGCCGGTATGAGAACGGCTTTTTCGGTTGCTACAAAAGTCTGTTTGTGATATTCCATATTCATGACTGCAGCCTCCAACCATTTCGCGATCCTGCTGAAAATAAAGACTGATTTTAATTTTATCTCAGATAGAAGATCCAAAGAGGGAAATTCTGATCTCCCAAAATGTCTTATATTAATATCCCTCAGAGCAGCGTTACCGTTGGATATTCTCAAAAAGTACCAAAAAAGGGGAAAATTTACAAAAAAAAATTGTGCACCAAAAAGGGGATTGAGGAAAAAAGAGGGCAATTCTTTTAGAATCAGAATAAGTACACCAAATTATATTTTTTCTGCGCCTTTTCTTCAATTTGTTTAACATTTTAAATAACATTTCATAAATGGTAAAGAAAAATCCAGGAAACAGTATATAAGTCGAGAGTTAGACTTTTTTTAGGGTGATTTAAGCTGTCTTTAACGTGCTTAGTCGAAATCTGTTCACAGATTGGTTCTATATCTGCTCTTCATTTTAAAAGGCCTTTGAGTTCTGGCCAAATAGCAGATATTTTTACATAGCCCTCTCGATTAAAAATTCCTGTACGACTCACGTTCAATAAAAATCCTGCAGCTAGCCATTGAAAGGCCAACTAGATTATATAGGAGCATATCGTCCATAAGACGTCCCTGTTTAGCTAGGTCGGCTGCAGTGTGGTTTTGATTACGTAAAGATAACCGCTAAAGCTCCAATCCGTACCATATACTTCCTAGCTTAAAGTTCTAATTTAGTTTTTAATAGATTGACCCCTATTCCTCTGGAGATATTCCAAATTCTAAAAGCCTAAAGTGTAGTTTCCATATGCTGGGACATTATATCCAAGTGTATACATGGTGGCAACTGTCTAATTATCATTTGAGATCGCAACAGTTTAAATTCTTATCCTTTCGAGTTTACTTAACAGAGTGTTCATTTCACAGTAATAGGGAAGGTGAAGAGTTCCTCTTAATAACAATCTCTGAACTATAGAAACGCCCGTTATAGAAATAATGACCCTATTCCCAAGTAGGTTGTCAACAAATCTGCATGTACTATCGTCGACTTACTTAATAGATTTTAATTATAATGAGTGTCGGAATTGAATAGCTGTATATTTATTTTAGTGATACACTGTTTGTGTATAAGAACATTTTTTTACTAGATTTTGATTTGAATTAATCATTTTTAAGCTGAATTTGATCTAAATCTTAACAAAAAAATTTTTTTGTTCATACGAAGCTTGTGTATTTGATATTGTGTTGATATTTTCAAGATAATTAAATAAAATTTTGGTACATAAACATTTATTGGCTTTTGAAGAAGAAACCTATTGAGAATTGGTTCATAACTACTTTCAACTAGCCCCTATACAAAAGTTCTCGCTGAATCCGAAAACCTATCAGTTACATATTCATGTTACAATTTTAATTAAATACAGCACAAAAATATTTAAATTACAAACATTTTTGAAAATCGTTTCGTATATTTTTGGCCATACCTCTAACAGCATAACAATTTTCCAAAATACTCTTCACGGCCATAAATTGCTTTTAAATTGCTGAAACAGAATTGAGTCTTCAACTTCTGACAAAAATCTTAAGGCACATAATTAAATCTAAACCTAATGGGCAACACTGTATTTGGTTATAGGTGACTTGCCATAACAACATAACCATTACCATACAAACCAATTGAATTTTGGTTTCTAAGGTCATCGGTACCGCAATGGAATTATGTTTAATTCAGGACTAATAGGATCCTCAATCGACGGCAGTAATCTAAATTTCTCTACCATTTCTTTCTTTTTCTTTTGTTCTTATTTTTCTTTGGTAAAAAAATGTATGAAATTTAATGACAGTGTGACCAGATTTTAAAATAATATTCAGCTAAATCATGTTTTAAACAGAGTTAAAGACGAAAATTTAAGGGCAAACAAATTAAGTTAATTTTTTTTATAGATTTCTAATAGTAACTTTTAATTATTTTGATATTTTTCATAGACTAAATAGTGTTAATGTAGGTATATCTACATATATGTATATAAAATATGGTAACACTACGGACTAACGTACTAAATTATTATTTTTGTAACTTTTTTGTCACCCAATCTATCTTTAAAACCAATAACAATAGGAATGAAAATTATATCACATTCGTAACTTATCTAAAAAATACAAATATGAATTAAGTACTTTCCGTAATTCAAACGTTTAAGGGGTGAAAATCTTACCTATTTCTGGTACTTTTTTACAAAACATTTTTCAACATTCATATCCATGTACGTATTTAATTATGGATTCCCACTAAAATATTGAAATTTTTGATCGTTCAATGAGGAGAAAAAAAGTATCAAAAAGGAGAAATACGTAAAATTATATTTCATTATTTTACTTTTCCGTTCTACATGTGATATTTTTTGAATTTTATATAATATTGAACTTAGAAACATAAAATTATAGGTGCAGCATCTTTAGTAAATAAAAACCTATAAGACGAAAAATATGGGTACTTGCTTGTTAAAACCAAGAAACATAAACTTTGGCATATACAACATATATAAACATATAAATATGTCCACGAACGAAGTAGCGGGTTAAATGTTATTATTATATAAAAATATGTTTTTGGTTTATTTATATATAAAAAAAAAATAGATCAAGTCTGGCAGCGCAGTACCGCCAGACTTTAATTTTTAAGTACTCGTACTTTATATGGCTATCACACATTTATTTATACTGATAAACTGTTTTATTTGTTTTGATATATACATTAATTACACGAAATTTAAATTAAAGTAAAAAGCTAGAAAAAGCTAAATGTATTGTTGAAAAAAGCTAAAAGCTAAATCAAATATTTCAAGCTAAACATGAAAATATAAAGCAACATTTTGCTCGAAAAACGCTAATATGGTCACTCTGTAGTTAAGAGAATAAAGGCTGAGTTAGGCGAACGTTGCTGTACCCGTTACTTACTGTAACAGACTGCTTGCACGTTGCACAGTGGCGCCCGTAGAGCAAACGAGGTTGCAAAAATCAAAATTTTCATGAGCGCCGACGAAGTTTTGAATAAACCCATGTTATATGAAACTTTTCAACGATTTCAAATATGCTACTCTTAATAATATCACATTTTTAGTTCAGAAGATATAACCGTTCAAAGTTGACCGACTTTCGGTTTTCAAAAAAACACACAATTTTTAGTCAATTTGTTGCGATTTCAGGTGTAAAATCGCCTTATTTTTTGTTTGTATTGGTTGATGTATTTATTAAATGTATAATGATAAAAAAAAATTAACTGTTTGCCATATTTGCAAACCCTGTTCTTTGATTATTTCTTTACATAATTCAAAAGGTTTTATCTGCCCGTACGTGCCCGTTTGGCTTCTAGAGGTAAAAAAGACATGTTTGCAGAAATCGTTTGGCGTCCATCCCTTATATGTTTTGACTGACAGTAGTTTGATCTAATAGTTGGAAAAAAAACTACTCTTTGAAATTAGCAGGTACGTACCTCACTTAAACAATACTTTGGCGTACAAATGGTCAAGAACAATATTGACTTATGGTCCCTACAGGTAGGCACAAATCTTATTTGGACACGTGCATAATGTCAAAATTGCATTATTCAGCCTAAATCCATATGCATGCAGGGAACAGGTAAATTTTTAGGCATGGTAGCATAAGCCTATATATTGCAAAATAAGCATAATGCCTGGATTAGTCTACGACTGAAAGTTGGCGCAACAATTACTGAAACCATTAAACAATTTAAGTACTGAAAACATGGCGTTGAACAATTTAAAATTATTTGAACTGTTTAGAAAGTCAACCACACCAAAGTTTTTCACGGAAGCTGCTTTAGAAGAACTTGATAGCTTATACGGAAATATTGACAGAAGCGAAATTATAAAAAATAATTTTTTATCTGATATATGCAAATATTAAGGCAAAATGGGTGAAATCTAATCGAACCATTCAGAATTTCAACTCCAAATACGAGGACTGGCTTAAGGAAGACACCATCCTGGATATATTGGCAGTAGATAAACCCACCACATCAACCAGAGGAGCAAAAGGAAGGCCAAAAAAAAGTATTGAGGAGTGTTCAATTTTCACAAGAAAGAGGAAACTTGCCGATGCCACCAATGACTTGACCACGAAGCATTTATCGGACGCGCTGTCTATTAAATATACAAAGGATAGTGAAAGAGTTAGGTCGCAGATAACCAAATCTGTTGCTGATGCAAGCCCACTGCGACTAAAAATGATTAAGGAAAGCATTCCCACACCCACAAACGCACACATTAAAAAGTATGGTTCAGAAGAAGCCTTGGCCTTGTTTATGGACTTAGAACTTTCCAAAGAGAAATATGAGAAACTGCGGGCATCTTTAACGCGACACGGCGCTGACGTTTTACCCGGATACAATCATACTACGCAAGCCAAAATAAATTCACGACCACTGCATACGGAGTTTACGGAAGTCTCTGCGAAAGCCAATCTGCAGGATCTCATGGGCCATACAGCAAAACGGTTGTTGGAGAGTCTTCCTGAAAATGAGGTGATAATTCTTCCTGAGAAGTTGACATTGATCAGCAAATGGGGCTGCGATGGATCATCCGGACAAAGCGTTTATAAGCAAAGGATATCTTCCGATGACGCTACAATATCGGACGGAAATATGTTTATGGCATCTGTTGTTCCTTTGCGGCTAAAATCTGATGTTTCCCTACACTGGAAAAATCCACGTCCGTCATCAGTGCATTATTGCCAACCAATAATGTTTCAGTTTGCAAGGGAATCGGCAGAACTCATAAGGACCACGGTGAAGGACATTGAAGAACAGATAAGCAAGATTAAGCCTACAAAGCTGCAAATTGGGAAAGGAAAATATATTGAATGCTATTACGAGTTCCACCTGACCATGGTTGACGGAAAAGTCGTAAACGAACTGACAGGAACAACCTCAACAATGTCATGCCCGATTTGCAAAAAGAGTCAGAAGAGCTTTGGTAATTTAAACGATTCTACAAATGAGGAGAATTACGAATATGGAATGTCACCATTGCACGCAAGGATAAGGTGTATGGAATTCTTGCTAAAACTGGCGTATACCCTACCACAAGAGGAGGAAAACTTCGATGAAAATAAAGCATAAGGAAAAGATCAGAAAGAAGCAAATACAGGATGCTTTTTTTAAACAAGTTGGACTAAAAGTAGACTGTCCCAAGCACGGATACGGTAACTCAAACGATGGAAACACTTCTAGGAGATTTTTTGAAAATGATGAGGCAGTAACTAGAATCACTGGAATTGACAATCAAATCGTGAAAAGATTGGGAACGATCTTGGATGTTTTAAACTGCAAAGAAAATGTCAATTCTACAAAATATGGAGAATATGCGTCGAAAACTGCATCTCTTTTAGCAGAAATGTATCCACAGAAGAAGTTGACCCCGACCGTCCATAAAATATTGGCGCATGGCAAAGATATAATTGAGTACCAGTCTTTGCCAATTGAAGAGCTTTCTGAAGAAGCACAGGAGTCTCTTAACGAATTTTATAAAAAATATAGATTGCAGAACACATTCAAAGCATCAAGGGTAAGGCAGCATCTTCCGATCCACTTATATCTTCCCTGCGGCATGTGAAGTCACGAATAGAGTTACAAAATAATTATAGTTTAGAAAGGTTAGTCTTTTAGAAATACCTTCTCTTACGAATTGTGATGAATATTTTACAGAAAATTGAAAAAATTAATTTAAAAAAAAAAATTATTTATTTTTTAATTTGTTGGGTAATGATTTAAAACATAAAACCCTAAAGAAAAAAAAATAAAAACAATCTAAAAATGTAAAAAAAAATTTTTTTTAGTTACCATAAAATTGATTTTTCTACTAATTTTAAATTTGATAACCCATAAGTAGGCCCCTACAAAGCGTAGCACCCTTTCCAAACGCTCATTTCATAGGCTGAACAGTTATCTATCATATTCTGTTTAAACTGTTCAATTATCTTATTCGGTTGAAAAGATATGATTTTTGCAACGAAAAAACTCAAATGGCGCCACTGTGCGTTGATGCACTTATAGAACATCTAAAAACGTGTCATATGTTTTTCACATACATACACAAAAAAGCAATAGTATACATAAAACAACACACACAGTGATGGGAAATCAAAAGGTTTAAATGTTGACCGCTGTGCAGAAAAATTACCAAGTGATTAAAATGGTATTAAAACAGTACTTAGTGTAAGTAATAATTTAATATCTGATATTTATATTATAGATTTACAATAAACAAATATTAAACAATATCTTGTAACCATTTAAAGCCTTTTATATATTTCTCATTTCTATAGTATGTGCTTATGCATTTGTTTATTTTGTACATCTAAGCATATGTATATTTATATATATGGAAATATGTTGTATTGTAAGTCGTTTTGTCGAAAGTCCATAGATATACTGGAAAATAGTACCAAAAAAAAAAGAGCGATAATACCCGCATTCAATTTAATATACAAGCAGGCCATCACTGCTTTACAACTGTCATGTAACGACGGCTTGAAATTCAAATTTATACAGATTGAGACGTTCCGTCAACGTGACATTTAAATTCGGTAAGCATTTACATTGTAAGCAAATAAGAAAACGGACCAGACGCTTCGTTAGGGGACGTGGACGTTCGGCTAACTCTACTTTAAGTGTCTATATGTGAGAGCATAAGAAAAAACGCTCTTTAAAAATAAAATAGATCTTATTTCACGTCGCCTTTCTACGATAAAGTATTATGTCAAATTGTATGGAAAATTTGGTTTCAGTTCAGTTTTAACTCAAATATTGAAACTTAAAAATAACAAAATGCAGCCCCACAGAAAGTCCAGAACTGGTTTTAAATAGGGACCAGTCAGTTGTGTAGGGTATAATATGGTTGGGATTTTCTGATTATACTTTCTAACTTTTCAATTAAATTCTACAATATTTTCCAAACAAAAAAAAAAGTATTCCTATTGAACGTAAAAATAATTTTCTTGTAGTAACTTAGATACGTTTGAAAAATTATTTGATATTATATACCATAGTCATAGAGTGAAATCGTCACTTAGTCCTTCTGTTGTTGTGGCATGATTAATGACTCTTTTATTTTCTTGAGCTAATCGTCAGTCAGTCCTTGTCATCACTTCGCAGTTGTCAGTTAAGTTAAGTTATTAACGGTTCTTTCTCATCTTCATATCTTTTTGGCAATCAATTGATTTTTTTGCAAGTTTTATCTTAATCGATACTTACAGTGTGATAATAGATTTTTCACACAATATTTATTAAAAGAAAGTTAAAAAAAGGGTTTCTTTGCTTGTCCATCTAAATACATGAAAAGAAATAAATTTGTAAAAAGTCAGTTTATATTGTACAAATTATTTAGTTTCCCATACAAATTTTGTTTTACTTTGTGTAAATGTAAAAGTGACGTTATGAGTTTTTGTGAATGTATTTGGGACAGCTGCAAACCAACAGGATAAATTTGTATTTATAATTTATCAAGATATTTAATAAGATGTTTTTTTTTATCGTAGAATTTATCTTAAGAAAAAGGAAAACAATAAAAGTTGCCGTTTTTATAATATTCTGGTATAACCCGGCGCGCTTCGCTTCCCCCCATTGAAATTAAATTAGTAAAAATTTTTCAAATATACAGAAATCTAGATTGTTGTTATACTGAAGGTGCCACGAGCACTTTTTCAGTCCAGCATGCTTTTTAAAAAATGTATGGTTGAGGTAACCAAACTAAATATTTGATCCAAATTTTAAAACTTTTACAGTTACCATTTTCCAGATATACAGACATTTATTGTGTCTTTGTATGGAAGGTACCACGCCCACTTCTCTAATCTAGCTCCTTTCTTGACAGATGTTTTGTATTGATAACCAAGCTTTTTGTATCAAATTAAAAAATTTTTTACATTTACCGTTCCCAAGATATACACAGAAAAAAAAACTTACGTACTTAATTTAAATTTTTTCAACATGCTTTTAGAGTCGTGCTTAAAAATTTAAGTACTAATAACACTAAAAGTACAGGGTGGCTGATGAATTTTGTATGAAAATTCGCTAGATTAAGAAAATCGAATAACTTTTTTTGTAATGCATGGAAATTACACAATCTTTTTTCATTTGAAAGTCCATTGAATTGTATTAAAAATAGTTTAAACAGTCTCAAATATATTTGCATTTCAATGCCCGCCCTTAGGTCGGGCGACCTGGGACGGAAATGAGCCTGTTTGGAAATTTTCTGCGTAATTCGGCCATAACCGGCTGAGGTGTGTGTGCACTTAAACCATCTTGTTGAAACCAGACGGGGTTGCCATCATATGAAAAAAGTAAAAAGCTGAATATCTCGAAAACTAGCCGATAATTTTTTTTTTTTTTTGAAATTCGGCACGACTAAAAAATGCAAGGGGCTTACAAAATCACGTACAAGCCATACAGACAAAATCAGTTTTGGTTTTGCTTTAAAAAGGCGACAATTTTTCCAGCAGCCTTGTGCCACCTTAACGATACATTTTTACATAAAGTTCGTACCTTTTGCTTTACTTGGAGGCTACACGATCAATTTATGTCTTTAAATTTTTTCAATTTGCTTTCACTCTCATTTTTTTTACTAACACACTCACACTTTTTAAATTGACCACGATATTGCTCTCAATTTTAACTATCCATTTGTTTGCGTAGCCAAATCTTGTTTTGAAACATTATTTTAATCAATTTCATTGATAATGAAATTGCAAAAACCAAGAGATTTTTTCTTTTATTTTTTTCACAAATCCAAACATTAGTAAGTTCGCTATATATTAAGCTGAGGCTGTCTGAAAGAAAATGATATAAATCAAAAAACGTCACAAATTGCAATGTAAAATTAAAAAAAAAATAATTCAGAATTCCTTTCATAACACTTTTCATTAGGCATAAAACGAGGCAGTCCACGGCCAATCTTATCAAAAGCTTATGCGAAGTTGATATTTACGAAAAAAGTCATTTATTTGAGGTTAAGTTAAAATTGCACGTCTTGTTAACAATTTGTTATAAAAAATTTCAAAAGTTGCAAACAAAACCACTTACAGCCGTACCTAAACAAGAGCGGAAGGCGGAACGTTTTCTTCAGCGTAGCTTTTACGCTGATATGCCATACCTAAATAAGAGCGTCAGCGTTGTGCCATAAACAGTAATGTTAACTTTCGTGCCGACTAAAACCCTCATAAAAGACATAAGAAATTTAATTAAAATCGCTAGTTTGACCTAAAAATAGCTAATTTGCCATTATTTATTATCAAACAATAAAAACAGGGTTGTCAAAACAACAAATATAGCAGCCCTGTTTATTTTAACGCGCTGTCAAAATCGGATTTTCCAATTGCAAAGCGCTACCGTTGCGTTGCCGTCGCGTTGTTTCGGTATGCTACATACAAATTGTATGGGCATGAGGATTTTTGACAGCTAGAAAACGCGTTCCGCTCTTGTTTAGGTATGGCTGTTAGCCAGGATTATATATTTTAAATTATATTGTTTCGGCGATATAGAATAGAAAACCTTCTTTTTATTTTAGTTCTTGGTGTTTTAATAAATAAAATTGATGCATTTTTTCCATATCGTTGATTCCGTCAGAAGTTTGTAGTTTTGAGCATGAAAATATGCCAGAACTTCTTAAGAGCTTTTAATGTCTAAGTGGGCATTCCGTCCTCGGCATCACAACGGGTTAATATTTCACCCAATGATTAACTGTTGGCAACGTGTTTTAGGGATGGGCAATATATATCGATATATCAAAATATCGATATTTAAAAAAATTATAATCGATATATATCGATATTAAAAATACATCGATATTTATCTACGACAATCGAATTCGATATTTTTATGACCTTTTATAATAAAATCAACATTTTAACCGTTGCTCAACTGCTTACAATACTGTTGTTTTTTAAGAATTGCATCATATATTTTTTAACTAATATTAAGAAAATAACGGCGCTTTTCCACAGTTTAGTTTTGTCTCGGTTTTTTCAGAGATGACAACAATAAAATAAGCCCTGAAAAATATTCTGAAAAGGGTTCCTAGAATTATGCAAAGAATCGCCTTAATTATGGCAATGAGCATTAGACTCATGAAAGTTGGAATGTTAATAATAAAAAAAATATTTTGTTTTTTTTTTGTTTATTCGAGCATGTCCTTATATATTCAAAATAAAATATTGCACAGTTTACTTGTGTAGTATGTGTCACAAGTTTCGTTTACCGGCAGTATATAAGCCCAATGGGGGAAAATGGGACTTTCAGCATAGGTGCACGTAGTGCGGAAAGTTTTCTGACTGTCATTCACTTGGGAGTGACCAGTAACGATTCCTCTGTTTGACTGTCCAAGCAACTCACTACTTCCGGTCCTAGACCAAGTATTTCCCGGGCAATGGCTTTCCAGATTCCTCTGAGAGCTAGCTAAAGTGAGAAGGCGCCCAGCCATGTAGCCTGAATGGTTAAAGTACATTTTAACGTCTCAGGCAAGTAGGCAATTTACATGAATATTTGCTGAAGCATGACTGCATCGTGGGATTGTACACGAAGATAGCAGCCCTATCACCAATCTAAGAAAGGAGGGCCAGCAACCCACTTTTCTGAAATATAATCTGCTAACGAATCGCCTAATAAACAGCCTCTAAATGAAAAACCGAAACCTTTGATGACGACCTTTGCATATCGAACAAGGACTTTGATTGGATACTGGAACGTTAGAACCCTCAGGGACAGCGATAATATCAGCGCTGGTATGAACTCCAAATACCTGCAAGTGGAGCGCGAAATGTCGAGATATGGCCTTGCAATACTAGGATTGAGTGAGGTACGATGGCAAGGTCCAGGGGAATTTTCGTCCCCTACTGGCCAAACAAACATGCTGTACTCTGGAAAAGAAATCGGTTCCACCCACGAATCCGGAGTCGGACTTATGCTTACACTAAATTCTCGAAAAAGTCTTATTGACTGGAAACCTGTGTCTGACCGAATACTACTCGCTCGGTTTGCATCTAAAATCAGAAATATTACAATTATTCAGTGCTATGCCCCAACGGAAACTGCCAAAGATGATATTAAAAATTCGTTTTATGACCAGCTTAATATTACATACGACTCTGTTCCACGTGGTGATATTATTTTAATAATGGATGATATGAATGCTAAAGTTGGCTCTGATAATGAATCATTGGAACATATAATGGGTAGACATGGAATTGGCACTCGAAACGATAACGGAGAACGATTTATAGATTTCTGTAATTCCAGAAAACTTCTTATTGGTGGTACACTATTTGAGCATAAGTTGTGTCATAAAATAACTTGGTTGTCCCCTGATAAACACAATACAGCAAATCAAATTGATCACTGTGCGATAAGCCATCGGTATAGAAAATGTCTCTTAGATGTACGCAACAAAAAGGGGGCAGACATAGGTCAATCCCGAGACCACTACCTAGTGGTCGCAAAAATTCGCCTCTGCACAGCTGCGATACAAAAAAGATTAAGCAACTTACGGCCTAAAAGATACGCCATTGAACGTCTGAAAAACACCAATGTTAGGGAAGACTTCACCACACAGCTGCGAGATGCATTAAATAGCTCGCAATATGAATCACTTACCTCGGTAAATTCTAAGTGGGACCTCATTAAAAACAAAATAAAATCTTGTGCTGACCGTACAATCGGGCCTCCACCCAAAGGAAGACAACAATGGATGTCCGATGTAACGTGGGCTATTATTGCAGAAAGGCGTGAGCTAAAGGAAAAACTAGCATCAATGGATAACTCGGAGCTAAAGACGAACCTAGAAACGAATTACCGAGATCTACACATAGCAGTTAAACGAGCGGTGCGGAGAGATAAGCGTAAACATATTGACAACTTGGCAGAAGCAGCGGAAAAGGCTGCACGAGCTGGCGACACACGCACTGTATTTAAGGTCACAAAGCAGCTAGCAGACCGCAAGCTACGAACAGAACACCCTGTGAGAGATCTGCGAGGAAATTTGCTCAACACCGACCACGAACAACTCCAACGTTGGAAAGAGCATTTCTCAAGTGTGCTAAACTGTATCATAGATACAACTCTGGAGCCTCCCATTTTAACTAGTACACCACCAATTACAAACGCGAGGATTAGAATAACACCTCCTAGTATAGCGGAAACTATTGCCGCCATAAAAGAACTGCCAAATGGAAAAGCAGCTGGTACCGATGGTATTCCAGCGGAAATATACAAGTGTGATCCGGCACTTTCAGCTGAAATTTTACATCCACTGATCACTGAGGCATGGGAAACCGAGTCATTCCCGGAAGAATGGAAGGATGGCATAGTTGTTAAAATCGCGAAAAAGGGAGATCTTAAAGATTGTTCTAATTGGAGGGGTATATGTGTATTACCAACCGTTGCCAAAATAGTTGCAAAAATAATATTAAACCGCATTAAAGAACACTTAGAGCAAACTATCAGCTCATGTCAAGCCGGCTTCCGCAGTGGTTCCTCTTGCGCTGACCATATTAACTCATTGCGCATTATCATTGAGCAGTGCGTTGAGTTCAATTCCAAACTATATCTGCTATTTATAGATTTCGAAAAAGCGTTCGACTCAATTAATCGAGAATGTATTTGGTTAGCCCTGCGAAGAAGAAATATACCTGAAAAAATAATTATTTTGATTAAAGAAAGTTATAACCATGCCAGATGCTTTGTCCTTCATAAGGGAAATCTCTCTGATCCGTTTATGGTAAAAAGTGGAGTGCGCCAGGGTTGCATATTGTCACCTCTTCTATTTCTTGTGGTTATGGAAGATGTTCTCAATGTAATTGAAAATAAAAGACAAGGAATACAATGGCAAATCAACAATCGTTACCTTAACTACCTGGCGTACGCAGACGATATTTGCTTATTCTCACACAAGATTATTGATCTTAGACAAACAGCCATAAAGCTTCAGGAAAAGCTACAATACACAGGGCTAAAAATAAATGCAGCCAAAACAAAAACGCTAAGTATGGGGGCAACAACAGTTCCCATGACCATCAACAACCAGACATTTGAGACAAGTGACCAATTCTGCTATCTAGGATGCGAGATTACTGCAAATGGAGGAACCGAACTAGATGTAGTCGCTAGAATAAACAAGGCTAGGTCATCTTTTGGCTTACTAGCCCCAATCTGGCAAAGTAATAAAATCAGCCAAGCCACAAAGCTGAGAATTTTTGAGGCGAATGTTAAATCGGTTCTCCTATATGGGTGTACAACCTGGAAGGTCACAAGTGACATTACCAGACGACTTCAAACGTTTATTAACCGCTGCCTTAGAAGAATACTACGCATCTTTTGGCCTAGGACAATATCAAATACCGAGTTGCTATCAAGGACGAACCAAATACAAGTAGCAACCGAGATACGTAAACGAAAGTGGCAGTGGATAGGACACACCCTCCGTCGAAATGACACTAATGTAACTAAACAAGCTCTTAGATGGAACCCATTTCAACAAGATGGCAGAGAAAGCGGCAGGCCACGCACAACATGGAGACGTTAAACGGAATCCGAAATGAACCAACTGGGTATATCTTGGAATGAACTTAGGTATATCGCTCAAAACCGGGTCAGATGGAGAACGGCTGTTATTGGCGCCCTATGCTCCAGTGGGAGTTAGAGGAACATATATATATATATATATATATAAGCCCAATGAATTTTTTTTTTTTAATTTCATATGGAAATATATAAAATTGTTTTTGTATTCTTTACTTTTTTTTTAAATTTTTTTTTATTGTAGAATTTTTATTTGGAGTACATTAAAGTAAAGTATGCGGACTAATTAAAGGGAATTAATAACACAGTACAACACATGATTTGCCAACTCAATTCTGTGAACTGTATGTGAAATTAGACCCAAAAAGAAGAATTTCTGCATCATTCGTTTTGTCTTCTTACCTGCGATTTGAAGTTAGTATCGATTTGAAGTTAGTACTATCGTATAGGGGTATTTATCACGTTTTAGGCCCTGTTGTTTGACATAGCTCGACAACCCCTAGCCCAATTTAGTTGAAATAAATTTTAAAAAATTAAGAATTACAATTCCCTTAATCTGTTCATATATTGTTTTCCTATACAAGTAACACTTTCGAAGTTAAAAATGAATGTATGAAGGGAAAAAATTATTTTTTGCCTAAAAATTTAAATTTTTTTTTTAAAAATACATAAAAAATCCAAAATGGAAAAAAGTTTCAAGTCTAGTTATTTTTTCGCAAAGTCACATAACCTATGAGCAAAATGAGACAAAGATCATAAAAATCGATGCACGCGTTTCGCTTTTATTCGCAATTGAGTAAAGGTATGAATTTCAAAAATCAGTTATAGCCACCACCCTTAAAATAAAAATAAAAATATAAACTAAAAAATTATCATGCAAAAAAAAACTTTATTTATAAAAACTTAATGAAAATAAAATAATATGCAATTAATACGCAATTATAATATGCATAAAAACAAAATTTAGAACATTTTTTCAATTATTGGCAATATCCATCCTTGTAGAAGTTGACGCTTGTGGTTCTGATGATCTTGTTTTCTTCGTAGGTTGTTCATATTCATGGTCTGAGTCTGTATCGTCATCCGAGATACACATACTATTCAAGGGCGTGTTTCTTTCACTGTGTCCACCAATTTCAATGTCTTCATCTTCGGTGCTTTCTTCAAACTGCATAATTGTGGAACTCCACCAACAAACCTCCGCAAGTAATGTATCCAATTTTTTGCTTTTGAACCGCTTTTCAAATGGCATGGTCACCTGGTGGAACCTCTCTCCTTGTTTGTCTGATTCCTGAGGTGATTGTGCCAAAAAAGTATCGAGGTGGTGGTGCAAGAAATGCAATTTCAGCGTCATGGATGCACCGATTTTTTCGAAATAAAACAGCAACCTGTCCACTCGTTGCTGTATCTCTTCTCGCTGGACACGGTTCTTTCCTAGAACGCCTTCTATTACTTCTTTCAATGCGTTCCATGCATGTTGGTGGTCGTGATGCTCTGAAAGCAAATGTGTGAAAGAATCACTTTTGATCAATTTCCGAATATCAGGTCCATTGAGAATACCTGTTTTAAATACATAAGAAAAACGAAAAAATTATTGGTAATGCGAATGTATAGAAATTAACAAATTTAGATATGACAATATTGAAATACAGAGTACGATACGTACCGTTTTTAATTTTCTCATCACTGAGTTTCGGAAAGATGGATTTCAAACAGTCAAAGGCGCCGTTAACTTTTTTGACCACCACTTCAACGAATTTCCCAGCTATTCCCAGTTTCATGTGGAGCGGTGGCAACAAAATATCATCCAGGTCCTTTATCATAGGTTCATTGCGTAATTTTAATTGTTTGTTGAGCTCGGGAGTTCTTCCTTTCCAATCTTTACATTGATATTGATTTCCTTTGTATCGTGAATCCCAATTACAAAGGAAGCAGAAGTATTTTGGATATCCGCCCTTTTCTATAATCCCTTGTAGTATGTTGACCACCTTCAGATCGCAACAAATGTTCCATTTGTGTTCATCGTATTTGATTTTCTTCAAAATTTCGCCCAATGCTTCATACGTTTCCTTCATAGTTGTGCTGAATCCCAATGGAATGCATGGTTTTTTATTTTTTTTGTGCAGCAGCACAGCCTTCAAACTAGTAACTGAACCATCGATGAATAAACGCCAGTCGCCAGCGATATAATCCATTCCCAATTTTTTCACTAAACCTGGGATATCATGGCAGTACGTGAACGTATTTGCTTCGTCAACGGAATAAAATTTCTGAAAATCAGCTTGGCGTTGTCGGTATGATGTTGCGCTGACATTTTGCTGTGTGAGTTTTCTTCTCTTCAAAAATGATGTCAGCCATTCGGAGTCGTGTTGTTATAGTCCCAGCTTGGCCACAATGTAATCCATTTCGATTTGTGGTAGCGGTTGTGGTGCACTATTTTCAATATCGGGTATCCAATCAGCATCATCCAAATCGGTCGGATTGGTGAAAACGGTTTCGGCTAGCAGGGACACAGTATCCGCACTCGGAGGTTTAGGTGCATCGGTATCAGCAGGGCGTTGCACTGGAAGTGTGGCAGTAAATGCAGCAGTGTATACTTTTGTTTTCAATTGTTGTCTGTTTAATCCAGGACGAAAATTTATGCATGCATAGCACCTGGATTCATCATGTCCAGTTGTGTCTTCCACCCAAATTACTGGCTTCATAAAAGATAACTTTCTACTTTTTCCGTGAATCCATTTTAGAAGGGTAGTATAACAACTGTTGCACACTGTGTTCGGCGTAAAATTTGCACCACTTAAATCTGCTTCATCGAAATAATTACAATACGCGGTTTTGAATTGCTCAGTAAACAAATTTTTTCGATCTTTTTTCTGTATTTTTCGGACGATATGACCACAAACGTAACAATATTCATCCAAATATGGGCACTTGTTGTTTTCCATATTGATATATTTTATGTTTTGTTGTTATTCACTTTTAAAAAACTGGAGAAAAATCACTTTTACTGTTCGCGTTCGTCGGCACTGGCTGAATGCCAAAAATCGATCAATGCACACCTATAAATACTACGTATTTTTGAATATTTTACTGCCAGGTACTTATAAATGGGCGCATATTTTAAGGGCGGCTGGCTATATACCTGATTCAGCACTTGTACGTTTCAAACTGTGCAAAACTTTCCAAATAATGACCACCCTTAAATGTGGGTGCAATTTCTGTAAAAAAATCATATAGGTAACCACCGGAAAAACCCAAATAATAAAAAGGTCCACTTTCCGTTTAATTGTCCACGTACATTTATTACCGCAATCATAAAAATCAAATAACCTTTTGTTTATTTCTTTTTTTTAATTCTCAGAATCATGAAAAAGGTCTCAATGTTTTCTCCAAATAATGTTGTGCATATCTCGAGCAAATTTTTGAAATTCATACATTTACTCAATTGCGAATAAAAGCGAAACGCGTGCATCGATTTTTATGATCTTTGTCTCATTTTGCTCATAGGTTATGTGACTTTGCGAAAAAATAACTAGACTTGAAACTTTTTTCCATTTTGGATTTTTTATGTATTTTTAAAAAAAAAAATTTAAATTTTTAGGCAAAAAATAATTTTTTCCCTTCATACATTCATTTTTAACTTCGAAAGTGTTACTTGTATAGGAAAACAATATATGAACAGATTAAGGGAATTGTAATTCTTAATTTTTTAAAATTTATTTCAACTAAATTGGGCTAGGGGTTGTCGAGCTATGTCAAACAACAGGGCCTAAAACGTGATAAATTCCGCTATACGATAGTACTAACTTCAAATCGATACTAACTTCAAATCGCAGGTAAGAAGACAAAACGAATGATGCAGAAATTCTTCTTTTTGGGTCTAATTTCACATACAGTTCACAGAATTGAGTTGGCAATCAATTAACTGAAAAATGTTGTACTGTGTAAGTCGTGACGTGGAAGACCTTTGCAACCTATCACTTTAGGGCATTTCAGGAACCTAACTTTGCCTTTTTAATCCAATTCGAGATATCTATAGAGATAACATCTTTATAAAAATCTATTTAATATTTAGAATACTCTCGCAAAAATTACCATTTACTTTTTAACTGAACACTTTTTTTGTAGTTATTTGAACTGTCTTTCGTCTTTTTTACAAGACACGCTTTATTTACATTATTCATAATGTTTTTTGAATCTTATTACATGTTGTTTTGACAATATTCAAAAAAATTTAAGTTTGCCCCATATTACAATTAGAAAAATACTTAAATTACTGTAACATTTACAACAAGAGTAAGGAAAACGTATATAAATTACACATTATTAAAATTACCGGTTTATTATACCAAAATAATCGGCTTTATTCGATATTCGAAAAATGGACATTTTAAAATAACCGGCTTGGGCAAAACTAAAATAACCGATTAAAACCGGTCGAATAATAACCGTTCGATCTCCGTAGTATATAACTTTAACCAAATCTCTAAATTTTTTACCTCCTTAAAAAACTGCGGAAACAAATTAAACAAAAAATTTTTTAAAAAAGGAACTTTAAAAAAAAGTACTAATAGTTTACAATTCACTGCTTCTATCCATTTCAAACCTACTTAGCATACTTCAATGCATCTAATAATTTAAAAAAATCTAGCATACTTTAGGGCTTAGAGTAAAATTAAAAAGGTTTTGCCAATTAGAAACGAAATAAAAACAAGCCATAAATCATTCATAAACGTTTTCCGTTTATGTAAATTCTAATAATAATTCACATACATCCTTTAAAAACTAAATTATAACTAAAATAGAAGCCCTGGCTGAAAGTACTATCAAGTACAAGAGTTACATATGATTGTCTTACTTATATGTTTCCAAGAATTCTAGCAAAAATCCTTTTCGTAAAAAAAACGTACAAAGATTATAACATTTCTATCCTCTGTGACCCCTTAGGATATATTTTGTAAATTCTCCTCAAGTCCATCGAACAGACAGACAACCACACAATGTTTTCACATTTGTTTTCTGTAATGCTTCTTGTAAGTTTAACAGGGAATATTATATTTCAATAAAAGGATTTACAAATATTTCTTAGTTTAGTTGCAAAGAAAATAAAATAATAATAAAACTACTAAAGACAGGAATGAAGAAAACTTAAAATATTTGCTAGAAAATAAACTGAGTTAAATACTTTTTGTTTTCGCTGAGGAAATCCTTTAAAACAATCCCTAGAGCTGTAAGACAGCAGACGAAAGGATACATGAAGTAGGTCTCAGGATTCATTTTACCATAAAAACTTTTATTTTGCATTTGTAAGACTTTTGATTTTTCGTTAAAGGGGCTTGATTAAGATGTTGCATGTAAGTACGAATGAATATTTATGTTTCATACATATAAAATCATTTCGGTAGTAAAAATATTGAAATCTAAAATTCAAGTATTTTTTTTCTTAAGAGTGAGAAATTATGTTTGTAAAAGTAGGAATTGGCAAATTATCCTTCTTGCTACCATAAATTCAGGCTTACAATAATTTACTTTGAGATATATTTAATACGTAAATGACTACGTTATTTTGTTTAATATTTAAAGGGAATATATTTATTTTTATTACAAAATTAATCTTTTAAATTTTATTAATATATGAAATTAGTAAGAATTGGTCCGATACAGTGAAAGAATTATGATTCATAAATCTAATGAATCAATTTTATTAAATTTTTTTTTTTACTCCAATGAAAAATTAAACAACGGCAATAAAATTTAACAAATTTAATGAAGCAATTTTATTAACACTAGGAAATAAAGTTTCGTAATTTCGTTAAAAAATTTTATTGGATTAATGACATCTTAATATCTCTTTTTAAAGAAAAATCCAACTACTTGTTATACATTACACAGAAAAAATTATTAAATTTCTCCAATCACAAAATGTATACCAAATTCAGAATATCAAGCAAACAATATGTTGATTTTGACCTATTACCAAAATGAATTATTTATTTATTTAAAAAAATATTGACAATTCCCAACAACAATTCTACATGTTTAAATTATTTTATTTTAAACGAGAAAAGTCAATTAAGATTTTTTGTTATTTAATTAAAAATTTATTTCAAAGCAACTAATATGTTAATTAAATCAAAATTAAATTCTTAATTTTCTTTCAACTTAAAAAATAATTGATACAATTATCACATTAATTAAATTAATATACTTTTTAAAGCATTTTTTTAATTGATAAAAAAACCTTTTTCTCTGTATTTTAATAGATTTTTTAAAATTTAAATGAAATGAAAATATTCAAATATTTTTAAATTAACGAAAAAAACTTCATATTTTCAACGAAAAATTCCACTAAATCAATGAAAACAAATTAAAATTCTCTAACTACAAAATACTTAAACCTAGAAAATATTTGACTCCTAAAACTTTTGTAAGGACCTATTTTTAAATAAATTTTTGGCAATAAATATAAAAATTTGTGGAAAAATAGTGAATTCAAATCTTTCATAATATCAATGAAAAAAATTAATTACGATAACGAAATAGTAATTTTAACAATATGTTAGCAATAGGTTCAAAAACAAACAACGAAAAAGAAAAATAAGAACAACAAAATTCTCACATTCTTTTTCCTTTAATTGTTAGTTTAAATAAAAAATTTACGTATTTGAACAAACCAGTAAAATAAATGCAATCAATTAAAGGTTAGCCTTTGAAAATAGAACATAACATAAGGTAACAGGAATATAAAAACGAAATAAGATAAATGTTACTTGATGATTTATAACAGAAATAAAAAAAATCCGAAATAAAATTCACTACAACCCAATACGCACATTGAAAAAATAGCTGAAAGAAATAACCATAATTATAATTAAACTAATAAACGGCTGTCATAAAAATGACGAAATGTAAATAATTAAATAAATTAAAAAAATTTTTAATTTATTTATTGCTGGCTGTACTTAAAACTTTTAAACTTTTAAAACAATTTCTGTTAAATTTTTATTCTTCAATATCGAAAAATATTTAATTAATTTATGATTTAAAATATTATTTTCATACCACAAAATTCTTCTCTGCTGGCTTTAATAATTATTAATAAATATTATAATATTACTCGTAACAACAGAAAAAAAAATAGTGTCAAAAAAATTTATTTAAACATTTTTAGTTTGTAAAAAATAAAAACACTTTGCAAACGCAAATAAACAAAATGCGCTGGAAAAAATTATAAATTATGTGTTTGTGTCATAAAATTAAACAAAAAGTGTTATATTGTGAAAAATTTTAAATAGAAGAATTTCAAATTTTGTTTTATTTTTGTTGTTTTTATGTGTGTTGAATTCACACAGAACGTATATGTGTGAGGGGTGAATTAAAAAATTTAGAACGCTCTTTCCAGTTGGCATACTAGTTGCATATTATAGCAAATACCTTTTCATTAAAATAATATAAAAAAAAATTTGTAACGTGTGACTCTTTGTTATTATGTTAATGAAATGTTTTATTAATGTGATGACAAATAGTCACAGTCTTAATAAAATTTTTTGCATTAAGTAAATGCGAAATTTTCATAGATTTTATGAAACATTTCATTAACTGGTGGCTAATGAAACTTTCTTCAGTTATCCAATGAAGCGTTACATAGGTTGAATTTTAATGATATGTTTAATTGGATTAATGTCGAAATCCATTGAATCTGTAAAGAAAATTCTTTCAGTGTAGTAAAATTCACTAGCATACAAATTTCATTGCGTATTAAAATTGTATTGCTTATGACTAGGGCGGGTTTTTCAAGTATTGTTTAAAAACAATTTCGAGGCATATATCTTATAAAAAAAACTGTAATGGGTCCCGAGTAGGATATAAATGTCTTATGTAAAAATAGTTCTCTGCAGTTTCTTTTTTGTAAAAAGTTATGTGAAACAAGTAAAAGTGCTATATTTGGCTGTGCCGAATCTTAGGTAGATGTAAATTTTAGCAGCTCTTATTGCACCATTCTCACAAGGTCGTTAATCGTTTAAGATCTTATCTCAATAATAACTGTTAAAATCAGCCTTTTATACTGCGCCAATAATTTTTGGAAAAAAACTTCATGTTCGCCTTAATCTCGATTCACCCATGCGTTCCGGACAATATTTTATTCCGGACGAAATTTTTTTTATATTGAGTTTGAGGTTTTTTTTTTGAGAGAGAGAGAAATTATTTTGTTTGGAAAGTTTTTTCTTGAATTGGTTTAATATTAATTCTTGTTCGGAACAAAATGAAATGATATGCCACTTTATTTAAAATTTGTACATAAAAGTATTTCTGTAGAAAGCATCAACTGAACTACAAAATCTTTATGACATTGTTTGTGCTTTCAATGTTATTCTTTGGCGTTGTGCTGCGTTTTATATGATTAGGGCCATAGTGTTTTTGCATTTATATTATAAAAATTGTTTCTTTGCTGAATAATTAAGGAACAAATAAAAACCTATAATTAAAAATAACAATATCACTTTCCTTTTTAATCCTTTTTCTTTAACACACTTCTAGAAAACAACTCAATATAAGTATTTTGCTATTTGTTCTGCCATTTTTTTACAATTTTTTACATATGTAAACAACATGGTATCTTTGTTTTTCCGGAATGGGTGAATCGTTCCGCAGAACACTCTGAGTAAAAAAATTATTCTACGGACAAAATTTGGTCCGGAACGCATGGATGAATCCACCTTTAGTCCAATCAGCATAAGGTAATGTTACAATACCTTAAATTTTTATTTTTGAATTTGCAAAATGTTATTTTAGAGGAATTTCCTGCAAATTTTCCTTAAATAGGAATCCGTTTCTTAGCTCCTACAACTTTTAAAAATCTTAATAACAGATTTTGGAGATGCTGGCATGTGGAAATAAATCCAACCCCCTCCTATTAAAAGTAATAATTTATTTCCTTTATTAAGTATGCTATTTTTTTAAAAAAAAATTAGGGATAATTTTATTTATTAAAAAATAAATAAAGTGCAAAGAAAATAATATAAACTGATTTCAATTAAAAAATGTATGATATTAATTAAATTTTTACTATTAAACGAATTAATTGTATCAATTAAGCATTTTCTGCAGTTATGTTGTTGATATAAGTAAACGTTTAATTCACTTGATTAAATTTTTAATTAAAACTGATTTTTTTTTTGATTAAAGTAATTTTTACAAAAACAACTAAGAGCCGGAGTTATCTTCACGTATGTCGCAAAATCAAAAAAAAACAAAATGAGATGAGATCTCTTCCTGGTGGTAATGTGTTGGGTTTGGTTTGTAAAAACTGGGTATATGAAACTAAATGTTAAATTATCTTCACGCATGTGAGCGAAATATCTTAGGCTTATTACAAAAAAGAGACTTTCTTAGTGCAACACCCTCTAAATCAAACCCGTCCATTTTCGGCGTAAATCCTGCCATACCAAGTCATTTGTTCGTACAAATTTGTATGCTTATACACGCAGAGAAAAAATATTGTTGGGCATGCTTACGGCAACTACTCTATGTTTATTGTAACAATATATTGTTGCCGTACACAAAATATTATAGTTACTGTAAACATGTCGATGTTTATCGCAATTATAAATATAAGTATGGTTCACTGAAAAATATTTATTTTTATAACATCTAAATAATGATAACTTTGAAAACATATTATATTCCTCACAATCATTTAATGATATTAAATAGCCATAACATGATAATTTTCTATACGTGTACTTATAATATGTTTAAGATGCAAACAAAATATATTTACTATTAATTAGTTCATTTATTAATGATGTGCTATTAATCCCAATTTTTGAATGAAAACACTGAAATTTATTGTTGTGGGAAAGCTAGTTTCTATGCGCATTTCTCTGGTTGCTTAGGCCAGCTCGTCAGGAAACTTTTCCAAATACTTTATACTATATTTACTCTAATAATAATTTGTTATCGCCATTTGTAAAATAATTTTGCATCAGTTGTGTGGTTTGTTTTACATGTGCCTATCGAATTATTTGTTATTCATAAAAAAAACAAGTTTAAAGAAATTAAAAAATAAAGAATAAATAAAAAAGATTGTAAAGTGTCACAAAATAAAATATCAATGCTTAAAAAATTTTAATATTGTTTGAAAATGGTGCAAAAATATTGACAATTGTTCTGTGTTATTTTAGGGAAAAAGAATGAAAATTCTATAAAATAATTTATAAATAATTGCGACCTACCACAAAAATAGCTTAAAAATATTATGTTTAAAGTTGCATCATATAATAATGTGAAATATCTACAACAGTTTTACGTTGAGGTTGCCAGTAAGTAAATAAGCATAAATATATATTGAAAATATTTGTCGGTTTTAGATTTAATCTACATATTATTATGATTAACATGATAATATTACGATTTTTTCTTAACTTATTATGATTAACATAATAATAATATGATTACTTCTTAACTTATTATAATTGACATGCTAATAATATGATTACATTAAATTATAATATGATGTAATAAAAACAAATTAGCATTAAGGGTAAAATATTATGATGATATATTACGAATATATTTGGTCATAATATGATTCAATAATAATCGTAATATGTTAACTACATCATGAATCTTATCATAATATGTTGCTCTTAGAATATGCTTACCACAACCATGTTTTTTATTTGCGTGTATGTACCTTTACAAATAGGTATGACTTTTTCGCTCTAAGTTTGTCATTGGAACCACTGTGCGGTGATATAATGCATCTTAAATAATTTGTTAGTTGCAAAGGAGGCCTCTATGGTACTTATGTAAATTGCGGAACTCCATGCACTCAACACTTGGGCTGCCTCGAATAAATTTCCACGATGTCAATTCTCCTGAACTTCGGCAGATTCCAACCTTGTTTTACTTTCTGGTGCATGGCAATCTATTACATGCATCAGTTTTTTTCTTACAAGCGTTTTTCTTATACTGAATACTTTTTATATTGATATATATTGAAAAAGACATGGCATTTCTGCCTTAATTTCTTATAAGCGGTTGTATCTTGTATGCGATGTTATTATATCCGATAAGTACATACCAGAGATATTATAATATTGTATAGTACGAGTAGATGATATTTCATCCTTTAACTTACTATAATAAAAATATGGGTGTCCCTGTAGGTTAGTTGGTAGTAAGCAATTGTGAGGGCTGTGGGCTTTTTCCCGCCGGAGACTCTCGTCTGTTTTACTACAACCGGCTCTATGTTGCCATCAGGGTATTAAGCAGTATTGCCAATTTAGCCATTTAGTGGCTAGATATAGCCATTTAATTTAAAATTATATTTGGGAAGTAACGATACGCTTTTTTGCCGATTCGATACCGATACTCAAGAAGAAATATCGCCGATACCGATATGAATATAAAATTTAAATTCAAGGTACACAGAAAAAAGTGTTTTATCAATTAAAAAAATGGTTTGAAAATTATATAAATTTAATTAATGTGATAATTGAATCAATTATTTTTTAGTTGAAAGAAAATTTAAAATTTAATTATGATTTAATTAACATTTTAGTTTTTTTGAAATAAATTTTCAATTAAAATATTAATTAAATAACAAAAAATCTTAATTGACTTTTTTCGTTTAAAACAAAATAATTTTAACATGTAGAATTGTTGTTGGGCATTGTCAATATTTATTTAAATAAATTAACACATTGTTTGAAATTTTTTGATCACTTTTTTAATTAAAATTAAAAATATCATTTATTGAAAATATTTTTTCAAAATTTTAAAATTTTTAGTAATCAATATAATCATTTTGATAATAGGTGCAAAATCAACAACCTGTTTGCTTGATATCATGAATTTAGAACAAATTTGGTGATTGGAGAAATATAATAATTTTTTCTGTGTTGTTAAGCCATTAAAAAAGAGTTTACCCATTAGCCATTTTTCAACTTCATTAGCCTTTAAATTTTTTTCCGTTTTTTCTAAGCCGCCGCCGAATTTAAATTTTTAGTTGAATTCGCCGCCGGTTCGAAAGGCATATTTACACTCATTTTTTAGTCGTTTTGCATATTTATATAAGCAAATATATGATCAAAAATAGTAACATATTTAATTTTTTTATTAATAACGTTTTCGTTATTATAATTTATGCATAAATAAATTAAAAATTCAGTAATAGACTACAATTATGTCAATGTCAATTATGGACCGATCTTCACGAAATTTCACAGTATGATTTGCAGTCGTATAAAGCGAATTCGTGCAAAATATATATATATATATATATTTATATCATTACGTGCATTATTCCACCATTTATGGTCGTTTTTGTATCAAAATTTTAAATTTTTTAGGGTGGTGGTTCCACATTGAAACTCATTTAATTTAAATCACAACTTTTAGAAATGTTGAAAACCACTATAAGCGATAAATTTTCACAATAAAGGAGCAACAGCTATTAGCGTCAAAAAAGCTAAAGTATATTGTGTGCAGTTGGCAACAATCAATTTTTAAAAATTTCGGATTTTACTTTAAAGTAGCTCTCACTTCCATGGTCTAGTGCTGAAGTACAGCGGGTATTTAGCTAAGTGAACATCGTTAAAAGTAATTTGAGAAATAGTTTACATTAATCAACCCTTAATTCGATTGTATCAATTAGGTAAATAATTTTACTATAACAATAATATATTTTTTATCTCTTTTTATTTTTTTTTTTTTTTTTGGAGATTAGGACTCAAAAGGTTGGGTCAAAATATATAAAACTAATAGGTACAAGTGATTCCTTTGAGATGAACAATAACGACATTGAATTTAACGACGAGTTAATTTTTTAAATGGTAAAAAATATTTAATTTTCGTTTATTTTTAAGAAACAAATTTCTCTCAATTTACAATTTTATTGTAAAAAAGTTTTAATGAATTATTTGTGTTTTTTTATGGAATTTTTAAAAAAAAATTTAGCCATTTTTTAGCCATTGTTTTCCTTAAATTTAGCCATTTTTGGTCACCAAGTTTTGGCAGCACTGGTTCTAAAGAACAAGCTATACAATATGACAGTAATTTCTCTATTGTAACTAGAAAATAACAAAATATCGGCAAAAGTGAAAAAAATTAGATTTTCAAAAGTCTTCCATAAATAAAGTTTTAGTAACTCTAATCTAAAAAAAGCTGAGGAGAGTATTTAATAAATTTCAAAAATCACAAGGAAACCCATAACAATTTTCTATTGCTACTAAATAGAAGTTACCGCATTTATTCTAAACGTATTGGCTTAGGGGTGTTCGATTTAGACTGTTATAAATTATGGAAATAATAATTCGGTGCAATAAATGAATAAAAAACTCGGCGGAGGGAAACAAAACTATTCGTTTCTATTTCAGAGAAACATTCCGTAGTGTTGATTTATTTAAATGACAGCTCAAGGCTGTTTGTAGTAGTTAAACAAACGTGCCATTGTTGGATGTTACACGTAGAACATTTTGCAACAATACCAGGATCATAATATATCCATACATACGTGCAACAACATACAATCGTTTATAATTCAGATATTATAAAGGGGTGTCTGTCTATTTCACCCCTTTTTTTGGGTGTCATGTTGCTTTTTTTACGCACTGTATGTGAAATGTATACATTTTGCGTTGTGTTGTTTGTTAAATAGAAAAAATCAAAAATCCATTATAATAATTTAATGTTTTATATTATGATTGTGAAAAAAATTTATTTATTTCTAGTGGGTGTATGTTGAAGGCCTGAGTCTGAATTCAAATGCGAAGGTAAATTTTTGAATTTAGTATTTGTAGTTTTAATATTTTGTATTTTATTCTTCATTTGTTTATTGTAGCAATGGCAATTGCCATTGTTTATTATTTGATTATTTATTTTAATTAAAATGGTCACGTGTCATTTTTTAGTTATTTTTGCTTTTTTTTTTCTTTTAAATAATTTTTGTTTTGTTAAGACAGGTTTTTTTTTGTGTTTTTGTTAAAACTTTCCAAGGAAAGAGTTTCACTTCGAAATAAAGAAAATGGGTTGTTTGTATTTCTTAAATGAAGAAAATATCAATTACATCAGGACTTGTGCCAACTCTATTAGCGGTGTGCTATTTTAATAAAATTAAATATACAAATATTTGCCAACGGCAACTTTCTACTAAAATGGCTTAAGAACATCGTTTGTTATGGAAATATTTAAAAAGGCAAGTTGTTCTAATTTGGATAAAAAGGCAAGCTGTTCTAATATGGGACTCTTAAAATCTTGAAACTACTAGTTGTTATGATTACAAGATAAAATGGAAATCTTGAAAATAGTTTATGGGTTGATCAAATCTCTTTTGTGTATTAGAGAAGACGGGAGAAGTAGGCATTATATTAAAAAATTAAGTTGAACTTAGAATACACTAAAGGCTTGAACCACTTCTGCCCATTTGATCATTTTTGTGTACACTGATCCACTAAAAATCTAATTAATCGAACGATATTTGTCTGGCTGGGCGGCTGGTTGGCTGGCTGGCTGGCTTGGTGTCCATCGTTATCAAAATTGTGCCCAAAGTACAGGGAATAATTTAATAAAGTTTGTTGGAAGCTATGAACTTTGTCTATTGGAAATAACTATAATCTCTCTACTATGTGGCTCCATACTGGACCATAGTTTCCCATATGAGGCCAACTTTTAAACATTTTAGCGGAAAAATGTCTTTTAAATATTAGTATCAAGAGAAAATATGTCTCAAGTTGCACGACACTACTTGATTTTTTTTACATGTTTCTTAAGAATGGGCTCTGGATGAGATTAAAGGTGTTAGTTTTAAATTAATACGTTTCCAGATGATCTGGCCTAAGCAACCAGTTAAATGCGCATAGGAACAGCTTATCAAATCTCCAACAATAAATTTCAGTATTTTTATCAATAATAAAAATAGGGAATTAAGCACAACAAACAAAATCTTTTAATAAATTATTGTATTCCCAAAAACAACTTTGATAATAAATTATTGTTAATTATAAAATAATTTTAGATATTCTCATTATCTACTTTATGGACGTGTTATTTGGTCCAAATGCATTTCTTTGGTGTTTGTTTTATAATAAACAAGACGGTCATAAAGTAAACAATGAGAATATCTTAAATTGTTTTACAGGTAATAAGAATCTTAAATTTTGTAAATAATTTAATTTGCAAACAAGTTTTTTCACTAATGGGGTATTATACTGCAATAGTGTTAAGTATCGGTTATCTAGGTAACCATTATACTCGCAGTACTAATAACAACACCTGATCGGTTAAAAGCAACACAAAATACATAAGGAATTTTTTTAACAAGTTCGTTATTTTATTTAGCAATAAAAATATCGAAATATCTGTCCTAAGTTAAACAAAAGTATGATTTCTTATCGCATAAATATTTTTAGTAATTTTGGAAATCAACATTTACTAATAAATTTTGCAAAATATGCTTATTTAAAACTTCTTTTGGAAAAGTTTGTTTTATAAATAAAAACATGAATTTTACAAATTTGTAACAATTTGTAGTAAATGAACACAGCTATTATCATACAACTTATAACGATTCAGTTTGGTATGCAAGTTTTTTGTGCCGATCAATAGCGAACACGATAATTGGGCGTACGTTCCATATCAAATGTTATCCCAAAAAAACATTAAGTCTCGTATGAAATTGTTAGAAATACCGGCGCGCCGAGGCGTTTTTATAATTAATCTAATTTAACCAAAATTTTGTTACCGCAACGCGACGTTAACGCACGTTTAATATAAAAACTTTTCTATTTCTCTCTCTGTTTTCTTTGTTACTTACAAAAAGAAAATACGTCAAATTTTTAAATTGATGTTATTTTGTTGTTAATTTTTCAAATTTACTACTGCTTCTGCTGCTGTACTCATGCAAGCGTTAGTATTCCAATTAAAGTGATGGCCACCACTGTTCTAAGTCCGTAATTGCTTTGAATTTTAGAGAAGGGTATACTAAATCTTAAGTTGTTCAAAAATAAATGGCCATGGCTATATTATTCCGATTTGATCAAACTTAAATAACTTGCGAGATGTCTGTCTAAATGTAAACAAGGGCTTTGAGGAACATTTATACTGATATATAATTTTAGCTTCTGGCCGCTTTATTAAAAGTAACTACTTGAAATAGAAATTAATAAAAAAAATTTCAATATCTTAAAAAACTAGTTTTTTATAAATACATTCTGAAAGTTTCTAGTATCACCGCTCCCATAAAATCATCGTCTTATATTTATGATGGAACTGTAAAAAAATTAAATTAAAAACAATTTATCAAATAAATACGGACATGAGAAATGTTTCTTCTCAGATTCTTGATTAACTTTATCAAAAATACGTAACCACATCGAAAATGGAATTTGATTTGTCAGCCTACAGAAAACTCAATATTAAGTGGTCAAAAGACATCGAAACACAACCAACAAAAATTATTAACGTCTCTGTATGTCTCCACCTCAAAATGATGAATTCGAAACCGTTCAAAATACAACTCCACCCATTCGAATTGATTGCCAGGCAATTTTCAAGAAAATAAAAAATAATTTAAACCATAAAAATATACACAAGAAATGGGGAAAAAATGGAATCTTAGTAAAGTAATTTTAAGATGCTGTTGCAGATCTACAAGAAATAATAAATTCATACATAAATGTGTATTTTGATTGAATCAATCAAGTTGCACAGCAAAAGAGAACAACAACTGCTCGAAATGCTTAATATTAAAAATCAATAGAGTAAAAATGTTAAATAAAAAAATATATACATATATAAAAATTACTTCATAATGGTTGAACAGGTCTGTCTTACTTCCTTAAAAATGGACTTTTTTTATTGACAATTATTATAATGATCATCATGGTCATCAGTTAAGCGAACTGCCACAAAATCATCATCGTCATCATCAATTCAGCCTACAAGATCCTTTTGCTGTTTCTGTTTAATTTAAAAATCAATTTTATTATGTACGATATAGAAATTGTGAAAACGAATAAAAACTTCGGAATCGTAGTCATAGTGAAAAAAGTTTAGTTTCGTTTCATTCTCTACTTATTTTCGTATTCATATGCCTGTCACGTAATTTATTGATTTAGCTGATGGGAATAAAAGTATCCCATCTATAACATCGTCATCAAATACTAAAATCGAATAAATCGTATTGATTGTATGTCGTATTGTGCGTCTGTCGGAAGAATTGTTAGCAGAACTTTTAAGGAGTGAAAAGATCAGTAAAGATCAATTGAAGCAAAGCCGCGAATAACGTTGTAAAAGCCACTTTTTGCAAAAACAGTTTTTTTGCAGATTAGCGTTAACATTACTCTCTTACACTGTTTAAACGTCAATTCACCAAAAATTATGCAACTTAACGCCATCAAAATGCGATACAAAGAGCCAGCCAGTGGAAGAACGTTGTAAGTTACTAACAAAATGATACAAACGAACTGGTTTTTCAAGGTGGAATAATGTTCTAAAAGCCGCTTGCGTAGTGGAAAAACGTTTTAAATGACATCGCGATTGTGGATATGAAACGTTTTTCTACTAAAAAAAAGAATATAAACTGTAATTAAGCATGTTATTTAAAATTCGATTTACTTGATATTTAGCATAAAATTTTTTATTGTCATTATTTATGATAATCTAAAAAAAAAAATTAAAAAATTAATAATCCTGCCTTCTAAAAACGTGTTTTTGCTCTCCTGAAAAATATTTATTTTGTAACTTACAACGTTATTCGCGGCTGTGCTTCAATTGTAATGTAGATAAAGAAAAAAAGAGGCATTAAAGCAAATGAAGATGTATTTCAATGGCAAAAGTATCTAATTGCCCTTTATGAATATATAGTTTATATATTAAGATATAAAGTTTTAAATCTAGTATATCGAGATACCACAATCAATGGCCTACGATTGCACATCTAAAAAGATCTTTTATATAAGGGGTGTTTCTTTAAGAGGCATAGATCTTTTTTATTTATTTTTTTTAATAAAACAACAAATTCAATGAAATTACCAACATTTTAGCTTTATTCGCTCAAGAATTTCATAGCATTTAATATTAAAAACTAATTTCCGGCATATGGGATCCGCGACAGCGCCTTATGAACGCCATCCTGTCAGTACAATTTTGCAGCACTTTTTCTTCATAGCCCTGGTCTTAGTTCGATAAAACGTTGCTGGTTTATCAGCATAGACCAGAAATTTTACAAACCCCTCAAAAGGTAGTCCAAATATGTTAAATCACACGAACGAGGTGCCAAGGCAAATTTTTTGAGGTAATTTGGTCACCAACTGTCATGTTTTGTTGCGATGTCATTTTGGAACCATTTCTCCTACAAAAAAATTATGAATCATTCGCCTGCAGCATTCGTCATTCAAGGTAATGTTTGCACCGGTTACGGACTTAAAGACAAATGGGCCAAGGTAAACAGGGTTTTTTTCGGGAAGTAATTAAGTATCTAGAGTCGTCTCTTGAGGATTGTGCTCCCTCCAAAAATGACAATTATCCTTGTTTGCATATTCGTTAATGAGCCTCATCGCTTAAGATGATTTGGCGATAAAACTCTGGTTCAACTTCCAGTTGATTCTCCGCCCATTCGCCGAACACACGGCACAATTGATGGTCCGTTGTCTTTAATTCTTGCACAAGTTGGATCTTATATAGATGTAGGCCTAGATATTTCCTCAAAATTTTCTAAGTAGTGGACGAGCAGAGACCAAGTTGCGGCTAAAGGACACGGATCAATAAATTCGATTCCTCTGTCACACTAACGGCTACAGCGGCGGTGGCTTCTTCTGTACGCACGGTACGCGTTCGATTTGTATGAATATTATCCAAAAGAGTAAACGTAGTCATGAATCGACTCATAGTATTACGTACTTGCTGCTGAGATGGACGATTATGCGCACCGCAAACTTGAGTTTGGAGGGTATTTTGGAAATTAAATTCCAGGATTGGTAAACGAAGTTCTGGTGTACGTCTTGGCATCATGATTTACTAAGGTATACTGAAAGAAAGTCAAACACACTTTTTACTATGACAGCTAGTTTTACAGTTATTCCTTTCGGAAGTTTTAAACGTCTAAAAAACGATAATTTAATTTGTCACCTACAACTGTAGCGCTAAAGGCCAAAACTCTGTACCGGAACTAAAACTTCGAGGGCGGGTAAATAGGCCCGTAAATATTTAAATTTCCTTGTTCCTAACTAAAAGAGTAACGCTATTCCTATCAACAAGCATCTGTCATTTCACTCCTGTCAAAATTGTAATAAGCTGCGTCATTTAGTTTATGTTTGGCAGCCATTATTGGCAGACTACCTCGTGATTTGAGGATAAATTGGAAAATGTGGAAGTTTCATTGCAAAAAATCCATGAACAAGCCATTTCCTCCGGATTTAGTAAGTAAGTCAGTAACTATTTCTTATTTCCAAGACTGATGAAATGGCTCGGCGGAAAGATATTTGACTCCAACGCTCAAATAAATTATCTATTTTGATACTCTGAAAAGTTTTCTTTTTCGAACGGATTAAAAAATTGAAGAAGCTTTGACAAAATTTAAAGGGCTCAAAGGACGACAGATATTTTCTTTTTACTGAAAATTGCTTTAATCGGCCATTATTTAGTTAAGAGCACTACAAACCCTACATATTGTTTACAAAACCCCAATATTTTTTTTTCCAGAGAGAGAGCGGTACCGCGACCAAACTAGGTCTATTGTACCCACCCCCCTTTAGTTGGCCAAAAGACCCTCTGCCTCCCAGAGAAACCCAAGAAGGTCTTTTGTCGGTATTACAACGACTCGGGACGCGCCCATCGTACCGTGCCCCAAGTGTCTCCTTCTGGCTCATGCCAGCGCGGGGCAGTCACACAGTAGGTGCTTTGTAGTTTCGTCCTCTTCATGACATAGTCTACATTCCTGGTCCTCTGCCAGGCCCATCCGAAAGAGGTGGTGATTGACCGTATGGTGGCCCGTCAAATAAGCCACCAACAGCCGTAATTCTCGTCTGTTGAGACCCCTCGTCTCCAGTGTACTCCCGGGAAATATAAATTCCTTCGCCTGACGCATTCCCGGTAGCGATACCCAGTATTTCCTGTGCTCGCTGAGAGCCCATTCCCCCAATAGGGACTGGGTAGTGGCCCAGCTTAACCCACAAAAGGGCTCGGGGCCCACCATTTGGGCATTTGCTCCAGCCCTAGCCAGTTCATCAAACCCCAATATTACTGTTCACCTAAATATCAATAGCTTGGGGTGCCAGACGTACTGTTTTTAGCAGTACATGTACTGATATTTTTCATTTGAACTGTTTTATGCACAACACTGATTTTTGTACTGTTTTTTGGTTCAGTCTACAGAAAACAAAGATATTCAGGAAAACCCTGTTAATTTAATACACATTTGGGTGTTTGAAATGGTATGCTTTGAAATCATATTGTCATAATATCCTAATATTTTACAATATTATTAACTGGCAGTTATAGTAATGCATAGTTAATTATAGCTGAACTTGGTGAAATCGGCCTTAAAAATTTAAAAATTTTTTGAAATTAAAAACTTTATCTAGGAAACAATCATTTTCTCAAATTCTATACGATTTGTGCAACTATGTGTGTGGTGAAAATTGGTTTAAATATCAATATGTTTAAAGAAAATCCTACTCACACAGTCAGTGAATTGATTTTTTAAGCAAAGTTAGGTAAGTCCCAATTTACACGTTGCAGGTCTTATTGATCAGCATGCTAATTTACATGCGAAAGAGAAAGACAGCGAATCGTTTCTTTCCTCGTAAAGTACACTCAAAAGAAAAATCAATCCATCCGTACTCAAATCAATCATAAGTGGTATCAATAGTACGGTGAGCACGGATTTTCTCGAATCAAGTACAGATAGATTGATTCAGGTAGGGATTATTCAATCGCGAAATACTCAAGTTATCCATATTCAATCCCGGATTCATACTTAAAATAATCCGAAAATGAGATTGAATCAATCTCAAAATCCGCTTGATTCAAGAATTATAAAATTGATTTAATCCTGAATTCGTACTTTAAATAAATGAAAACTGAAATTAGAAGAAAAATATTATTATAATTAATTTACTTACCTGTTTCACACCTTACAAAGTTCCAATTATACAACACCACCACCACGGTCGATATGATTTTTACTTTAAAAACTTAGGCCCTAATCATGTACAACGCAGCGCAACGCCACAGAACTAACGCAACACCAAAGAATAACATTGAGAGCACAAACAATGTCATAAATATTTTGTAATTTTGTTGTTGCTTTCTACAGAAATTCACATTGCGTCTTAAAATTTCAAACGCTCCATTGCTTGTGTCGTTGAAAATTTTAAAACGGTACATGAATTTCTGTTGAAAGCAACAACAAAATTACAAAATATTTATGACATTGTTTGTGCTTTCAATAGCGCAGTTCAGTGTTTGGTGTATTTGGTCTTGTAAAAGAGCAAATGCAAAATCTCGTAGCTCTTTTATGAAATCTAACGGAAACGCGGCGCATTTTGTTGTTGGATTTAACAAAAGAGCTACGATATTTTGCATTTTCTCTTTCGCAAGACGATTAGCACCAAACACTGAACTCCGCTAATGTTATTGTTTGGCGTTGCGCTGCGTTGTACATGATTAGGGCCTCAATGTACATATTAAGCTAAGAATATAAACTAAATGAGAAGTCAGAAATTGAAGGCAATACAATTTAACCTTTTAAACTTTAAAATTTAAAAATTAAAAATGATTAAGATTTAAACATGAAAATAATTAGTCAATTCACAAGGTATCCTAACATGTCATATTGTCAAAATGTCCTAATATTTCACAATGGTTTAAAAATATTGTTGTTGGTTTGTTAACAAAAAGTGTCTTAAATAAATAGAACGTTGCTTGCTGTGTTTATTGTGCTGTCGTAATTAATCAGAAAAGTCCAGCGCTGAGCGGCTGAGCCGTACAACAATATTTTTAAACCATTGTGAAATATTAGGACATTTTGACAATATGACATGTTAGGATACCTTGTGAATTGACTAAATGTGTTTTCTTCCTGTTCTGTTGTTTTTGTTGTTTCTACACACAACAAGCAAATCGCCACTACAACTGCAACAAATTTGAATAAGTAATATAAGATTAAAACGCTCAATTTGTAATTTAACTCTCAGAGTGGCAGTACCAACGAAAAGTTCAATCTTTTTTGTACTTGGTTTAAGAATTTTATACTTACTTTAAGAAATTCCGGGAATGATTTTCGAAAGTTATCCCATTTATGATTGTTTTGAGTACGTTTTAGTGTTATTCGTACTTGAATTTTTGAGTACGACTCGTACTCAAATTAAGTATAAGAAGCTTAATTTATCCCGAGTGTTTTTCTTTCTGTGTAGCAAGCTGATCAATAAGACTTGCAACGTGTAAATTAGGACAAAGGTTTTGAACATGAATTAGGGCCAATTGCTTCGTTTGTGATGTTTGCTTTATAAACGCAACTGGTGTCATTTAAATCTTTTCTTTGCTTTTCTAGTGTATTTCTTTCTATCATTGTTGTTGCAAATTGAATCAAAAGTTTAAAATATTTAATAATTGCAATAAATAGGTACATATCGCACTTGAACATCAAGAGGGTATTAACTCAACATTTTCAGTAAAAGCAAAAGATTTTTTAATTTTTTATTAAAGGCAAATGGAAAAGAATTTTTAAAACAACCGTTTCAATACCAAAAAGTATACAAAATAGCACGATATTTTTACAGCGTGTAGATATGAATATTACGTGTCGATTTTTTTCAAAAAGGAAAATAAATAAAAATTTTCGAGTTAATACCCCCTTGTTGATAGAGTGCGATATGTACGTTTTCTTAAAAAAAATATGTACTCTATTTATCTTGATTGTACTGTCTTTTTCTATTCATTGTACTGTTTTTCGAATTTTAAATCTGGCTATCATAAGAGTAGGGCTCACAAAAAAGGAATTAGAACATATAGAATTATCTTAAAACTTACACCCAATTTTCACGATAATTGTTTTCTCCTATTTTTAAATCATGTCTTTTTTCGTTTGAAAGCGAGTGGGGCAGAGAAGTAAGCAGGGTAGAAAAAAGACATGAATCGTATTTTATGTGTTTCTTTTTTGACATTTCTCTTTGAACTTATTTGTGTTTTTTAATTGATGTTTTATTCTTATTGCAAAGTGACAAGTGCTTATTAAAATATAGAGAAATAAAAAAATAGATATTGGGAATTATTTATTTTCATAAGCAACTTTATTATATTCAAAATTTTTCATTTTTCGAATTTATTCTATGAGTTAAATTTCAGTTATGTATTTTATAAAGCTTTTTTGTAATAGCTCTATTCCTTCAATTTTTTTAGAAATGACTTTATACACTACCAGACTATTATATTGTATTTTCTTGTTACATTTTACCTTAGCTCTCCGTTGGATAGCAATGAAGTATATTTATGTACAGAAAAATTTACAATTATTAGACACCAGCAGAATGTAATGCATTTTCTGGCCAGCTAATTCCCAATATCTATTTGTTAAAATAGTTGAGTTAAATACATTCAATTTATAAAGTATCACTTTCCAGTGTGACACAAAGAATGCTGACGAAGGCCGTAGCGGGCCAGCTAATGATCCAAATTTATGATAAAAAGCACTGAAATTTATTGTTGTGGGAAAGCTAGTTTCTATGCGCATTTCGCTGGTTGCTTAGGCCAGCTCGTCAGGAAACTTTTTCCAAATACTTTAGAAAAGCTAAAATATTATACAAATAAGACCATAAAGTGAATAAGAATTTTAAACACTCAGCTCTTACTTGTAACAATATCAAAGCTTGAAGCAATGTTTGTATTAAAAATGTTTCATATTTGGCAGATATGTTGGATATATGTCAAACTTTTTGCGGTGTCTAGTGCTAAAAGTAACCATTTCAGCGAAAACTTTGCAGAGTAAAGACGTAGAAGAGGAAGCAATTATATAATTTTCAGTCGTAAATTCTAATTTTTTTAAGCAGCATTTGTTTGCACCAGAACAGCCCGTTGTTTAGAGAACTATTTGCTTCAAAATTCTTTTCTATTTCTGTTTTCTTTCTTTTATATATCTTCTCCGTTTTCAACAAAAAGCTAGCAAAATTGCCGCAGCGCAATCTTCATCTGCATTCATTAAAATCAAAACAATAATGAAAAAATTTATGTTTGTACGAAATATTGGCAAATAGAATCAAAAACAAATTGCATGTTTGCCAAGTAATTTGTGTGGCTTATTACGCCCTTTAGTGTTTGTGGTAGTTTTTGCAATCTCGAGCTATTTCGTATAACAAGCACCCCAGCAATTATTTGTGGTGAATATACTTAAAAATTATACTAATAACCATAACAAAAGCGTTGCCAACTATAATATGGTTATGGTTACCTTAAAAAGAACTGATTTAACCATAATGCAGGCAATACTATTACTGAAATAATCATAATATGTATACAAATTTGACACTAAAATGGTGCAGCTGTTCATGAATATACGGAAACATATTTTTTCTCTGCGTGTAGTAAATGTTTCCGGCAGCAAGAGCGTTAATATATTATTTTGAATTCATTTGAATAATATAAAATATGCATTTTTTATGCTTCGTGCTGTAGTCTTTTAGTAAATTAGGATATTACAAAACTAAACTATTAATTACATGCATATATGTACACTGTACATTGTACAGTGTACATTGTACACAGAAAAAAAAATAAAAATTGATTTCAATTAAAAAATTTGTGCTATTAATTAAAAAATTAATTAAATTTGCTCCAGTAAACGAATTAATAGTATCAATTAAACGTTTTATTATTATTATTTATTCATTTGATGAAACCTTTAATTCATTTGATTAAAAATTTAATTCATTTGATTAAATTTTTAATTTAAACTGATTTTATTATTGATTAATGCTTTAATTAGTGAACAATTTTGGAGAATTTTTTCTGTGTATAGTAATTTAATTTTGTTAAATTGTGAACTCTGCATTGGCATTTTAAAATCCGTTTAGCGGAACTAAGCCTTCTTATATCCAGAAGATACTCCTATTTATTTTCAAATGAACAAACTCCTTTAAATTTGGTCCAATCATAAATGTAAAGGAAATCAGATTGATTGGAGTCATGTTTTAAGAAATGATGAAATTGCCTACTAGGCAACTGGCTGAAATGCATTTCAACTGCACTCGTCTAAGACAAAGTCAGTTAAATAAACCAGTTGAAAAGAAAAACAGTCAGGCAGTCAGTCAGTCAGTGATCATAAGCAAATCAAAAATTGCCATTCTATGAGTTGTTTATAGCCAAACGAATACCGAGTCGTCAGACGTATTCCATTTCTCTTGATACGTGTACGAGTGCTCGTACGGATAAATATTTATGTGAATGTTCAACATTGAAATGTGTGCAATATAAATGGGCGTACCCGTACAACTTGATGGTATTTAGTATGTAAAATGAACAAAATATTTTAAACATTTTTATATTGTTACTTTGATCGATTTTGAAATGGTTTTATGTTGTTAATTTTTTTTATTTGTTGTTGCATTTTTCTGTTTTTTTGATTTCTTGATCATATTATATTATTTATTCATATATGTATGTTGCAAAATCGAATCGATCCAACCATCCATCCATTGATCGACGACTGACTTGATATGTCCATACATAAATTCCAAAAAGTAGCAGCTACAATAAATTGCTTTAAGCCGTAAACCATTATGGCTGCTGTACAACAATTGTTGTGAGAGATTTTTTTTCTCGTTTTTGTGAATTTAAGTTTTATTTAGTGTTGTTGCCACAAAAAAAATGCGTTTTATGCCACAAATAAATAATAAAATGAATGACGATCCATTTACATACATGTTTTTCGTTTTTAATGCAAGAAAAAAGGTTGCCAAGTCGTTTAAAATTCTCAAGAAATTGGATTAAAATACCGAAAGTGTAAACGAGCATTCGGGAAGAAAAATCTAACTCGAATTACTTGTGAAGTTTGCTAACGAAATATCATCGCTATAGATTTTAAATTATATTTGCACTCAAAGAAATGTTATACACAGAAAAACGTTTTTTATCAATTAAAAACATGGTTTAAAAAATATTTAAATTTAATTAATGTGCTAATTGAATCAATTATTTTTTTAATTGAAAGAAAATTAAAAATATAATTTTGATTTAAATAATATTAAAGTTGTTTTGAAAAAAAATTTTCAGTTAAAATATTAATTAAATATTAAAAAATATTAATTGACTTTTTCGTTTAAAATAAAATAATTTAAGATTGTAGAATTGTTCTTGGGAATTGTCAATATTTAATGAAATAAACTAACACCTTGTTTGAAATGGAAAAGTTTTTTGATATTTTTTTTAATTAAAATTAAAAATTTATTGAAAAAAAAATATTCCCAATTTTACGATTTTTAGTAATCAATACAACAACTTTGTTTGCTTGATATTATGAATTTGGTATAAATTTCTTGTGTTTCTACTTAAATACTGGGGGGGGGGGGGGGGAGGGGGCGAATAACGGCATTCTTTATAATGAATATATAATATATCGATCGATCTGTCCATTTAAATTGTATTGTAATTTCGATCGATATATGTCTAAACAAGTTTAGATACTATTATTTTCTACTTATGAATGAATTATTATGAGCTATTAATTTTGAAGTGAAATGTATTAGTTAACTTATTTGAAGTAAATGAAGTTGCACTTCCCTAACGAATTTTCAAAATAAGTTAAGAATGTAGAAGTATAGAGGGCGCTGGTATCTGAGCGCTAGTTTTAGATAGAAAAGGATGTAAATAGAATTAATTATGAACATTCGTAATTACTCCACGACTCCATGCGCTATCGATTTGAACAAGACCAAGGCGAATTCAACTACAGGTGGTGTCGAAACGCCATATAATTTTGACAGTGCGATCCAATTTGTTTTGATTTGTTAGTGTTTTGTAAGGAATTTTTGACATTTTGGACCGTAAACACTAACAATGCAATGCAAAAAACCCTATGTTTTTTCTGTTGTTTTTGGATTGTTGTAGTTCCGACACTACCTGTAGTTGAATTCGCCTTGAACAAGACATGAACATAACGCCGGCAGAGCAACGGTATTAATTTGTTCATGTTCTTGTATGTGGAGAATACGTTTTGATGTTCATGTTCTGATTTACCACAATTTTTTTTGTTGTGCGTTTGGTTGTTTAAAGAAAATGGCATCATGTCGAACATGCTTTCTAAGACATATGTTTAGCCAACGATGGCAGCATATGGACGAAACATGAACAGGAGCAGTCTACACGAGTAAAATTCATGTGCGACATGATGTTCTTACCAAGTTGATGGATAGTGGAGACGGGTAGTTACGGAATTATTCCAACCTTCTTCGGTTATTCGTAAACCGAAGATGTTGGTAAATTCTAGATTAAACATTTTTGATCTACCAGTTGGCCCTTAGCAACAGCGTTAAAAAGTTAAATTTGTCTTTAGCTTAAAATTTATAACTACCACTTGTGAACTTAACCTAGAAGAAAAAAATTAATTGCACTTACATCTAAATTTAAACTTATACCTATTTTGATTATTTGGAATAATTACCTACCTAACCCCCTACAAGGAAAATTAACCCTCACCTACTTACCTGTGCGACCAAAGCGCCTACTCGGTAAAATTGGAAGCCAAAGGTAACAATCTAAATCTATACACTTAGACAATTCTTTGCTCAGACAAATTCATACATACATAAATTGATAACAATTACATACCTATCTTATTGTCATTTATTTCGTTTCCCCTCACCCAACAATTATAATCACTCTTATGAGTGATTGTAATTCTAATCAGCACTTAACGATTTCCCAAAAATAAAGGTACCCTGCATCTCTGCAATAAAAGTGAAGATTGGTTAAAGTTCTGTGTGGCTCCCCTAGGCACAGAACATTATGCGGTTGTGCTTATGTTTGAAACACCTTTAAATATTAGTCCTGGATCAGTGATGTCCAGAATTTAAGCTGTGGTTGTATTGCTGGATATTAGTATTAGTGAAGACAGAGAGAGTGTTGCCCAGCAAACGAAAAGTCAATCGTTTGAAATATGATGCTACATTCTATTTCCTTAGCGAATACCCTTAAAGATGCATTTTATAAATAGATTAACTGCATGTTTTTCAAACTAAAATAAAACTTTTCGTTTAGAAATTGATGCTGAAAACCAAAACCAATTTTAGATTTTTCATTGTTGTTTCAATATAAATATCCAAGCGAACATTTTTATTTTATTTTGAAAAAACAGACAGTAAATCAGGGACATTACGTTTATGAGCAATATAAAAGAAAGCAATAACTTAGAATCACTTTTTGAATCGATCTAACGATGTCTGTCCGCCTGCTCTTCCAGCTGCATGGCTAGCCGGCAGTCCGTGTAAATATTGTGCGTAAAATGCAGGTCGCAATTTTAAAGATAATTTTGTGCATGCGCTCTAACTGTCACAAGGACCAAGCCTATTCAAACTAGTGAGAATCTGTCTATAAATTCACATAGCTCCCATACAAGCTTCTCCCGGAATAGAGTCTTTGTGCTTATAAACCAATGTTGTTATATTGGTATTTAGATTTAATTTGGTCCAAACTAATTTGATTGCAGTCTTAATCTAAGTAGCAAACTTTATTGGAATCTGTCCATATTCCATACAAATACTACTCCTTAAAATACCTTTTAATGCCACAACTACGTAATAAAAGTCAGTATTGACATACAAATTGTAAACAATAGCTTTTACTATGCCATGACCATGGAAACCGTAAATATTCAATTGCATGTTTTTCCTTGTGCAGCCAATGTAGGCAGACACGATATATTTATCCATTTTAGAGCCTTTTATGTTTTTTGGCATCGATTTGTTAGTGCATATTTAACCCTTTACAGCAAATTTTTGCATAATTTAGTAAAAGAGTATTTTTATTTTTTGAACATGTTAAATTTTTTAAATGCTTTCCAGAGCTTTCGCAGCAAATAAAACAAAAAAACGTGCTGCTTAAATTTCGCCATCTACATTTTATTTTTTACTCTAAAATTATTTGCCAAAGCAGGTTGTCTTTAAAGAAAAATGTTATTTTAAACTTTCAAATTTTATATTTTCATAAGCAAAAATTAAGGAAAAAGTATTTATATACGTTTTTAGCGATGTAATACATAAAAATCTGGACCAATCTTTTAGTATACCGACCAAACTCAGAATCACTTTTTAATGTGATCTAACGATGCCCCTCTGTTCATGTTAACTTTGTGCGCAAAGTCCAAGTTGCAATTTTGCTAATAATTTTATAAAATTTGGTAAATACATTTAATTTGTACCAATGACGAAGACTATGTAAATGGTGAGAATCGGTCTATAATTTCATATATTAACTATAAAAACTTTTTTCCAAATTAGACTCATTGTGTCCGTAAACCATCTAATTATGTTGGTATTAAGATTAAATTCGCCGCAAAAATATTTAAAATTAAATTTATTAACAATATTAACAAAAATTTATTAACAATAAAAAGCAATTGATCGACCGTCCCTGATATCCATTTAAGACAAAAAAATATCATATGGATGCTATTATTTAGATAATCAGCCTTATTGCGGTTGTCGTTGTCATATACGGCTGTATCTTTTACGACAAAGACAACCGCAACACGGCTGAATATTCGCCACAAATAACTCTTATATGCATTTTAACCTCATACTATCTTGTGTTTCTACTCACTTTGTTTTTGTGAGCCCATGACTGCCCATCATCGTTTTCAAATAGGGTTAAATCTCGAAAATTGTTCTGGCGTTTGGGCTTTACCGATTATAATTTTAGGATTGTTTTTTTTTAATGCAAATGTTTTTAAATTGTTGAATATTTTGTTTTCAAATAAGCAATTTTCTATTTTTTGGAGCATATTTTTAACAAATTTCAGGGCATATTTTCGAGTTTTTACTGCAAATTTAATTAGCATAAAACGAGTTTTTTTAGAGCATATTTCTGGTTACCCTGGTCATGACAAAATATTGTGGTGGTAGATCCAAAAGTAACCATATGTCCCATATAAACTCCCTAAAATCACTTAAAGGCTAAGAAATCTTATATTGGTGAAGAAATCTTAATAATATTCGTCACAAAGGACTTTTGCATAAATTTAAGCCTCATAACATAATTTTGTTTTGCCGTGTCCAAGATTTCCCATGTGTCCCAAATAGGATAAGCTCTCGAAAACTTGTTTCCAAATTCTGTGGTGTAGGGTATTATAGGGTCGGGCTTAACCGATTATACTTTCTTACTTGTTTTTGTACCCTTTACCCAAGATGAATATATTATTTTGTCATTCCGTTTGTAATTTCTACAATATTGATCTTAGACCCTATAAATTATATATATTCTGGGTCCTAGTGAGGAGTGAAGTTGATTTAACGATGTCCGTCTGTCCGTGTTGCCGTTAAAATGGGTTTTCCGCAGACAAGATATTTAATGGTAGTATTATATGTCTGACACATATAGCCCAGAATTGATTGCTTTTGAAATTCAGCCTGATGGGTCCACTAATGGCTGAGATATGCGCAAAAACCACTACTGATTCTAATTTCACCCAAAAATCCCATGTTGTTATGGTTTTTTAATTTTATTTTTGTGTATATCTGGAGAACGACAGGAGGTAAAGTTTCCAAATTAGGTAACAAGCATCTTGGTTATCAATAAATAACATCCGACAAAATATGGTCGGGATTGGATAAGTGGGCGTGGCACTTCCCATACAAAGACACTAGAGAGGTCTGTATGTCTGGAGAATGGCCAAAGTTACCAAATTTGGTACAAGTATCTTGGTTATCAATACACAACATTCAAAGAAATTTGGGAGGGATTTAACAAGTGCACCTGGCGCAAGGTTGATTTACTTTTATCTAAGGAACGATATATATATATATATATATATAGGATATATAAGATTCGGCATAGCCGAATGTAGTACTCTTACTTGCTCTGGACATTAATAGACTGACAGTTAGAACCGTTTAACGTTGCACCCTGTCTTTACGAGAAACGAAATAATGATATAAAATTATTAAATAAATGAGCTTTAAAGGCAGGTTGCTTAACAACGTTGTTAAGGAAATAGTAACACTAATGCTTGTAAAGTAATGGCTCGTGAAGACGGGGTGTAACAAGACTTAAGACTTTACAAAGCCATCCCATCTTTGAATTCCCTTTTATTACATTTTTTTAAGGGGTTAGAAAAATTTTTTCTCAATAAAAAAAAAAATTCCAATTTCGTTTTTCTATTTAAAACATACATTCAAAATTTTAGCAAAACTGAAGGACTGTTTAAAATTTTTTAAAATGAATTTCACTAATTTGAAAACCATATTTTTCATTTCTCTTACATATGCATTATTTTCACACCAGTGGCAACACTTGTTTATGATCGATTTAAAAATGTTTAAATTTAAAGAAACACAACAAAATCATTGCGGGGCAATCAATAAAACAGCAGAAGCTTTTTTACTAAAAGCACTTGTGACTACGCAATATCAGATGCATATTCAGAGATAACAAAAAAAAAAAAGAAAAAGAAATAGCAACCGATACAGCAACATTAGTTGTTGCAACAAAATATGTATTATGGCCGCGCGCAAAAGGTAAAAAAAATGAATTTTTGCATTTGTAATGAAACTGAAAACCAGAAAAATGCAATTTTCATAATCGTTTCTTCTTTATTTTATTCCTCAGTGTTGTTTTTTTTTTTTTTTTTGAATGTTGCTTTCTGCTTGTGTCTTTAAACATTTATTTTAGCCTCCAACTTAAAATTCATACAGATGTATGTGCAGTTTTTTTTTTGTTTTTTTTTTTTTTTTTTTTTTTTTGAATTAATGAACCACGTCCGCCATGCCAAATTCAACTTTGAACAAATGGAAAATCAGACAAATATATTCCTTGGATTTCATTTCGCATTTCCCCAAAGATAAAAGTTACATTGAACTTGTTCCATTAAGGGAGAAGAAAAAAAAAATAAAACAAAACAGAAATATATTTAGCCCTTAAGGAATCAAAACAGATAAAAAAAAAAGACAAAGAATGACTGAAACCAGAACAACCAAGATTGAACAATCATCATCATCATGGTAACAATCTCATAAAAAACATCATTTTATAACAGAAATCCTCTTCGTCCTCATGTCTTTCAGGTTTAGCTCGGGGAAATACAACTACAACACACATTTGATAGAGATCGAAATGATCATTAATACCATCAGTGAGCAGAATATGCATACTCCTAACCATAAAACGAAGTTTTACCAACCAGCCAACCAACAAACAGTCAGTATTCGACTGCTAAAATCAACAGAATTCAAGTCGAATTTAAATTTATGCAAAATGTTTTTAATGTACAATTTTAATAATTTTTATTGCAACTATTACGATGATATCCTTCATTCAATACGGGATGTGTGTAGGTAAATTATCACAAATTATATGTGATTGAGACAAAACTGAAAATTTGCATACAAATAACGTTAAACGCCAACGTGATACAATTGATAAGTATTTTCACTAGTGTCTAAAACTGCTCGATTATTGACTTTAGTGCATTCAACCATAGAGAATGAAACATTTTAATAAAAAATGCGATTTGGTATTTTGGTCAGCAAGGCCAGTATTTTGGATTTTTATTATTATTATTTTTATGTCCTGAGGGTCCTATAAGGAACGAAGGGCCACCACAAACTGATTCCATTCAGTTCTATCAGATGCTTTATTCTTAATTTCTCTCCAATTAAGACCACTTTGAGTAATCTGGCATTCCAGTTGGCGCCTCAATGTGTTCTTGTACTACCCTGGGATGTCCAGTCGATGGCGGCTTTTAATAAGCGGCTTTTGCTTTGTCTCCTGTGGGCCTGCGCAACGTATGACCAATCCAACGCCATTTGCGATTAAGTACTTCAATCTGTATTGGCTGTTGATTAATTCTGCTCCATAGCTGTACGTTTGATATTGCAGGCCAGAACATTCGAAGAATTCTTCGCAAGCAGAGGTTGACAAAACCTGCACAGCATTTACGGATTTCACACAGGTGTTGAACAATTGAATCTTGGTGTTTAAAGAGACTACGGTTTAAGTTATTCGGCTTTTTAAACCTGATAAAGTTAATAGTATTACATCGCATGCTTTTGCCCTTGGTGGTGTTTATCTTAAGGTCGACTTTGCGGCTTCAGTCTCTATAGAATTGAGCTTCGTCACCATATCTCTGTGGCTGTGTGACAGCAAGCAGATGTCATCTGCATATTCGAGGCATTCAAGGCGTTTATTTAGGCCCCATCTTATTTCTCTGCAAGCTCGAGTTGCATTTCGTATAATAACGTCAACCAGAACATTGAACAGCAACGGCGATAATACGCATCCTTGTCTGACTCTCCCGTAAGTACATCGAAGCGGTTGCTTACGGCATTGTCATGCACGACTCGGCCCCAAATATCCTTATATAGCAATTGGATAAGACTCATAAGTATTGGTGGAACAACTTTGCAGGCAAGAGCGTTCCATATCGTTCCTTAAGGTACCGAACGCTTTCTCGAAGTCGATAAAGACCATATACAGGATTTTTAGTGCCCCGGTAGGCTAGTTGGTATTGAGCTAGTCTATCAGCGCCGGGGTTGCGGGTTCGATTCCCGCCAGAGACTCTGCTTTCTTTCCTGCAAACAAGCGTAGAGCTTCACGGGATAAGCAAAGGAAAGAAAATAGGTTAAATTCCTTTTGAAATGCAAAACTTGCAACAGAATACGATATTTGTTAGAAAGCTTTTGCAATGACTATCTCGTAGTGCTTATCAATCTAATGATATTATAAAACGAGGATATTTTGATTGTGTAACGGATTAAAAACTGACCATTTAAAATCCCTTAGTTAAGACGTGTGATTGTAATAAGGTTTCAATCTCCAATATGGGCAGATTTTTTGCAATATAAACATTTGATTTCACCCACGCACATGAAACACACAATATTTAATGAAAATAATCAAAACTTCTATAATGATTAATAACAGTTGTAAACAAGAGTCCTCTTTGTATTTATTTGTCAATATACATAGCGCACTTGTTCAACAATACTGTATTAACTCAACATTTAAAAATTTTCAGTAGAAGCCACACACAATCTTTAATATTGCATTAAAGGCATATAAAAAAGGATTTTTAAATCAACCGTTTCATTCCTCAAATGTAGACAAAATAGCGCGATATTTTCACATAAAATATTTTGACAAAAAAGAAAAATTTCGAGTTAATACACTATTGGTGAAGAAGTGCGGTTGCCATACGTACATTCAACGCTTAGCTCATCGTTACTTGTGTCACAATTAATTTTAGATCTCTCAATTAAAAGGCACAACAGTCTTTAGATATTAGTTGAAACTATTTATATCCACCGAGAGTAACGTATAGATGTACAGTGAGCCACACTCAAAATTGAACGTTATTTTAAAAATGGAGGAGGTGGCACAACATATATTCGCGTAACTCAAAAATTATTTAGTTTAATGAATATACTAAGAAAACCGAAATTTCGCAATAAAATTACCTTTTAGAAAGGCTAAACTTTTTTCTAATCTCCGCTGTCGTTTTAGAAAAATTATTTTTTTTTTGGCAAAAATTTTTTTTTATCAAAATTTCGAAATTTTTGTTTCTTCAAAAATAATAAAAAATTGGAAAATGAAGCTATTCTTTTAATTTTTCTAGACGTATAAAAAACGAAGTTGCAAAGTTTATTCAATAAACTTAACTGTTTTTGTGTTACGCTAATTTATGTCGTGGAACGTACTCCATTTTCGAAATAGCGGTATATCTCGAAAATAAAGCTAACCCTAAAAATCGGTAACCACCATTGGATTCAGCGTACCCGAATTAGGTGAAAGCGCCAGGTGCCCGCTTGTCAGCTAGCACAGTGTTATTCTTAACACAAAATTTATGATAATGATTAAAGTGTTCAATTTTGAGTGTGGCTCACTGTATAAGTATATACATATGTATGGAGCATCACCTTAAAATGCAAAAAATAAAATGCAGGCTTAAATGCAAAAGGGCTTAACAACAAAAGAAAATTGAAAAAGGGGTTTTGGTGGATTGTTGTTCGTTATATTAAACTACATGTTCACAATGGCGACTTTATTAAAGAAATTCAAACGCCAAGTACCTCTTATTGTTATTGATTTGGTAAAGTTTTTTCTTCTCCTGTAAAAAAATTAAAATGTATTGTTACGCCCTTTTGCATTTTAGCTGACGATATATGTTCCCATCGTTCCCAGATGCCATTTTACACTAAAATACAAGTCTTTATTATTTTGATGAAAATGCTTCCCTAATCTAATTATTGTTTGAAAACTTTAAAAAAACAATAACAACTTATCATGACAGGGTTGTATTTTCCTCAAAATACGCATGACTTGTATGATAGTGTAAAGTACCCTTAAGGAGCATAGTGTCTCAAGCATGTTTCGGTAATAATTTGTTTTAAGGATGGCCAGCTGATTACGCTAACGCACCCTATCCCGGCGCTATAGCTGCCTGCTGGGAACCATGTTGACCACGGAAGCTTATACCACCTTGTGTCAGTCGACAGAGCCTCGTTAGCTTCAACAGGGGATACCAAGCCCAGGATAGACAGTGGTTGAGGCTGTAATTTCAAAAGTATTGGCTATATGTTCAAAGGCTGTTGCCTTTGTATTCGCTTAACTTTTTCATGCACAAGTTACTTCCTAAATTTATGCGATCTTAGAAAGAGAATAACAACAAATTTGGAAAGCACTTTTTTACTTTATTTAGCTCAATACAATTTCTCAGCGATATCCAATAGCTTCGAAGCCCTGTTAATAGAAAGAACTGTCTAATCTAAAGAAGCTAGATCTGCAATAATTTAGCAGTATACTCGCCGTTAATGTTTTTTCCTTAAATATAGAAATCAATTAAGATATTTATCTCGCACCCCAATAAATAGACGCGATTTCCTTGAATGCAGGTGGAACTGTCTTCGACTTCCTTGGACACGGTTCTCAAATTTTAGTCCATTGCTTTAACTGTTGTCTTAATACATATATTTTAAAAGATTTCTACTTCTCCCCAAAGTAGTTTTGATTTAAACTACTGATTCCATTTATACGTCAGGTCGGCTTCGGATCACCCTCGTATTTATGTACCTAAAACTTGTAAATAAGAGGAGATTACTTCCTGTATTTTATCTAAAGATTCTGTTTGACCTTTTTCTATTTACTCGAGAAGAGTCTATGTAGTCTATGTAGAGCTATGTGAGTTTGACTGCGGATATTGATAAGATTGTCTCAAGTTCTTTATAGTTTCTTCTTCCAAACTTATTTTAAATTTTTTTATATGAATCATTGTCTTCAAAGCGTATAAACTACTCACTACAAATCAGAGTAGAAATCATGGAAGTACAATTTTTTTCTATTTAAGAGTTTATTGGTACCGTGGTACTTTCGCAATATATTTGGTGCAATATTAAACGTTTAGTTTATATCAAAACTTAATTGTTTATTCGATGAAAAACTAAAAAGTATTGTACTTAATTTCGGAATTTTTTTTTTAGATCAAAATTTCTTCTAATTACACTGTGCAACATTTTTTCTCTTGTGGAATTTCTCGAAAAAAAAATACTGTTTGGGTTTTGCCAGTTTAGCCGCCGTTAGGTTTTTATTTGTATGCAATTTGTCTTAAGCCATTATCTCGGAAGCCAATTGGAAGTTTTCTTCCCTCTATTCTCCACAATTGTAGCTAAACACTAGTAAAAAGGCGGGGATCAAACAAACAAAAAAAAAGCATATTAAAATGTCGAAATGAATGTTTGATTTTGTTATATCTTATTCACCATTTTTTTCCCATAGCTGCCAAACAGTGGGAAATTCATTAATGTAATCTTTTAAAACAATATTCCTTATAAATAATTAATAATTCCTAAGATCATTATAATACTGGAAAATACATTTTCCAGCTGTACTTTGGATCGAAAAAATACTAGAAAACATAAATTCATCTGTATAAATTTTTACACTTTTTTCGAATTTTCGATGCTGATACAGCTGGAAAATTGTTCCTCTTATCATGTTCTTAGGAATTATGAATTATATCATAAGGATTATTTTTCGAAAATTACTAAACTAGCCTAAAGCTGCAGTTATGCCGACGACAGGAAAACAAATTTTCAATTGGTTTTCGAGAAAAATTATATGCTCTTTCAAAAAGTCAAGTTTTAGCCAAAATATTCATGAGGCCATATAATCCGGCGATGGCAGAGAATGAATAAATAATAGATCAGGCAGGATTCAGGCTAAATAGATCTCGCATAGGCCACGGCTACCGTCTTCGCATAATTACTGAGCAGACAGCCGAATGGCAGTCGAATCTGTATCTGCACAAAAAAAATAGAAAATCGACTTTAATTAAACAATTCGTTCAGACAATTAAATTTTTTACTAATTTTGCCCCTGCAAAAATTGATCATATCAATTAACGGATTTGTATTTTCGAGTCATGCCACACAAATTTAATCAATTAAAAAATTAATTGCATCAATTAAAAAAATACACAACTTATACAAAAATATTTACATTTTTGTGTTTTGATTAAAAAAATTAATTGCAGCAAACAAAAAAAATAATTGAAGAAATTAATGTTCACCAATTAATTATATAATTAAAAAATTTTTGGCAAACATTTTTTCTGTGTGGTATTGAGAGATTTCCAACGTGCATCCGCCCACTCCATCACTCCGCCAAATGGAAAGCTAAACAGTGTAAAGGAATTCCAGATAAATTAATCAGGCTCGTGGAATGTTTATATATGGATACTCAGTGCACCATGAAGGTCGAGTTAGCGAAAACTTAAGCGTTAAAACTGGTGTGAGACAATGGTGTGTGTGTCTTATCCCACTTACTGCTCAATTCCATGCTTGATGTTATTATGAGTGAATACCATTCATGGGATCATAATAGGCATGGCAGGAAGACTTACAGACCTTGACAATGCCAATGCGATTTGTTTACTGTGACACAAACAGCAAGAGAACAAATGTTAAATAGTATCACAGCTAAAGCGATAAATGCAGGACTGATTATGGATACCAATGCGTTTCAATGAAACAAAGATCTATCGCCTTTCACTGATGGGGAGATGTCACATCCTGTTGCTACTTGGGCAGCATTATTGCTACTTCCGGTGGCTGTAGCGAAGATACTTAAAACAGACTGACTACGGCTAAGATATATGCTCTTCAAAGGCCATTTTGCACTCCATTTACATATGGTCTCATAGAGCAAGAGGGGGATTATACACATATTCCATAAACTACAACATGAATTTTGCTCGATTGTCTAAATTCCGCGTAACTTCTTGCCTGAATCCTGTACTTACCACTTACTAAGAAGCTGGATCTTATGTTAAGAAGCAGCAGCATACAAGTGTATTAGGATTATCGTTCCGGGTCTGCCCAGCCTCTCAATGCGTCTACCCACGCCTCCATGTGTCCATGCAACTTCACACGGCACGCAGGAGTGAATTTGCTTAGGAGCTGGACTCCACTGCTGAAATACAGCAGCTTCTTCTGATTAGCAATCGCACAGATGTGAAAAAGATTTGAACGAGCACCTACCGGGTAGGCCTCAGAGCTGTAAACGATTGCAATCGATTTAATTACAATCACCTTATTTTTCAGTAATTCTTGCTATGTTTTTGTTTGCATTCAAAATCGCAAAATTGATTGTATGATTTAAGTTTTAAATTATACAATAAATTTTTGGATTTTGAATGCAATCAATTTATTTAATCAATAATATAATCATTTCAACACTTTAATTGCAATTTAAGGATCCAGTTATATATATCACACTTGTTCCTCGAAACAGAGTCAACTCAAAATTTATAAATTTTCAGTAAAGACAAAAAACTTTTATTTATAATGTATTCTTATGTTACAAATGCGGATAAAACTGCATTTTTTTAAGCAAAATACTAGAGAAATAGATCTAAGATTTTTACAGTGGGTAGATATGGCCACTGTTTATCGTTTTCTTGCAAAACGTGAAAATTTAAAAATTTTGAGTTGACGCTGTTTAGAGGAACAAGTGCGATATGATGGCAAGAAAAATCTTATTCAAAAATAGCACTACGAGATATATCGTAGGTCGGCGTGGGTTACAAATTTTTTTTAGTGGGGCCATCTACGAGATATCTCGTAGTACATAAAATTACCTATAAATAGCAAATCACAACCTTAATAAAAACTTTTAGTGTTTCTTACACAATATTATCGCATTATTTATCGTAATGAATAAAAAACTTGAACTGGCCTCAAGAGTTGGTTTCATAAAAACAGCCAAGGCAGCGAATGCGTTAAATTAAAATTTAATTGCAATCAAATTGATTGCATTCAATGATTTCTAAAAATAATAATTTTAAACTGATTGCAATCACAAAGTATTGCAATATTGTAATTGCAATCACTGTAAATCTGAAATCATTTTTAAAACGGAGAATAAAATCAGTTTAATTGAACTTATTTTGACTGCAATCCCAATTGATTGCAGTTTTTTACAGCTCTGATAGGCCTAAACCCCGAATTACAGGCTGATAAATAATAAGTTTACAAACCGCTCCTGTATGTGAACGCAACAAGCACACACATGTCGCAATTTGAATTTATAACTCGGCAAAATTATATACTCTACCCCTGCCAAGGAGTTGCCTGCCCTACCACGGGACAATGCCAAGAAGCTCTTGGACGACAGTGATGCCAAGCCCTTTCGTTGATCGCATGGCCCTCATGTCCAAGCACCCAACACAAATTCAAGTCATAGTGTTTCCCTAAGTTGTTCAGAGACGTAAAACAGTCCATGACTAACTTGGACTTCATTTCCAAAGAAGATAGTGCTCTAGAGCGGCTTGGCTATCTGACATTATAGATAATCTTTAGTCCTTTGTCCGTCTTCTCAGACATTCCTCAGCGCATATGAGTTCTTTGGAAACCCGGACCCATCAAGCCCGCTCCACTATCACCATTCGTCTGTTTCGAACCGTCGGTGAACCAGACCTTGTCCGCGTACCCGTACTACTAGGATTGGTCCACCCATTGGTCCCTATTTGGTATGAGGACATTAAAATTCCTATCAAATACCTGACTAGGCAGCATATGATCCCCAACCAGAACGGTTTGGCATCTCCGGTGGAGAGGTTGTTCACAACCCTTAATTGTGAAACTTTCAAATGAATCATTATGAATCGCTTATAAATCTTGTTATTTACATACATGGGGAAACACAAACGAAGGGAGGTTTAATAAAAAGCAGAAATATTACAAAAGACTGATTAAAACATAAATTGGAAATAAATAGTTGTATTTATCTCGCATGATTCAATGTGCTTATAACGGCTCTTATGATTTGTGGACCATTTTCCTCATAAACCTTCTAAAATTATTCTATTTACACCGGATTCTTTACAGAAAAGTTGAAAATGTGAGCCCGAATATAGAATGAAACATTGTTTACATTAACACTTAAGATATTTTCCAAATTCAAATACTTTAGACATAATGACCTTTTAAAAAAGTTTTCATTCTACATACAAACATACAGAACATAGAAAATCTCTCATCGACTTACAAAAAAAAAAAAAAAAACATCAATAAATCCACGTCAATCACATGCGTGACATGGCTGTCATCATCAGTGCACGCAAAATGAACCAGAAACAGCAACCGAAGTCACAAATAAGTTTTTTTCTCTCAAATATTTTTTTTTTATTTTTATCAAAATTCTACTAAGTTGTAACAATGCCGACAACATCACAACAAACAAATTAAAGCAACATGAACTTAAGCTTAAGATGTGTCCCCTCTCTGTTAGTGATGATGAGCAAGTGAAGTAACCATCCATTCAGCCATCCACTCATACATTATGCGAATACTTTGCAAATCCAGGCCAACGTTAAGAAGTTAAAGTTTTTAGTTCTATTTAGCGGAACTGATTACAAACAAAAAATGTCTGCTTAAGCAAAAGTTAAGTTTTATTTTACTCAATATGAGAAAAAAAAATTATAAAACGAAAAGCGCGTGACAAAAATTCCTTTTTTCTTTCTTCCACAACTTTGTATTTGTTGTAGACATCTGTGATACTTAAGTTCTGCAATGATACTTTACCGAATGAACGGGGGGAAAAATAGAAATTGATGATTTCTTTTGATGGTAATTTATATTTTTTATAAGTCAGACAATCAATCATTTTTTAGAGGATTTTTATGTCGGGTAAAAAAAAAGATCGCCATGGAGTTGTTGGTGGAGTAGCTTAAGTTAAAAATAAATGTTTAAATGAAAAGTGTTTACAAAATATAGAATAATAATAATGAATGAAATGGTGTATATGAAATATTTATCAGCTGAAGAAAGATTAGGCAAACTTTCTAAAAATATGATTTTAATTACTTACACACTTTTGAATCCTCCTATAGGTATTGGAGTGTAACCATCCATAAAGGGCTCCTTACCTTAGTAGATAGCCCCTTTTTGGCAACGTTCTATAAAGAAAGCATTGCATTTTTCGGCGAATATATTCCCCCTGTACGGACACGTTTTAATAGTCGCTTCGGTGTCCGGTCATGAACTACTCCACAAATTTGGATACAACTATAGGTTTTACAGTGTAAGGACACCTTTTTGAGGGGACACCTCCTTTCTTCAGACATTGTTGTGCATTGAATTTACAATTGCGATTCGGTGTCCGGTCATGAACTACTCCACAAATTTGGATACAACTATAGATTTTACAGTGTAAGGACACCTATTTGAGGGGACACCTCCTTTGTTCCGACATTGTTGTGCATTGAGTTTACAGTTGTGCAGTTGAGATACAGGAGTCAGTAGCCATTGGTGGCACGGCATCAGACTGACTATTAGTTGAGGGCTCCGTTAGGATACTGCTTGCAGTAAATGCTGTCTGTCTTTCCGGAAAATTGTCATAGCGGGAAGTTGAAAGGCCCAAGCTCTTGTCAAAAATTAGTGAAATGTCTGTCAAATGCATAAGCAAATTAAAACGACTTCTGGGTGGCGATAATCTACTTACATAAACTTAAGATCCATGTAACCATTGTTTCATATTTGTGCAATATTTTGTTTTTTATTTGCGAGTACTTCAAATAAAACAGTGACAAAATTGACAGCCCTATATTTGTTTGTTTAATGTTTTTTTTTTAATTTGCAAGCAACGTTTTAAAAAGACACAAAATGGTGATTGTTGTACTAATTAATACAAAATGGATACAAAATTTAAATATCTATAACTCTTTATTTGTTTTATCCATTTCAATTAATGTGAGTTCATTTTGAGTTTCATTAAGTACATTTTAGTTGGCCACATATGTTTTATATTTGCTAAAGTTGACTTAAGAGACCTTATGCATATTGTGGTTGGGCCTTAACTCTTTCATTGAAAATATACTTTCGGCAATCACGTGGTTGATGTGGTTTATACCCAAAGTCAATGGAAGCGAGATCCTGAAAACCCCACTCAGGAGCTGATTTTTTCCCAAACTTGTGGGAGAGTTCCGCCTGAAGGACGGATCATTGCTAGATGCTGGTGGTACTCAACAGATGATGCTGGTATATTTTCAACCGCAGCGGAGGTAAGATACCTACAGATCCTTAACAAGAGGGATTAGGGCGGTTGGTAAATGCATTATTTGATCTACGCGGCAGTTGTCCCTGTAAACCTTTTCACATCTGTATATGCTTCAGTAAATCAATTTGTGTCGGCAGAACAAATATGTTCTAGCTGCTTAATGTTACTTTACACTATCACACAAGTCTTATATATTTTTAGGAAAATACAAAGCTGTCGTGATAAGTTGTTAATGTTTTTTTTTTTTTTTTTTGTAAATTCTCAAATAATAACACTATGCTAGTTGAAAAAACAGACAAGCCGGGCACATGGCGTTTTAACACAATTCGGGTACGCTGAATCCAGTGGTGCCCGCGGTTAAGATTAGCTCTGGTTTTCGAGATATACCGTTATTTCGAAAATGGAGGAGGTTGCACAACATATATTCGCGTAACTCAAAAACGGTTTAGTTTATTAAAATTACTAAAAAAAAACCGAAATTCCGCAATAAAATTTCAAAGTATAACTTTTTTTCTAATATGAGTAGTCGCTATTGAATCACTATTTTTTTTTTTTTGAAAAAAAATGAATTTTTTTATCAAAATTTCGAAAATTAAAAAATGCAGCTAGGCTTTTAATTTTGCAGACATATAAAAAATGAAGCTGCAAACAAAACAAGCCCTAAATGATTAAAATCTGTTTGCAACTTTTGCTTTTATTCACAAAAGTCGACAAATTTTAATTAATTTAAGAATTTCATAAAACTCAATATTTGTCTGGGAGCCCCCCTAAGAAGTGGTGATAAGGGGCAATGTCTCGTATGTCTCGAAAAAATGTTAAGGACAAAAAATTAATTGTGGTCGGTCATACATTATATAACACTAGGGGCGACTTCTGGGAATTTATGGGACATTTTCTTCCATATATATATGAAGAATATAATTTATATGGAGCATTTCATAGGATTTTTCTTATTTATTAAATTCTTTATTCAACATTATGTGTATATGAAGAATGTGCCAATAAAGAGAATTTATTTTTAATGACATTTTGACGTAAAATTTTTTAAGTGCGGTTTTTGTGCCATTTACAATAGAAAACAAAAGAACAAATATTCAAATTTATGATATTCTAAAGAAATATGCATGCATTATTACCACACTTTCTCTTTGCGGTAGGAATTTTGGAAAATCTTCAGTTACCGAATAAAAAATTCTATAAAAGCATTGAGCCCAGATGGTGTTTACCGAATTGCGCCGAATTTTTCCACGATTAAGCGGCATGAAAGTAAAAGAAGGTATTTACTCTAACTACTTTATTAAATTAGATTTATAGTTCATATTATAATGTTTTTATTTTACAGGAATTCTTAATGGACCGGACATTCGTCGTCTTATGAAGGACCATCAATTTGAGGTTTCATTGAATGATATCGAGCTATTGGCCTGGAATTGTGTGAAATCAGTAATAGAAAAAGTATTAGGAAATCATCGGTCTGAAAACTGGCGAATTTTATTCAAAAAATATGCTAACCGCATTTAAAAACTTAAACGTTAGAATGTCATTGAAAAGAAATTGTTTGCATTACCATGCCGAAAAATTTAATGAACAATCACCAGCCGAGTCTGATGAACATGGCGAGAGATTTCACCAAGTAACAGCCAGGCTCGACCACTGGTACAGCGGCAAACAACTTGATTCGCTATTAGGGGATATTTGTTGGAATCTGCAGGAGGAAAAATAATAAATTTCTAAATAAAAATAAAAAAATTTCATCTTTTCTGAAAAAATCAAAAATTCTAGACAGACTTTAATCACTTATAGCTTATTTTGTTTGGAACTTTGTTTTTTATACGCGTAGAACCCTGGCCTTAAATTTTGCACCTGCAGCGCCTGAGATACCCCTAGATGGGCCAAATGTATGACCAGCGCAACTTTATTGTTCATTCCCATCATTTGTTTCTAAGGCCTAGGATTCACTCCTAGGGTGATAAAATGTATGACCGACATCCAATGTTTATTGTTCTTAACATTTTCTTAAAACATAGTTGCCATATATCTCCAGCCCTTAGGGGGGCTCCCATACAAATATGGCCGTTTAATGAAATTCTTAAATTTGGCCCCTGCAGCGCCTAGGATGCCCCTAGATGGGTCAAATGTATGACCAACCCCACTTTATTTTTCATTTCAATCATTTATTTCTAACATACCCCCCCGCTATCTCCATTACTTAAGAGGGCTTCCATACAAAATGTTCAATGCAGACTAGAAATATATTGAAGAAAATGTCCAATAAATGCCCAGGAGTCGCCCCTAAGGGGATAAAATGTATGACTGACCTCCATTACTTTTTTGTTCTTAACATTTTCTCAAATTATACTTTTCCTTTATCACCATCCCTTAGTGGGGCAAAACATACAAATATGTTTTGCCTTTTATGAAATTCTTAAACTAATTAAAATTTGTCGACTTTTGTGAATAAAATCAAAAGTTGCAAACAGATTTTAATCATTTATTGCTTGTTTTGTTTGGAATTTCGGTTTTTATACGTCTGAAAAAAATTAGAAGCATAGCTGCATTTTCCAATTTTTTATGAATTGTTAAAAAAAAAAAATTTCGAAATTTTGTAAAAAAATTATTTTTTTTTCCAAAAAAAAAATTATGTTTATGAAACAACTAAAGATATTAGAAAGAAATTTTATTGCGAAATTTCGGTTTTTTAAGTTCTTTGAATAAGCCAAAGCGTTTTTGAGTTACGCTAATATATGTTCTGCAACCTCCTCCATTTTCGAAATATCGGTATATCTCGAAAACCAGAGCCAATCTTAGAAAACCGCGGGCACCACCGGATTCACCGTACCCGAATTATGTTAAAACGCCAGGTGTCCAGCTTGTCACGAAAAAAAGTGTCAATTTCTTGCACAGTGTAATTAGATAAGAGATCAATTTTCGTCAAAATACGTAAGGCTTGTGTGGTGGTTTGAAACGGCCTTTAGGAACAGTCTAGTCCACTTAAAAAAAATTTATCTTTCTTCTCAGTATTTATTTATTGAATCTTCAAATTTGAACTAAAAATAATTAATCAACTCTCATCCTAATACTTTATTTTATGTCCTGCCAGTGCCAAGCAAACAAAAAATTCGTCATCACGGCTTCTGTTTACATATGTAGGTGTTTATCGCTCTTCTGATTGGGTGAGTTCTGCAGTGTCTCTTCTCCTTAAGCGAGTGTGACTAATGACATATTGAGATCCATGTGAATATTTTAGTTTTTAATATACCAGGGAGCAGCTGTTATTATTTGAAGAAGTTTATTTTGGAGCCTTTGAACTTTTTCGATATTAGAGGCCGAGACAGTGCCCCATAATTGAATACCGTAGCACCAGATTGGCTTTAAGATAGTATTGTAAAGTAGAAGTTTGCAATCGAGACTTATAACAGAATTGCTTCTAATAAGCCAATTAATTTGAACTGCTTTTAGTTTCATTTGAGTTAATTTAGCTTCTATATGCCATGGAAATGGCATAAGCGCCGATCTAGATGTCTACCGAGGTAATTTACATTCGAGTGTTGAGGTATTATTTGATTATTGATTTTAATAGGCGGGCGTGTTTCCCGACGCAATGTGAATGTTATATGTACGCATTTTTTCCTCTTTCCTTTATCCTCTTTTGATTTAACCACTTTTCCAGTTCAAATATATGATCCGGCAAGTAACGAGATGCTTCATTACAGTTTTCGTGTACGCTTAGAAAAGCTGTATCATCCGCAAAGGATGAAGTTTGGGTGTAGTTGTTTGTTGGCATGTCCGGAGTATATATTAAGTACAATAGAAGGCCCAGGATGCTGCCTTGTGGGACTCCAACGTCAATTGGCTGAGGAGAACCTGAAAAAATCGCCTTCTTTAATAATAAATTTAAGACCGACTAAGTAGCTTTCTAACAGCTTGTGTGTATTTGCTGGTAGGTTTTGCCGCAATTTATGTAATAAGCATTAATGCCAGACTTTATCAAAAGCTTGCGGGACATCGATGAAGAGTGCAGAGCAATATTTTTTTTCTTCAAAGGTTTTTCTTATGACATTAACTATTCGATGAGTTTGTTCAATTCTTCTTAAACCGAATTGATGGTTTGGAATGCATCTATTTTTATTTAAAATCGGTGTTAATTTGGATACTCGCAGTTTCTCAAATAGCTTTGAAATATTAGATTATAAGCTAATAGGCCTGTATGACTCAACTTTTGTGTCATCCTTTCCTGACTTTGGTATCATGGTTACTAAGGCCCTAATCATGTAAAACGCAACTCAACGCCAAAGAATAACATTGACAGCACAAACAATGTCATAAATATTTTGCAATTTTGTTGTTGCTTATAACAATTATATATATCTGTACGTATTACACAACAGTCATTTTTGTATACTTTTAAATTAACTTTGTAGGTATGATCTTTGTGATTTTAAAAAATTTAAACTCACAATGTTTTGTTTGAAATCTTATATTTTCTTATGTTTGTTTTTTGAAGTTTCAAAAATTAATTAAAAAACAGAACTCAAAATATAACTAATTACACATGGACTACACATGTCAGTAGAAATTACACACAATATATGTAATTACTCGGGTATTCATTATATCGGGCTTTTGCTTTAATCACTTAATCGCTCGATTAATTAACCGAGGTCTTTGTTTAATAATCGGTTAATTTTGTAATTGATCGATTAACCGATTAATAATGTTTCTTTATAAATTAAGTATTTTCAATATATACAAATGCATAAATTATTTATTATTTGGAGTTAATAAGTATTTCTTGAACTAAAACGAGCAAACAAAAAAATAATTCATAAATATATAATCCATATTTTTTTTTACTAATACGAGGGTGACTTTTTGACTTATTTTTTAACGTAATCTCCTTTAGCCCAATTCACATATTATGCATTGATTAAAAAATAAACTGTGAGAACATTTTCTTAGTTATTTCAATAGTTTAGGGAGATCTTATAATATTTAAAATCTTTTAGACAAATAATTTGGTTTGAATGTTAAGGACTTAAGCGATTCTTTTCTTTAGTTTTGATAAAACTTGACTTGGAAAAAATTCTTTTACTTATCGTTGATGTTGGAGCAATCAAAAGCAACCCATAAGACATTTCTCAGTCCTTTTCCTGGATTTCTCTAAACATATAAAATCTTCCATTTTGTCAATAGAGTCCTGTTCTATTTTTTTAATGTTTAACACTTTTAATTGTTACTGTTAATTCAGTTAAAATATTGATATGAGAAGATATGAGAAGAAACAAATAACTAACCAAATGCATACAAGATTACTGAATACCTTCTTTGTTTGTATAAAAAAAATATTTTTTAAACACATACATTTTGTATATGAGAGGAAACAATTAATTAAAACACATAAAAAAATATGTTATAATACTACAAATCGGTTAATCGACTGAAATTAACCGGTTTAATCGAAAATAGCCAATTTTAAATTGACCGATCAGTTAATCGCGTAGTAATTAATCGGTTAACCGATTAACGGATCCCATTGATGACATAATTTTACCTGATGGCAATTTCCCCAAGTGATATTAAGGCTGACATCACAATGATAAAAAGTGTCATGGGCTCAAAAACGAAGACACTTGCCATAGTACTGATGTCAAAGTACATATGGGGGATTTCATGTCAAGTGACCCAACTTTTGAAATCGATGTCTCACCAAGGTTAGTCTTATGGGATAGTAGTTTAGAAACAAATTTTCAACAATATCGGTCAAAAAGTTTCTGAGTTAGAGGGGGTCAAAATTTGACATTTTGGCCAAACCGGTGTTCTTTCTCGTCCATGTAACTTATTATCTATTGGTGTTAGCAAAATTTGTCCCAAACAAATTAGATAGCTATTTATTCAAGCTATCGAAAAAATTTTTTGTATTTTTTTAAATTTGTAAACATTTTTTTTTTTTTTAAATTTAAAACTTATTTTTTATTTGTCTTGGAAACGGTATTTTTTGCTCAAAAGAAAGCTTATGTATTTTTCTTTTAGGTAGTTTTGATCGCTTAGTGGGATGCGAGTGGGATATGTATAAAAAAAATAATTTCTAACTCAAGACGAGGGTTTTTCAATTTTTAGCATATGCACTATTTTGAATTTTTTCCTTTTTATGTGTAAGTGTTTCTAAAATCTTAAAAATGAAACTTATGCTGAGAAACTAGACAAATTAACCTTTCCGACGGTATATAACATACCGAACTAGCATTTCATTCCCTCGATACTGTAATACCCACAATATGTTAATCCCAGGAATAAAATCACTTTTTCTATAGAGATGTTGACAAGTTAAATCTTTTTATTTATTTGTAATAATAATTAAATAAATATAAAATAATAATAATAAAAACAAAAAGATAAATAATCTAAAAAACTAAATCTCAATCACATAAGTCCTTTAATATTTTTTTTTTTGTTTTTTTTTTAAATTTTGTTTTTCTTAAATTTAAAACTATTTTTGTATTTTTTTTTTTTTGAAAAGGGTATTTTTTTTTTATTTTTTGCTCAAAATAAAGCTTAGGTCTTTTCCTTTAAGGTAGTTTTGGTCGCTTAGTGGGATGCGAGTGGGATATGTATAAAAAAAAATAATTTGTAAGTCAAGACGTCAAATGCTAAAAGAAATAAAAATCCTTGTCTTGAGTTAGAAATTATTTTTTTTATACATATCCCACTCGCATCCCACTAAGCGACCAAAACTACCTTAAAGGAAAAGAAGAAAAAAATACCGTTTCCAAAAAAAATAAAAAATAAGTTTTAAATTTAAAAAAAAAATTAAAAGATTTTGTTTGCTGTGCTTAATTCTCTTTTTTTAATAATTGATAAAAATACTGAAATTTATTGTTGGAGGATAAGCTGTTCCTATGCGCATTTCACTGGTTGCTTAGGCCAGATCATCAGGAAACGTTCTCCTAAATAATTTTAGAAAAGCCAATGCTATCAGCAAACGAAACTACAGAGGGAATGAGAATTACCTACAAACACTCAAAAAGTCTTGTTTGCAACGATATCAAAGCTTAAACAAAATACCAAATAATAAATCAGTGATGAGTTTTATCCAACAATAAATTTCAGTATTTTTTTTATCAATTATTTAAAAAGGGAATTAAGCACAACAAACAAAATCTTTTAATAAATAATAGTATTCCCACAAACGACTTTGATAATAAAAAAAAAATTTTTTAAAATATTAAAAATATACAAAAAAATTTTTTTTTCGATAGCTTGAAGAAATAGCTATCTAATTTGTTTGGGACACATTTTGCTAACACCAATAGATAATAAGTTACATGGATGAGAAAGAACACCGGTTTGGCCAAAATGTCAAATTTTGACCCCCTCTAACTCAGAAACTTTTTGACCGATCTTGTTAAAAATTTGTGTCTAAACTACTATCCAATAAGACTAACCTTGGGGCAAATATCATCCAAATCGGAAGACATCGATTTCAAAAGTTGGGTCACTTGACATGAAATCCCCCATATACGTTAAGAAGCCTTTTCTATCAGTGTATGTAAAACAATTTAAGTTTGAACTAGAACTCAACAAACATTTTTCTTTTATTTATTTCTACCAGCAGTCCAATCTCTATTACAAGCATAGCTGGGCATGCTGGGTGTTTAAATAAAAATTGTTGACTTTTTTTTTGAATTCCATAGGAAACAATATTTAAGGAGACCATTAAAACTTGATTCGGTGCATTACCTAGAACTCAAAATATATAAATTTTAAAATGAAAAACATACCCAGGTATGTTGGTGCAGACAAAAGGGGGAATGCTCTTTTTGAAATCAATTGTCCACATTCATTTCAAAGGTGTTGATTTTTTATATTGAAGGCGAAAAACGTTCAGGAGTGAAAATAAAAGAAATCGTGGAATAACTGCAATTCATTGCAGTATCCCATCTATAACCAGCCAATACGTTAGAAGACAAAACTTATTTGTACTACCAAAAAAAATTACTAACCTTCTAGGTACATACTTTACCAAAAGTATCTACATTCTACTTTTCTTACTTATCATTTACAAAACTCAAGAAACTTTTTCAAGTACAAACCAAAATTTTATAAATATTTCATAATGAGAGTAGATACAAATTAATGAAATGAAAAAGGAAAGTAACTTGAAATGTGAGCACATTTCTAATTGAAATCTAATTAAAATGAAATGGAAGAGATAAAACAAAAATAATAATGAAGTAGATAATTTGAAAGTTAATAAAGAACTCGAATATTTATTAATTAAGTCATTAACAATTGGTGAAACATATTGCAGAAAAATATTCTTAATGTTGTGAATTTAAGTGCTTTACGGGGGTGCATCAAATAAAAATAAATGATGTAGTCAATTAATGATAGATATAATTCAGTAAATTTGTTATATATTTTTTTGAAAGCAAATTTCATTTTCTCTGCTATTGGTACTTTCTACAATAAATTTTAAGACATCAATATTAAGGAGTTCCAACATTTCACTGGGATAATTTTTTGGATAAACCAAGCCGTTTGTAAGAGTTGAAAAATTTTCGTCGATTGCAGAGAATTAAAAAAAAAAAATAAGTAAAGGTGCTATATATTTGGCTGTTCCGAATCTTACAAACCCTTTACCATTGTATTTAAAAGCCAATTGATTTCTAGATCATTTGGTATGGGCAGTATTGAGTCAAAATCCGTATTCCTGTAGCATCTTTGCCGATTCCGCTGATTTGTATCACGTTACATTTGGTATAACATATACAGATAATCTTTGTGCATAATTTTGTGAACGACGCTCGTTTTCTATATACTTTAAACTTTGGAAAACACTTGTTTGGCGGCCAAATGAAGCAGTGGAACGATTTCATTTTCAACGTTTAAATTTTTGAAAATATCACTGCCATATTTGGTCCTCCCAGCTCGTATGGTTTTGGAGCTTTTGTGCTAAAATCATTATTTTGCGAGGTCATTTATTTCGTAAATTTTCCTTACTAATCTTATCAAAAGTGGAAGTGAAAAAGTTCACAGATTACGAGAAGGATTCAAAAAGCAAACGTTTATTGATAAAAAGTATTGACTTATGGGTGAAAATTAGAGACCGTCGTGGCATTTTCCTCATATCTCAGCCATTTGTGGACCGATCTGGCTCAATTTCAATAGCAAGCTATCCTGGACAACATTTTATTTAAATATATAACAACCTGGTCTTCATTCCTCGGAAAATTCATTTCAACAGCACACAGACAGGCAGATATCGGTAAATCAATTTCGCTACTTAAACGGACCCAAAAATATATTTAATAGGTTATAAGATCAATATTGTCGAAATAACACATTTGAACACTATAATAACACTTATTCTTAATGCAGTCATCTTATGCTTACATAAGTCTCTTTTATATATCACAAACATAGTGTTGCTACTTTTACCAAGCGCAGTTTTAACAACAACTATGCGTTTACCAAACGCTCTCGTATATGAGAGACACCTTCATACACAGGTAGCAATTTTGAATGTATAATCCGCTAAATAGATACATTCGCTCCTTGCTTAGGAGCAGGAGCTTTATGACCTCCGCTGCCTTTGGAGAAATGCTGAGTAGCTGAGTAGATTTTCCACAAGGGTTAGAAATCCATCTTCTATATGGGAGTCTGCCTTCTGCGATTTTGAATATAAGTCACCCCCACCACGTGGCCCCTAAACGCACATCCCCAAAAGGAAAGCAGTTTCCGCGCAAGAGCCTCATCATGCGAAGAACACATTTCATAAGAGTAGTCCAAACTAACGCATCCCATCATTTACCAATGCATACCCACCTTTAGCCGTTCTACCTTGACCTCCCATCCGCTTTCAATTTCAGGTCTTTACTGCACATTTTACATACCTTCAACCCTACACTTTACTAAGCAGACTACCAGATCTTTATTACAGCCTGCATAACCACCCTAATCATTTTAACTATCTCACAAAATGTGCCTCCCCACAAAAGAGTATGCTGCCGAGGGACACAGCTAACAGTCAGTCCAGTGCCGTGACACCGCGGTGTACTGACTCCCGTGGTACCATATAGGGTCACCGGGCAGCCTTTGGTCTCAACGAATCACGATGATTTCAGAAAGCCTATCATATTGAATCTGTGCCAGATTCCAGGTATGATTACATCCGATTTGCTCTAGAGGATGCAACACAATAAGGTGATATATCCTTTGGATGATCCCTACACCCTCCGTGGGATAAAATAGCTGTGTAATAAAAATTTCGTTTTGTGTAGCAGACAAATCTTAAACAGCGCACCAGGCGAAACGTTTTCTAGTAAAACGGCAAACCCCACTGACGAGATTGTGTGGTTACAATCGAAACTAGTCGGGGCAGACTGTCCGTGAAAGCCTGGGTTCAAATCTAAGCGCAGTCAAGAATGAAAAATTATCAATAACATTTTAATTAATTTCATGTTGTAAAAATTCCTGTCTTCATAAAAATAATTTAATGAAAATTAAATTCAAATGAACTTATGCCTAATTAAAAATATCTAAATTTGGATTAAAAACCATTAACAGTTCAATAAATTAACCACAATACTTATTATTGTTTTCTAGTAAAGTTTACTCAACTTGTTAAAAAAAATTCCAACAAAAAAATAGGAAAAAACCGCTAGATTGACTTAAAAGTATAAAAATTGCCATTAGTTTTTGACAATAGCAGTGTAATTCACTCTATCTATCAAAAAGCTGTTAAAAGCGTTGACGCCATGCAATTTGGGTTAGATTTAGGTTAGTCTGCACCAAATTTGAATTCATTTCACTTCTTATTTAGATTTCCAACAAATGCTACTTATCTAACTGCTATAACTATAAATAACTACTGCATCCAGAAATGTTCTGTTGCTGTAGCTAAAGCCTTAAAATGCTTTGTAGTTAAATAATTATGATTGCTATTGCTGAATATTGAAAAATAAATATGAAATAGAGCAATAATACTAAGCCATAAACAACCAAAAGAGTGGGTTAACACTGTGCTAGTTGAAAAAACAGACGAGTGGGGCTCATGGCGTTTTAACCTTATTCGAGTACGCTGAATCCATTGCTGCTAACCGTTTTTTTTTTGTTAGCTCTGGTTTTCGAGATATACCGTTATTTCGAAAATGGAGGGGTTTGCACAACATATATTCGCCTAACTCAACAACGGTTTAATTTATTGAACAAACTAAAAAAACGAAATTCTGCAATATAATTTCCTTTAAGCAGTGTAAAACTTTTTTCTAATATGCGCAGTCGTTTCAGAAACATACTGCCCGTTCGCCTATATCGAACGTTAACGTTCGCAAAGAAAATTACATTTAAAACAAAAACAGTTTTTGAAATTTTGTAATTGTATTTTAAACGTATATAATTTTTTTTCTTTTTTTTTGGCAAAAAAAATTATTTTTTAGCAAAATTTCGAAATTTTTGTTGGTTAAAAATTCATCAAAAATAGAGAAGTGCAGCTATGCTTCTAATTTTTTCTAGACATACAAAAAACGAAGTTGCAAACAAGACGAGCCATAAATGATTAAATTCTGTTTACAACTCTTGATACTATTCACAAAAGACGAATTCACAAAAGGATTTTAATAAAACCCTATATTTGTATAGGAGCTGCCATAAGAAGTGGAGATACAGGGCATATATATTTTGGCAAAATATTAAGGACTAATATTTATACCACTAGGAGCGAACCCTGGGCAGTTATGGGACTTTTTCTTCAATATATTTCTAGTCTGTTTAGAAAATTTTGTATGGGAGCCCTCTTAAGGAATGGAGATAGCGCCCAGGCATATGTTAGAAATAAATGATGGAGATGAAAAATAAAGTCCCCTTAAAAAACGTGTAAAATTCTAGCACAGTGTAGTTTAATCATTTGCTACGTTTTTATTTGTACTTTATTTTTTGATTTATTCTTCAACAATTTAAATTTTAAGTGGTTGTTTAGGTAGCAATAAAAAAATTGTTTTTGAAGTAGAAATTAAACAGTCAAAAAACAAAATCGTCATCATTCTTTAAAAAGTTGTTATGTGTTCCTGTTGTTGTTGATATCGGCGTTTACGTGTATTAAAGTGTTTTCCGTATCAGGTGTGCCTTAAATAATCGCGTTTCCTATTATGAATGTGATAAAAATAACTTTTTTATTGCTACATCGTTTACTATTTAATTGCATCATTATATTCTATTTTAGTGCTACCTCACATGCCACTTTATCTCTGTGACTCTTGCATTATCTATTACTGTTAGTTACATCCTTTAGGTTTTGACCTTACTATAACTACTGCTTCTTAATTGTAAATAAATAAAGCTTACTACTGCAACATTAAAACTTTGCTACTTTAAGAATTTTATTTTTCTGCTATAACTACAACTATAACTAAGAAAATGTTAGAGTAGCAGTAGTAGTGAAAATATGGCTTCAAATTTTGAACTAGCATTAAGACGGAACCCAATTCCCCAGGTAGCTCGGCGAACTGGTAGCCATAGTCTTTAATCAACTATGATCTATTGCAAAGAACCTGGTCCTTTAGCGGTCTGCTGTTATTGACCCCGTATACTCCAGTGTGAGTTAAAGGCAAACATTTAAATATTTTTTAACAAGACTATTAAGTTTATTTTCGTTGCTACTGCTACTTGTAAACACTGTTTAAAGCAGTAAAAAAATTTACAAAATTTCCTTGATAACCATCCTTCAAATTATGATGAAGATTAATATTAAAATGATAATTGTGATGTTTGTCGTTGTCTAGGTAATTTATTAAAATAGACACAATTACAACTCCGAAGTTTTACTCTGGAATTTGTAATTTTCTACAAGTAATTGACTTTAATTGCTAGCAAATTAGAAAACAGCAAAAACAAAATGCAGACTTAACAAAACTACTTGTAAAAAGCTACTCAAACTTGCAACCAATCAACCAGTTAGGCAGACAGACAGACAGATAAAACGGCCAGTCGTCAGTCAACTAACAAACCATTAACATTTTGAGACCCACTCAACCAGCCTAGACACATCTTTAAAATGTTATTTTAATCAATTTTTTCTTAACTACTGAATTTAGTTTTTTTTTGTTACATTTCTGGTTGTTTTGGATTTTTTTTTCGTTTTTTTTTCTCAACTCAATTTTATTGTAAATCTTGGCTTACAAGATGTGGCAGCTTAAGGATTTGGAGTAGTTGCAACCAGCAGCGTTTTGTTGGCAGCAACTGGTTGCCCACCCTTTGGACACGATCAGCTTGCTACCATTTTATTATGCATACATACACACAAACATACAAATATACGAGATTCTATACTAAATAACTTAAGAATATTAATAATATTAACCACCACAACAACACCAACATTAACAATAATAACAAAAAGAACGAAAAAAATAATTCTGAAAAACACCACAAAAATATTTCGCTTTAAGGCTTTTTTACGTTTTTCGTAGTTGAACAATATTTTTGAATTTCTTACACTAAAATTTTTTAAGTCAAAAACACAATCGTTGTTTGCCAGTCGTCAAAAAATTTTTATGTCTTAAGTTTTTTGCAGCAGTTTTGTTCTTGTAGTTTTACTTCAAAAACACGCCATTTTCCGTCTGGTTTTTTTTTTTTGCAATTTTTAATGGATCAAAAACAATCAACCATCATCCTTAACGTCTGCTGCCCCAGCATCAAATCCAGCCAAACTACACAGACTCAGTCGAACGGCAAGCGACTGACTAACTGCCTTCGTCGTCATCGCTGGTAAACTGTTTTTGATTTCGGTTGCTTTCAATGAGTTGTTTTTGTTGTTCTTGTTGTTGCTGTTCATGTTCCAGTGGTTATTTAGCATATAACTCCACCCGTTTTAATGGCTTTTAAATAATAAATGCATTTTCATCGCAAAACGAAATTCATTTACATAAAAATATGGCCAACATCTGAATAAAAAAGAAAACTTGAAGCAGACAAATGCATTTAGAAGATGCCACAGATCTCATAGTCTTCGTAATGGAAAGAAGTCATATGATAAAAGATATTTCAAATTCGAGATAAAACTACTTGAACGCCGAATCTTTATTGATGCAAGTGGAAGCAATTGTGGATAGAATTCGAAATGTTTGCGAGTTGTCCTTCAAACAACTTTCTGCATTATCTGATTTTTTGTTGTTGTAACCAAATTTCTTACGTTTTTAAAAAGATTTTAAACGATTTTAAAAAAATTCCCTGATAAAGGCTTTAATAATCTTATGTAGCTTTTGAATGAATTTTTAAAGGAATATAAAAATACAGACTACGAATAAACAATCAAGTTTTTATACTTCTAAGCAAATGTCTCGGTTCAAAGTCGCGATATGGTTTCACATGGATTCGTCCATTTTGATAAATGACAATTAACTTAAATCTGTCACATGATTCCTCATTTATCTCTACTATAACAAATTTTTTTACTCTCCATTTAGCTCGAGCCAAAGTAGATCTACTATATCAAATCTTATAGTACGATTCTCAGTAGTGGGCTGACTTAACCCATTTTTCGCCGACCGGTGATTATAATCACCAGCACTCATACACTTTTTTTTTGTTGCAATGTTTTTTTCGTGTCAGTTACTTAAAATCTTATTTCGGTATTATATTAACCGTTTCCTTGGTGCGGCGAAAAATTGGTTAAAGCAGGGGTGGGCAACATACACACTCCAATGTTTTAGCTTGTAAATGTAAACCTGCTTAAGGTTTGTTTTGAAGAAATAGCAAAACCAATATTAATTAATTTTCATTTGTATTAGATTGGAAAAAGAAGAATTCAGTTAAGACCCATATTTTTTAGCGCTTGAGTAATTCTTAGTTGATTAGCCATGTCCGTCTGACTGTACGTCTATAGAGAAAAACCAGTTAGAGTGCTGCATTCGGCTGTGCCGAGTCTTTAATACCCACCACCGACAGAAGTGGGCTCTATATTGTAAATACATATATGTATATTATAAACTAAACTTCACTAAAACGAACGTCAGCATTAAAATTAGTTGCGGTTTAGACCTGAATTAAATTATTGACCGACAATAAGAAAGTTTTATGCGTTTTTTGTAAGAACTTTGAACTGGATTGAGTAAAATATCATGATTCGTAACAGTTTTAGCCGAACTAAAATAATTTTTAGGAGCGTTATTTGTATTGGACCTATGGTAAATTATGGACCAATCATCCAAAAATTCTGAAGACTGATTTCTGGTATTACAAAAAATAAATTAGAATAAATTTCAATACAGCAGTGTAATTAGTTTTAGCGTTAACAGTGAATTTCAGAAAATTGCATGATATTTTGTCTGGCCATATGAATCTAAGATGGGAGAAATTTTACCGCAATATCTATATCTGTTATGGTTTTAGGCGAATTTAATTATTTTCCCAAAGTGGGCTTTATTTGGTTTTAGGCGCAATTAACTGTTTTACGAGAGTAGGGTTTATATGGAGTCTAGTGTAAATTATGGACGGATCTTCAAAAAATTTTACAGTGTAATTTCTGGGCGTATAAAACTGTGACGTACCAAATTTTAGTATGATAGCGTTATTTATTACGGTTTTAGGTGTCCTAAGCTGTTTTCCGCGAGTATGGTTTATATGGGGTCTATTATCAATTATGGACCGTTATATAAGGCAAATTCTTGCAAAATTTTATATCATTCCGTGCGTTATTTCACCTTTTATGTTAGTTTTTGTTTCAAAATTTTTTTAAGGTGGTGGTTCCACATTTTGATTCATAGTTCTGCTCCTACTAAGCCAATGTTGCTGGATTTCAATCCCAAACTGCTTAGGGTAACTTCGAGCAATTTGAGACTAAGCTTGTTCTTTTCTTTTGCGTTTTTCAAAAGTGAGCGTGTTTTCAACAGACGGACATGGCTTAATCGACTTAGAACTACTCAAGGAGCCAGAATATATGTGGGTCTTACATGTATCATAAAAAAGTTTCACACGGAATGAAAAACTTAGTATACCCTCATTCACCACAGTGGTGGGTGGTGGAGGGTATAAAAACGCTCACTTTCGAGCGGCTTAACAGCAACTAGTGACTTTGCTGCGAACTTGTTAAAAGTTCTACTAAGCACAATCGATGTTAAAATTAAGCACAATCGATTTCGTAAGTAAATAGTTTTGGGTCCAAATGTGGACAAACGTTTCTAAAAAACGCTATGCCCCGGTAGGCATAGCTGGAAGTGAGCTAGTCTAACAGTACCGGGGTTGCGGGTTCGATTACCGTCGGAGACTCTGGTCTCCTGCAGACAAGCGAAAAGCTACGCGGGAGTTAGTGTAGGAATAATAAAAACAAAAAAAAAATTAATAAAATTCGTAGCCCAATTCATGTAATTCTGCCACTAAGACTGCACCAGTGTGCACCTGTGCATTATCTTATCAATTAAGAGCAAACGCGGCACCCATCTTGCAGACAGCTTTCTTAAACCCAGCTGATCATTTAAAATCGAAACCACACTGCCAAATGAAATGCCTATGGCATCAACAATCTCACGCACTTTTACTCTTCGATCGGTCAACACCATATCGTAAATTTTTCGACATTTTCGGGTGTATTGACTTCAATTGGCCGTCCAGAACGTTCATTTTACTTATGTCACCACAGCGAAAGTCAGTAAACCACTTTTTTACCATTGATATCGATGGTGCAGAGTCCCCATAGTATTTATCAAGCTTTTCCTTGGTTTGATTGACGGTTTTTTTTCTCAAAAAATAATGTTTAATGAGCACTAGAAATTCACTTTTCCATTTTTAAAAAAATCCACGAGGTTGTATGTTTTGAACAGCTGTTAAACGCAAAGTAAAAGAATGAACTTGCTCAAAACTTGACAGTAGTATATTAACAGGTGGTACTTGATGGGAGTGTTGCATTTCTTATAACTACGAGGGAAGTTCGAAAAGTCACGGAATTATTGTTTAAATATACGCCCTCGTATATGTTTAAATTTAAGCAATATATTGCGAGATGTGGAAGTCCAAAAAACACCGCAATACCGAAATCGGGATTACAGGGTTTCTAAAAAGTAGACTCGATTGCCATTCTTTAAACTTACTTGTACATGCGTGCAGTCCGAACGTTAAGCTTATCCTGTTTTATGGTTGCGAAACTTGGAAAAGAACAAACACAATCGACGCTTGCCTACAGCCCGTTGCGAACAAAGACTTACCTCAAGTTCTAAACATATCGACATATGAAAAATAATTTTTAAAACAACCGTTTTATTACCAAAAAGAGACGAAATAACACATTATTTTTACAGCGTGTACATATGAATTTTACGTGTCCATTTTTTCCAAAAAGTGAAAAATAAAAATTTTGAGTTAATACCCTCTTGGTGATCAAGTGCGATATATTAGCCTGATCGCCTACGGAACGTTGATTTGCAGAATGCGGCGAACACGTATAACGATTTGACAAAATAGAAGGAGTTGTCGTAGACTTTTAAATTTAGTATGCCAATATAAAATACCTTTCGTATATGCGAAAAATATAATTTTTAATGTTGGCTACATAGTTCATCTAAAAATTATGCTAATTAAAAGATTTTGTTTGCTGTGCTTAATTCCCTTTTTTTAATAATTGATAAAAATACTGAAATTTATTGTTGGAGGATAAGCTGTTCCTATGCGCATTTCACTGGTTGCTTAGGCCAGATCATCAGGAAACGTACTCCTAAATAATTTTAGAAAAGCCAAAGCTATCAGCAAACAAGACTACAGAGGGAATGAGAATTAATATTTGTAATTTTTTAAAATGTTTTTTGCAAAGGTCTGCATATAACGTATTGCCTCTTCCTGCTTAAAATTACATAATCTTAGGGCAGTCTGGCTAAGGTTTGGTGCACTATTTGACTTTTATTTAATACCTTCTCAGTATTTCTTTTATCGAATTTAAGATTTTAATCTTTTTTCATATAGCTTGTTACTTTTCTTTAACATTATAACTCTATAATACATAACATTAAAGAAAAAAATTGTGAATTTAAATCTTTTTTAAAATGCATTTTTGTTAAGTTGTGGCAAAAAAGGTAGCAACAATCTTTTCACGGCTCTTTTGAACACACTCCCTAGGGGAAACGGAACTAACATTAAACTTGTCACGCGACAAGTCACTTTAACATGGCGATGTCCTACAAGGGGTTAATTTGCACCTTTTTGACACTTTGTAACAGGTCACTGAAATAACCTTAATGGACACATCCAATTTCGGTTAAAATAATGCCTGTCGCAGATATTGTCGCAAATGAACCATGTCAATATGATAGATCCCCTTCATAAAAAGCACTGGAGAGAATCAGACACTACCCGCACAAAATCTAGTCACATGAATAGTTTTCTGCCAATTACCTTTCCTCTGGACCAACTACACTCTAAACACATTATCACCAGTTAATTGATAGGTCTTGCTTTCACCTATCACAATTCGTTCCTTTTAATTATAAAATTTTGTTCACTGGTCACGGGATAAGTGCTTTAAGAGCAATTGACACAAATTTCCCTCAGGGCTATTTGCAAAGAAAGCACGATATATAAAGAAAACTGATTTTGTATGATTTTTTTTTTAATACATACAAACTTTGGTAGTTTTTGGATATTTTTTGGAGAATGTGTTTTTTGAGCGATAAAAACTAACTAAAGTTAATATTTTTTTTTTTTTTTTTTTTTTTTTTTTTTTTTTTTTTTTTTTTGCAGTATTTATTTATTGAATCTTCATATATTAAATATGAACTAACAATAATTAATCAAATCTTATCCTAATATTTACTTAATGTCCTGCCAGTGCCAGACAAAAAGATTTAGTCATCACGGTTTCTGTTCACATATGTAGGTGTTTATCGCTCATCTGATTGGGTGAGTGCTGCAGTGTCTCTTCTCCTTAATCGAGTGTGGCCGCCATAATTTAAAATATTTCGAGCTAAGGGATTTGGGTGCAGTTCCAGCCTTTTTAAATATTTTACTGCATATTTCGTTATCATAGTTTTTACCAATGGCACATTGAGATCCTTGTGGATATTTGAGTTTTTGACATACCAGGGAGCGGCTGTTATCATTCGAAGAAGTTTATTTTGGCGCCTTTGAATTTTTTCGATATTAGAAGCCGAGGCAGTGCCCCATAACTGAATACCGTAGCACCAAATTGGCTTTAAGATAGAGTTGTAAAGTAGAAGTTTGCAATCGAGACTAAGAACAGAATTTCTTCCAATGAGCCAATTAATTTGAATTGCTTTTAGTTTCATTTGAGTTAATTTTGCTTCTATGTGCCATTTCCACGTTAAACGCCGATCTAGATGTATACCGAGGTATTTTACATGCGAGTGTTGGGGTATTATTTGGTTATTGATTTTAATAGGGGGGCATGTTTCCCGACGCAATGTGAATGTTATATGTGCGCATTTTTGCTCATTGATCTTTATCCTCCATTGTTTTAACCACCTTTCCAGTTCAAATATGTGATCCTGTAAGTAACGAGATGCTTCTTGACAGTTTTCATGTACGCTTAGGAAAGCTGTGTCATCCGCAAATGTTGAGGTTTGTGTGTAGCTGTTTGTTGGCATGTCCGAAGTATAAATTAAGTACATTAGAGGGCCCAGGATGCTGCCTTGTGGGACTCCAGCGTTAACTGGCTGAGGAGAACTTAAAAAATCGCCTTCTTTAATAATAAATTGACGACCGACTAAGTAGCTTTCTAACAGCTTGTGAATGTTTGCTGGCAAGTTTTGCTGCAATTTCAGTAGTAAACCTTCATGCCAGACCTTATCAAAAGCTTGAGACACATCGATGAAGAGTGCTGAGCAATATTTTTTTTCTTCAAAGGCTTTTCTTATTACATTTACTATTCGATGAGTTTGTTCAATTGTGCTATGCTTTCTTCTAAACCCAAATTGATGATTAGGAATACATCTATTTTCATTTAAAATCGGCGTTAATTTTGCCACTAGTAGTTTCTCAAATAGCTTTGAAATATTAGATAATAAGCTAATAGGCCTGTATGACTCAACTTTTGTGTGATCCTTTCCTGGCTTTGGTATCATGGTTACTAAGGAAACCTTCCATTTATGAGGGTAGTATTGAAGTCGTAAAATAGCATTAAAAATAAAAAGAATAATTTTCTTTGCTGTACTTGGTAGCTCCAAAAGCATTTTATTACTGATCTTATCAATACCGGATGCCTTCTTGGTGTTTAAATTACAAATAGCCTTTTCGATTTCTCTAAACTCGAATCTAAGGGGAATAGCTGCTCTAACATTTACAGACGGTAAATCGACTGCTATATCGTGAAATATATTATGGGTAAATACATTTTTCAGATGATTAGCAAACAGATTTCCTTTTTCAATATCATTTCTTGCCCAACTTCCATTCAAGTTTCTCAATGGTGGCTTAGAGATAACTGGTCTATTGAGGCTTCTAGCTGCACGCCATAATGAGTAATCTGATTGTGGAGTTGCATCAAGTCCCTTGAGATATTTTTCCAGGGAAGCCGTTTTCTGAGACTGCAGTAACTTTCTCAGCCTTTTTGTGCACTCTTTTAATAAAGTCTTAAGTTGGGGGGATCTGTGCAATTGCCACTCTCTACGAACTCTCCTTTTTTCAGTCAATAGACGCTCGACATCTGTAGAATATATGATTTTGTTTTTGGTTTTTTTGAGTGTTATGCTGGAATGTTGAATAGCTAGTTTGAGATAACTGTCAAAATTAACAATAGCGAGATCCACGTTCTCCGGTGTGCTAAGCGGAATATTTTCTGTGCAATGGGCACTCAGATATTTTTTATATTTTAACCAATTTATTTGTGAGGCTGATGTCGATAAGTAACCAGACGGAGATACGATTCTATTTGGATTCATTATAGTAACAATTGTAGGTGTGTGATCTGAAGATAATTCTAGGGACGCTTCCACATGAATCGTGTCTATGGGGATGTTATTAACCACGCCAAAATCTATGACATCTGGAACTTTTTGCTGATCAGTAGGCCAATATGTTGGTTGTCCGCTCGCGACCACATTTAGGTCCATTTTACAAATTGTGTTAAACAAAACACGACCCTTAGGTGTAATAAGTCGTGACCCCCAGAAAGTGTGTTTAGCGTTATAATCGCCAGCAGCCAGGAAGCAGGGTCCTAATGATTTAAAATATTTATTATATTGGCTTTCTGATATTGAAAACCTAGGTGGGGAGTATAATGATGAAATTACTATGTTTCGAGATAATTCCTCAACGCAAATGCTCGTTGCTTGGAGATAATCTTCACGATGATCGCACATTAGGTAGTGTTTTACTCTGTTTTTTATCAAAATGGCAGAACCTCCACAAGCTCTACCTCGAGGGTCCTTGGTATCATATAATATATAACCATTGACTTGAAACGTGTTTCTTGAGGTCAGATGGGTTTCAGAAACCATCATAACATCAATTTGTTTATTTGTAAGAAAGTATTCTAGTTCATTTTTATGTTGGCGGATGCCGTTTGCGTTCCAAAAGCAAATTTTTAAACAGTTCATGGCTTGTTTAGTACAGCTTGCAATAACATCGATTGCATTCTTAACATTTCCTGCATCATATTACCCATTGTGTTTGTAAAGTTATTTACTGTTTGTACTAATGTTTCCATGGTTTTCTCTAGACGACTTAAGTTAGAAACTGGAGTTTCATCATTATTTGGCAACTCACCTTGCATTGGCATATGGTTTGATTTTAGGACGTTAGCGTAGGATGTTCTGTTATTACTAGGCTGCGGTACCTGAACGTCATTAATGTAAACTTGATTTGTTGCCTGCATTTGAGTGGGATTAGGTTTCGGTCCAACCGAGCGCTTGACGATAGAGTATACAGGGCATCCTCTATAGTTGGCCGTGTGATTACCACCGCAGTTGCTACATTTTTTTACATTGGGGTCGTTTTTAGACTTATCGCAGAGAGCTGTACCATGTAATTCTCCACATACGACGCACACAGGGGTTAAATGACAATATGCCTTAGTGTGACCAAATTCTTGGCAGTTTAAACATTGCACGGGACCATTCCTTTTGTGCGGCTCCTCTATTGTTATTTTTCTATACAGGATATATTTAAGATTATAAATGGGATGCGTTTCGTTCTTTTTGAGCTTAATGTCGCCGGGTTCTAACTCCACTCGAAATAGTGGCTGAGGATTTTTTTCTCTATTTTTAATATTAACTACATTTTTAATTTTAAAGCCCTTCTCTTCTAAAAACGTTTTAATTTCACCTGGGTCTACGCATGAATCAATGCCCTTTATCACTACCTGAAGACCTTTACTGCTCTTCAGTTGGTATGTATAAAAATTCTTATTAAGTGCTTCAAATTTAGTTATTACCTTACGAAAATCTTCTTCACGGTTAACTTGTATTTTTGTCTCATTTATACTACCCCGCTTAATTGCAACTACATAAAAAGAATTTTCACCTATTACCGATATCAAATTCTTTATTAATTCATTTGAGTTTTGCTCTCTAAGATATATCGGCGGTGGCTTAGAAGATTTGATAACGTTTTGTGCTTCCGGGGATTCCTCATCCAGAATTGCAAAACGATTTTGTGAACTTGTTCTATCAGCTGTACCATCTTTTGAGACTTTTGAGACCGAAGCAACTGCTGAGGAGGTTGGGCTGCGACCCCGTTTAAGTACTGTTATGTACCTATCAATACCTACTTGTACTGGAGGCTTTTGAGCACTTTTTACTTGTGAAGCTGAGTTTTCCATCATGCCTGATTTAGGGGTAATATTTTCATCACTTATTAAAATCGTTTTTGCCGCTGGGGCACCGCTTGCAGGTTTTATGTTTTTTATTGTATTAAGATCAACCGTATTATTAGACACCGAAGGTGATACTGAGTTATCTATTATGCCTGATTTGGGGTTAATATTTACATCACTTATTAAAATTGTTTTTGCTGTTGAGGCAACGCTAGCAGGTTTTATATTTGTTATTGTATCAACCGTGTTATTAAATACAGACGGTGAAAGGGATCGCGTGCGAGTAATAGGTTTAGCCGTTAGGTATTTGCTATCATCGATTCTTTTTTTTAATCCTGCATTTGTTTCGTTAACACTCACTGTGATATATGCATTTCTACTGTTTGCACTCATAAAAAAAAATTTTTTTTTTTTTTTTTCTTTTACAGTTTTGCTCTTCTTATTTGTTATTGTTTATCAACACCGAGAATAAAAAAAAATGTGTGTTTATGTATGTATGTATGTACATACATGTATTTTTTTCTTTACTTGTTTTTACTTTTTTTAATACTTTATTTGTTCAAAAAAAAAAAAAAATAAACCGTATGCCGAGCTTAGAAAACACGTCTATCTTCAACGAGCGCGACAGACAGTTAATATTTTAAATAAAAATTTTATTATTGCCAAATAAACATCATACCAAGGAACCCAAAAAAACAAAACTTTAAACTTTAAAAAAAAAAATAATATTTGAGAGTTATTTTCTTTTAGCAATACAACTCATTTTTTTATTCATGAATTTTTTCCTAAGTTTGACTGACTCTAGCGACTTCTGGTGGAGTCTAGGAGAGTCAAACGAAATCAATTCAAAAAAAGCTTATTTGAGTTGTGTTGTTATCCGTCGATTAATATATCTTTCATCACATTTTAAGCCAAATTTTCTTTTTGTCCATGAGACAAAGCCCCGTGCGGCGTTGCGTGTTGGTACCGCAAGCAGCAAACTACTCATGGAATGGTGTCAGCCACCCATCTCGCAATAGAGTTCGGTAAAACAGCATTTTTGAGGCCATATGATCCACTGGGAGTCAAGGATAAAAGAAGAAGTAGGTGAATCCTTAGCTTAAGTCTGAAAGCAGATAAACCTAAAAATTAACCTCAAGGACCTATAAAATTTCAAAACATCTGGTTAATCATTAAAAAATATATTAGCTACTATGACGTATATTTTTGGGGATGCCCAATATGGTCGCTAATTCGTAGATAAACGTTGGCAAATTATTGATTTTATTAACCATAAAATGTTGGAAGGCAACCATAATATATTTGTGGGCTCTTTTTAATGCACTATTTTAATAAAAGCATAGTTGCCGGTTGTTCGTGTGAACAGCCGACTCATCTCATAAAGTACCTATAAGCATTTCAAATTAGTCAGCGCTAGAAACCTGAATATTTTAAGGAACTTCATAAAAGAACAAAGTGGAAATCTCCAGAGAAAAACATTTCACCAGTTTCATTAATTAAAACTGCAACGTGACGTTACAAACCTAACCTACATATAAAATATATATAACTTTAATATTATTGACCTGCCATTACACTGTGAACTCCCTTACTATTTGCTTACCATCATGAATTCCCCTACTGTTTTCTTATTTCTTACTAATACCTAATAATTCTCATTGAGTTTATTTTATTTTTAAATAAGTAGTCAAAGGTTGTTTAGAACAAGGGGAGTAGAAACTGATACTAACCACAGTGTTTACTCTTAGTAGCTTGCATTATTATTACCTGTATTTATTATCGCAGTAAGTGCCGACAGCCTTCGCCTCCCGAATTGCGCTGGTGTCAGCATTATTTATAATCGTAGTTAGTGCCGACTGCCTTCGCCTCCCGAATTGCGCAGGTGTCAGCATTATTTATACTCGTAGTTAGTGCCGACAGCCTTCGCCTTCCGAATTGCGCTGGTGTCTGCAATAACAACCGTAGCTAGTTACCTTCGCCTTCTTTAAACCAAGACAGTACAATACTCTCTTTCCCAGGCCACCCCCCTGATCGTCGCCGCCCGACTCCTGCAACCGCACGATCCTTACGCCACAACAAAATCCGCATTCCAGCACCACACCAGTCTACCCGTTTCCGCCCTCATTCCCGTCTGCAGCTGCGCCGCATCATCAGAAAGCCGTCGTAGATTTAAGTATTTTACGTAGATTAAGGTTTCGTAAATAAAGCTTTGTTCATATTCTTATATAATCATACACGAAAACATCACGTGTTTCATTTTAAAGGAAGCAGACCTTCGAGCTGACCCTGGACAGACTGAGTCATACCTCAGCTGGGAAAGTAAACTGCGTTACAAAACCTCAAGAATTAAAAAAGCAAAATTGAAGATATCAAATTGTGGTCATCTATACGTTTAAACCGGTTTTTTTAAAATAGCAACTAAAAGTCAAAGTAAAAGTCTTTTCTTTCAGCTGTTTTTTATTTGTTTAACACTTTTTTTTATGGAATTCCAAGCTTCAGCTCTTTTTTTAAACGATACTGTATGTTCTATAAGCCCTTCAATAAGTTTTTACTCCATGATTCACAAATTTTTAAATCTTTCTTTGTCAAAAATACACAACGCGTTAAAAAGTTCAAAGTTAACAAACTTTCTGACGCGTACGCGTCTTAAAGTTTTTTGTGTAAATTGTTCTGTGAAAAAACACTAGTTTAACTTTTTTGACAGAAGTCTACAGAGCGCGCACGCACTAACGCGTGGTATGTATTTTTCCTTTAAGGGCATTTGTACGTGGAAATATTTAAGAAATATGTGAGTAAAATTTGGTCTCCCTAACTTATATGGAGTGGGTGGTATTGAGCAAAAATTATTAAGAAAAATTTTGCTATTGGCTTTTAGCTCGGTAACCAATACATATATCACATTGATCTTTTCGAGGCATAAATAAATCTAAGTTCTGTTCTTAAAAATAATTTGAAAAAGTAAACATTGAAACCGGTTGCACCTGCTTATAATTACATTTTAAGACATAGTCTCTGTAAATATCGGATTTAGTTTTCAAAGCAGAGGCTACACAAATTTTGGAGCTGCTTCTTCGACAGTAGTAGAGGGACGGGAAATCCCGGGATTTTCAATTGTTTTCTATTCCCGCTTTCCCGGGAATTAATTGCGGGATTCCCGGGAAATTTTGAAGAAAATCTTTTTCTTAAACTTTAGTAAATCTATTTGGGACTAGTGTCTTTAGTAGGTTAATCCAATTTAATATCACCACAATATTTACATTTGCTACAGTTAAAGGCTTATTAATCGTTTGAGAATGGGCTTAATATAGGGCCAATGATAAGTTATAGACCTATTTTCACGAAATTTTATTTCTTGTCTTAGCACACTGAAGTGTAAATATTACAATAATATTATAAGTTTTTGCGGTTAAGGGCGTAGTAAAGTGTTTTCCAAGATTATGCTTTATATGCGGCATTTTAAGTAATTTTGAGTCTTATTAAAGTAGATTATGCTAAATTGCACCACAAAAGCATTATTTGTTTCGCTTTAAGCTATACTTACATGATTAACGAGATTGGTCTAAATATGAATCTGTAGGTAAATTATGGACCGACATTCACAAAATTTGGTGCCTTATAAAACGAACTTGTTGAAATTTAATGACAATAGGTGCATTCGCCACAAATTTATGTTAGTTTTTGTTGATATTTTAGGGAGGTAGTTCCACATTTGGGTGCATAACATTTTTCTACTGAAGCGATTCTGCTGAAATTCAATCCCAAACAGCCTAGAAGATCTATAAACAATTTTACACCCATATGGCTAAATCGGCTAAGAGCGAATGAAGGACCCACAATACAAATCCTTTATCGGACCTTAGATGAATATTAAAAAAATATTCACATCGAATGACAAACTTAGTATAAATTCATACACCACTGCTGATTAAGGGTTATAAAATTGTAAAAAAAAATATGTTACTAAATATATGTAGTAAATAAAATTTCTCCTTCCTGCTGAATTTGTTAAACCGTAAAATTATTTCAGAATTGCTACTTCGTAATGTTGTGGTTTCAGTTCCTAATCGCCCTTCCAAAAATTGTATACCACTAAAGGTACGTTCAGACTGATAAAATATTTGAAAGCAAACATCAAATATTTCATTAACGTAGTCTGAACACAAAATATTTTCGAGTATCAAATAAAATAACAGCTGATTTTGAGCAAATAAAAGTATTTGCCGGCAAACAAATATTTGTCCAATGTGAACATAGTGTGAACACAAAAAATAAAATATTTTAGTCATTTTTGAGCAAACATTTATTTGATATTACAAAAAAATTGTAAGAGCAAACAACGACAAATAATTTGAGCCATGTTCCGGATAGAAGCAATTTTTCCTGTAAGTTTTCGGATTCTTTACAATTTTAAAGATTTTTTATAATTATTAGACTTTGCTATCGTGCCGCTATTAGCAAATTTTTGCGAATTACCGCTAATTTAGCAATTTTTATAGAATTTTTGCCATTCCTTATACTTTTAGGGACTTTTAATCAATTTTATGGCTTGTTTGAAATATCAAAAATTTTCGCGAATTTACGCTATTTTTGGAAAAAAATTTTTTTTTGTTATTTTCCGACAATTTGTTTTTTAACCGATTTCAAATAAATTTTAGGGTTTGTTTCTAAGTTTGCAATTTTTCGCGAATTTTAGCCATGCTCGCAAAGTAGCGATTTTTCACTGTGAATCTTTAGAGCTTTAACGATTTTTAATAATTATTAGGCTATAATTATTATAATAATTATTTGCTTTCATACCGCTATTAGCAAATTTTTGCGAATTTCCGCTATTATAGCAATTTTTATCGAATTTTTGCCATTCCTTTTAGTTTTAGGCACTTTTAATACATTTTATGGCTTGTTTTCGCGAATTTTCGCTATTTTTGCAACATTTTTTTTGTTTTTTTCTTGACATTTTGTTTTTTAACCAATTTAGCAATTTCAAATATATTTTAGGGCTTGTTTCCAACTTTGCAATTTTTCGCAAATTTTAGCCATGTTCCCGTTACCCAGTGGCTTCCATTTTTTTCTTTTAAATTCTCCTGTTCTAACACTATAAGAGATGCTGATCCACAGAATAAAATAAATAAATTAGGTTTTGCGCTCATTTTAACTATTTGAGAAATATATTTTTATTTTTGAACACTTTCATTAAATAATTATTTTATGCAAATATTTATTTTAGTCTGAACGCATGGCAAACATGAATTAATTTATTTTATTTAACACTGTTTGCCAACTGTTCAATCAAACAAAAATTGTCAAATATTTGAACTCAGTTTGAACATTAAACAAAATATTTTTTTGTTTCACACAGTTTGAAGCAAATATCAGAACAAATATTTTCGTCAAATATTTCATTAGTCTGAACGTACCTTAAGACTTCAAAACTTTCATTCTAATTATGCAAATGAGCTCAGAATTTGACAATGTATATACATATATTGATTTATATGATGCTATTGGCATTAAAATTATCCCTTAAGTGTCCTAAAATTACTTTAATCTTGAAATTTTTACATTTTTGGTATATAAAAGGTACTAGATTTAATCATTTTAAGCGTAATAGCCAGAAAGAAATTTTTATTTCCCGCCTTCCCGGGAATCCAAAAAGTGCGGGAATAAAAAAACTCTAGACAGTAGTGACTCTCTATTTTTTCCAAATTGTCAATAAATTCTTTGAGGTGTATGAGATAGCCGCCGACAATTAGATTTAGTTTCGAGCTTCTTAATCAGTATCCAACGTCTAAGCGTTGAATAAGGGATGGCAAGAGTCGTGAGAAACATACTCTGACATACCTGCACATTTTTTTTCTTCTTGTGGTAATTTGAAAACAAAACTTTTTTGCCTTTTGGAATTTGTTGTAGCCTCTCGCTGTTTATTTGAAAAAAAAACCTCTCAAATATACCCTGTCTTGCAGCGCTATCAAAATGTTGACAATTTTGGCTTATAGATCTTTTTGGTCTTGGAGCAGATTGTTTTCCATCGTTTCGTGATATTCCTAAATATGACTCACCTTTCATTCGCTTTAATTTGTTATCTTTGCGTTTCATTGATGTGGTAACATAAGCTCTTTTTCTTTTTTTTTGCAAACGATTTCCTTGGATTCTAATTTTTATCGGCTGAATCTACGGTAAATAACTTACTTATATTATAAGGAAATAAAAAAAAACACAAAATTACAAACCCGTTATAATATTACGATCATTTGACGATGAGTAGTTAATAGCAATTACACGCAATGAATCATTATTTCTACCATCTTCTTAATTTTTCTTTAAAATCTCCATTTTTATACCCTCCACCACCACTGTAGTGAATGAGGGTATACTAAGTTTGTCATTCCGTGTGAAACTTTTGTGAAAATATATATTCTGGCTCCTTGAGTAATTCTAAGTCGATTTAGCCATGTCCGTCTGTATGTCCGTCTGTTGAAAACACGCTCACTTTCGAAAAACGCAAAAGAAAAGAACACACTTGGTCTCAAATTGCTTGTAGTTATCCTAAGCAGTTTGGGATTGAAATCCAGCAATATCGGCTTAGTAGGATCAGAACTATGAATCAAAATCTGGAACCACTACCCAAAAAAAATTGATAATTTTGATACAAAAACTAACATAAATGGTGGAATAATGCACGGAATGACATAAAATTTGCACGAATTCGCTTCATACGACTGCAAATCATACTCGTAAAGATCGGTCCATAATTAACATTAGGCCCCATATAAACCCTACTCCCGGAAAACCGTTTAGTACGCCTAAAACCGTAATAATTAATCCTATCAAATTGAAATTCGGTATTTCACAGTTTTATAGGACGAGAAATCACACTGCCAAATTTCGTGAAGGTTGGTCCATAATTTACCCTAGGCCACATATAAACCCTACTCTCGGAAAACAGTTTATTGCGCCTAAAACCAAATAAAGCTCACTTTGGGAAAATAATTAAATTCACCTAAACAGATTTATTTATTGCGGTGAAATTTTTTGCTTAAATTCATATGGCCAGAAAAAATATCATGCAAATTTGTGAAATTTACTGTTAACGCTTAAAATAATTACACTGCTGTATTGAAATTTATTCTAATTTTTTTTTTTTTGTAATACCAGAAATCAGTCTTCAGAATTTTGGGATGATTGGTCCATAATTTACCATAGGTCCAATACAAATAACGCTCCTAAAAATTGTTTTAGTTCGGCTAAAACTTTTACGAATCATGATATTTTACTCAAGCCAGTTCAAAGTTCTAACAAGAAACGCATAAAATTTTCTTATTGTCGGTCAATAATTTAATTCAGGTCTAAACCGCAACCAATTTTAATGCTGACGTTCGTTTTTGTGAAGTTTAGTTAATAATATACATGTATTTATCATATAGAGCCCACTCCTGTCGGTGGAGGGTATTAAAGATTCGGCACAGACGAATATAGCACTCTAACTTGTTATTTAATAAAAATGGAGATTTTCACAAATGAAATTTGAGGACAAAAATATTGCCATATATATATATACATACTATATGCACTTTTAATATTTTTGGCTAAAGTAATAAACTCCCATCCAAATTATCGAACTTTTTCCACGTTAAACTGCGTGAAGATAGAAATATTTTGAAAATATATTTCAAATCATCGTATTTTATCAGAAAAGTTGAATTCGTTTTAAAATAATTACGTTCTTACAAATTTTTAATATACGACTGGTATGAAAATCTCGCAAATACATTGTAGATAAACCATTTTGCCTTCAAAAAGAGAAAAGTGTATATGCAGATAAACCAAACAAAAAATGCAAATAACTCGCAAATAAATCAGCATTTTGATCAGAAATCAATATCATAGGAAAAGTGCATCACAGGGAATAGCTTGGAATCAAAAACTAATTTTTACAATATCTGCAGATAAACCATTTTGGATAAACGTCGTCGATATAATACCGAAAGAATTTAGTTATTTTTTGGACTTTTTTCAGAAGTTCTGAATACAAAGGGGAATAACACCCAACTGACATATTCGCCTCTATCATGAATAATATTTCCCTCGTAATTTTTCCCCTTTTCACGTATTTGCGATCCTGAAAAACTCCCATGGAAAAAATTAAATCAAAGGAGAAAAACCTTATCGTGAAACTTTTTTCAATAGTAATTTTTTCACATTTACCTTTGATGTTCTCAATTTATTTTTGCTGGGAAACAAAACATTTATGTAAGAAATTCATCTCATAATAAGAATATTAGAGTTTACAAAATTAATTTTAAGGTCAAGATCCGATAAAAAGACACAAACTTATATGTATACAAAATGCAAAACAACAGTTTCATTGCCTGAGAATTGCGAAGTTTTCCAAAGGCGTGGTGGTGGAATTTTAGAAATTAATTTACTTCATAAAAGTGCAGTGAGCTAATGTTACAATTCAAACTATCAAACTATCAATCCAATACAATATATTTTACTTTGTTTTTCTTAAAATTTATTTTAAATATACGTGTATATATTTAAAAAAAATTTCTTTTTTACATTCACTGAGAACTGAAAGCGCGAAAAATCGTTAACGGGAGTTTCACGGTAGCACTTTCCCTTCGGGGGAATAAAAATTTAATGGGAACAAAATTTCACTTATTATTAATTATAATAAAGGGGTGATTATATATAGCCTTGGCGTATATATGCCAATTTGTACACTTTCTACATCCAGAAATTGCTTGGCTTTAGATAAATGTTCTCTACTCAATCTTCCTTCGAAAATAAATACCCAAAAACATTTACCCAAATATTTGCCAAATGTTTCGTAATTATTCCATCATTAAGTTTTCTAATAACCTGTGCTTATTTTTGGTTTACAACCCAAATATGTAACCCACAATCTGCCCCAGCGATGCCCTTCTTCATCAATGGCTTAAATCAATTTTACTTTATTTAACCAACTAATACTATAATTTAAATTTTAACTTTACCAACAAAAAAAAATCTTAACAGGTTTCCTGAACTTGTTGGCGAACTTTTTATGGATGGCAAAAAATACTCCGACCAAGTGCTACTAAAAATTATACTGAAGAAACCAACTGACGTAAAGGCAAAAGATAAGTTTTCTTAAGCATTGAAAATGTATTTATTATGGATTATACCCCCAAGTACTCAATATTTAAACTTTAAATACCAATAAGGGTTGAGAAGGTTACAAAAAAGAAACAAAATACTTACTTACTGATTTGTCGTACACTGGCTTTTTATACGACTACATCACTTATATTATGCCAAATAAGCAGAAATGAACTAAAGTAACAAAGTTTCTTGAAATTTTGTAGTTTGGAGCAAAAATAAATGAATTTGTATAAAAAAAAAACACTGGAGGACAAAAATTGTTTTTAGGAAGTTTGCAGCAATAATATTTTTCCCTTAATTTGATCCCACTGTATGCTCGCATACTACACTTTAGCTTCACAACCAAAATAACAAAGTATTTATTAATTGTTTACGACAAATCGAAAGGAAGCGTTACATTGTTAATTAATTTCTTAAGATGTTTTTTGTTTTTCTTATTATTTTCCAAAAAATACTAAAAAAAGGGGGTTCACGTCGAGTACTCACACAATTGTTTATAAAACATATTTATACTTACAGGAAGTACAAGTCACCAGAGACTTTGATTGAATTAGTTTTAAGAAAATAAATGTTTTTCTTTGTCTGAGTAGCGTAAAAGGATTATGGTTTCGGCAGAAGGACGAGTGAATGGATGAGTTCATGCAAATCTTTAGAAACACAATGACAAATGTATTTTTAAAAACAGCAAAAACTTTAGAAGAACTTTAGAAGAATTTAATTGAATGAAACATTTGTTAAAGTTAATTAAACAAATTATGTTGAATCAGCAATCACGATTTAGAATTATAATATTTTAATGAGTGTTAACGTATGTATATATTTTGTATTAAGTTACATAAAAATGAAGTTATTTTTAAAGAAATAATGATTTGTTACTTGATTTTATTGGAGAAATAAATACGAGGATGATGTTTAAGTTTTTTTTTCACTATTTATACCAGGGCTATCGACTAATCAAAAAATAGTTCTAGCCCCAATTCCGATTCCAATAGCCGAAATTTTTTAAGTCCGACTCAAACTCTCATTTTGGTGATAAATGTATATGAGACTGGTACTTATTTGACTTTAACCTCTTTGTATACCCTCCACCACCACTAGTGGTAAATAGGGATGGGCAAAGTGAAAAAATATATCGTATCGATTTTGATTATGAAATTTAAAAAAAACAAGTTAGAGTGCTATATTCGGCTGTGCCGAATCTTTGATACCCTCCACCAACAGGAGTGGCCTCTATATGATATCTACATATATATTATTAACTAAGCTTCACAAAAACGAACGTCAGCATTAAAATTGGTTGCGGTTTAGACCTGAATTAAATTATTGACCGACAATAAGAAAATGTTATTCGTTTCTTGTAAGAACTTTGAACTGGCTTGAGTAAAATATCATTATTCGTAACAGTTTTAGCCGGACTAAAATGATTTTTAGGAGCGTTATTTGTATTGGACCTATGGTAAATTATGAACAAATCATCCCAAAATTCTGAAGACTGATTTCTGGTATTACAAAAAATAAATTAGAATAAATTTCAATACAGCAGTGTAATTAATTAGTTTTAGCGTTAACAGTAAATTTTACAAACTTGCATGATAGTTTTTCTTGCCATATGAATTAACGTAAAAAATTTCACCGCAATATCTATAAATCCCAAAGTGGGCTTTATTTGGTTTTAGGCGCAATAAACTATTTTCCGAAAGTAGGGTTTATATGGGGCCTATGGTAAATTATGGACCACTCATCACGAAATTTGGCAGTGTGATTTCTCGTCCCATAAAACTGTGACGTACCGAATTTCAATTTGATAGCATTATTTATTACGGTTTTAGGCGTACTAAACTGTTTTCCGCGAGAAGGGTTTATATGGGGCCTAGTGTAAATTATGGACCGATCTTTAAAAAATTCTACAGTGTGATTTCTGGTTCTATAAAACTGTGACGTACCAAATTTTAGTATGATAGCGTTATTTATTACGGTTTTAGGCGCAATAAACTGTTTTCCGGGGGTAGGGTTTATATGGGGCCTATGGTAAATTATGGACCACTCTTCACGAAATTTGGCAGTGTGATTTCTCGTCCTATAAAACTGTGACGTACCGAATTTCAATTTGATAGAATTATTTATTACGGTTTTAGGCGTACTAAACTGTTTTCCGCGAGAAGGGTTTATATGGGGCCTAGTGTAAATTATGGACCAATCTCCAAAAAAATTTACAGTGTGATTTGTGGTCCTTTGAAACTGTGATGTACCAAATTTAAGTATGCTAGCGTTATTTATTGCGGTTTTAGGCGTAATAAACTGTTTTCCGCGAGAAGGGTTTATATGGGGCCTAGTGTAAATTATGGACCAATCTCCAAAAAATTTTACAGTGTGATTTGTGGTCCTATGAAACTGTGACGTACCAAATTTAAGTATGATAGCGTTATTTATTACGGTTTTAGGCGCAATAAACTGTTTTCCGGGGGTAGGGTTTATATGGGGCCTAGTGTAAATTATGGACCGATCTTCAAAAAAATTTACAGCGTGATTTCTGGTCGCATAAAACTGTGACGTACCAAATTTATTATGCTTGCATTATTTATTGCGGCTTTAGGCGTACTTAACTGTTTTCTGGGAGTAGGGTTTATATGGGGCCTATGGTAAATTATGGACCGATCTTCACGAAATTTAACAGTATGATTTTCAGTCGTATAAAGCGAATTCGTGCAAAAGTTTATGTCATTCCGTGCATTATTCCACCATTTATGTTAGTTTTTGTATCAATATTATCAATTTTTTTTGGGTAGTGGTTCCACATTTTGATTCATAGTTCTGATCCTACTAAACCCATGTTGCTGGATTTCAATCCCAAACTGCTTAGGATAACTACAAGCAATTTGAGACCAAGTTTGTTCTTTTCTTTTGCGTTTTTCGAAAGTGAGCGTGTTTTCAACAGACGGACAGACGGACAGAGGGACAGACGGACAGACAGACGGACATGGCTAAATCGACTTAGAATTACTCAAGGACCCAGAATATATATACTTTATGGGGTCTTAGATGTATAATAAAAAAGTTTCACACGGAATGACAAACTTAGTATACCCTCATTCCCAACAGTGGTGGTGGAGGGTATAAAAATATGGTGCAATTCTTAAAAAGCAACAGTATTGTGAGCAGTTGGGCAACGGTTAAATTGTTGAATTTTATTATACAGAGATCTTAAAAATATCGAATTCGATAGTCGTAGATAAATATCGATGTATCGATGTATGGGTATTTTTAATATTGGCGATATATATCGATCATAATTTTTTTAAATATCGATATTATGATATATCGATATTTATTGCCCATCCCTATGAATAATTGTATACTAAGTTTGCCATTCCGTGTGAAACTTTTTATTATACATCTAAGACCCCATAAAGTATATAAATTCGGACTCCTTGAGTAATTCTAAGTCGGTTTCGCCATTGATTTTTGGAAATCCCGATCCCGAAATCCCGGGATTTTTTCGGGATCAATGTGTTTCTTTAAGATGCTATTTTTTTTAATAAACAACACTTTTTGAATATTTAAAAGGTTTAATATATGTAACATAAATTTTTAAAAATTAAAACAACAAGACAATTTATTTTATACATATGTTTATCACACTGGCCTCACCCATGATCAAAATGATCAGATTCTGAAAAAAGCTTAAGAAATATACGTATCTCTTAGTTTTTCTAGATCAATTCATTTCGGTTTTTTGACAGCAATTCAATTTTTAATGTGAATTAAGTTGGGACGACACTAATACACTACAAAGAGTAGTCCCTCGTCGATCTCGATAGCTGAGCTAAAAACTGTAAAACTATGTCGACTTCACTGCAGTACACCTCCAGGGTGAGGGCGAGATTCATAATCAATAATTTAAGTACGTTTGAAATTTATTTTAAAGCAAAATGTTTATACAAATGCTTCTTAAAACAGATTTCAAGTTTAAATAATTTAATATAATGAATACGTCAAATAGTGTTTATTTATAAAAAAAAAATTATTTTATTTACCGTATGTTTTTTAAGTAAATTTGTTATTATTTATGGACCGAAAGGAATATGAGCTATTTCATCAATATTACGACTTAATTGTTATAATTATATCAACTTGTATTCTTTAGTTTCTGAATAAAACTCTAATTGGATCGTGAATAATTTTTATTTTTTGCTTGATATATAACAATTATTTCTTGATTTCTATATTTTGCATAAAAATAATTGTTTTTATGTTGGCTTATGTTTTAAGCCAAAGCTGAACTTGCGAAACGTAATTGTAAAAAAGGCTTGAGATGTGAATCTTCAAATATCGTTTCTACTTAAAATAATAAATACAAAAATCCAGAAAAAGTCGTCATATATTATGCAAAAATTAAAAATTTTAAAAACTGGCTATGTGCCAAAAATAAAAATTAAACTCAAAAATAAGAATTATTTGCAATAAAAAATATAATTCATATATAATTTTTAATAATTTTTTTGTATATAGTAAAAAAATTCAATAAAAACGAACAGTTTTGTACATAAAAGTTGATATGTAAAAAATCCCGGGACTTATAAAAATAAATCCCGGGATTTCCCGTTTGGCATCCCTAGTATGTATGCTACAGAGCCAAAATACAGTGTCGATTAGATAGCTATGGCTACCAGGCAAGAATTTCTTAAATGATCTTGTCAATCAAGTATACTTATGGATCGACCTTTTTAAAACTTTAAGATATGTACCGACACATTGAATTACTACATATTAAATGATGTAGTTTTCTAAAACTATTTTTAAAAATGTCATTAGCATACTTATATGAAGGCTAGACGATATTAAATTATATCCAATCCTTAATTACTTATATAATTTCGTAAAATGTTCTACAAAATTCCAACAAAAATTTTTACTTTTAATCTGATTCTTTTAGTTGTTTAAACAAAATTGTATTAATTTGAGGTTAAAAAAAAACCAGCAGTATTAAATATTTAAAGAAAAATTTTTTTTGCAAGCAAAAAAAAAAATATATGATGCATATAAGTAATGAAACATATACAAAAAACAAAAAAAAGTTCCCTCAGTTTTGTTCACTTGACACGCAAATATGAATAAATAGATATGAATATTCATGAGCGTTGTAGCGTAAAACACTTCTTCAGCTCTCGCAAAGACCAAGAAGAATCCTTATAACAGTTTGTTTTGCATTTTTGCAGTGCTCACAAGATGAACAACTAAAAACGAATCCTGTATAATATTTGTTTATTTACGTATTTCGTTTTTGTGAGTTTTTTTTTTTTGTTTTAATTTTTTTGCATCTTCCTTTTCTTTATCCTGCCACAGCACATCATGTTTTTTACAGATGAAATGCAATTCAAATGAGTGAAGTTGAGCGTTTTTTTTTTTTTTTTTTTTATTCCACATACTCGTACATTTGAATTTTGTTTATTTTTTACACAATCACAATGTTTATTAAGCTCTCAGGTGTTGCAAATTGTCTTGGAAAAAAATGGATAGATTTTTTTCAAAAGGCTTCAGGCATCCTGGTTTAGTTGCGTTGAAAGCGAAGGTAGGTGACCTAAGTTGTTGGCAATTTTCACAGCTCATCATTTTTCCATTTTCTGTTTGCAATTCTTAAAGGGAAAAATTGGAAATAAAAGAAGAGTTTTAGGTTAAAGAAGGACTTGTAACAGGATCGAAATAAATTTAGTCTTTCATATTTCTAAGAAAATAATATCTGTAAAAAATTATGTATATCTCCTATTGCGTCATTCATTTCTATATATTGGTCATTTTTAATCAATTTAAAGTTAGATGTTATTTTGGGAATTATGGACTTGATCAGTGGAGTTCTATGCTTTCCGGATAATTCCATATAGTGATGATGTTTTGATTTTAGTTAACTCTTAGAATTATAATTCCTTCTCATAGTATGAAACATTCTTTGAAGTGTCCTGAATATTCCTAAGAATTGGCAGTGGATAGGGGACTCATGGGAACTCCTGGGAAAACGGTACTGATTGCCTTAATGCGGTAGTAAAAAATTCCTGATTTTATACATTCTGTATGAAGCTGTAGGTGAGTTAAATCGAGTTAAAACAAACTTACCTGATCTGTTGGCAAGAAGTGTTCATGCTGAAAGGAAGATAACAGTTGGTCTTTACTTTTGTAAAGGTCAAATTGGCAAGGATTTGCGGTTATACCCAAATCAACCATGAAATCTACACTATTAAAGTTCATGAAATTTGTATGTACGGCATTATTGTGTGGTGGCCAGTTCTGCAGCAATGGACCTGCCTGGGAAATGCAGAGAATGACTTTGGCTTGTGTTGAAATATACGTTGCATATCACAACACCTCGGGGGTGTTGTGATATAATTTTGAGGAGCACTGACCTCTTGGCGTTGCAATTTTGGGGAACTTGGGGGCAGCCAGTAACCTAAGTTTACCTGGGGCTTAAAATAGGCAGACCCGTCAGCTTCGCGGCTCACTAGATTCCAATATGGTACCACGGGAGCGGAAGCCAGTAATCTTTAGATTTCGAAAGGTTTCGAAAAAGCTGTTAGTGAGGTCTCTTCAGGGATCATGCTGTGGTCGTGGCTTGAACCCAGAGTCGTAAAAAGGGCGATCTGAGAAATGCAGGGTAAGGGTTTAATTTTCGACCGTAACCTAGGGTGGAGATCCTCCTGCTGGTAAATATCCATGTGTGCTGCTTATATACAACAGAACAGATAGAACCAGCTTTATAAGCAAAGGGTCATGTAATAAAAATGCCACCTATGTATTGTTTACACTAATACAAGGGTGTTGGTAGACGCAGTATTTTCATCCGATGGTAAGACCGCCATAATGGTAGACCGTCAATGTAGGTATTTATTTACTTATTTTATTAAGTCTATGGAAAAATCCCTAAAGACTATTATAAATTAAAAGTTTCAGTAAGTAAAAAAATACAAGCACAAAGAATTACATATATTCAAACGAATTGCTTCAATGAATTTAAATATGAATTATAGGGTGATTTCAAATCACGTGCTTTTAAAATCATACGTGTGATTTTTTGGTGTTCTGAAAATCATTGCGCTTTTATGTTTCTCGTTATGCTTTCGGCTATTGAAAATCACACCAAAACATATAAAAAACGGAACACAAAAAAATCACGTGATTTCGAATCACATGTGCCTTTTAAAATCACTCTTTATAAGTTTAAGATTTTTGTTAAAGTCAATCACATACAATACGGAATGGATCGAACTGAACATAGTTTGTGGTATAATATTTAATCCTTTATTTAGAATTGACACTACCGTTTACTAGCTTAAGTAGAGAAAGTGCATTTAACATTTTTCGACGACTTCTTTACGTTGGTAACTTGATAAGTGCGAGACGGTTTACATAGAATGGTAACCTTATGCGAGGGTCCCAGCCCAAGCCACGAAGACAGAATAATAAAAACTAGACTTGAACTAACCCGATTTTGTTAGAGTCTCATATCACCGATCCGTTTTCAAGAATCGGTCGAACCAAACTGGTAAACAGTTGCTTGGTAACATAAGGATCTGAAAACTCTTTAGACTTCCTTTTTATAATTGCCAGGACACCATTAGCTTTGTTAGCTGCTAACGTGATGTGATTCCTGAAATCCAACTTTCTATCAAAATATACTCCTAAATCATTAATTGAACCAACTAGTTCAAGTATAGATTATTCATAGTATAAATCATATATTTAAATTTATTACATTGAGTTCCATTAAATTATCCGTACACCAAGATGTCAAGTAATTAATATCATTCTGTAGAAGTGTTTGCTGATCTATTATGTTAAATGTAAAAAAAAAATTAATATTCAACATTTTTTATTTTTCGAAATTATTCTATGAGTTAAATTTCAGTTATGTATTTTATAAAGCTTTTTGTAATAGTTATTTTCCTTAAATTTTTAGGAATGACTTTTATACACTACCAGCCTATTATCTTGTATTTTCTTGTTACATTTTACCTTAGCTTTCCGTTGGATAGCAATGAAGTGTATTGTATGTACAGAAAAATTTACAATTATTAGACACCAGCAGAATGTAATGCATTTTCTGGCCCGCTACGGCCTTTGTCAGCATTCTTTGTGTCACACTGGATAGTGATACTTCATAAATTGAATGTATTTAACTCAACTATCTTAACAAATAGATATTGGGAATTATTTCTTTTCATAAGCAACTTTATTATTTTATTAAACTGTTAATGGTTTTTAATCCACATTTAGATATTTTTGATTAGGCTTAAGTTCTTTGAATTTAATTTTCATTAAATGATTTTTATGAAGACAGGAATTTTACAACATGAAATCAATTAAAATTTTGTTTATTGATAATTTTTCATTCTTGACTGCGCTGAGCTTTGAAACCAGGCGTTCACGGACAGGTTGCCCAGACTAGTTTCGATTGTAACCACACAATCTCTTCAGTGGGGTTTGCCGTCCTTACTCACTCACCACAATACTAATTATTGTTAACAGCTAAGGCACGAGCTATGTTTACATTTGTCCTTCAAGTTGTGCTGGAAAAGGTCAATTAAGAAAAAAGAAAGTCAAAAACATGAAAAACAAAAAAATTTACTTTGGATTTCAAGAAGAATTCTTGACAAAAAGTACGAAAAAACAGAAGTTAGGAAGAACATGTAAATCAATTAAAATAGATAATCATTCATTCAAAAAAGCAAATTTCGATCTACCAAGGTGAAATACCATTTGGTTTAAAGATTGATGTTTGAATAATGACGTCATCCGGCTTCAATAGCCGAGTGAGTAAAACGGCAAACCCCACTGAAGAGATTGTGCGGTTACAATCGAATCTAGTCTGGCCAACATGTCCGTGAAAGCCTGGGTTCAAATCTCAGCGCAGTCAAGAAAGCAAAATTATCAATAAAATTTTAATTGATTTTATGTTGTAAAATTCCTGTCTTCATAAAAATAATTTAATGAAAATGAAATTCAATGAACTCAAGCATAATTAAAAATATCTAAATTTGGAGTAAAAAAAATTTTTACATCGTCTGCATAAATCCGGGTGTTGGAATTTTTTACAACAGAAGGAAGATTATTTATAGATAGAGTAAATAAGAGAACATATCTATCTTCTAGGTCATGGGCTAGTAATTGGTTTGGTAACTTTTTGCATGGTCCAAGTGGCTGAGAGTGATATCTTAAATATGCCAATTTTCGCTTGTATCCTTATGCTTGCAATTCTCTTTTTGTGATATTAAACTACTCGTATTTAACAGAAGCTGCATTTTTTTATTAGAGATTAGATTGTGTGCTCTAGATAATTGTGTGGTCAAATTACCAACAAACGGTGACATTGGTAGATACATTACTTTATTACCAACTGTTAAACGTTTCATGAGATAAGAACATCGTGAAAATTACCCTTGAAAATCTTGATTAAAGATATCCTGCTGTTGCAGGGATATGACAAGACATATTAAATTTTCTAGAAGTTGTCTGTATTTTAAGCTTCGTTTCTAATATTTGGAGTTCGGGGCCGTTTTACTGCGGGAACTCTACTTAAACTTTGTCGCGTGGTTGCTCAATCGATTAATAATTGTGTTAGTTACTGCTGACTTCCCTGATGGACGTTCATTCAAACTTCCCAGGAAGTTAAACTAATACAACATATCCCTGAGGTCTAGTTTTCGAGCATGGTATAGTGCACTGTTTAAATTCGTTCATAACTCAATTTTATACATTCATTAATGCATTTTCTATGCATTAATTTTTTTGTCGACATTTTGATTTCTTGCTGTAATTCATTTTTCAGGATTTTTGCATTTAAATTTTGTTTATTTTTTTCCCTTTTTATCATCTAGATGTCTCTTTGAGTTCGTTTCATTTCAGTTTTTTATTCTTCATGCTTTTATTTGTATACTTAACATTCTTTTGAGTTGATTTCCTTTTATATTGACAAGTGCTGACGTTGACACTTTAACACCATCAGCATACAGAAAAAAAAATATGTAAAACCCTTTTGACTCAACCAACCAGCCCATCCACCATCTACAGTTTGTTTACTTAAATGGTGTCTTATCAAAACGCAGAGATGCATTTATTCATTTGAGTCTATTTGTTTGGCATTTGTTTGTCATAAATGTGACTTTTTTTCTGTTTTCCTATACTTAAAATGAGAAATGAGGTCATTCACTTTTTATAATAAATATGCAAGGAAAACTTTATTTGCTAAGCTAGAAAGAAAGCAAAACAGTAGTGCATACTTGTAGGCTAATGAAAAGGCATGGTTTGTATTGCCTATTTTAAGGAAAACAAAATTCTTTATTTGTTTTTGAAATTGCTTAACATGAAATTGTTTGCATATTTTCTACTGTTTTGAATAAACATAAATAAAATTTTGAAATTGCTACAAATATGTCTAGCCGAGATTAAAATGTAACATGTTCACCAAAAGCTTGTCAACAATTTGTTTAAACATTAGATATATTTTAACTTTAAATTGTAATGCTTTCATTATCAATATCTTTCGAGTACTGACGACTTACTTAACACTGTACAACAAGACAGAAACCAGCCAGCCGGACGGACATCGCTAGATCAATTAAGAAAATTATTCGAAGTCAATAGGTATTCTTCACGGTGGGTCTTTAAGTACAAAATTACTTTGCGTTACTCACATCAGCACAGACGTAAAATACCTGTAAGTTGTTTGCTTTTATTTTTTATTTGTTCCCCAATCAAGACCAACGATTTGGATAAAATTTACTACGCAAATAGACTTTTATAAATAAATTATTATGGTATATATGATGCCCGGAATTTTGGACTTGGAAGGAATAAAACAAGTTAAAAAAGTAAAAATTGGATTCTTTATTTGGAAGGAAGCCTTCGGTCACACATTTTTCGTTTAATTTCCATATGTAGAGCCTTTGCTGCAATAGAGGTATAACTCAAAAAATCTGATTTTTGAGCTAAAGTATTTAATTCTTTAATACCCAGTGGAACATAGGGCCGCCTACTAGCTAATAATGTGGAGTTAATGGCCATATCTTTCATATTGTGTACAAATTGCATATATTATATACTCGACTCTAGAGAGAAGAATACTATTTTAAGGCGCTAGAAAATTCAAATTTGAGTTATGATTCTATTGCAGCAAATGCTCGATATTACAAAAAAAAGGACATTTTGAAAATCGCTCTTTAAAGGTGTGAAAAGGGGAATTTTCCATTTATTATAAATAAGCCTGATCAAGAGACCACAATTTGAGAAGTATGATTAAATTAATACCTAAAATATCGGTAATAATTTTGAAAAATTTAAACTTAAATAGACAAAACAGGGTAGAAATTTGTATTTTTTGTACTGTTTTCTAACGAACTTTATTAAGTACTTAAAACATATATGTGCAACATACAAATAAAGTCAATTTGGGCACAAAGAGCGAAATATGGAATAAAATGGCTAGAAAGAAGTATAAACATCCTTAAACAAAAATTTCAAAAATTAATTTTTTTATTACCTTTTAACAAATTTAAAGGGACAAGAAAGTGTACAAACATGTACTTTGGTACATTTTCTGTAAACACGCTAATTTTTAAAAACTTCATAAATAAAAAAAAAAAAAAACTATGGTACAGTCCGAACTAAATTCAATTACACTGGAGTATAAAAGGCCCTTTATATAAGAGAAGTGATAAATGTAGTGTAAAAATCAGTGTAACCACCAGAAAAATTCAAAACTACACATGAGATAAAGCAAAAAAACCCAATTTAAATTAAATTACACCTGATATCAAATTAACGTTAAATTAATAAAAAAAAAAACTTTTACAAAAAGAACATATTAGGAAGTCAATTCCAAACATTCCGAAGTCAATTCCGAACATTCCGAAGCCAATTCCGAACATTTGATACCCTTCACCACAGTATTTACAGATAAATTTTTAAAAGTGTTTCCTTGTTGGGATTTGTTCATATGCCCGAAACATAAAATCGTAAATTTAGAATTTCAAAATTTTGAACTTAAATATCCCGATTATAATACAGTTTTGGACCCCTAATTGGTGCTCAAAGTACGAAGTATATAAAAGGGAATATTTTTATAAACTTTCTTTACACGCTCCTCTTCAAAATTTGTTTGATTTTAAATCCACTTCATTTCGATTTATAAAACATGCCCGATAAACTTATAATAATAAGTTCTACTTCCATAAATCTAGGGAAGGTACAAAATATTCATTGTCGTTCCTTTGTATACTTTATTTAGTAAACCCTATTTATGCAATGGTTTCAGATGACAGTCTGTATCTCAAATTAGTTTAACAAATGTTAAGTGCGCTAAATATTTCTCAACTAAAGCAATTGAATTGTTTAAGCAAACAATAAATTCATTACTTTTTATAATATTGGAAACATATCTTCCTCCAGGGGGTGCTTTTTTAGTATTAACATCCTCTTTTTTTAATTAACTTCGGGGTCTAAATCACTATGATGCTTATATTTATCGTTTTTTTTAATAAACAGTGACTTTGGTTGAATAAACTGTAAATTATTTAGATCAGCAATATTTTAAAAGGTATGAATTTTATATGAAATTCTTATATTATTTGCTTTAAAACGAAAGAATTTTAAGTTACACCTGATCTATACCTCAAAGAAATTACCCACGCTCTACCCACGAGAGTAAAAATTACACCAAATTTCGGTAATTACCCACAAAGTGGCAACACTGGTAAAAATTAACATTTTCGTTTTTTTTTAATAAACAAATCAGAGAGATGGGTAACTTGGACACCGGAAAAGTGCTTGAAACTATCAAAAATTTTCAATTTTTCTACAACTGCTGTTAAGTTAATTTGATCATATTTAAAAGATAGACTGCAAAGCGTTTCATACGATGGACTTGTTTCATATCCTTTACGGGTTGTAAGAGGTGTTCCACAGGGTTCAATACTTGGGCCATTATTATTCTAGTTATATGCAAATGACATACCACAACAACTTATGTATTCCAGTATACAAATGTATGCTGATGATATTCAAATTTACCTGAGTAGTACCAAGGCTTCCATAAGCTCTAACGTAAATGATCTAAATACTGATCTTAAGAGCATTTTTCTCTGGGCGTCAGCAAATGGATTGCGTCTAAACCAAAAAAGTCTAAATGCCTAATAATCTGTAAAAAAAAAACAGTTAAAATTGAATCTCAAATTGAATTTTTCTTTGGAGGTACAAAAATTGATATAGTTAGCTAATCTTGGTGTAATTTTCAATAGTACCTTAACTGGGTCTGACTATATTAATCGCTCATGCGGTAGAGTATATACTATGCTAAGGACCTTATGGACAACACAGTATTTTACACCTCTTAAAATAAGGTTACTTCTTGCAAAAACGTATATATTACCTACTCTATTATATTCATCGGAGATTTTTTATAGTTGTAATTCAAAGGACACGTTGACACTCAATACGACTTTCAATAACATTGTACGCTACATTTACGGCCTTAACAAATTTGATCACATATCTCAGTATACAACTCGTATTTTCAATACAACATTTAATAACTATTTAATGCTAAAAAACCTTGTTCTGCTACACAAAATAATTGTGACAAAAATGCCGAAATACCTTTTTGACCGCTTACAGTTCACTAGATCATCAAGAGGTAACGGCATCATCCAATTTCGACATAATGATACGGCATCTAAAAAGCAGTTTTTTATATTAACAATTCGTCTCTGGAACCAACTCCCTGCTAACTTACTTTTGCAGTTGTATGGTAACATACTGTAACTTTTTCAATCTTTTAAACTCTTAACACAATCATAAACAAAAATTTTTAATGATGTTATATTTTTTTTTTTTTGTTTTTTTTATATATATATTTTATATTATTTTCATATAATTTTTTTGTTATTATTATATTTATTATATTTATAAATTGTTTAATTTTTTTTTTTATAATCATTTACTATTTATTAATCACATTATGTAACTTGTCTGATTCTAATACTTTAAATTATAAGATATTATGTCTTGTTGTATTAGAAACTCATATCCTTAATAAATACAAAAAATACAAATACAAATACTTAAAGTTTAAAAAGTACGTTTATTTGCACAAGAACATATCATTAAAAGCATTAATTAAAAAAAAATTGCGTTTGGGGGACAAAAACGAAAAAAGTTTGTACTTTGGTACTTTTTGTAAAGATCAATTTTTTTAATGCAAGTCTTTGTACATCAAATTTCTTTACTAATTTGATATATCGCACGTGTTCAACAATACTGTATTAACTCAAAATATAAAAATTTTCAGTAGAAGCAAAACAATTTGTAATTTTATGAACCGTTCGTTTCATTACCAAAAACTTGCCGATATTTTTACAGCGGTAAGATTCACTCACACACACACACACATGCTTTTCAAACCGCGAAGTATTTTACGCCTCGTTTTTTTTTTCAAAAAGTTTAAAAATAAAAATTTTGAGTTAACACTATTGTTGAACAAGGGCGATATATGCTAGGGTTGGGGGATATTTCTGTTCCGAATTCCTTTTATTCAACAAAGTTATATGTTTATGGATTAGTGATGGTTTTGAACAAGAATATTTATGAATAAAACGAAATTGTAATTTAGCGACACATGTGCATTTTCACAGAAAATTCTACTTTTTGCCACGTTACTCCACCAAGCATTTTTAATTGTTTCTCAAATAATGATTTATTTAATTTTATACTTTTTTAAGTAAAACGCATCATTTCTGTGCCCACAAGCAATAACAGCTTAAGTCGAGTTAAAAAAATTTTACTTATTTCTTTTTAATGCTCCTAATGTAATCAAAAATTCAATTAAAAATTTATTTGTTATAAAATTTCTAACAAAGAGCCTGTACATATAAGTTAAATCAAAATTTGGGGCAACGGTTTTTGAGTTTAAAAATGCTCTGCTAAGCCTAAAATCGAGTTAAGTTGTTACTGTCTATTGGCATAGATTTAGTGAAAGAGTTGAAAAATTTTAACAACATGGGTCTGTAATAATTGATTGGGGGCGTATTGTGACAAAAAGAGATATTTTTTGTGGAGGTACCCATATATTTTAAGTGGCTCAACTCCTTTCGCTTGTTAATTTTTTATTTGTGTAGTTCTAAGAGTTCTGGAACTTGTCCTATTTGCAGTACTTGATACACTTTCAACAGCTTTACTGTATATTAAGAGGCCTTTATCGACTTTTGCTAATAATTAGTGTTGTGGTTATTTTATTAAACTGTTAATGGTTTTTTATCAAAATTTTGATATTTTAATCAGGCTTAAGTTCATTGAATTTAATTTTCATTAAATTATTTTTATGAAGAAAGGAATTTTACAACATGAACTGAACTAAAATTTATTGATAAATTTTCATTCTTGACTGAGCTGCGAATTGAATCCAGGTTTTTCACGGACAGGTTGCCTTGACTAGTTTCGATTGTAATCACACAATCTCTTCAGTGGGGTTTGCCGTTTAGCTCTCACCGCCATTAAATGCTTTAACAGATGTACAAATCATGTCGTGTACATGCACCTTGAGCATTTCATGTCAGTTGTAGACTGGGTGTTAATGATGGGAGTTTTAATAAAGCAGAAAGTATTTTTCATTTAGTAAATAGTATCAAAAAGTGGTTAGAATAAGAAAAAGTAACACCTTTGGGTGCATATTCTAAAAGTAGCAAAATTCTATGAAAAATCAGTCGAAAAATGGCAATTTGCTACTTTAGTATCATCAACGGTAACGCTGGTTGTGATGCTTAGAAGTTTTTTAGGTTGTGGTTCTATCACACGAAAACCACTTAATGTTTTTAGATGAAATTTGGTAGACGGATAGCACTAGGGCCAGATCCAAATATGGCCTACTTTTTAAGAGTAGATTGGGGAAAAATTTGGTACTTGGGTCCTTTTTTTTGAAAAATTTTGTATGCGGATTGCATGTGGTCAAATTCAAATAAGGGGTACTTTTAAAGGGATCAAATTGGTAATTTTCTTTTCGCTTAATTGACATACAGATTATAGCCCATATTAACATACAGTGTACATTCTGGTACACTGTACTCTTGGTACTCTTTTCCCTTTCGTACTTTTTATCTTATTGACAATTTTTGGTATACAGATGCCACATGCTCCAGTTGCTGGTATACACATATTAAAAGACCCCTTTCTTTTAATATGGATAGTTGAATGTCGGTGGCTGAGGAGTATTGCGTGCTCAAAACTGATATGTATGTGTTGCCGAAAAATAGTTATTCCTGTAGTGTTGTTTATTGAAATGTTTTAGCATAAAGTAAGTCAGATGTAGAGGACTACATACAACTTCGGTAAATTTTTTATAGGATAAACCCTTTTCTTTAAGTTTGCTCCAATTTTCACGTGCGCGAAGTCGCGACTAAAAACTAATCATAATTATGCCTGTATTCTCACAAACTTAGACTTGGGATTAATTAACGTTTTAGTTCTTTCTAAAAATTCTTCTTAGGTGGGCTTTGGCACTATAAACTGATTTATTAACAGTTTCTATAAATAGTATTCATTCGAAAGATGTTGTATCCATCATTTTTATTTTCTTAGCCTATTTACATAAAGACAAGTTCATGAATAAATAAGCAAACAAATTTCAATTTTTGTATATTAATTTTAATTACAAAGCGGTCTACTAAACATCTTTGAAGTTGTTATTTTATTTCTGTTTCAGTTGTCTCTTTTGTGGCAGGCCAATACCATACACTTGTTGTTGCATCATTTAATTGCCTGTACTTAAAGCAACACCTTCGCTAAACAACAAAGTGTTTTGGCGATTGACGAATATGCAACAATATATTGAAAACATAAATTTTGAAAAAGTTAAACACACTCACACACACACACAGACAAAAACATGGGTTATTTCAAAGGACTTCCAGATAAGTTGAGAAAAAAATAAAACAGTTAATGGAATCTTAAAAATGATTTAGATCCACTTAAATAATGAAAGTGTTAAAAAGGCCGCACACAATGTGTAAAAACAAAAAAACAAAATAAAAAAAATAAAAAAAAACAAGTTAAAATTAAAGGCAGAAACAACAAAAATTGTTAGCATTTAAAGGTTTTTGTTTAAACTCTTTTACCCTGTTACTTTGCTGGGAACAAGATCAGGCGGGAGGGAAAAGGAACAATGTCACCTTTTAACCGCACAAATAATCAGTTGCAAAAACCATAATGCAACAAAACGCAACAGCGGCAACAAAAGCATGTTGTGGTTCTGCCTGGGTTTCGGTTTCATTAACGACTTTTGGTGACTTTGTGTTGCGTTTATGTGCGCCGACAAATGATTTGCAATTTTTTTTTTTTTTAAATTTAGAGGGATAAAAATTAAAAACCGCAAAAAGAAATTAAATTTTCTTCTTGTTGTTGCTAAATAATATTTTGCTAAATGTTTGCATTCACATTTGTCTGCTACTGTATGGTTTTTAATATGTGCTAACAAATTTTTACAATGTGCAAAGTCATATCAATAAAATACGATTTTTTATTGCACTTGGTCTTATTATCCTGAAACAGCTTCAGTTCTGCTGCAGGGCCAAAAAATAGTCTATTTTATTTTCGTTCTAGAGGATGTTTTTAAATAAAAACGTTTTTCATTTCTTCTATCTAAAGAAATAAAAATAAAAAAAAATAGCCATGGAAATCAAAATTACGTAGAATTGAAATTGAAAGAGTTTTGAAAACATTCTTGTGTTTAGAGTTTATACAAATATTTCCTTTTATATACCTCATATTTTGAGAACCACTTACCTTTATCAGAACTTCTTTTGAAATCTGGAAAATATACGTTCGTTAAAAAAATTAAATTGAAAATATCTATCGATTTCGATTTCCAAAACATGGCCAATTTTTTTCTTCATTGTCCCCTTTGACAGCATATGGCTTCCACATAGCACCACCCTATTACACGGTTTGTTGCAGTTGTTTTCGCATCTTCCCGTGTGAGATTACACTGCCCTAATGCTTCAGCATTACACTTCCATAATCCATTCAGTATTGTTATTTTGACTTTTACCAGTTTCGTTAATCGGCTGTTGTTCCAACTAAGTAGATAACACAAGGGAACAAGGTTCTAGTTGTTTAAGAACTGAATGTTGTTATTAAGGTTATTTGGGACGCTGAATTCAAATCTGCACTCAGTTTGTCGTTATAAGCTCGACCCTTCTAGATATACCGTTATTTCCAAAATTAAGGCCCTTATCATGTAAAACGCAACGCAACGCCAAAGTATTACATTGAAAGCAAAAGCAAAAACAAAGTCATAAATATTTTGAAATTTTGTTGCTGCTTTCTATAGAAATTCATGCCCCATGTAAAGCATACTTTCGGAAAACAGTTTAGCACGCCTAAAACCGTACCAAAGGATGCTATGGCATCCTAATAAAACAGTTTTATAGGACTAGAAATCACACTGAAAAAATTCGTTTAGTACGGCTAATTTACGCCCAAATTTGTTAAAATTTGATTTTTTTTCAATACCAAAAAACACTCTACAGAATTTTGTGATGATTGGTCCATAATTTACCATGGACTCCCTCTTGAAAATATTTGTTCAAATTAACTTTTATATGACCAAATATAAAAGCCTAAAGCTTTCTGACTGTCGGTCAATAAATTATCATATGTAGGTCTAAGCCGCGACGAATTTAATTAGTGATGTCCGTTTTTATGAAGGGCATCGGTGGAGGGTATCAAAGATTCGGCACAGCCAAATATATCGCTCTTGCTTATTTTTTGATTTGGGTGCATAGGACTAAAAGTTTTGTATATTTTTTCTTCACGTTTTGTTTTTTTCCACACAAAAAGAAATACGCTCCTAGAACTGCGCAAAACGGCCTATACCGTCGTAAAGGAATAAACAAATCCTGAAGTCCACTCCACAGGTAACTTTTATTTTATCTTTATAATTGTTGGATGTAAAAATTTTGTTAATTATCTTTTTTTTTGTTTCTGTTTTGTTTCGATTTTTGACATTGTAGAATGATTTTACAAAAACGAATTGCTTGTAGTTTTAAAACGAGTAATCTTTGTGCTCTACATTTCAGTCACTAAGAAGGTTTTGCTAAATTTTAAAGCTTCATCATATAAAACCCTGTGAGATTTATTTTCTCATGTATTTGTCGTGTACTTTTTCTAATATTGGAAACATAGTTCATATTTATCGAAATCTTATTGTCCATCTGGCGCATATCATTATCAATCTTTTGGTTCATAAATGGAAATCTCTTTTTTTAATAAACAGTGACTTTCGTTGCACATACTATACATTTCTTAGACCAACAATATCTAAAATGGTATAAATCTTATCCCTAACTAAAAATACTTATCATTTTTTATTTTTCAAATTAATGAGTTAAATTTCAGTTATGTATTTTATAAAGCTTTTTGTAATATGTAGTTCTATTCCGGATTTTTTTTTTTTTAGGAATGACTTTATACACTACCAGACTGTTATCTTGTATTTTCTTGTTACATTTTACCTTAGCTTTCCGTTGGATAGCAATGAAGTGTATTGTATGTACAGAAAAATTTACAATTATTAGACACCAGCAGAATGTAATGCATTTTCTGGACCGCTACGGCCTTCGTCAGCATTCTTTGTGTCACACTGGATAGTGATACTTTATAAATTGCATGTATTTAACTCAACTATCTTAACAAATAGATATTGGGAATTATTTCTTTTCATAAGCAACTTTATTATATTCAAAATTTTTTATTTTTCGAATTTATTCTATACTATAATAGTCTGGTAGTGTATAAAGTCATTTCTAAAAATTTAAGGAATAGAACTATTACAAAAAACTTTATAAAATACATAACTGAAATTTAACTCATAGAATTAATTCGAAAAATAAAAAATGTTGAATATAATAAAGTTGCTTATAAAAAGAAATAATTCCCAATATCTATTTGTTAATATATATATTAAAACCAATATTTTTTTGGAAATTATGTACCAGTCAACTATGGCTGGTTTATACATCAGGACTGACTGGACGATTTTTACATCAGCACTGATTAGTCAGCAATGACGAGGTTTAAATCAGTACTGATTACTCAGCTCTGACGATATTTACATCAGTACTGATTAGTAAAATACTGTGGAGTGAGCCGTTCAGATATATAATATACTAGCTTAACCCGGTGCGCTTCGCTACACTGACCCCGCACATTTTTATATTGAAATTTATAGTTTACTATAATAGTAGCTTTAACCACGTTTGAAGACTCTCCCTTTAATAGTTCTTCAGTTGAGCGATATTTAATGTATGCATCCTATGGGAGGTATTTCCCCCCCTGCGCCTACCCGCTTTATTTTTATTTTCAAAAGTGTAGTATACCATAAGAGTGACTTTTAGAAAGTTTGAACATTCTCACTATTACAGTTCTTAAGATATGCGATGTTAAACATTGGCGTCCTATGGGGTATTCCTATACCCCCGCTGCTATTTTATTTCAATTCCGGGGCTCAGAAGATCCTACTACAAAAAGTTCAGCAAAATGCGTGCAGCGGCTCTTAAGATATGCGATAAATAATATTGGCATCCTATGGGGGGTACCAATTCCCCTGCCCCTATCGAAAAAATAAGTAGCCTATTTTATTTTTAGGGCTCACGTGATGTTACTGTAAAAATTTCAGGAAAATCGTGCGATAATTAATATTGGCATCCTATGGGGGGTACCAATTCCCCTGCCCCTATCGAAAAAATAAGTAGCCTATTTTATTTTTAGGGCTCACGTGATGTTACTGTAAAAATTTCAGGAAAATCGTGCGATAATTAACATTGGCATCCTATGGGGGGTACCAATTCCCCTGCCCCTATCGAAAAAATAAGTAGCCCATTTTATTTTTAGGGCTCGCGTGATGTTACTGTAAAAATTTCAGGAAAATCGTGCGATAATTAACATTGGCATCCTATGGGGGGTACCAATTCCCCTGCCCCTATCGAAAAAATAAGTAGCCTATTTTATTTTTAGGGCTCACGTGATGTTACTGTAAAAATTTCAGGAAAATCGGTTCAGTAGTTTCGGAGTCTATAAAGCGACAAACAAACAAACAAACAAACAAACAAACATACATAATCCATTTTTATATATATAGACTAGCTCACGAAGTTCACAAGTATGAGAGGAAACAAAATCACACGTACACGAATATTTACATCAGTTTTTTCACATTGCCCTTAACAAAATGATAGGAACTTCTGATGTATAAACCCATCAGCAATGAACATCAGATGATGCAGCAAATGACCGCCACTGTTCTTGTCGGAATGGTTCCATTCCTCCAAGCCTGATTAATCTAGCTCAGAATCCATTCCCTCATTTTCCCCAGATAAAAGCCCAGTGGAGGTCTGACTTCCTTCACACAGTTAGAGTAATGCATTTCAGAGCTTACATCGATCATTCAGTTACCGATGATGTTGCAGTGAGCCGGTACTCAGCATAGCCTCACCACATACCCCTAATATTTTCGTAAGAACCCTACCACAATCATCCATTATCTTGGAATTCACAAAATATCGTAGGTTTTTTTACAAAATCTTACGAGAACTCTGTGAATTTTGTTGCTGGATAGTTTTCATTTGCTCTTTCGCAAGATCATTTGCACCAAACACTAAAATTCAGTCATGTTTAAAGTGCTACCTTTTTGCAATACTATAAATTTAGTCTGCAGGGGAGTGCATATTTGCAATGACTATAAAAATAAAACCAAACATGTACGAATTCCGATTGCACAGGGCTGCAAAATTTGGAAAAAGTAGAAGCCCTTTGAATAACGTATACTTTTTTAAAGGCTTAAGCTGAGCTGAATCCGCATCTGTACTCAGAATCAAATCTGGTTTTCGCGTTATCTTCGCTTAAAATGAAAGAAAACCCTGTTTTTGCCATATTCGAGACATTAAAACGGCGCATATTAATTTTAATTTATCAAAATGCCATCTAAAAGTGCTACCAATTACTGTTATAATAAACGTTTAATCTTTGTATTATCTTTTGTCTTCTCTGATATATCTTAACCTGAAGTTTGAGAAATCCGACTTTTCGGTGTATTCATGGTATTTTCGCTTTTTTTAAAAAAACCTTTTTTTTATAAATTTGACTTCATTTTAGTATTTTTTAAGATTTTTTTTATTTTAATATCGAAAACCTGATGTGTTGGAGAAATTCTGAGTACACATTCGGATTGAGCGCAACCCAAACCTTTTGAAAAGTATATTCTGGTCCGTGGGTTAAAATTTTGATGGCCTGTGTTATAATCCACTAATACACTAATAAAGTAATAACATTAGTAAAATGCTCAGTACTGAACTGACTGTTACAAAAACCGAATTCGCTTTTTTAATTAGAAATACAAAATTATTGATAATTTTCTTGAAATATTGCGATTTTTAAAAATTTTGGTTTAAGAAAAGTACGTAGAAAAAATTATCAGTAGTTTTTTATAAATTAAAAAAATGGTTTAAAAAGTATTTTAATTTAATTAATGTAATAAATGAATCAACTATTTTTTTAGTTGAAAGAAAATTAAAAATATAATTTTGATTTAATTAACATTTTAGTTGCTTGTAAATAAATTTCTAATTAATGTACAAAAAATTTTAATTGATTTTTTTCGCTTTAAATAAAATAATTTAAACTTGTAGAATTGTTGTTGGGAATTGTCAAAAGCTGAGCTATATTTATTTAAATCAGTTAACACATTGTTGTTTGATCATTTTTATTAGTTAAAATTAAAATATCATTTATTGGCAAAAAAAACATTTACAATTTTTAAATTATTAAAATTTTTAGTAAATAATCATTTCGGTATCAATCAACGAATTGTTTGCTTGATTCTATGAATTTGATGATTAGAAACAATTTTTTATTTTTTTCTGTGTATAATGACTTAAACTATTATTGATCCTAGAAACTTAAGAACAAATTTCTTAAAACAAGGCATTTTTCAGTTCTATATGATTCTAGACCTTAAGAAAAATTATTTTCTACTTACAGAAAAAATTTTAAATTGATTCTAATCACCAAACTCATAAAATCAAGCAAACAATTTGTTAGTTTTACTCCTATTACCAAAATGATTATATTATTTACTAAAAATTGTAAAAATTAAAAATTTTGAATAATATTTTTTCAATAAACGATATTTTTAATTGCAAATAAAAAAAAAAAATATCAAAAAACTGTGCTGTTTCAAACAATTTGGTAATTGATTTAATTCAATATTGCACAGGTTTGGACAATTCCCAACAATAATTCTACTAATTTAAATTATTTTATTTAAGCGAAAAAATCAATTAAAAATTTTTGTTATATAATTAGAAATTTATTTCAAAACAAACTTAAATCAAAATTATATATTTAATTTTCTTTCAACTAAAAAATAATTGATTCAATTCAAACATTAATTAAATTGAAATACTTTTGAAACAATTTTCTTAATTGATAAAAAGCAACTTTAAATTTTTTCTGTGCACCTTCGGACTTTCGATAAATTCCAAATGTTGCATCTACACATGATCTTGTTTTATCTCAGAAGAACTCTTCTAACTTGTTTAATATAGTTACTCCTAAAAGATAGTTGGTTCCCTTTTCCCCATAAAATCATGTCACTGTAACGCATCTCAAACATAAAGAAAATATATTCTCTTCTCATTTTTGTTATCGTTACGATATTTTATTATGATGGGTTCTAAATCATCACAATGTTGACAGGTTACAAACATTTTTTTTTTTGCTCAAAGCAAAAGGAAATAAAATGCACCCATTTGAAAAAAAGTGTTGCAACGCATCTTTAAGAAACGAAATATATCGATGACGAGAAACTTTGCCACAAACATGTTGCAGCATCATACTCCTAATTCCTTTAGCTACAAATTAATGTTGTCGAAACACGTAAAACTCATGTTAAATGTCTTCTGAAAGAATCTTTAAAATCAATTCTCTTAATTTTTTTGTATCCGTAAATTGTATTTGATTTTTTTCCATTTTGGTTTTTTTTGCTGTTTTGTTTAGTTTTTAGTTTTAATGGTCATCTTTAGTCGCAGTCTACACGCAATCGAATTTAGTTTCATGCCTCTTAAACCTCTTTTGGTTTTGCAAATCTGTTTCCTTCTGTTTTTATTTTTTCAAACACAAGTTTGTTTGTGCGATTATTTTTTGTTTCTTCATAAATATTATTATTTGTGTTTTGAATAATGATTTAATCGGTTATTTTAAAGCCATTTTAAATGGCGTAAATTTTAAATTATTATATTTAATGTCTGTTATTTTGTTTAAATACAAAATGCCACAAAATCGACAGAGTTGTATGGATAAGCATTTTTGAATCTGAATCTGGCTTTACTTGGCTGATGGTTGTTATTACGTATGCAGATTTTAGCATGAACATTTCCCCCCCCCCCCACTTTTGATTAAAATTGTGCAAATATAAATTGGTTTTGAAATGTTTTAACACGCACTTGAATTTGAATACATTTTATTTTAAAGTTAAATGGTCATGACATTGTTGTGCAGAGTAACCGTGATTTTTTAGAGATATACTGTATAATGATGTATAAAAGTAAGACAGGAATATGAATTATTTTGGAAAGATTGTTTACATTATATCGATTGCCCTCTACATGTTAGACCTTCTGCTTGGATCCCCAAAAAAAATTTACAATGCAAAGTAATGAGTTAAAAAGCTAATATTACTACTGTTCACTACTTAAACATTGAAATTTTAATTCATTATTTTAATACGGTGATGTCACTAGATGCAAGTACTTACCACCCTCGCTTACAAAGAGGGAGCTCAATAAGTCATTACCACGTTTGCTTACAAATTGGTATCAACAAAACTGAATTAGTCAAACAAATTTTATTTACTTTCTAATGTAAAATTTTACTACCCTGCATCAAGGACATAATCATACCCCCAATAAGCCAGAGAACGATATGATTGCAAAAACGATATGATATTTTCAAGGAAAAACGATATTATAAGGAAGTGTACAATTTAAATACAATTGTTTATGATACAAGATCGATATCATACTCGTATATTATAACACTGTGCTATAAATTGACACTTTTCTTGAGACAAGCCGGGGACCTGGCGTTTTGTGGCTTGTTTTGTTTGCGACTTCGATTTTTATATGTTTGAAAAAAATTAGAAGCATAGCTGCACTTTCCCATTTTTTATGAATTTTTAAAAAACAAAAATTTCAAAATGTTGCTAAAAAATTATTATGTTTTTTGTTAAAGGAAATTTTATTGCGGAATTTTGAGTTTGTTCAAGAAACATAAAGTTTTTGAGTTACGCGAACATATGTTGCGCCACCTTCTCAATTTTTTACCTTAAATTTTTGCCTAAAAAACAGTTAGCACCACTGGATTAAGCGTGCCCGAATAAGGTTAAAACGCCAGGTCCCCGGCTTGTCTGTTTTTTCAACTAGCACAGTGTAATTTAAATCACCTTGACGATATCGTGATAATATCGTTTGGTTGATTGGGTAGTGCAGTTTTTATTCAAGTTTTTAATTTTAAAATACATATAAAATAAATTAAGTATATTCAAATCTATTACAAATTGTTCTTCGTTTATAACAAATAAAAAACAGAACAAATTGTTAGAAAAAATATGTATTTAACATCAATTTGTATTAGATTTGTATATATTGTATAACACCTTGCATTTTATTATGACTTAATTATAAATTTCGTTAATCATGTATCAGATTATATGTCAGCCATTACTAAACTACTTCTATGTAACACAGTTAGTATGAAGTAGTCATTGAAAAGTAAGCTGTTCAGTAATTGCAAGTCATTACCAAGTTTTTGCTGGGAAGATTCTTAATAGCGGTCAGGTTCTCGTTCTGTAAAACTGTCAAATCAAAAATCAGTCCTCGATTCGTGCAACTTATACTTTGTGACTTTTACAGCTCATAGATCACTTTTAGCAAAAAGGGTTTGTTAACAATCAAAATTGCCTACTATGAAGTGAGAGCAATCCATAACCGACCCTAAAGACTGCATTACACCCTGAAAAATGCACTGATAAGTGCGTTTTGAACATTGGTGACATCATCGGAACTTATATCTTTAAAAATTAAAATTAAATTCATAAGAAAAATAATTAAAATATTATATCCAGCATGCCTTTTTTGGCAATTTCAACTTCTATCGGGCTTAATAGAACACCCTTTAGCATCTCACAAGCAGCCTCTTTTATGAGAATAAATTAAACCGGCTAAATAAAACAATTTTTCTACGAGTTCTGATGTGCACAAGCTGGTGTTAAGTTGTATAAAAACACGCTTTTTATATCTGGAAAGCTGTATAGAATTTAATGTTGTCATTCATGAAGCTGACAAACTCTGACTCCAAGTTTGATGACTGTCCCCATGAACAAGAACAATCAAATAATCTTTTTTATACCCTCAGCTACTTGAAGTTAATAAGGGTATACTAAGTTTGTCGTTCTTCATGTAAAACTTTTTTAATATTCATCCAAGACCCATAAAGTATGCATATTCTGGGTCCTTTAGTAATTCCAACTCGATTTAACCATGTCGGTGCGTCTAAAAACACTCTCACTTTCGATCAAGAAAAGAACAATATTGGTGTCAAATGGTTTCTAATTATACTAAGCAGTTTGAGATTGATAGCAGGCCAAATCGGTTCTGTAGGGTAAGAGTTATAAATCCAAATGTGGAACCAGAACCAGCGTTACCGTTGGATATTTTCAAAAAGTACCAAAAAATAGGGGATTTTTACAAAAAAAGTGGCACCAAAAATTAGATTTAAGAAAAAAAAAAAAATACGGCACGTGTTTTAAAATAGGAAGATGTACAAAAAATAATGTTTTTGCACGTGTTCTGTTTAATTTATTTTAAAATTTCCCATAACATTTTAAAATGATAAAAAAAATCCAGAAAAGATTATATCAGATGTAAGCAAACACTTTTATATGTGATTTTAATTGACCCTAGCTTGCTGAATCCCAATCTGTTCAAAGATTGGTCCCATCAGGTCTAGTTTCTTGAAATTCATACCTTTACTCAATTGCGAATAAAAGCGAAACGCGTGCATCGATTTTTATGATCTTTGTCTCATTTTGCTCATAGGTTATGTGACTTTGCGAAAAAATAACTAGACTTGAAACTTTTTTCCATTTTGGATTTTATATGTATTTTTAAAAAAAAAAATTTAAATTTTTAGGCAAAAAATAATTTTTTCCCTTCATACATTCATTTTTAACTTCGAAAGTGTTACTTGTATAGGAAAACAATATATGAACAGATTAAGGGAATTGTAATTCTTAATTTTTTAAAATTTATTTCAACTAAATTGGGCTAGGGGTTGTCGAGCTATGTCAAACAACAGGGCCTAAAACGTGATAAATTCCCCTATACGATAGTACTAACTTCAAATCGATACTAACTTCAAATCGCAGGTAAGAAGACAAAACGAATGATGCAGAAATTCTTCTTTTTGGGTCTAATTTCACATACAGTTCACAGAATTGAGTTGGCAAATCATGTGTTGTACTGTGTAATTTACCATAGGCCCCATACAAAGCAGTCTTCCGAAAAGAACTTTTAGACGCATAAAATGCTAAAAAAAAGTTTTTTATTGAATTGAAATTTGGTATAATTTAGGTTTTTTAATACTTTAAATCACTCTATCAAACTTTGTGATAAACGATTTGTAACTTACAATACGTCCAATCTAAGATCACCTAAATACCACCACAGAGTACACAGAGGTGACACATGACGGAAGATAGTGCGTTTTTTCTGCCTCTTTCTTCAAAACGCTGCCCTTTTATGCCACAATAAAATGAGCACAAAAATATTTAGTTAAGATTTATTGGCAAAATTTTGTAAAAATGGGATTTTAACTTTACCACAACACAAGTTCGTAATATTTAATTAAGAAAATAACTTAACAAAACAAAACAATATTACTAAATAAATTTTTTTGTACAAAACAAAAAGTTTGATGAATTAACGCTTTCCGAAGCAAATCTAGTTTATCGACTCAATATGATAAAATAAGATGAAAATATGAAGTGAAAAAAGTAGCGCAAACGCATAGTTCGTAAGTATGGGCCTCTAAAATTGGCGATTTTCCACTACCTATCTGAATGTATAGGGCCAACACAGAAAAAATCATCAGTAGTTATTTCTCAATGAAAAAAAGTGTTTCAATTTAATTGGGTGCAGAGAAAAAATTATTAAATTTCTCCTATCACCAAATTTGTTCTAAATTTATAATATCAAGCAAGCATGTTGTTGATTTTGCACCTGTTACCAAAATGATTATATTGATTACTAAAAATTTTAAAATTTTGAAAAAATATTTTCAATAAATGATTTTTTTAATTTTAATTAAAAAAGTGATCAAAAAACTTTGAAATTTTAAACAATGTGTTAATTTATTTCAATAAATATTGACAAGTCCCAATAACAATTCTACATGTTTAAATTATTTTATTTTAAACGAAAAAAGTCAATTATGATTTTTTGTTATTAAATTAAAATTTTAATTGAAAATTTATTTCAAAACAACTAAAATGTTAATTAAATCAAAATTAAATTTTTAAATTATTTCAGCTAAAAAAATGATTGATTCAATTATCACATTAATTAAATTAAAATACTTTTTAAACCATTTTTTTTATTGATAAAACACTTTTTTCTGTGTGTGACAATTGAATCAATAATTTTTTTTTATGTTTATAGAGAATTCACAGGTTTCATTCAAAGGCTTTTGACACAGTTGAACACCAAATGCTTCTAATCAAACTGAAAAGAATGTTTTACTTTTCTTCACCTGCTTCAAAGTTAATATCATCATACCCGTCTAACAGGCTTCAATCGGTTGCAAACAGTGGAGCAGTTTCTGACCCACTTATACTTTCGAGAGGTGTTCCATAAGGCTCCATACTTGGTCCACTTCTATATTCATGATATGCTAATGATTTTCCCAGATAAATTCAGCACACTCGTATACAGATGTATGCAGATGATGTTCAGCTGTATTTAAGTTGTTTTAAAACATCAATTCGGCCTAAAGTCCATGAGCTTAACAACGATTTAAAAAGAATTCTCAATTGGGCATCAGCTAATGGTTTGCGACTTTATCCCAAAAAGTCTAAGTGTTTAATAATTTGTAAGAGGTCTTTTATGATCAGTGATGAAATAAATATATATCTTGGAGACTCTAAAATCGAATTGGTTAATTCTGTCAGAAATCTAGGAATTTTTTTTAATAGCTCGCTCACCTGGACTAATCATATTAACCAAGCTTGTGAAAGAACATATAGTATGCTAAGAAGTATATGGTCTAGTCATGACTTTACACCACCTAAGATAAGAATGTTGTTAGCTAAAACATACTTAATACCCACAATCCTTTACTCATCGGAAATATTTGCAAGCTGTAGCGGTAAAGACAAGAGTAACATTAATTTAATAACATAACTCGCTTTATATTTGGTATAAAAAGATTTGAGAGTGTGTCCTTGTACACTAAACATATCTTTAATATCTCTCTTGATGATTATTTGAAGCTGAAAAATCTTGTTTTTCTGTTTAAAATTATTACAACTAAAGAGCCCAGTTACTTATATGCAAAGCTAACATTTACTTCTTCACCCAGAAATAATTCAATCAGAACTTTTAAGTATCGAGACACAGCATCTTTTCACCAATTTTTTATTTTCACAATTTATCTCTGGAACCATCTTCCCTCAAACATACAATTCACTAGCAACGCAATAAAGTTTAAAAAATTACTAATGGAATACAACCTTTAAAATGTTTATTAAATTTTAAATTTTAGTATATTTATTATTAATGGTTAAATTATTAATGTTCAATTTGTTTCATATTTTTACACAAACTCCAAACTTTGTGTAAAATTTTCATTAATATTTAATAACTAATCGGATTCTAATACTGTAATTTATAAAATACTGTATATTGTTGTTTTAGAGAGGCACCAAATAAATACAAATTCAAATACAAAAATATAATTTTGAATTAATTAACATTTTAGTTTTTTTGAAATAAATTTTTAATTAAAATATTAATTAAATAACCAAAAATAATCATTGATTTTTTCGTTTTAAATAAAATAATTTAAACTTCTTGGGAATTGTTGTGGGGAATAGTCAAAATCTGTACTATTTTTAATTAAATCAGTTTTTTTTTGTTAATTTAAATTAAAAATGTAATTTATTGAAAACAAATTATTCAAAATTTAAAACTTTTAGTAATTTTGCAATAGGCGCTAAATCAATAAATTGTTTGCTTGATTCTATTAATTTGGTGATTAGACACAATTTCTATTTTTTTCTGTGAACAATGGTATACTTTTTAAGCATTTTGATAAATCTTTCTGAATACACAACATTTATATCAAAATATTCAACTTTTTAAATCCCATTACAGTTTTTACAAAATTTAACATCAAAATGTTACGGAAGTGCACTAGGTAAAAACTTGAAGAGTTTATTACAATAAAAGTGTAAAAAGGAAAAATTTATTATACAGGTTTCCGCCGGGAAGATATGCTACTTTGTTTGTTTATAATTTTAAATTGTCTTGTGGAAGAAGCTCATGTGTCAACTGAATCTTAAATGGAAACAAATGCAAATCCTACTGCAGGATTGTGGCCAAAGTTGTGCTTTGAAGACCAAGCTCCTGAGCACGGCGTTGAATTGAGGTTGATGGATTGTTTTGAACACTCTCTTGAGCAGCAGTAATGTTTTCAACAGATCTTGCAGTACGTTGTGGTCCATGCTTGGACCTATCACCTACAGACCCTCTTTCTTCGAAATGATTCACTACACGATAAATAGTGCGTTTTGTTGGCACGTTGTTTCTCCCAAAAATTTCACGTAACTTTCTCATCGTCGCAGTAATCGATTACTGATTTTGATAAAATGTTTTAACGATTAATACACGTTTGTTTATCGAATATTTTTCCATAATAAGCTTGCCACGTGTCTACTTCACGACTGCCAAATATGAACTGTCAAGACTAATGCTTACCAAAATGGCGGCAAAACAAAGTATACCTTCCTGGCGGACACTAACTAACTAAAGATTCTGTGGATAGCCGGCCTTCGGTCGGCCGCCCGGGTTTTCTCCTCTCGAGTAAACTATCGAATCGAGCAAATGATAGACACTGACCTGTTGAATGAATACTCGAAAGACGTAATGTATCGAGCAAAATTCCACGAAATTTTTTTATCTTGACACTCGATATCAAATGAAATGTATCAGAATTTGAGCTGATAGCATTTGATTACGAGTAACCAAAGACAATAAATCTCTAGAGTTTTCGTTCGATAAGTCAGTATCTACCGTATGCAGAAAAATACGATAGTTTACTCGATATCGAATGCGGTGATTAGACCCCTGGCTTCACCAACTAAAGATTCTGTGGATAGCAGGCCTTCGGCCGATCACAATGATTTTCTCTGCATAGCCAGCCTTCAGCCGGGCGCAAGGATTTTCTCCCAAATCGTAAAACAAACACCGGCTTTGCGAACTAAAACTTCTCTCTGTAGTAATTATTATGATTACTAAAAACTTTTGTATATTCGCAAGCTCATACCTGCTTCTTAATGATTTAAGAATTTTTGAATTAATTTTGTATATAAAGAATGATCTGTTCAAAAGCTTTATTATCGCGTATATATATGACAATTTATGAGGTTCATAACTCGAAAACTATGCGTCTGCGACACTTTTTTCACTTAATAGTTTCTTCATATTTTTCAATTTTCTCTCGCCCTGGGTACTTGCTTTTAAAATTGGATCTGCGTCGGTGAACTAGATTTAAGCCCGCTTTTGTTTCATGTGGGTTGTGTTTTGTTATTTTTATTTTGATCACGAAATTTGTGTGGATTGTAGCGGCCTGTTTTTACACATTGCCACTTAACTACCAAAAAAAAAAACGCTTTCTGTCTCTTTCTTCGAAAGCTACTCTCGCAACTGATTTAAGGTTTTTCACACGTGACTTTTTTCCACTCTGGTATACTCTGCGATACTGTTTTAATACGCCTAATAGTATTTCTAAGATTTTTATTTTAATTAAGTCAAATTAAGTTTTATATGGATTTTTGGACCAGACTGTAATACGTCTTCAACCGAATTAAAATACTGTTAGGTCAGTTGCAATAAAGATTAGTTTATAATTTAACGATCCCATATAAGACCCACTCCTGAACTATTTGAAATCTCGAAGGACGGTAGCAAAGATTCGCCCCAGCACTCTTAGTTGTTGACTAGTACGAAAGCTGCTCCCAGGCATATTTTATGTTCTTTGTAATATTCCATTAAGGTATTATTTGCGAGATTTTGAATTCTTTGCCTCTCATCTTTTGTACTGCTTTCTGGTTACCAACAAATTTTGTAACTAACACCTCAATATCTACAAACTAATTTTCGAGAGTGTAACCAATTTGGGACCCACGGATAATCTTTGACCTGACAAAACAAAATTATGTTATGAGGTAAAGATTCATAAAAGATTTTTCTTTTGTGCCGAGCATTATCTAGATATCTTTTTCGTCTTAAAGTGCTTATATGGGAATTATGGTCAATGCTGGACCCAGTAACACAAATTGTATATCAATGCCAACGTTAATAAGAAAGTTATGTCATTACAAGTTATTTTCGGGAGTGGTATTCTTATATAAGCTGTGGCTAGTTATAGATCGATTTCAATAAAATTTTGTAAGATGAATGCCAAAAAATATTTTTGGGCCAAATTAAGTCTAAATACCATCATAATAAGTTTATATTGGGCTTATAGGCTCAAAAGAAGTTTGTATGAGGGCTAAAAAAAGTTATGCTCCGATTCTCAGCTTTCAATCGTATATGCCGAATTTTCTTCAAAAAAAAAAAACGTGGAAGCCCAGCCGGCTGTACTGCCGAACGAACATCTTTAGATTGCTTAAGAATGTGATTCTGAATCGATTGGTACACTAAAAAGTGGGGGTTACATACAGAACTACACTTCATTATGTGTCAAACACATCAGCACATACGCATAACACCATCTCTTTCAATATTTGTATGGGACCATATATTTATTTAATTTAACAGCAGTGTGTGCTCATCAGGATCTGTAGAAAAAATGGTGAACGAGGGTTTATCAAGTTTGTCATTCAGTGTAAAACTTTTTTAAATTTCATCTAAGAACCCATAAAGTATATAAACTTTGGGTCCATGATTATTTCTTATACGGTTACGCAATGTTCGTCCGTCTGTTGAAACGCTACGCTTCCTTTCGAAGGACTGAACTAAAAAGAACAATTTAAGAATCGAATTGTTTCTAGTTCTCCTAAAGGCTAGATTACACTATTATACTTTGTATTAATACATGTCAAAAACTCAAGTAATATGACAAAGAGTGATAGTGTGAATGCAATGTGTCACAAGTATTACGAAAAAAGTTTGACATCCCATACGACGTAATCGTTTTTTGAAAAATTTCTAAACGCTAATACTTTTCATTAGATCAGGGTTGCATTTTAACAAAAGCATGTTCATGTGTGATAGTGTGACTACAAACTGTAATGTTATATTAGATTTTTTGACAGTCACAACAAAACTCATTAGATTTCCATCTCACAAAGTATTATGGAATACGTAAGGCTTGTGAGATAGTGTAATCTAGCCTTAAACAGTATGGGATTGAAATCCTTTACAAGCGGTTGATTAGAAATAAGAAGTTATGAGACCAAATGTGGATGGACCACCCTAAAAAATAATATTTTTGCTTTTCGTTTTATATGACTAGAAATCATAATAAAAAATTTTGTGAAGAGCGATTCACAATTAACCATGGGGCCTAAGCGCACTTAAGAAAAACTCCTTAGTATGCCAGAAATAGTAACAAAAGATGTCAAAGCTTAGAAAAATCTAAGAGTTTGTGGTTCAGTAAGTAGGGACAAAGGCGAAACTACAAACTTTTCAGTATGAACTGAATACAACTATAAAGATTCCACTCAAAAAAGAATATTACTATGCCTAAGATATTACTAGACTTTGACTAGGCTATGCCCAACTATGACTAGACTATGACTAGACTATGACTCGACTATGACTAGACTATGACTAGACTATGACTAGACTATGACTAGACTATGACTAGACTATGACTAGACTATGACTAGACTATGACTAGACTATGACTAGACTATGACTAGACTATGACTAGACTATGACTAGACTATGACTAGACTATGACTAGACTATGACTAGACTATGACTAGACTATGACTAGACTATGACTAGACTATGACTAGACTATGACTAGACTATGACTAGACTATGACTAGACTATGACTAGACTATGACTAGACTATGACTAGACTATGACTAGACTATGACTAGACTATGACTAGACTATGACTAGACTATGACTAGACTATGACTAGACTATGACTAGACTATGACTAGACTATGACTAGACTATGACTAGACTATGACTAGACTATGACTAGACTATGACTAGACTATGACTAGACTATGACTAGACTATGACTAGACTATGACTAGACTATGACTAGACTATGACTAGACTATGACTAGACTATGACTAGACTATGACTAGACTATGACTAGACTATGACTAGACTATGACTAGACTATGACTAGACTATGACTAGACTATGACTAGACTATGACTAGACTATGACTAGACTATGACTAGACTATGACTAGACTATGACTAGACTATGACTAGACTATGACTAGACTATGACTAGACTATGACTAGACTATGACTAGACTATGACTAGACTATGACTAGACTATGACTAGACTATGACTAGACTATGACTACACTATGACTAGACTATGACTAGACTTGAAATAGACTATAACTAGACTATGACTAGACCATGACTAGACTATGACTAGACTATGACTAGACTATGACTAGACTATGACTATACTATGACTAGTCTATGGCTAGACTATGACTTGACTATGACTAGGCTATGACTAGCCTTGAACTAGACTATGACTAGACTATGACTAGTCTATGGCTAGACTATGACTTGACTATGACTAGGCTATGACTAAACTATGACTAGACTATGGCTATACTTTAACTAGCCTATGACTAGACTATGAAGAAATAATTGAATATTTTGTAATTGAATAATACCATTCGAAATAACTTTAACAATGCCGACAACATTAAAATGTTTAAGATATTGACGATGGCCACCCACAGTTAAAAAATGTTCCCTTCAGTTACTGCAATATTTGCTTTTTTCAGTTTTCTTTTAGCATGAACAACATTTTTTATAACTTTCATGTTTTTATAAAGTCTTTTTATTGAGTTTTTTTTTTTTTGTTTGCTTGTTATTATTATTTCCTTAGCTATATTTTCTTGTTTTTCCCTTTTCTATTTGTGTTCTTCTAAAATTTACCTATTGCATTTAAATTCAGCTTATTTATGGCATAATATTCATAGAAAATAAAATTTCCATTACATTCAAGAAATGGGGGAATATGAAGGGCTAATTGCAATAATCCATTTATAACGAACAATTTGAGTTTAGCACAATGCCACATTGGTACCAAGTTCTTTTCTTTTTTTTCTCTCTTTTGTTATTTGTTGTTTTGTTCCATTATTGTATCGAATTCATATCTGACCGTAAGGCATATTAACAACCCTCACCCTTCATTTTGGGAAGATATTATAATTTTCTTAAAAATTTACGGAAAATATAAAAAATTTAAAGGCAAAAAGTCGTTTGCTATTATGATTTTTTGTTGTGTTTTTTTTACTATTAGGAATTATGAAAGCTGTGTTCTTGGTAATTCTTGCGAATGTTGTTTAATGCAGAGAACACACAAACAAACCTCATAATTCCAATTATTGGAATTTTGTACTTACAGGTGGATCATGAAAATGTGGATTATAATTTTGTAAGAAAAATAAAACTTTATATATTCAAATATTTAAATTCATACTACATATTTCAAAATGTCATATTATTGTCTAACTTATGTTAGTTCCATCTAGTTTCAAATATCAGTTATCAAATCGAACTATAATTTTACATAGCGCTCATACAAATGTGCTCTCGGAGTAGAGCTTTTGTCGCCAAATCGACCGCAAGCTATAAATTAGTCGGCTTAGTGGGTCTTATATATAACACATTTTCTGCATAAATGTGCTCCCGTAATACGGTGCATAATAAAGGAAATTGTTAATGTATAATTATCATAATTATATAAATTTCTGGTAGTTTTAATGACCTACGAGGTCCACTATTTCGCCTCTCCCAATACAAATATCTTCCGAAATGTCGATTTGTTTGCCAATAAATCAGCTTTCAGGAATTCGAATACAACTTACTAACGTAGTACGGATGGATCAACAGTATATTTGCAAATAGTTTGGTAATTAAAAGTTTTATTAAGTGGGTTTAATAAAGATATATTGAGATTCGAGCTTCAAACTTACATTTAAGTTCTTTATGTCAGAATTTTACTTCTACGATATTTTTAGCAGTGCCAGTAATTTAAAAAACTTGGCATTATATGAAATTCTCGTTTTATTATGAACAAACTTACATAATATGTTGTAAGTTTAAGAGTTTCGTGAAAGTTAAGGGCAACACAGACCACACAAATGGCTTGGCAAACACACACTGTGTTTAATTTTCTATTTGGAAATAAACAACACAAATATATTGCGTACAAACATTAATTGTTCATTTTTGGTTTGTTTTTAATGAATGCAGACGACGAGAGTGCGGTGGCAATTTTGCTCGCTTTTTGCTTAAAACGAAGACAAATACAAAATAAGGAAATGAATTGGGAGTATATAGTGGTGTTTATAACGAGATCTAATAAAAATAAGAATTTACGGCTGAAAATTATTTTAGGTTATATTTATATGAATTTCATATAGGAATACTTAGGAGTACCCTTATTGAAAAAAATATTTATTATCCCGAAACGGTTTGGTAAGATCATTCAATTTTATTTTGGCCAAAAAGGTCGAATAAGAGTGGATTTCGGAAAATTCAATGGGTAGGAAGTACAAAAACAGATATAATGGGATACCTTTTAGTAAAAAATTTAAACTGACTCGAAGCAAAAATAAGGCAATGGATATTTAGTACTATTTTAAAATTCGTCTATCCAAATTACGTATTTTGGTACCTTTTTGCGGGCTTTGAAACCTTGTATTAATTCTTTCTTTTTTTTTTTTTTTTGTTAAAAGCAGCTAAAATTTTTATTATGGATCCGGTTACAGGCTGACGTCCTAAACGAGGGTTATTAAATTACACAATTTTATAGATAGAAACGGTCCGCACAGTTAAGGCTTCAAAGGACACAAATCGATTAAAGTTTTGCATCTTAATTGTAACAATTGTTGAAATTAACTTTTTTTGTGCATTTTGTAGCTATCTAACATTGAGATATTGGGCGACTGCCATTCCGAATGTACCAGTGATAATAAAAAAAACCCATGTAAAACCAGTATAACTTTTTTAATATGTGATATAACAGTTTTTTTTCTCTTTGCAGGTCATAACTATATTCTTGGAAATTTATCATAAATGCATACAGTAGACAACAGCGCGTTAAGATTATTTAATTTTTCTATTCTTGTCAACAATCGAATGCTATGCCGCAGTAAAAATATCGAAAAAGTCTGCAGCCACAACCTTCTTGATTACGAATTATGTCGGCTATTGTAAAGGACGTGGCTCAGTAATCGACCGTCCTGGAAGAGGACCTCATCGAAATATTCGCACTGGAGGCAACTGTGCGCCAGGATGTTGAAAATTATCAATTTATCTCAACTCTTCGTTGTTGTACCGTGGGACCCCCAACATCGACTACAGTATGAATTACTTGTATAATCAAGATTTCGGGGTTTCAAGATCTTTTAGGGATTTGTATAAGAGTGTTAGGTTAGAAAAAAAGATAAATATAATTAAGTCATACAATGGTTCCAAGGGCAATTTGCTTGCAATCTAAAAAAACCTCATATTGTATCACCCGGTATAAGTAAAACAATATGGGATTGGATTTAAAAACTTTTTTTTGTGATACTGCTAATCTAACGACAATCAAACGCAAATAAACTTGAACCAATTTTAATAAGATTTTGTGGTATTTTTCTACTTTGTTTCTTAAACCCAAAAAAAAAAAAAAAAAAATTCCCTCAAATATTTATAAATATGTAAAACATTTTAGAGTCCTGGGTATTTTTTCAATCTTCACTTAGTTTCTAAAACAGCACGTGCTGGCGTTCGGCTTAATAAGTCGTATAAAACCGTAAATTTATGAGAGACTGAAACGGTGGTTGGGAAAATTTCATTTTCATATTTTTTTACCCCAAAAATATTTGATTTTTTTTCTTTCTTGTAGTTATTTTTCATAAATTGTGTTTGTCTTTTGAATTTTTTATTAGCAAATATTATTTTAATGATTGCTGTTATTGCTTTTCAAAATATGTATGCTATAAAATATTGTTGTTGTATTTAAAAGCTAAATTTTGGCTTTTCAAAATTAAAATGAGCGGAAATTGTGTATTATTTTTTTTAAAAAAATTAAAGGAAAACAAATAAAAATAAATTAATCTTTTGAAGATTAATTTAAAATATTTTCCATTCAATGAAACAGCAGCAGTTGTGACCATTTTGTTTGTGTAAAAATTTTATGGCAAATTAAATGAAATAAATAATTTCAAATACATATACATATGTTGTACATACTTTTTAATTTTTTCTATAATATTTATACATTTTTAATGTTCAATTGTTTGATTATAATTGTTTATAATTTTTATATATATGCAATTTATGTAATTCACACCTTCTGCCATTTCTTTTTATACCCTCCACCACCACTAGTGGTGAATGAGGGTATACTAAGTTTGTCATTCCATGTGAAACTTTTTTATAATACATCTAAGACGCCATAAAGTATTTATATTCTGGCTTCTTGAGTAATTCTAAGTCGATGTAGACATGTCCGTCTATCTGTCCTTCTGTCCGTCTGTTGAAAACACGCTCACTTTCGAAAAACGCAAAAAAAAGAACAAACTTGGTCTCAAATTGCTTACAGTTATCCTAAGCAATTAAGGATTGAAATCTAGCAACATCGGTTCAGTAGGATCAGAACTATGATTTAAAATGTGGAACCACCAAATTGACAATTTTGATACAAAAACTAACATAAATGGTGGAATATACACGGAATAATATAGCATTTTGCACGTTTTATACGACTGCAAAACATATTGTTCAATTTCATGAAGATCGGTTCATAATTAACAACAGGCCCCATATAAACCCTACTCGCGGAAAACAGTTTAGTACGCTTAAAACCGTAATAAATAACGCTATCATACTAAAAGTGGGTACGTTACAGTTTTATAGGACCAGAAATCACACTGCATAATATTTTGAAGATCGGTCCATAATTTACACTAGGTCCCATATAAACCCTACTCCTGGAAAACAGTTTGGTACGCCTAAAACCGTAATAAATGATGCTATCATTATCCAATTAGGTACGGTTCGGTTTTGTAGGACATGAAATCAGACTGCTAAATTTCGTGAAGATCGGTCCATAATTAACCCTAGACCCGATATAAGCCATACTCCCGGAAAACAGTTTAGTACGCCTAAAACCGTAATAAATAATGCTATCATAATGAAATTCGGTACGTCACAGTTTTGTTGGACAAGAAATCACAGTCTAAAATTTTTTGAAGATCGGTCCGTAATGTACACTAGGCCCCATATAAACAATTATCCCGGAAAACCGTTTAGTACGCCTTAAACCAAATAAAGCCCACTTTGGGAAAATAATTGAATTCTCCTAAAACTATAACAGATATAGATATTGCGGTAAAATTTCTTCCAACTTAGATTCATAAGGCCAGAAATAATATCATGCAATTTTGTGATATACGGTCCATAGTTTACGTAAGATCCCATATTAAGCAGCGTTCTGAAATTCACTGTTAACGCTACTACTAATTACACTGCTGTATTGAAATTAATTCTAGTTTATTTTTTGTAATACCAGAAATCAGTGTTCAGAATTTTGGGATGATTGGTTCATAATTTACCATTGGTCAAATATAAATTACCCTCCTAAAAATCATTTTAGTTCTGCTGAAACTGTTACGAATCATGATATTTTACTCAAGCCAGTTCAAAGTTCTAACAAGAAACGCATAAAACTTTCTTATTGTCGGTCAATAATTTAATTCAAGTCTAAACCGCAACCAATTTTAATACTGACGTTCGTTTTTGTAAAGCTTGGTCAATAATATATATGTATTTATCATATAGAGCCCACTCCTGTCGGTGGAGGGTATCAAAGATTCGGCACAGCCGAATATAGCACTCTAACTAGTTATTTGTATTTACTCATTCTGATAGAGTTTAACTACACAGAAAAAAATAAAAGTTGATTTCAATTAAAAAATTTGTGATATTTATTAAAAAATTAATTTAATTGGCACCAGTAAACAAATTAATAGTATCAATTAAATATTTTTTGATATTAACAACATTTTCTGCGGTATGTTGTTGATAAATGAAAACGTTTAATTGACTTGATTAAATTTTTAGTTGAAACTGATTTTATTTTTGATTATTGGTTTAATTGAAAAAAATGTGCGAGAATTTTTTCTGTGTGCTATTTGCAGATAAAAATTTTTTATCAAATATTTTTAGTCTCCTTCAGTGTTTCAGTCTAAATACAATTCGATTACCAGATTTTTTGATAAACATATAAATAACAAGTGCTGTGCCGAATCTTAAATGCCATTCACCATAATTTTGAAAAGCCAATTGTTCCCTAACTCAAATAGAATTGGCCTGTATATTTTTATTGTGCAGATAAAAACAGAGGTCGATTTTTCTGATTTTGAACACCAAATACAAATAAAAAAGTTCTAAGTTTATAAGAAAACTTTAAAAAGTAAAGGCTTACTTTGGAGATTGATGGGTAAACATTATAGGAAGTCTGGGCTTCTCTCTCATATCTCAGGCATATGTAAACCGATCTGGCTGAATTTGAGTAGCTCTTTCGGATATGTAATATAAATATAAAACAAACTTGTCCCCATGACATTCGCTACTCATAATGACCCAGAATATATTCCTATATATACCTGATAGGGTCCAAGATCAATATTGTAAAAAACTGGAAACGAAATGGCAAACTTATATTTTTCCTTTTTAATAAGAAAGAAGTACTTAGTAAGACAATCGTATTAACGCAATCGAAAGTCCATTATTAGATTGTTAATCAATAAATGGAAATGCATGCATTACCAGGAGTAAAATTCTCCATAATATTATATTATATTGTTGTCAAGCAAATAACTGGATTAATCAATTTGTATTTATTTCAGATTCCTTTTTTATATTTTTCGAAAAGAACGGTGGCCAAATAAATTTTCTTAAAAAAAAGTCGATCCATCTTGCGAAGAAGATTGCCAATAGGGTTTCAGGGTTTATTAAAAAGCAAGAACAGTTTCTTCTGCGTAATTTAAAGACGAAAGATATCAGCAACGAAAACTATCGTGTTTATATCAAGACCAACGAGCAAAAAATATGGCCCTATGCTCCTTATAGGAGCCACGTGAACGGATATATAAAATATATAACGATCAAGGCAAAATATCTCTTGCTCTTTATATTTGGTTGGATCAGAAGGAGGTTTAGTATTATAATTTACTAAAATATAAATTAACGACAACGTAAAATATCATCATATAGTTTCAAAAACTCCCTATGTTACATTGGAAACATTTTATATGAGAAGCAAAAAACCCTCTCTACATTAAAAATATTCTACATTTTTCTAAAATAAAGAAATAGGGTATCTCTTATTAATATTGTGTTTGTTATTAATACTATCCGAAAGGCACTTGCACTAAGGCCCTTAACAATTTTGTTGATAAAAACGTTATTTTTATGGCGATTTCTTTTCTGAGAAATATGTTGCATAAATGGTACATGCTCTATCTCTTTTGTGTAGAGCATGTACCATTTATGCAACATTTTTCTCAGAAAAGAAATCGCCATTAATTGGAGCTGTATAACATTTTGATATGGTGCATCATAATCGATCAAAAAGTCGATTTTGAATTTTTTTGTAACTTAGGGCATTTTTTGAAAACATATGACATTGGGTCTCATGCATAAAAACGAGTAAAAGAGCTGAGTTGAGGCAGGTGAGCAATTGCTCGTAAGTCGAGTTCGATCAAACAGCAACAGCTTTTGCTCAATTTCGTATGCATAAAAAAGAGTTCAAACCAACTGCAATTACTTGAGCAAAGGGAGATCAAACGTCTAATTGTTATTGAAGTGCAAACATGTCGTCAAGTGAAAGTGAAGTAGCAAAAAATAAAACATAATAAATATTTACTAGAAAAGGGTCAATTATCAAGCATTAAAAATAAAAAAAAAAACAAACAATAGAGACATGTGTAACAGAAATTAAGCAAACATTTGTCATTGAATTAACGGGGAAAAATATAATAAAAAAAAAAAAAAATAGCTAACATGAAATGTCGCATAAAAAATAAAATATACATGAATAAATTAGGCAATAAAAAAATTATTTTAAAAAGCTGGGAAACTGATTTGTCACAATTGCTTTGTGCTTATTCTAATCCCTCAACAAACAAACTTCCAGGTATCAGTACAATCAATCACTCCAATTGCAAATGGAAAGCAATAATTTGCTTGCCATTTCATTTGAGCATCTTTTATTTCATCTGCATCTTTCGGGAATTTTACCCACTCGCTTGCTTTGGCAAATATAAGTTTCGCAACTTCCGCAATAGTTCGCGACACAGTTGATTGATGGACTCCAATATATGTGGCTATACCATTTTGAAATCCAGGATCTGCACAAAATCTTCTGACTCCTCAAAAAAATAATTAGCCAACCAGCAGATGCTACTATCATCAAACCTATTATTTATCAATTATATAAAAAAAAATTAATAATTAAGAATACAAACCTGTATAATTTATTATCGTCACTTGCTAAATTAGTTTTACGCTGTTGATAACATTTTGTATTTCTTTTGTGGCACAAAATATTCAGCCATAATACCTTTTTAGTGTACGCAAGTCAACTATAAGGCAGGCTCAACAAAATTTGAGCAAGAGCTCACAAAAGAAAGCAAAAGCTTGTTTTTTTTATGCATATGAAAATGAGCACAAGCTCATCTTACTTAGTTCAAACTGAGCAAGACGAGATCAAACGTGAGCAGTGAGTAAAAGCAAATACATCAAATTATATTATGGATACGACAAGCACCTTTTACTCAAAAAATCGAGTCCGAGCTCAAGCTCACGCTTTATGCATGAGACCCGATATGTAAATTGTCATAGAAATAATAATATTAAAAAAACGTTTAACTTTGAGGCATAACACGATAAATTGTCAATATTCCTATTTTTAGCACAAAAATCTTTAAAAATTAACAAATCCGTCAGTTAAATCAAAATCTGGGGATAAAAAAGCTTGGAAATGTTAAATGTTTGGCGTAAAAAGTTAACAGTTTATCTAAATTATATGTATGATTTTGGATTTATTTCAGGAAGATGTTGAAAAAAAACTCTTCTCAATATTAACTATTACTTAAAATTAGAACATTTAAATTCTAACATCCGCCTTCGTAGTGCCGAGAAAATTTTGGAAATTTTTAAAAGTGTAATCAAAAAAACCTCGCAAGTATCACCTTCCAAACAAGGTCTATATGAAGAGTTCTGAGTTGTTGAATATTTAACTGAACTTAACCCTTAGATTCTCGGTAGCTTTTTACCACTAAGTTATCCTCTTGATCTGGCCAGACCACAATTAGAACCGCTAATAAATCCAAATAAAAAAAAGTAAGTTAATATATTTTTTATTTTATTTTATGCTTATTATTTTAGATAATTTGAATTTATTATATAATTTTATTATTTCATTATTTTATTTTACATGCAAGTCATCGAATATGTAGTCTTTAGTTTCGCTTTTTCGCCTCAACCACAGCTGAAACGTGTTTTGCGTTTGGTTTTCGTATTTCAATTGAACTAAGCGCATAATGGGCCGTAGTTTTCAAACTTGCTTCATTGGATTCAGAACATATCATTTATAGAATTCACATTTCTGTTGTTTTTATATGTTTTTCTATTGGAAAGATATTGCAAGCCAAAAAAAAAATTTGATCTTGGTAGACCAAGAGGGTTATTTCATAGACTTTTACTTAAATATGAAATTTCGCCCCACTAATTTGCACCAATCGAATCTAAATAAGTTTCATTCGATTCAGCGTATATCATTTATGGAATTGATGTCATTTTTTTTTTTTTTTTTTTTGACTTTTTGTCACATTTGAAAAATATTGCAAGCAAAACACAAATTTGGTCTGACTAGACCAATACGGTAATCCTAGGGTTAAAGCCAATAAGCAATAGACTAATAAATAAAACTTATTTATCCCACAAGCAACCCAGGTGCAGGTATGGATGCCCGATAGTACCAATTTAACTCTGCGTAGAATCTTAGCCAAAAACTAAATCCAGCAAGAAAACACAGCTTCCTGGACAATTACGATTATGATTTACCTCACAGAGTACTATACAGAGGTGAAAAAAGTGCCGCGTATAGAATGCCCAAATCAGTTGCGAAGGCAGTCTTTGAAGAAAAATACAGAAAGCGTTTTCGGTAGTGAAGTGGCAATGTGTAAAAACAGGCCGCTACAATCTATACAAACTGCATGATCAAAACAAAAATAACAAAACACAAAACACAAACCACGTTAAACAAAAACATTAGTTCAACAAACGTTTTGTTTTGTGCAAAAAAGTTTATTTAAGGCTAGTTTACACTATTATACTTTGTATTAATACATGTAAAAACTAAAGTAATATGTAAAAGTGTGATAGTGTTAATGCAATGTATTATAAAAATGACAAGTATTACGAAGAAAAATTTGACATCCCATACGACTTCTTTGTTTTTTTTAACATTTTTCTAAACGCTAATACTTTTCATTGGATCAGGGTTGCATTTAAAAAAAACCATGTTCATGTGTGATAGTGTGACTACAAACTGTAATGTTACATTAGATTTTTTGACAGTCACAACAAAACTCATTAGATTTCTATCTCACAAAGTATTATGGAATACGTAAGAAATGTGTGATAGTGTAAACTCGCCTTTAGTAATATTGTTTAGTCTTATACGTTATTTACTTACTTTTTTTTATTTTATTAACTTGTGTTATAGAAAACTTTAAACTTAATTTTGACAAGAGTTTTGTAAATAAATCTCAACTAAATAAATTTGTGTTCATTGTATTGCGGCCAGCGTTACCGTTGTATATTTGCAAAAAGTACCAAAAACCAGGGAATATTTACAAAAAAAAAGTGGCACCAAAAAAGGGATTTACGAAAAAAGGGGGCACATCTTTTAAAATGTTGTTCAAATTAAAAATTAAAAATAACATTTTATAAATGTTAAAAATCAAAATCCCAGAAAGCATGGGTGTCCAAATTTGCTCTATAAATGTAAAAATTGATGATTTTGACATCAAGAATATGTGGTTTCAACAGGATGGTGCCACTTGCCACACACCAAGAGAAACAATGGATCTTTTGAAAGAAAAGTTATTTCTAGTAGAGGAGGAGTGAATTGGCCACCAAGATCGTGCGATTTGACACATTTAGACTATTTTTTGCGCGGTTTTTTAAATCGAAAGTGTATAGCGATAATCCGACAGCAGTTCAAGAGCTTAAAAACAACACAAGCGAGCAGATATCAGGCTATGACAACAGTTTTTTGAAAAAAGTGATTAACAATTTTGGTAAAAGACTGGGAGCCTGTGAAGCCAGTAGGAGGGGGGTCTCTTGACCGACATAATTTTTAACCGAAACCTATTCGTAATAATCTAAAAAAAATATTTGTAATATCAAAAAATCCTTTTTTCAATTTAAATTAAAATGATACCTCAATTTTTGGTCGGCAAAAAAAAAAATCGCGGTCAAGAACTTTTTTAATGTGATTTTAGCTGACCTTAGCGTGCTGAATCCAAATCTGTTTACAGATTTTTATGGGCTAGACCAATATTTTGGAATAAGGCGGTCATGCTCATAAATTTTATCATAAGTTGAGATCGATTTGTCCGATTTTGTCACATGATTAGGAAGAATATTTGTCTTTAGGCATCCAAATACATTTTTTATGCTTTCAGAAATTCAGATTCGGAATTATTCAGATACGGGGTCATGAAAATCGTAGAACAAATTTTAATCTTATGCGTTATTAACTTTTGCGGGAATGGCTAATATTTCGCCCGAAATACGCCGATTATGCTAACTTATTTTATCATGATTTGGGAACTAATGCTTATATATGTATATTTAAAAACAGTATAACTTAGATTAAAGCTGAGAGTTTTAATAAAAAAGTCCAAAAAGTATCTCTTCATTTAGTAAAAAGTATCAAAAAAGTGGGTAGAATTACCAAAAGTATCACATTTGGGTGCATTTTGTAAAAGTAGCAAAATAGTATCGAAGCAGTCGAAAAAATGTCAAATTGCTACTTTAGTAGCCCCAATGGTAACGCTGATTGCAGCATAAGAGATGGTGCAAAGAGAAATCCAAAAAAGGCAGCTTTCAAAGAAAGAGACATAAAAAAATGCAAAATCTTCCGCCTCGTTACACCTCTGTATATTACTCTGTGATTTACATGAGCACCTGTCATATAGCCTAATCTAATGGAGGTTCCTAACCACTTGGTGATTCATCTAAGTATTAAACAAGTTGCTGTGTGTGCTAGGATGACATTCACACACAGGTTACAATTTTAGTGTATAATTCGACAACAATTAAACACTTAGCAGCCTGGACAGAGCTGTTAAACACTGTGCTCGCAAAGGTAAATGGTAGTACGCAGATGGATGGGCGAAAGAAGCGGAGGTCGCTACAGAAGCCCGCCGTATTAGTTATCTATATGACATAATAAAGAAACCTTGCAGCAAAACTGCCATCGCTTCCAAAAAAAGAACTGTAATGGTAACTTCGAAACAAGCTCAAATGGCAATTTGAAGCGAACACTATTAAAAATGCTCACAAAAAAACAGTTGGTAACAAATGCAATTGTTAAAAACACAGCCGAAGATCTGATATACCCACATACATTCCAACAATATCGCATCACAAATGCTAAGGGCCGATTATAAAGAAAGTGCCAAACTGCTTCAGCCGCTAGTGGAGTATTTCTGAAAACCATCCGCTTGCACAAAAACTAAAAAAGGGATCATCGGAAAAATATGGAAGAATGGAGACTTCTCGGAGCGCGAAAACTGAATGGAAATATACCCTTATAAGTACGCAGACAAAAATAAAAATTTGTTTTAATAAAAACATTTTTGACATTAATTCAAAAATTAATTAAATTTGCACCAGTAAACAAATGAATAGTATCAATTAAATAGAATATGGGAAGTTTTTCTTTTTTTCCAAATTCTTTTTAATTATTTTAACCATTTTTTCGAATGTGCTTCTATGAGTTGTATTTCGATTTTTAAAGTTTTAAACAATAGTCTTATTCTTTCAATATTTCACATACTTTTCTGCTTAAGCCAACATTTGGTTAACATTGCAGCTATAAATATTTACTTATATTTAGGAATGTAAAAATTGTTGAGTTAAATACTTGAAATTTATAAAGTTTTTTTTACAAAGGCCAGAAAATGCATTGCATTCTGCTAGTGTCTGATAATTGTTAAATTTACTGTACATACAAAATTTACGTCATTGCTAATCAAATTGCTAAAGTAAAAACATGTAATATGAAGATACAAGATATTCTGGTTGTGTTTTAAGTCATTCTTAAGTATCAGTACATATCTATAGTAAAAAAGTATGTGAAATATTGAGGAAATAAGACTATTGTAAAACGCTTTATAAATTGAAATACAACTCATAAGAGCACTTTCGCAAAACTGGTTAATAGTATCAATTAAATATTTTCATTTTAACAACATGTTCTGCAGTAGTGTTAATACATAAAATTAAACGTTTATTTCACTTGAGACAATTATTACTAAAAACTGATTTTATTTTCTTTATCGGTAATAGGTAGTAGTTATTTCATACGTTACCTGGTAAGTACTTATCATAACAATTGTCATTATTCTGAAAACCTCAATAAGTACTTACTAGTAATGAAATCAGTAATTACTTTTTACTTATATTATTTTCCCTACTAAATATTTGCTTACTAATAATCAGCTCAATGCCTAATTACTAGTTGTGCTGTTTTCAGTACTGATTATTAACTTACTGGTAACGAGCTCAATAACTATTTATAAGGTCTATTAACTAGCGCCAATAAAATAAACACTAGTAATTTTTTGGCTTCTAGTAAGTGTATTGTAAGTACTGAATTCTGTGGACGACTCGAAAAAATAAGTAATTATTAAGCCGAAAAATAAGTAGTGTTCATATGTCTCCAATATTACCTGCAAACTTACCAGTGCCCATGTTTTGTAACCTTCGCGTCGAGAAACTTTTCGATTGAAATTTGAGAAATGAAACAAAAATGCCATAAATTTAAATAAACAGATGCTTTTCGCACTTAACTGCGTCTGTAACATTTTTGGCGAGTAATAGCTGTCACGTAAGCAAATTACTCGCCCATTTGCAGAAAAAGTGTGTCTGTAAAATTTTTGTGAAAAAGTTTCCGCTTTGAACTGGCAAATAAACTTACGCATAAAAACGGGATGAGAAAAAATGTTAACACTAAAAAATAAATTAAAAATACAAAATGCAATAAATATTAACACGGAAGAGATTAGTCTTTTGTTCTTGGCAAAATACTTGTATACGAATGCATCCAAGGCAATATTGTAACCATCAAACATTAAAGCCGGACTTTACATTTTTTGGTATAGCCGACGGTTGCATTTTCGCTGCCGTCGTTGAAAATGTTTCAATTTTAGTCGATTTTGGTCGCCGTCAAAGATATGTTTACCTGGCGTTCTAAACATCTGCAATTTCATATCGGCTTCGAGTGGAATATTTTGACATTAATAACGAAACGACGTAATCTCTTTTGATAGTGTTCGGAATGAGTTACATACACATTTTTCCCCCATTTTTCGAGAAACGATGGAATATTTTGTTTCACATGTTTTCGATGCGAGAAGTTCTCACTAAAGTTACAGAACATGGGTACAGGGTAGCAAAGTTTTTGCTGGGTAATTAAAAATTTAATCTAGTGAATAAAACGGTTAGTCAAGTGAATTAAACGTTTAATTGATACTATGTATTAATTTGTTTACTGTTGCAAATTTAATTAATTTTTTAAAAAATATCACAAATTTTATAATTGAAACTTTTTTTTATTTTTTTTTTTTGTGTGGTCTTAGGACGCAAGAATCTGGACTCCGTTCTCATAACTCACCCATTAACCACTTCATATTCGTAGATGAAATATGTTGAATGGAGGTCTCCCCTATATAAAATTTAAATAGACTTTGAAATACCTTTCAATACCCTTAACCACAAAACTCATGAATACCTATGTGGTGAAAGTATTAGCTGATTCCTTATGAGTCCTTTTTTATTTCTGAAAACAGCTCACACTACGCAGGGCTTTTGAATATAATCCTGACATTATTTTTGAACTTTTGCTATTTAGAGGTCAAATTGAAATCAAACTAAAATTAATACAACACAAATCTTGAATTACTTTCACTTTTTTTCTGTAGAAATAAATAAAAAGCCATTTATTTTTGTCTGTAATCAAATTTAACATGTGTTTTATCATTTTTCATTTCAGATATTCGAACATGTTTGAATACTTCGACTGTTTGTGTATTTATCTTGTACGAATTGAACATTACAAATGTAGAACACGTTTTCAATATCTTGTTTTATCTTCTGTTGACGTCATAAATCCTTTTTATCACTTTTTATTGAATTCATTTCACTTCAATAAACATTTTGATATCAATAAATTGCGAACATGTTTAAATACTCGTATGTTTAGCAATCGAGTTATTTCATATTTTACTTGTACAACGTTCGTATATTAAATTGAAATTTATTTCTTTTTTTTTTATTCCATTAGACAATTTGTTGAATTGTTAAACAAATAATTATAATTTTGTTTCAGTGTTAATAAATATTGAAACAATGTTGTTTATCGTCTATGTGAAAATATGTGCTTGAGTATGTAAATAAAAGTTTGCCCATTAAAACAGAAATATTGCAACATGAGCCAAATGGTTTTAATTGGTTTTCGTACAACAAATATGACATACTGTATAAATTATTGATATTTAAACAAAATTATCTGGAAAATATTTTACTTATTGCTGCAGAATATTTTTTTTTCATTTTAATGCAAATATGCACACTATCACATACAAAATTGTCTAAAAATTTTCCTAAGAACTATTCGATATTGTTAAGTATCGGATATGTGACACCAGTTTTTTGTTAAACTTGTCAAATAACATTGTGCTAGAATTTTTTTTTTAGTATTTATTTATTAAATATTCATATATTAAATATAAACTAACAATAATTAATCAAATCTTATACTAATATTTGCTTTATGTCCTGCCAGTGCCAGACACTGGCAGACGGTTTCTGTTCACATTTAGGTGTTTATCGCTCATCTGATTGGGTGAGTGCTGCAGTGTCTCTTCTTCTTAAGCGAGTGTGGCCGCCATAATTTAAAATATTTCGAGGTAATGGATTTGGGTGCAATTCCAGCCTTTTTAAATATTTTACTGCATATTTCGTTATCATAGTTTTTACTAATGGCACATTGGGATCCTTAAAATATTTGAGTTTTTGACATACCAGGGTGCGGTTGTGATTATTCGAAGAAGTTTATTTTGGCGCCTTTGGATTTTTTCGATGTTAGATGCCGAGACAGTGCCCCATAACTGAATACCGTAACACCAAACTGGCTTTAAGATAGAGTTGTAAGGTAAAAGTTTGCAATCGAGACTAAGAACAGAATTTCTTCCAATAAGCCAATTAATTTGAATTGCTTTTAGTTTCATTTGAGCTAATTTTGCTTATATATGCCATTTCCACGTTAAGCGCCGATCGACATGTCTACCGAGGTATTTAACATGCGAGTTTTGGGGTATTATTTGATTATTGACTTTAGTAGGGGTGCATGTTTCCCGACGCAGTGTGACTGTTATATGTGCGCATTTTTGCTCATTGATCTTTTTCCTCCATTTTTTTAACCACCTTTCTAGTTCATGTATATGATCCTGTAAGTAACGAGATGCTTTTTAACAGTTTGCGTGTACGCTTGGAAAAGCATTATCGTCCGCGAATGTTGAGGTTTGGGTGTAGCTGTTTGTTGGCAAGTCCGAAGTATAAATTAGGTATAATAGAGGGCCCAGGATGCTGCCTTGTGGTACTCCAGCGTTAATTGGCTGAGGAGAACTTAAAAATTCGCCTTCTTTAATAATAAATTGACGACCGACTAAGTAGCTTTCTAACAGCTTGTGTGTGTTTGCTGGTAGGTTTTGCCGCAATTTATGTAATAAGCCTTCATGCCAGACTTTATCAAAAGCTTGAGACACATCGATGAATAGTGCTGAGCAGTATTTTTTTTTCTTCAAAGGCTTTTCTTATGACATTTACTATGCGATGAGTTTGATCAATTGTGCTGTGCTTTCTTCTAAAACCGAATTGATGGTTTGGAATACATATATTTTCATTTAAAATCGGCGTTAATTTTGACACTAGTAGTTTCTCAAATAGCTTTGAGATATTGACACTTTCTTTGAGACAAGCTGGGCATCTGGCAATTTACCCTAATTCGGGCACGCTGAATCCATTGGTGCCAATCCATTAGGTTATCTCTGGTTTTCGATATATACCGTTAATCCTCTTTTACAATGTGGCAAGTGAAAGGCAGACAGACGAAGTTTGTTGGTAAGGGGGCGACGCTGTATGCTTGACACACCTTACTTTGTTCCTCTCTCGCCTACAAACTTCGTCTGCCTTCCACTTGCCACATTGTAAAAGGGGTCTTATTTCGAAAATGGAGGGGGTTGCAAAACATATATTCGCGTAACTCAAAAACCGCTTAATTTATTGAACAAACTCCAAAACACGAAATTCCGCAATTAAATATTCTTTAAGAAAGATTAAACTTTTTTCTCATATGCGCACTCGTGTTAGAAACATAATTTTTTATTTATTTTTTTTTTTTCTTTGGTAAAAACAAATAATTTTTTTGGCAACATTTTGAAATTTTTGTTATTTAAAAATTCATCAAAAATGGTCAAGTGCAGCTAGACATATAAAAAACGAAGCCAATAAAACAAGCCAAAAACGATTAAAATCTGTTTACAAATTTTGATTTTATTCACAAAAGACGAAAAATTTTAACTAATTTCAGCATTTCATAAAACGCTATATATGTATGGGAGCCCCTAAGAAGTGGAGATAAAGGGCAAGTATGCCTTGATAAAATGTTAAGAGCAAAAAACTATTTGAGGTCGGTCATATATTATATCCCTCTAGGGACGACATCTGGGCATGTTTGGCACTTTTTCTTCAATACATTTCTAGTCTGTTTTGAAAATGTTGTATATTGAAGAAAAAGCTCGATAACTGCCAAGGTATCGCCCCTAGGGGGATAAATCTAATTGACCGACCTCAATTAGATTTATGTCCCTAACATTTTTTTAAAACATACTTGCCCTCTATCTCCACCCCTTGAGGGTACTCCCATACAAATATTGTGGTTTATTGAAATTCTTAAATTTTGCCACTGCAGTGCTTGTTTATGACTTTTTTTGTTTTCAACTTCGATTTTTATATGTCTGGAAAAATTAGAAGCATAGCTGCACTTGCCCATTTTTTATGAATTTTTAAAGAACCAAAATTTCAAAATGTTGCTAAAAAATTATTCTTTTTGCAAAAAATATGTTTCTAACACGACTGCGCATATAAGAAAAAAGTTCAACCTTTCAGAGCTAACCTAAAAAAAACGGTTAGCACCACTGGTTTCAGTGTGCCAGAATTAGGTTAAAACGCCAGGTCCCCGGCATGTCTGTTTTTTCAACTAGCACAGTGTAAATGTTTTGACAATCTTGTGTCAATTAAATGAATTATGTAAGATTTTTGTTAATGGCGAATATCCGTAGCCTTAATTGATCTCAAGAAATATTCAGATAGTATTTCCACTTACTTTTTATAAACAAAAATATAGAAAGAACAAGAAAACATTTTTTGCATGGAAAGAGTTTTAGAAAAAAATAAGTTTATTTCTCGTTAGTAATGTTGTATGTAATTCATTGCCCAGACTTGCAATTTTTGTTACAGCAACTTTTTTTTAAAATTGCACTAGTGTTCTAATTAGGAAATTCTAGGGTTGCAATTTGTGTATATTTATCTTGCTCTTTTGATATTTAATATATAAAAAAAAAAAAAAGCTACACCTACAGCCAACTTCAAGTTGAAAAGTGTAAGAATTACAAAACAAAACAGAATTGCAGAGTACATGAAATGGAGTACACCTCCCCAATCTTTTCAGCTCTCTCATCCATAAACTCAATAATTGCTGCAACAAAAATTGCAAGTCTGACTTACACAAATTATACAATTATTACTTACACCAGTCATACAATTATTAAAAAATTTAGTACTACCCAGCAAAAACTTAACTTACAATGCTACTTTTAATGACTTCCTGAATTCATTACTTTGTAGCTTTATTCGCCACTTTTTGCATTAATTTTTATATATAAAATAATAACTTTATTATTATATCTTAAATAAGTCATAATTATACATTACAAAAAAATACTTTGGTAATATTGTATAATTTTAAGAATAATTTCGATGTGAAATACATGGAAAATCCAAAAATCAATCAAATGTATGTAAATATATACATAAATATGTTCCAAAATTACCAACACAATATATTTTCGTTATTAGAATACTAGTAGTGATATCAATATATTGTAAACGATGTTTTTTTGAATAAAATAATCAGGCCTGTCACAGAAATTGTTCGGGATTGTTTTGAATCCGTTTTTTCATTTCGATCAATTTTCGTAATTCCGACAAATTTTAATTTCACTATATCAATTCCATAAGATTTCAGAGCAATTTTAATTAATGTGTTTTAACCTTTTTCAAAGCTAATTTGAAAGTCTCTTTTGGTAACTACATATTTTTCTACAACTTTTAAGTATAAAATAAATGTATTATTTTTTAGGTTGTTATTGTCCAAATTATAAATGATTTGGGACATCGCGAACAAAAATAAGTACTTTTTCTAGTAGAAAAATAAGTACTCTTTTGCTCAAGTTCTCATTATTTTTCTGCTTATTTTGTAAGCAAAGTTTTTGCTGGGTATATCATCAAAGAGAAAAACCGGGAGTGGCTGAACACGCCGCATCTTGAAATAGTGCATTCACTGAAAATTTCCCAAAATAGCTCCACAATTTCCCTTGCTGTGTCCCTACAAAAAACGAGACTACTCTATACATGCGTGCATGGACAACTCCATAAGGGAGTAGGACTACTCCAATACCTAACCTAAATGTATGTAAAAACATACTCCAATTTACATTGCGATGTCCTAGGGCTGGACCACGTCACTCAGCTATGCATTACAAAGGGGTAGTTTTAAAACTTCTCCATTGTATACACAAGAGGATTAGTTTTAACTTCGTTTAAAAACGAAAACATGTCGTTAAAAAACGAAGACATGTCGTCTCACTACAAAGACTTTTTAACAATGACATGGTCCATGCTTGCATTACGTCGGACCAGTCCATGGAGTAGTCCATTTAATCAAATTGGATCAGGTGGTCCAATATTATTTGCAGGGTAATAATAAAATTTGGTATATCACAGTTTTATAAGACCAGAAATCGGTGTAAAATTTCGTGAAGACCGGTCCATAATTTACCTTAGGCCCCATATAAACCCTACTATTGGAAAACAGCTTATTGCGCCTAAAACCAAATAAAGTCCGCTTTGGAAAAATAACTAAATTCGCCTAAAACTATAACAGATATATTTATTGCGGTAAAATTTCTTCCAACTTAGATTCATGTGGCCAGAAAAAATATCATGCAATTTTGCCATGACAAAGTATCTGTTATAAGCATTTATAAAGAAGTTAAGGCAATTTCGGGAGTGGTAAAGTAATTATACGGAATTTAATTGGTGCAAAAGTTGTCACCGGATGTTATTTGACTGCTCTTAGTTAAATATATGTATAAAAACCTTCAGTTTTGCTTTTGGATTGTATCTATTGAGTGTCTAAAATGTTTATGGCATTTTCCATCACTCTTATCCGGTTTTCCGGCGATAGGTTCCCGCAATCCTGACGGATACTCTCTTTGAGTACCTTAAGAGTCTAAGGCTTGTTGACATATGAATTTCGTGACTGCAAGAAACCCCATAAAAAGAAGTATAAAACAGTTAGTTCGGTCAATTCTGCCGGTCAGTGCAAATCACTAAAACGAGAGATTAGGCAACCTCTCAGAAAATCGAATGAATAATTCTACGTTCTTGGGAAGTACACCGCCCTATTTTTATTGACGTGAATTTTTTATCTGTTTACATAACAAATGTCAAAGCAGTACTGACATTTATCGCCATTGGCAAAAATTATCTAGAGCTCTTTAGGTCTAATCCACCTCTCACATTTTTGGAACCTATATAAGCTATTCGCATAAAAAATCTTTTTTATAATACAAAAAAACGTCGATTTTTTTAAAACTTTAATTGGAAATTTAAAAGGAACCCCAACCCATTAAGTTTTGTAGGAAAGACTATTTAGAAGACGAAAACATATTTTGGTCCTTCGGATTGAGCTTAAACCTATTGCGGTGCGATCGTGCCTGGTTGCTCGGTGTATGAATGCTCTGAAAAAACTCATGGAGGTATTTAAAGTAAGGTAGCGGACGAACTAGCGAGCGAGGGTTCGAATCTAGACTAAGCGATAAGGGACGAGGGGTAAGACCCCCATATGTCATTCTTATGAAGTGATACGGGAAAGATTCCGTGATGCCGTGATCCAGTCCTGGAGGGATAGGACGGATAGCAGGGTGTCTAGAGCACTATAGCCCGGATTGGATGCAGAGGCAACCAGGTTTATACTAGGATTGGATAGTTGCGGACTTAGGACACTTATAGGATTCTTGACGGGTCATTGTTCTGTTAGGGCTTTTGCAATTAAATGGGACAATACCATATTGGACTTCTGCATATTATGCAAGGAGCTAGAGATGATTGAGCATGTACTGTACCTCTGTCCTTGGATGCAGAGTCTCAGGCAGAAATAGCTACGAGATAGATTTCACGGCGAACTGAGGTGTATCGCTGGATGTAATCCAGTCGATCTACTGGGGCTTGTCAGGGAAATATGACGGTTGTTTCTGATGAGGACAGTTCTAAGTAGTATCTACTAACTACCTTAAATCCGTATGTTTTGTATTTCTTCTTCACATCTCTCTTTCTTCTTTCTCTTTATTGAAGGGATTCACAATCGACCGCATTTTTCTCCGAGTGGAAGTGTTCCCTTGGTTGCATAACCCTTCTTAACCTTGCATAACCTACACCTTTTGTTAGTCTGTAATACAGTTTATAAAGAATATTCAACAGAAATATCGGCTAGATATATTCAAATCAGATTGTCTACTTAATTATCATGAGTTTTGAAAGATAGTTTTACATTAACATTTTACAGAGCAAACCCCCCATTTAAAAAGCAAAACTGCAAATGGAGAAACACATTATTCTAATTTGATATTATTTAAAGATGGAAAGCAGTTTTTTTTTGCAAAAATTTATTCGTAATTAGCCACAACCAAAGAAGTTTAACATAATTAATACCCTTAGCTTTTCAATAAATTTATGTTTGCGTTCTACAATTTAATGTGCGAATATGTTGTTTTCCTTTTTAGGGCATGATCAGAAACAATCGTAAATTGAATGTTCCAACAACAAAATTAACACATACGATTGCAACAAAACAATAATTGACGGCAGCAACAAACATAAAAAGTGATCGCATACCAAAAAGGTGCAAAATGATAAATTACACAAATGTCATAACAATACTCATTCGTATAACAAACAGCAAGTGCAACAAGTTCGTTCATACAATTGTAACCACAACAGTTCAAAACTGCAATGTTTAACTCTGTGCCATCAACCGAACCGACTTACATGCCACCGCCAGCCACATTTATATTGAAATATGATTGTGGCCCAGGAATGTGTCTGACAACAATAACTACTCGTGCAGAAAAAATTAACAACAATAACAAAACATCATCACAATTCAAAAGTCATATAGAAAATTGTAATTCGGTTTGTAACTCTTTTGAATTGATATGAAAACCCCACAATTATGCCGACTCTCGTGCTCATACTCAAACAATGGGTCTGCATTTAATTCAGAGTTGTTCGAAACTTGGAGTATTTTTATTGTGGAAATACTTTACTGAATGTTGCGGTGGCGAAGTGTATTGCATTGCAGTTTTATAAGTGGCAATTATGCATTTTGTTGCAAGTACACCACAACCATCAACAAAAGAACAAAAATGAGAATAAAGTTCATAAACAACTGCAGCAGTAGTAGAGCAATTTAATAATTGTTAATTCATTTCTGTTTCTTTTTATTTTATTTTTATTTTATGTCTTGTACTTTACATTCAACTACACACAATTAAACTTGGGCAATTTTGTTCGTTTTGATGAATTTATGAGGCATCTCTAACTGACAAACAAGTTGTGTTGTTCTTGTTGTTACATTCAGGCAGGGCAGGGCAACCATCCAGAGATCAAGCAAAAAATTGACAATTTTACAAAAATTTGCTCTGTATTCTAATTTATAGAAAATTTATTTTAATATTTTTTATTTTAATAATAAGTATTGTAGTTATTTTATTGAACTGCTTATGGGCTTTAATCCAAATTTTAATATGTATTTTAATCAGGCTAAAGTTCATCAAATTAAATTTTCATTAAATTATTTTTTAAAAGAAAGGAATTTTACAGAAGGAAATTAATAAAATTTATTGATAATTTTTCATTCTTGACAAACCGGGGGACCGAACCCACGTTTACGAACAGGTCGATTTGACATGTTTCGATAGTAACCACTCTTTCTCTTCAGAAATTTTTGTCGTTTAACACTCACCGTCATTGTCGACGGCTGGCAGTAGTCAAACATCAATCTCTAAACCAAATGGTATTTTTACTTGGTGGATCGAAATTTGTTGTAGTAAATGATTATATATTTTAATTGATTTACATGTTCTTCTTTACTTCTATTTTTAAAAGCACATTTTTCGGTTTTTTTTGTTTTTTACTTTTTATGTCTTTCTTTTTTTTTCTTTGACCTTTTCAGCACAACTTGAAGGACAAATGTATACATAGAGCTTTTGTCTTAGCTGTTCAAAACTTATTAGTATTATGACTTTTAATCCAAATTTCAATATTTATTTTAATCAGGCTCAAGTTCATTAACTATAATTTTCCATTAATTATTTTTACGAATTAAAATTTATTGATAACTTTTAATTCTTGACTGAACGGAGGACTGAACCCACGTTCACGGACATGTCGTTTTGACATGTTTTGATAATACCCACGCTATCTATACAGAAATATTTGCCGCTTAACACTAATGTCCAGCAATGTCCGTCCGGCTGGTAAGCTAGCTGGTTGGTTGTCCGTGTAAACATTGGGCGCAAAGTACACGTCGCAATTTTGGAGATGATGTGATGGAATTTGATACACATGTTCAAATTTTCACAAGGACCGTGTGGCACTTTGAAGAAATAAGGGATTTAGGAAGTATTAGCAGAACCCATACTGGGGCGGGTTGGGATTATGCAGTACATTTCGCATATAGTCTACTACTATAGTTGCACAACTTTTGTGGACTATAAGCGAATTTGCACTATAACCGATTATTTTTATACGTAATTTTATGAATAATTAGTAAACTCCAGTATAATCTACATTTTGGACTATATAAAAATTTTTTACTGCAATAAAACCAATCAGTATAACGCGCTTACTCATGTTTGTTACTTTTGTGAAGTAACCAAAATTTGACATTTATAAAAGTTGCAAGATAGGTAAATAAAAACTTATTGCCAGTTAAAAAAAAAAAATATATAAAAATCAGAGGAATATTTTTGCATAAAGTATTAGATACGCATGCAAAAAAATGTGGCTTTTAAGCAACAATGGACTACAAGCGAAATGGACCTTAAAACAAAAAATTTGTATGAAATTCGAAAAAATCTGCGAGAGAATAAGACAGTTTTGGCTTTAATCCGTTTTTGGCCCTTAAGCGGAATGAACTATAAGCGAAAAGTACTGTATTAGGGCTTCAAAAAACCATCGGACGATGGGGAGGTTGGAGCAGTTTGTCCGGAAAGGGTTTACCGGGAGGTTACCGAGATAGTGGAGAAAACCAGTCGCAGTCACTTTCAGTCATTTGCGAGCCGAATTTCGCATGTCGAACTGTGCACTCTGCACACTCCTTGCTGTGGTTTTGATGCCAGTTGGATGTTTATGGTGGCCTTCTGTATTTGATGTCTGGTGATCACCCTGATGTTGCTTGTGCCGTGAGTTCCCCGTCTGTCTGGGTGTCTGTTGTTTATTGGGGTTTTTGTGCTCAGTGCTGTGCGTTATGTTTTTTTCTGGTGTCAAACCACGTGGCCAAAGTGTAAAGGCGGCTGCGTTCAGTTCCAGTCCTTCTATGTGGATTTCTATTTTATGTGTACGGCAGCTTTTGGGCCACAAGTCCCGGTCTATTTGGGGTTCTTCTTCGGATTAGGCTAGACTACGAAGCCTGCATCTTCATTTCTGGTCTTGCTGTTGGTGGTCTCCTTGGCGGAGTATCGTAGTGGTTGTGGTTTATGGCGAAATCGCGGTTAGATTAATTTGATTTGCGACCGGTTGCCGGCACCAATATAATGATAGGAGTTTTATATAGGCTCCGTCCTCTATTGAAGCGGATAAAGTATGCAAAACCATGGATTAGAAGTCGGAAGACTTGCTCTAAAAACCATGGTAGGGTATCGTATGATCGGGCTTGCCCGATTATACATTCTAACTTGTTTTATTTCAATTTTACTCAACATTTTTGAAGCTTTTTTTATAAAATTTTAAACACCTTTGAATATTCTTCAAAGGCAGCAGAATTTTGGCTAATCGTCAAATTCCTTCACTTAAGTTGTGGCGGTAATTATACGGAAATGGTATCAGCTTATTGTAGTGACGCTTGAGTTTTATAAGAGAAGAGTTCCACCCTAAAATTAAAAAAAAAAATTGGTGTTAAGTTTAGCGAAATATTCAGCACATCTGTCGACATGGCATAAGCTGACCTTGCGAAGAACATCAAAGCCATTTTGTGCCTCTACCGTAAAAGGTACTACACAATAATACCGTACACACGATATTTTACGAAATTTAGTTGTCTTAATCCGTTGAAAATGTTTGTGTTAATTTTCATCTTTTGCACAGATAAAGATAAACTGTCGCCTTCTTAACTTCATGGATGACTAAAAAGCAAAATCAAAAGAAGGTGTTCATATGGATATTCAAAATGACAACAATAATTTATTTAAACAACTTAAATAGTACTTAATTTGATTTTTGAAACTTAGGGTTTCCCCACCCTGTTGCCTGTTAATTTTCACAAATTCCTTTTGTTTGTAGAAGCATTTCTTTGCATTCAAAATTTCCTTCTTGCAAGTTGTACTTTTTCACCTTCTTACACTCCCTTTTGTACTAAAACCAGCAATTGCAATAAATATTCCCTTTGAAAATGTAAAAAAAAGTCGAAATGTGAGTAAAATACTTGTTTGAACACATTGTTCGTTGATAATTTCAGTCAATAACTTTATAAAAATTACAATTGAATGAATTTTCAATAATAATTGTTTGAATGAATGTCTTTTGGTTTGTCGGTTTGAATGTTGCTACAAAAATGCCACTTGACTAATCGAAATTAAATGACGTGTGAATACCGGCAGCTGGCTGGCTGTTTGTTGTTTGTTGAACGGACTTTGTTGAAGTGCATAGAGACCGAAACATTAAGTATTAGTTTTGTTCTGTGAGTTGGTTACGATTTAGATACCGCCTATAATTTTGTAAAATTTTCTTGCCATACAATTTTATTAATTATTAAAATTATTTGGCTTTTTATTTGGATTGATATCAATTGTTGTTTAAGTTAATAAATTAAATTTGTGATTGTTAACAACATATTCAGTGTCGTTGTTTTGTTATCAGCCAGGCAATAATTTGGTTGGATTAAATGGTTGAAATAGAAGGTCATCGTTCAGACTTACAATTTTTGTTGCAGTAATTCTTGAGTTTATTGGTGAGAGGCGTAAGAATAATAATGATGGGTGCTCAGTTTTATGTACTCTGCAATTCCGTTTTGTTTTGTTTTTCTCACACCTTTTTAACTTGAAGTTGGCTGTAGGTGTATTTGTATTTATATATGAACAATAAAAGGAAAAAGAGAAAAGACAAGATAAATATACAAAAATTGCAATACTATATTTCATAATCTTTACACTAATGCAATTTCAAAGCAGAATTTTCTAAAATTGCAGCACCAAATAATTGCAAGTCTGGACGATGAGTATGGAATTTGTTGCTAAATCAACAAAAAATATAACCCTGTCATGATAAGTTTTTATTGTTTTCTGAAATGTTTGAAACAATAATCACATCAAAGATGCATTTTCATCAAAACACGTAAGACTTGTGTGATAGTGTTTATTGCAATTATAAATTCGAGGATGGTTCACTGAAAAATAATCATTTTTATAACAACTAAATAATGATAGCTTTGAAAACATATTATATTCGTGACAACCATTTAAGGGTGTTTAATAGCCATAACATGACAACTTTTTATACGTGTACTCATAATATGTTTAAGATGAAAACAAAATATGTTTACTCTAAAAATATTTTGTTATCGCCATTTGTTAAGTAATTTTGCATCAGTTGTGTCGTTTGTTTTACATATGCCTATCGAATTATTTGTTATTCAGTGGTTAAACAATTTAAAAAAATACCCATTAAAAACCCAAGTTTAAAGAAATTAAAAAAATAAAGAATTTGTTGGTACATAAAAAAAAATTTGTAAAGTCTCACAAAATAAAATATCAATGCTAAAAAAATGTTAATATTGTTTGAAAATGGTTCAAAAATATTGGCTATTGTTTTGTGTTATTTAAGAGAAAAATAATGAAAACTCTATAAAATAATTTATAAATAATTGCAAGCTACGACAAAAATTGGTTAACAATATTATGTTTAAAGTTGCATCATATTATGATGTAAAATATCTGTAACAGTTTTACGTTAAGGTTGGCAGTAAGTAAATAAGCATAAATATATATCAAAAATATTTTCTTAGATTTAGTCGACATATTATTATGATTAACATGATAATAATATGATTACTTCTTAACTTATTATGATTAACATGATAATAATATGATTACTTCTTAACTAATTATGATTAACATGATAATAATATTATTACAACTAATTATAAAAGGATGTTATAAAAAGAGAAAAATATTATGATGTAATACTACGAATATATATATTTGGATAAAATATGATTCAATAATAGTCGTAATATGTTGACTACAATTATGTTGACTTATCATAATATGTTTCTCTTAGAATATGTTTACCACAACCATGTTTTTTCTTTGCGTGTCCGTCGTACATCGACATAGATCTAATACTAAATCATACGCCGGTTACGACGTATTCAAGTCAAAGAAAAATCAAAATATTAACCACTCGTCTTACACATGAGTCTGGCCAGACCTTTTTCAATTTGAAATAACACTCAGGTAGAGACTTTAAATTTCAGGTACCCTTCTAGAATTTAGTTAGCTATAAGCATTTAAAAAAGATATTCTGAAAAGGATATAGAAGGAAACTTATTCGCATAATTTACTGCATACATCACATTCGTAACACATATGGTCTGGCCGGACCCATATATAAGTTTCTATTGAAGATGATGAATTTTTAACATTTGTTGCTGTTTTTAATTATTTTTATTGAATTATCTATTATTATTTATTTAAATCTATTAACCAAACAAACGAGTTACTCCATCTAGTTCTCAATTGTAAAACAACCCATTAGACACACTAACTAGTAACTCAAGTAACTCGTATTCAGATGCTGATTTTTACATGCGAATAGTGGAGGCTAATGGTTTATAACATAAGAAAGCTGTTGAAGAAGGGTTTAAAATTCAACCGTTCAACCGATACTAAAAATAAATATGTCAGAAACCCGAATGAACCGAATGATGAAGAAGCTTTTGCTTTCTTTTGTAGTATATTGGACATTATTGCACTGGCTGCCCAGAAATATTCTAAAATTGATTTTACATGTTTCAGTTGCCTAAGAAACCCATTAAGCTGATACTTTTATTTTATTGAACCTAAGTATTTTGTAGTTATTACAAAAATAGTACTGCCTGTTTTATACACACATATACTTTTTAAGAAATAAAACGACCTTATGTTTCAGTTTTTTTTTTAGAAATATTTTGACAGCTCAAAATGTGTTTATTTGTATATAATAAATAAAAATAATATGCATATGTATGCATATTAATTCGTATTTTATTTTTAAATTATAAATGTGTTTAATAAAATATTTAATTAAAAAAAAAATTTTTTTTTTCGAATTAAGTATAATGAAAACTTTGTTAGGTCTGGTTAGACTCATGTGTTACGAATGTGCCAATCCAAACATGCGTAAGACCGAGGGTTAAAGGAAATTATTTTTGTGTTTTTAAATTGAAATTTTGATAACAAAATCAAAGGATAGAAAAATAAACAAAAATTTGTAAGGAATTTGGAATTTTTTAATATTGTTTTTAAGTGAAAACGAAAAACGTTTAAGACGGCATTGTGGGTAAGCAGTGCGGCGAGAATTTTTATAGGTTAAATCAACAAAATTGGGTGAATTTTTAATACAAAATTTTCAAAATCTGCATTTCATTTTAAAAAATCTTCAAAAAATTGTCATAACACTTCTAATTATCTTGTATTTCATTAAAAAATATTGAGATATAACAGAAAATCACATTTTAACGTAAAAAAATATTTCTCATAGGAACAAAACGAAGACATATTCATGATAAATGAGTTCAGTTACAAAAAGTTTGATTGATCAAACTTGCCTAAATTTAACAGAATATATAAGAAGTAATATTATTAAATTTGAAATAAGTATAAATTACAAATTTGTATATAAAATTATATACAAAATTTTCTTAACTTGAAGAGATCGGGGGTCAAACACATTTTGAACTACAAATATATATATGTAGATATCGCACACCTAATCATAAACAGGCATAATTCAAAAATGTGTAGGAGAGGCAGAAAATGGCTCCAAAGATATGGTTGCAATTTTTTTTAACAAATTGAGTTTCACAAATGTTGAAAAGTTCAAGAAGACAGTGACGCAAACGAAATATTTGTGGTCGCTATAGACTTAATTTGTGAACTTGTTTATGGAAAAAATCGATTTTGATAAATTTTGAGTTGTACATGTTTATGATTTAGTGTGCGATAATATATATTTTAAATAAATATTAATTTTTATGCATATGGTTATGTACATCAATTAAAATCAATTAAAGGAAATCTGGAGATATTAAAGTGCCAACACAGTGTAACTTTTTAAGTTAAAAATTATTTTTTGTACTCAATATTCCGACTAGGGATTCATTTTCACAACTATTTTGGAATTTTATTTTATTTAGATTCACCTGACGTTCGCCGATCATTGCGGAAAAATCCGTATATTCTGAACAAATTTAGTAAGAGCAGGAAAACCATTATCGGAACCAGAACGTTTGGGTTAGAAACATATTAAAGTTATGTTTACCTTATTTAGGCTATTGGCAAAGTTTTACCGTTTTTATTCTCGAAAATCAGAATCCAGATCTTGTTTTTAATTTTCTTTTAACAAATTTGGAAAATATTTTGCAATATTTAAAATTTTAGAATGACTACTTATTGTAAAATTTGGATATATTTAATTTGGATCTCAGTCGCTTTGAAACATTCTATTTTTATTATTAGTTATACCCAGAATGTACTTAAAAAAGATATACAGATACAGATAAACAATAAATTTTATTTATAGTGTTTAGATGATTTTATAATTATATTAAAAAACCTGCATTTTTCGGTCTAAGATCTTCAAATCTACATTTTTATATTTTATGGGCATAAAATCTGCAAAATGCAGATAAATCTGCACTTCTGGCAACAGTGTGGATAAGTGAAGCGTCTTTTAAAAAATTTACGCCGTTACGTCCGACGCACAGTGGGAAATTTTACGAGAAGGCGGTCAAAATTCCATAACTTTTGACTGGATCGGTATTTTTTTATGCGATTTTTTGCTCGATAGGTGCGATATTAGGCTTTAATTTGCGCTATAAAACGTAAAATTCGACTTATAGGAGCAAAAGTTATGGGGAGTTCAAAATGCATTTTCATTTTTTTGTTGAGTTTCAGTGTAAAAGTTGAATATTTCAAATATGAGTTTATTTATAATTTATCATTATTTCTCTTGTATTTTACAACTGATACTTATTTTTTATTGTCGAACTTAGATCCTGTCAGAAAATGCCAATATTTGGCCCCTGTAAATTTTTTAGTCCCAATATTCACAGGGGCCAAAGGTTTGCTTTTTTTTGGGACGAGACGAGTTGTTATAAGGATAAAACTGAAAAGGAATATTTTAAAAAATGCCCAAATAACATTCTTGGCTATCGCTAACATTTTAGGTAATTCAACTTTTATTTTTGGTTGGAGATGTATGTGTATTTTATTTTTATATATTAATACAAATATATACTTAAATCAAAAACAAATTATAATCTATAAACAATTTTAAATTAAACAATATTAGTAAAAATTTCTTCTAAATAGCTTTGGGTTTCATTTTCCAGAAGTTGTTTAGCTTTTCCCTCTAATTCGATTGAGGTTGATTTCCATTTTTGTCGAATACTGGACATATATGGATCTGATGTGCACAACAAAATAGTAATAAGATCTTCATTAGTACAACGTCTGGACATTTTTCTTGTATTATGCTCGCGGAAGAATCTGTAGTCTTTGTTCCTTTTTTCATGCGCTTCTTCAGATAGATCTCCAATTGGTAGGATATTGTGTTGAACTATTTGTTCCCCATGGTATACAATTTTATGAACTGTGGTTGGCATATGTCTCCAAGAGTATTTTTTGTTATAAAGAATTGCTGTTTCATTTGCATACTGGCCAAATTTTTTTGCATTTATCTTTCTGCTACATGATATAACTTGTAAAATGATCTGGAATCGTCTTATTAATTCAAAATGTACTCCTGTGATAGATGCTGCAGTTTCTGGATCGGAAAATAATCTCCTTGCAGTGTTTCCATCATTTGAATTTCCTTCTCCTTGTTTTGGCTGATCAATTATAAGGCCTAGGTGAAGGTATTTTTCTTGAATTTGTTTTTTTCTTTGCTTCCTTTTTTCCACATTTTCTTTGTTTTTTCTCACTGTTTCGCCTAACGGGCCAAATTCCAAATCATAACCCAATTTAAGAATATGCTCCATGAAACGAATTCTAGTATGAAGAGGGGACATTCCAAATTCGTATGCTTCATTGAGACTATTGTGTTGTGATGGGTGTTGGCTTAATTGACTTGATGTCTTTTGACATATGGTACAGCTTGACGAAGACTTTGTTTCGGTTAATGCTTGTGCAACTTTTCCATCGATCATTGTAAGGAACATTTGAAAATTAATTTCAATGCATTGGTCATCAAATTTAAATATTGCCGGTTGAAGTTCTTTAATTTGATCTTTTATTTTTCGAACTTCTTCAGTTATGACATCTTTAGTTTCCTTTTTGTAAACAAACTTTATTGGTCTGCAATACTTTGTTGAAGAGGGAATTTCATTTTTCCATACATCCATTGCTGTAACTCTACTGGTTGACGGCTCTAAGCCAATATAAGTTTTTCTTAAACGTAATGGAACGAAAGATACCATGAATAAGTTAGCATCAGATGAGTTTCTGAATTACATTGCTTGTATTGTTTCTGACCAGAGCTTCCATCACATCCCCATTTAGAAAATAAAGTGATGCTGCAATTTTTAAGTTTTTTTAAACAGTCAGCATCAAGTTTATTTAATAATCGTTCTGCAGTGTGTTCGAGAAGAGCCTGCAATTTTACTTCTGCTGAACTTGAAGTTACACTAATAGCCGATTGCGAAGGTAAGCACTCTTTTTTGACAGAAACTTAATCTCGATATGCTGGAAAGATTCTACAATTTTTTCATTGGTTCGCTTTCGCAGTTCTGTATACTGATTTTTTGTCAGTTTACAATCCAAAAATAGTGCAAATGCTTCTTCTGGAGTAAATTTCATTTCTTCAGTTGGTGTAGGCATACTTTTTAAAATCCTCTTTGTGCGTTTAGGGCCCGCTTCCACTATTTTTTCAATTATTGCAATTTTTGTTTTCTTATTTTGCGTTGGTTGAATTTGATGCAGAAATGAATCCCTTATCATACTATGAGAAATTTCTTCATTGATATTTGCAAGCTTGCGTCTTCGTGATCTTTCACTGCAATTGTCAATTTGTTTTGCGGGCCGACCCACTTTTTCAGTTTCCTTAGCGGTAATTGACAGCTTCTTAAAAATCAGATCATTTGTTAGCCATTTTTCGTTGCGTAAGTAAAAAATTTTCTTGTTTCTAGAACATTTAAGGTACCGTTTTCTTAAATGTAAATGAAAAATTTTTAATTTTTATCTTATCAATTTTGATTTCTTGTTCGTTGCATAATTTAAAGAATGGATTATTCATTATGTGTAACACAAAATCTTTTTCATCTTTCTGTTGAAAATATATATCTGCGAGAACTTTATAACTGAACTTAGCCATTGTTTAAACAATAATGAAGGTAAAATTATGAATGCATGCATTTTTATACTCTTGATAGAAGTTTTTTTAAATGATCTTTTGTTACCACTTCTTGGAAACATATAAAACCCTTTTTTAATTACAAATTTAATCTTTTATTACCATTTCTTTGAAACATAAAAAAACCCTGTTTTTACACTTTTTAAAAGGATAACATACCGGCAATAAATTAACAGGTAACATGTAGGTAATTTTCACGTAAAATATAACTGCTCTTCCATTTTTTTAAATTAAGTTGCAATTTTCAGGTAATTAAACTATGTAGTTTATGTTGCGGCTATTTACTAATGTTTAACCTTTTAACTTACTCAGAAATCTAACGTGTTAGTCTATTTATGTCGCCTATTCGTTTTACAGCATCCGTTCACCCACAATAAGTTCATAACAATGGCAATACCTTTACCTTCTCCAAATTAATTGATAACCTGACGTGCTAGATAATTTATGTGGCCTGAACTGCTTTATTTGTCGAAAATTCTTTAAGATTCACCTTCTTTAATTTCAGTAATGTTTCCTTGCACGACTTATTTTTTGAACCGAATATCTTACCTTGGGTCACAGAAATTGCTGTAGTTCGCAAGATCGTATCCAGATGTGTGTACAATGGGGTATAGAAATGTAGGTTAGATTCTGGACTACAAGAGAGTATAGATTTTTTTTTGACGCGTTTTGACGGGCAGGACTTATGTTCTATAAAATAGGAAATTTCCGGGAAATTTTGACATTAAAAAAAAAGAAAATTAAATAGTTCTACAGGTCGCAGAGTTTAATGCTTTAAACCACGTATAGCTAATAAGAGCCACTTTTTGGGTTAGAGATTAGAGATTAAATTAACTTTAATCTCCGTATTAACTTTTTGAGTTGTATTTTTTAAACTTTTTTTGCTAGTTTAAGCGGCCAATGGTGGTGGTTTAAACCTAATATTTAACTGTCAATATACACATGTTTAACATAAACAGCTTTTGCAAAAATATAATCAAAAAACTATTTTAAGAAAATTAAAATATGTATATATTGTTATTTCTTTATTTTTTCTCTTAAACTTTTTCTTTAGTAATTCTTTAAACACTTGTAGCTTGTAAACAATATTGAATTCGGGCATTTTCTTCTTCTTCTTTGAAAACATCCATATTGTTTTGATAAAAAATTTGACATTTGCACAAAAATGTTGCCATTTATTTGTTTTCAGTATGGTAGCACTACATGGTTTAAGCCACCACCCAAATATATCAAATTCAATTAATGCTTGTTAAACTTAATTCTCAGATTAGCTAATTATAGAATAAGATTAAGTTTAATCTCAAACCCAAAAAGTGGCTCTAAGATAAACTAATACACAAAACTTATTCTGTCAAAAAATCTTGAAAAACAAAAAAGTTATGAGCATTTCAACTTCAAAAGTTTACTCAGAAATTCAAAACTATAACCAAATACTGAGAAAGTCCATTTGTTCTCAATCAAATAGTTGAAATAGGGTTGAAATTTTTTGGCTCCCGAGGTTCACTAGTATTTACTTTCACATGAAAAAAAAAATTTCAAAATCGGAGAACATAAAAAAAATAGTTTTGGCCGCCTTCTTAAAATATGAACCAGCGACGTACGACTCAATTGTGTTCCTAGCATAAAAAAGTTAACCTTGTGATATCAAAGAGAATAAATTATTGCCTTTACACATACGGGATAGTTGTCAACCATGGGACATAAAAGCGGCCTACCCAATAAAACAGTCGTTATGTCTGAATATGGCCGGTATTGGCATACATACATATACACAGAAAAAATTATTAAATTTCTCCAATCACCAAATTTATTCCAAATTCATAACACAGAAAAACGGGTTTTATCAATTAAAAAAATGGTTTAAAAAGTATTTAAATTTAATTAATGTGATAATTGAATCAATTATTTTTGTGTTGAAAGAAAATTAAAAATTTTATTTTGATTTAATTAACATTTTAGTTGTTTTGAAATAAATTTTCAATTAAAATTTTAATTAAATAACAAAAAATTGTAATTGACTTTTTTCGTTAAAAATAAAATAATTTAAACATGTAGAATTGTTGTTGGGAATTGTCAATATTTATTTAAATAAATTAACACATTGCTTGAAATGGCAAAGTTTTTTTATCACTTTTTTAATTAAAATTAAAAAAATCATTTATTGAAAATATTTTTTCAAAATTTTAAAATTTTTAGTAATCAATACAATCATTTTGGTAATAGGTGCAAAATCATAAAATTGTTTGCTGGATATTATGAATTTGGAATAAATTTGGTGATTGGATAAATTTAATAATTTTTTCTGTGAATATCAAGTAAACATGTTGTTGATTTTCCACATATTATCAAAATGATTATAAAAATTTTGAAAAAATATTTTCAATAAATGATATTTTTAGTTTTAATTAAAACTGTGATCAAAAAACTTTGCCATTTCAAACAATGTATTAGTTAATTTAAATAACTATTGACAATTCCCAACAACAATTTTACATGCTGAAATTATTTTTTTTTTTTAAACGAAAAAAGTCAATTGAGATTTTTTGTTATTTAATTAAAATTTTAATTGAAAGTTTATTTCAAAACAACTAAAATATGAATTAAATCAAAATTAAATTTGTAATTTTCTTTCAACTAAAAAAATAATTGATTTAATTATCACATTAATTAAATTTAAATACTTTTTAAACCATTTTTTAATTGCTAAAACACTTTTTTCTGTGTAACGTGTTCCGCCGCCTTTTTTATTCCCGAAACCGCTACAGTAGTAAAATGCACACATACACTAATTATTGTAAGGGATTGTCAAAGGTATCCAGGTCTCCATTGTTGTTGCACAATCATATTGCGGGCACAGCTGTGGAAACAGATTTACATGACCACCTGCAATTCGGCTTAACGTAATGGTGGATTTCAGCGATTATCAACCGCCACGGGTATGAGAGGCAGCATCACACCCAGGTATTAATTTGAGTGTTTAATCTAGAAAAACTATAATGTTTAATAGTATCAGTACCAGGGGATACTCCTCCCTCAGGTCGAACTCTTCCACGAGTGGTAAAAAATCAGCTCTTTCATGAAAATCCCTTCCCGGGACTTTGGGTAAAAACACAACTTTCACTTGAACCCCGAAAGTATCCTGAGAGTGCACTGGCGCAACTTCCGCAAATACACTCTGACTGAAAGACAGAAAGCTTTTCCTGCAAGAAACATACTAACGGAGGCCTGAGCCTGGTCCCTGCTCACCGAGACTACTGACTTCTGTCACTACATCTCTAATCAGCCCCGATCGCAAGGCTTCCAAAAATCTCATTTGATCTGTCAATTTCGGATTTTGGCAGAGTCCCAGATTTTACCTGCACCTGATTTGCCGCCAAGGACGTAACATCTAAAGGTAAAATATCATTTAGATAATTGCGGGTGCAGTTGGTCTAAAAGAGCCTCCTAATTATGGTAAACTAGTTCCTTACCCATATTTTTAAATAATCCCCTGATCTTGCAAGTTAATGCGGAACTACATTTTGAAAATTGTATGCAGATGAGCTTCATGTAAGAGCTACTGCACAGCATTAGCAGACCATCTTGGATGTCGTAAATACGCCATTGTTAGCTTCAATGGACAGCCGACACGAGGGCGACTTACCTGTGACCTTTTGTGACATCTTGAGCCAGTGACCAGAGTCACCAGATTCCTCGTCAGACATCACTATAGCTTCCAACCATTTCGACACGATAGAACCTCCAAGCATCGCAATTCTTGTGAAGACAATTAAGAGAGAATAAATTCGGATTAGATCTGGTCGATTTTTGTAGCTCAGATCTTAAATTAAAGATTGCAGCCTTGATCGTCGTACAGACTTCCTGCTCCTAATGTCGACGTGAATATACAGAATTCAAGTTTTTTTCCATTAGAGGAGTTATTGTGGAGCTTTTCATGAGAGAAACTCTTTAAACCCAAATATTAACCGAAATTAGAAAGGCCAAAATTAAATAGACTTCTGAAACTAAATTTCTCAAAGAAAACATTTTTCAAAAATTTTTCACCAATGAAACATTAATCAAAATTCAAATCCGCTGTAATTAAAAATTTAATCAAGTGAATTGAACGTTTGATCAAGTGAATTAAACTTTTAATTGCTTTTATTAATTTTTTTACTAGTGCGAACTTAAAAAATTTTTTAAATTGTTTAAAACTTTTTAATTGAAATCTATTTTTATTTTTTTCTGTGTACTGCAAACCTTGACCTTACCAAATAATTGATCATAGCTTTAAGGGTTTCTAAATACTTCATACATACATATGCATACCAGGCTTTAAAAGGTTTTTTAATTTAATTGTTACAGCTTAAAAGTATATCACGATAACTTAGAAATGCGACTGGTTTTAAGAATATAATATAACACATTCCAACATGTATTTCATTTGGTCCCTTTCCAATAAATCCTAAGCCCATCCGTACAAGATTTGCAAGTTGGTAATAAGCTATTCCGTCAGTGCGGGGGTTGCGGGTTCGACTCCCACCAGCGACTCTGGGCTCCTGCGGACAAAAGTAGACCTTTGCGGAATTAGCACAAGAAAAAAAATAACAGCTACTTTTTCCCAATCTAAAAATCTCTACATCTGCTGCACTCCATAAAGCCTACTTGTGATTAATGATTTATCATTGGTATTTTGTCTAACAGTGACCGAAAGTCTTCTCTTCTAAGGTGGCCTTTTAGAATAACGCGTGATCTGCCCCTTTTCTAAATTTTATGTTCGTTAAAGATCAACGGTCATTGAAGATGCCGTCATATGCGCCGGCGCATAAACTAGAAGATGTAAAACAAAAATTATGTTGTTTCATCTTCATGATGATCATCAGTGTTTTCCCCTTAACATCAAGAAGTAGCAGGCCTGGTAACAACAGCAGCAATATCTGTTGTTGTGTTTTAAATTAACATGATGTTTTCGAAACGAACGAAAAAGTAAAAAAACACAGGCAACATTTAAATACAAATAAAACATTAATTTTTTTTAAGTGTCAGTGTCAGTTCATCAGTCAGCTATTTTTTAAAATTTTGTAGCCTGTCTTAAGTGTTAATTTGTTATATTTTCAAATAAATTTTATTTTTATGTTTAACAAAATGTTGTTCAAAATTTGTTACGCTTTTTTTTACAAACTCAACTGAATTCTGTAGTTTGAGATGATCTTGTGTATGTATTTATTTATTTATTGATTTTATATAATTTTTCAAAAAATTATTTGGTTACTTTTATTTTTGTCTAATGTTTTAGTAAGATGTCTTATGGGTTTAATTTAGTGATTTAACGCAGTGCCCTTAGGCATATTTTATAATTTGTATTTTTAAGTTTCAAGTGCGTATGTATTCGCTTGACATGGGAATATTGTTTAACTCTTCTCTACAGGTGAAAAGGTATATGTATGTTTATTAGCTTGTCATTTCGTTTGACATATTGATCTAAGACGTGAAAGTTATAAACCCTGCAAGTACTTGCAGACATATGATTACCACTTCAGGCGGCTAATTCTGGCAGTCGTGATCTAATACTTTTTCGATTCGAAAGCAATTCTATTTCTTTTTCATTCAGTCGATCGAAATTTTTTTTACAGTGTTCTGAAAACTCAAATAAATGCTTTACACAGAAAAAAGTTCGATCATCTGGTTGAATTACAGAAAAAAGAATTACGTATTCAATTTAATAAAAAGTGGATGAGATAATGAGATAAAGAAATTCCAACAGATACACAATGGACTCTTTCATTACGAAATAAACCTGCATTACCCATCACAAAAAACACTTTCCAGTCCTTAGGTTAGGTTAGGTTAAGAACCACCCGGAGACCAATGAGGTCCATTGTGAATCCCTTTAGTATAGGAGAAAAGAGGAAAAGAGAAAAAAGAGAAGTAAAGAAGAGAAGTAGTCCAGTCCTTAAGATGATAGCAGATAGAAAGATTTTGTTCAGACTATTAGGGGAAAAGAAGAACAGGAAATAGCAAGGACTAGACTTACTACTATAACCCTTTCAGACCGTGATGCATCTATTGTGCGGATGGATTTCTCAATATTTTCGCTTCTATTTGACCAATGTCAAATAGACCGCCATGCATAGATTGCGCTGGCTGTTCTTTATGTTTGTCTCTCACATTATTACGTTTTTTTCTTTACCGTTACTTAAATTATTGCGAAATTCTCGCGTCACATTTCAGTTTCGTCAAAATGAGCCGCAGAAGTGTTTTCAATTACAAAAGTAGTAATCGTTAGCAAATAGTGAAGTGGGCATCTTTTAACTGAACAAAATGGTAAATTTTAATGTTTCAAGCCAATTGAAGTCATTTGGTGCAATAAAAATGCGTTTTAGCTAAACAATTTTGCGAGAAGCATCAATTGTGCGTGTCCTAAAAATCCTGGAAAGATATAAAAATAGTAAAATCTGAACATTGATTATATTTTCATACGATATAGAGACCACATATTTAAAAATTATGACAAAATTCCCAGTAGTTCAGCGTCAGGTCTAAAAGGGATAATTGATGACCATATGAAGAAAATTAAATTGTCTCATAGAGACAAGTTTATGCTTAACAATGTTAAGAAAACTGAAATTTTTTTGAAAAGTAACATTAATATTTTAATTCTGAATAGAGATGAGGGTAATATTACAGTTCCGATGAATAAACATGACTTTAGTTCAAGAATGGATAATATTCTTAATGATGACTCCACATATAAAATAATGCAAAAAGACCCAACGATTAAACTACAACAGACAAATAATGATATAGTAGAAAAACTCTTCAGATTAGAGATGACAACACCTTTTGAGAGTAAAAATTTAAAAACAGCAACTGTAACAGCACCCAAATTATATGGAGTTCCGAAAGTCCATAAGGAAATATTTCCATTAAGACCAATTTGCTTGAGCATTAATGGCCCATCTTATGAACTTAGTAGATATATAACAGGAATTCTTAGAAAGATAACTTAAAATTTATTGTATAATGTAAAAACTTAATACAATTAAAAGATAGGATTAAAAATATAAGGATATAAAATGAGGAAAAGATCATTTCGTTAGATACAGTATCCTTATTCCCTAGTATACCTATTAGGGTATTCATTCGTTTAACCGTTAATCGGTTAACCGATTAATTACTACCCGATTTACTGATCGGTTAATTTAAAATTGCCTTTTTTCGATTAACGATTAAACCGGCTAATTGCAATCGATTAACCGATTAACCGATATAGCGAAATTTTGAATTTTTTGTAGTGTTTTAATATATTTTTTTGAGTTTTAAATTATTTGTTTCGTCTTATATACAAAATTAAAACAAATTAGTGATCTATATTTCAAATAACCCAGCTGGCATTTGGGTCATAATTTTTTGTAAAAACAACCTAAATGAGCCTTTTCAGATTACTTTTGAGATTAAAAACTGATGTATCGCTTGAGCAATTGAAAATGGATTCATTCATATGTTCAAATAATGATTTCTAAATGTTGGGAATCGCTGTAGTGATAGAACGATTGAAAAAGGATTCACATTTAATTCATTCATATGATCAAAAAGGAATCAGCCAATTGCATCACAGATGATTCATCGGTAGGGTATCATTTTCTCAAAACGAGAGTATCATTTATGATTGAAAAATGAGTTTATATACGTCTATTTTGCTCTTGATGCTGATTCCTAAAAGATTCGATTATGATACAAAATGCTAGCTGGGATGTGTTTGCTGTCAACCACTTTTGGTTTCACGTACTTTTTATATGCATGCGCTAAGTTATATGTTTTTTCTCATGTCTTCTCATATAATATCAATCTTTTAACACATTAATCCGGAACAATTAGAAGTGCTTAACAATTCAAAAAATTAAATCAGGACTCTAGTGGAATAATAGAAGATTTTATATGTTTAGAGGATACCAGGAAAAGGACAGAGAAATTATATATTCTGTATTATGGGTTCCTTTCACTTTCTCCAACATCTACGATAAATGAAAGAAATTTTTCAAAGTAAAGTTTAATCAAAACTAAAGAAAATAATCGCTTTAATCCTAAAAAATTTTCTAAAAGATTATTTTTAAGGTCTCCTTAAACTACTGAAATAACTACCAAACTTATCTTGGAGTTTATTTTTTAATTACTACATAATAGTTATGTATTAATTAAAAAATATATTTACATATTTATGAATTATTTTTTGTTTGCTCGTTTAAGGTCAAGAATTGTTATGGTTGTTATGTTATTTTTTTCTTAATTAAAAAAAAACATTATTATGCGGTTAACCAATCAATTACAAAATTAACCCATTATTAGCCGATTAAACCAAAACCTCGGTTAACTAATCGAGCGATTAACCGTTTAAAGCAAAAGCCCTATTAATTAATACCTATAGATGTAGCCTTAAGCATTATAGAAGGAAAATGGAATATAATTAAAGAACATACGACTATTGGAAAGGAATTATTTTTAAGAATTCTAACTAAAATTTTGTATAGATAATAGTAGATATTTTCAATATAATAGCAGAATATATTCTCAACAAAAAGGATTACCTATGGGTTCTTTAGCTTCTCCAGTCATAGCAGGTATGGAGGAGCTACTTGATACATGTACGAGTATTAGAAGATTATCTATTAAACCAAAAATTATAACAACATATGTAGATAATATGTTAAACATATTAAACTCCTTCCACCGGGATATTAGATTTACAATTGAAACGGAATGTGTTCATAAACTTCCATATTAGACATATTAATAATAAGAAGAGAGAACAACTTATCGGTAGATTGACACCAAAAACCAATTTCATCAGGGAAAGTAACGAATATGGTTGTGTGTACGCTTGAACAACGCTAGGAAATACTGCGACATTACTTTGAAAATCATGGCAATGTTGCAGAATGTGTGCGAAAATTGCGTACGGATTTTGGAAGAAGAGAAGCATCGTCAGCTCCGTATGCTCGTTATCTTGTGAAAAAGTGAAAGAAACTGGCATCCTCATCGATAAACCAAAGCGTAAAAAGCCAAAACCAGTGCGTACACCCGAGAGTATTGCTGCTGTGGCAGAAAGTCTATTCACCGTCGTTCTCAACAATTGAACATTTCGGAGACATCATTGAGACGAATTTTGCAAAAAGACTTTGGTATGACGCCATTTGAATGAAATTATTTTCCATTATTAACCGGAAGGATTGTACTTTCAAATAAAAAAAGAAATTTGAGAAAATATTCAGTAGTTTTTTTTATAGCATTTTCAAAAAAAAAAAAAAAAATTATTTGGCGGAAAAGTTGATAATCAATTACAGCAAATTTCGATCTACCAATACAATTGGTTAAAGATGGATGTTTGACTATAGACTGGCAGGAGCCGAAGTGCCGCAAACGGTAGAACGCAAAGAATTCTCATGATGAGAATATGGTTATTCTCGAAACATGTAAATTCGACCCGAGTTCAATGCCGTGTCCAGTCAAGAATTATCAAAAAAAAAAAATATTTTTTTAAATCATTTCATGTTGTAAATTCCTTCCTTCAATAAAAATAATTTAATGAAAATTAAATTTGATGAACTTAAGCCTAATTAAAATATTAAAAACTTCCATTTGAAGGAAATTTTATTAAGCAATATTCGTCTGTACGTGATGTTGTTGGAATGGGGTTTCCGAAGGTTTCCAGATATCGTGGGAATCAAATTGTTTTATACTTCTACTCGTATCGCAAATAGTTGCAAGAGTTTTTCTATTAAAAATTAGCAAGATGAACAAACAATTCCCTAAAATATCTACACAGAAATATCATTTTCCTTAATATTAATTATTGTCCTTATAATTAGTATTGTGGTTATTTTGTTGAACTATTCATGGTTTTTAATCCAAATTTTTACTATTTTAATTAGGCTTAAGTTCATTAAATTTAATTTTCATTAAATTATTTTTATGAAGAAAGGAATTTTACAACATGGAAAATTAATTAAAATTGTTATTGATAATTTTCATTCTTGACTGACCTGGGATGTTATGTCCTTATGTTTTTTTTTATGAAGAAAATTAGCGGATTTGCTCTCGAAATAAAGTACTTGGCGCCAGAGCGTCCAAAATGCTGCTTGAATGCCATAAAAAAGTAATTTTCTTATTTTTATAATTTCCCAAATCAAAAACCAAAAGTTTTAATTTTATTATGAATTTTAGCACTTTTCTACATTTTTTTTTTTTAATTTAACTTAAATATGGTTGTTAGTGACAAAAATATGGTTTGAGTAACCCTTAATCGACAATAATCGAACAGAATTCTTAGACAGCTTCTGCGGAAGTATGATGTCGATTAACGGTGGGTCTAAGGAGAATGTGTCCAACAGGCTCAATAAAGCTAAACATGCATTTGGCAGACTTAAAAAAATGCTACCAAAAACGCATTTTCAACGCATTCGTCAAATTGACAGTTATATACGGAAGTTAAACATCGCTCTATAGTGAAGTGACGAGACAACTACTTCAAACTTTTATTAACTAAAGTCTATGCATAATATGTGGAGTTTGGCTAACGAGGAGCACATTCTCTTAAAAATAAAACGCATAAAGTAGAAGTAAATGGGACTTATCTTAAAAAATCCAACTCAAAGACCACAAGGTGTGAGACGAAGAAGAAGACCCAAAAAAACTTGGCGCAGAGCTTGCAGTAATTGATAGATCATGGGAAAAAGCGAAAGTATTTGCAGCAAATAGATTAAGTTGGAAATATCTCTGTTCCATCCAGAAACTAAGAAAAACAAAAAACCATTATACGTTCAAAAATTCGTTAACAGTTTTTTTTGAGGTGATCATATAGAAAAATTTCTGTTTCTCTGCGAAGCGCAGGAAATCGTACGTGAAGCGGGCCAAACCAGCCAAATCAACAGCAAAGCCGTATATCGATGGCAACACGGTAATTCTTTGTCTTTTGTAGGACCAGAAGGATAACATCTAATATGAGATGCTTAAATTGGTGCAAAAGATCACAAGAGTTCCGTTTCAAATATATTTGACTTGTTAAAAGCGAGCATTGGCCGAAAAGTTCACAAATATGCAACCATCATTACAATGCTCGGTGGTTCCCGCGACAATTGGGTATACGTACCGGATCGAGTCGGAGCATCGATTGCACCAACCAAAGATTGTCAACTCAGCAACACCAGCACAAGTATGTAATGCGTGATCCATTGCGAGGTTCCCCTTCTCTTTTAAAGAAAAAAACACAGAAAATTCCAATTTAATGGGGAATGTTTATTACATTTTAAAGAAAGATTCTTTGGCATTTATTTTTTGAAGATTATGTCTATCAAATGTTGGCCGTTCCTACGTCGCAGACGGTCCATCCGTTGAGTCCAATTTTCGATGACTCGTTCGAGCATTACGATTGGTAACTGGCGAATGACACGCGCCTGAATCGAAGCGGGTTTGTCCGCATAAACTTTAGACTTTACGTATCCGCACAGGAAAAAGTCTAACGGTGTGATATCACACGATCTTGGTGGCCAATCGACCGGCCCAAAACGTGAAATTATGTGCTCACCGAAGTGTTCTCTCAATAAATCCATTGATTGATGCGATGTGTGAGAAGTGGCGCCGTCTTGCTAAAACCAAATGTCACGAGCTTCAATTTCAGGCATCAAATAGTCGGTTATCATGGCACGATAACGGTCGCCATTGCCGGTTACGTTTGCACCGGCATCATTTTTAAAGAAATATGGACCGACGAGTCCACCGGCCCACAAACCACACCAAACCGTTGTTTTTTCTGGATGAAGTGGCAGTTCTTGAATCTCTTCAGGCTGCTCTTCGTCCCAAATGCGCCAATTTTGTTTGCTTACATACCCATGGAGCCAGAAATGGGCCTCAGTGCTGAACAAAATATGCCTCGAAAACGTCGGATCTTCTTGGAACTTTTCAAGAGCCCATAGAGCAAAGCGACGTCAAATGCGCCAAGTCGTTCCATACGTCAGTCCGAGTTGCTGAGAACGGCGCCGAATCGACTCTCCACGGTCTTCGTGTAGAGTCGGTTGCGTACGGGACGTGGTCTATTCGATCGAATATTATCCAATAATCAATGCTGGATCTCAAAATGGGTGATGGTGTTGCGAATAGTACGCTCAGTAGGCCGATTATATTGACCATAAGTTGAGCGAAGTGCACGAAACACATTCCTCACAGAACGTGAATTTTCGTAATAAAGTTGAACGATGTGTAAACGTTGTTCAGGCGTAAGTCTTTCCATTATAAAATGCCAAAAAAGTATCTCTACTTGAATCACCCATTATATATTTTCTTTCTTTCTTTTTTTTTCTTCTGAGGAACAGTATTTACCGGCTAACCTGCTCCGTATTATGTTGGTTCGTGCCGCAATACATACAAACCCCGGACCATGGCATTGTTCTGTTTGCCAACAAATCCTGCACACAAACAGACCATCAGAGAGCTGCACGGTGTGCAACCAGTAGTGTCACTTCAGGAAAGAGGCCAGCCGTAACTAAGGCGGATTAAGAACTCTGCGGGAATAGAGTGAGGACTTCGTTGCGTCCTGCTGTACCAACTGGCAGCGAAGCTTATCAACGTCCTCGGCAACATCTGAATCTTTGATGTCAGCGTCGTTCTCATCTCCACCCACCCCGAGCTACAATACCAGCCGACACAAAAACCAGCAGCCGCAACAATAACAGCAGATGCTCATGCCACAAATTGTTGCAAATATTCTTGATGTGACGATATTAATGCAGTTTAATTGTAACGGCCTCCTTAATAAGATCAATGAGGTAACAAGATTAATGCAGCTATACAAAGTCATGATCGCAGCGATCTAAGAGATGAAATAAACACCCAACTGCCGACCACAGAGTTGTAATAATAACAATATTCTGTGGGGGGCTCGCACACTAAGTGGCGGCGGAGGTATCGCGTTTATCGTCCACATATCTGTGCAATACCGGACTAAAGGGGATATCAGTCAGGTCAGGAGCTACAGGGGATATGGAACTGTACAATGTGTACATTCCGCCGGTCAACAGCCTACCTGCTGGGTATCCAGATATCAAATTCCTTCTTGAGGGTGATAGCCGAATCGTGATGGGAGATTTAATTGCTCATCCCGAAATCTGGTACTCGAATCTCGGGGATGATCAGAGGGGAACGACATTAGCGCAACAGATTGACGACTCCACATTTTGCACAGTAAACGACGATGCCCCATCAGAAGTATCGGTAATTGCACCAGTTCGTCGGACATCCCCATTTGTGGTGCAGGTCTGATAAACTATGCGACTTGGCAACCCATAGTTTCTCTGGCATCAGACCACTTATCAATAATTATAAAGCTTGACAGACCGACAGACTTTGTGATTTCTGAAGCCCGAACCTTTATAAATCAGAAAAAAGCAGATTGGACGGGCTTCAGAGAGTATGCCAACAACAATTTTAATGATTTACCATTAACGTGCGCAGTTAAAAATTTTTTAGAAAATTGCAGCTAGAAAGTTTTTCTACACCCGTCCAGGGGCAAAACTACAGTAGTCGATATCGCTCGACATTACAATACAATTAAAATTATTTGTTTTGTTCAATGCAAATTGCTCTATCTGGAATAGGCCTTAGTTTATTACAGGACCTCCAAAATTATTTTGATTTATTTTTGGCCTCAAAAAACGAGCAGTAGTTTTGGCACGGTATCCATATGATGCCCGAATAATGAGAAAAGGTCATTGCTAACGATGGCGAATTTTTTGAGTAAATTTGTTTAGTGCCAATGTTTTACAATAATAACTCAAAGCTTGCAAAAATTTAACAATTTTATAAAAATCTCAAATTTTAACAATATTCATTATCTGATGACTTAAACTAAATTAGAAAATAAATACAAAAAGCGACTTCTTATAAAACAACAAAAAAAAAAAAAATTAAAATTAAATCCACATGAGTAGCAAAACGAATTTTGTAAACGATGATGAGTTTACAAAAATTAAAAATGTTTAAGAAATTGAACTGACCAGAAACAAAAATGTAAAAACAAATTTAATTCACACCGTGAAATTGAACAAATACAAAGTTGATTTAAAATGCGGAATAAGAAAAGGAAAATAGTAGAAAAAGGTGGCGCCGTTGCCAATAATAGAAATAAGAATCCAAATTATAGAGACACAATAATTAATGATCTCTGATAAATTAATCACAACCTATAAAATCATTTATTTATTTCGAACAGAAATTTCAAATTAGAGTGGAATTAAATTCGAAATGAAAAGCAAAACTACAATATTTAGAAATTAAAAAAATATTAAAGCGTTAATTTATAAAACAAATGTGAGAAAATATTAGAGTTTAATTAAAGAGCTTGTGCGGCTGAGGGGAATTTTATTTAAAAGGACAGAAATTAATTGTTATATGAATCTCAAATGTGTATTTATATCCCGGTTTTTTCAAAGATGTAAGTATTTTTATTCTTGGTGATAGTAAATTGTATTATTTTTAAAGCTGGTAATTTTTAGAATAAAAGATAAATCTGATTTTCTATTTCACTATAAAACAAGTAAAATAGTATAGTATGTCAAGGTCGACAATATGGTACCCTACACCAAATATTTTCAGACAAACTTTCAAGACTGTTCCCTAATTGGGACCAGTCATGGGATCATGAAACCGCCCTAATAAAACAATAATAGGGCCACCAAGTTATTCAGCCCAATTATGAAAAAAAACTCCCCGGGCGTTTTCTCCCTTCTCCCATTTTTCCTATGTAAATTGAATTGTAGAAATGAGAAAAGGGAAAAAACTCCCAGGGAATTTTTATTGATAATTGGGCTGATAGTGTTACTGAGTGGAAAAATGTTTTTATTAATAATCTAAATAGTATTTGATCAATAATAAAGAAAAGTACGGCAAAAGGCTGCAGCACAAAACCAAAAAAAAAAAGTAGACAGGAGGAATCAAACTATACGTCGCAGAGAGGGGTAGTCGATGAAAAAAATGGTTATTAATAATAAAGCAGTGTACCACGTTAAAGTACACTAAATATTTGTTGTTTCATTTTCCGTTATGCGGCTACGTGCTTCCAAATGAATAGCTTTTTGGCGTTTTACTAACGAGCAGTAAACATTCACATTTTGGTAAATTTTCATGTTTAATTTCGATATTTTTTTAAAGTGAGAAGTAAAAGCTGATAATGAAACCATCATCTTCAGGTTAGTGATATTATTTTGCTTTTTTGTTTTAACGTTAAGTCTGTGTATAAAATTGTTTATGTTATTTGCGTAAAATGCTATAAATCGGCGAATTTTGAGAAATGTGAGGGCTATCTTGTGAGTTAAGCAAAGTCCTTAAAAATATAAACATTTCAACAACTCCTGGTGAAAAAAAACCTGCTCATATTTGCTCCTTTTAAAGACAAATTTATTTATGTTTACAGACATGCACTCGAATCATAAATTTTTATAATAAAAAAGTAAACACAGAAAAAAATGTTTTATCAATTAAAAAATGCTTTAAAAAGTCTTTAAATTTAATTAATGTTTTAATTGAATCAATTATTTTTTTAGTTGAAAGAATATTAAAAATTTAATTTTGATTTAATTAACATTTTATTCGTTTTGAAATAAATTTTCAATTAAAATTTTAATTAAATAACAAAAAATCTTAATTGACTTTTTTCGTTTAACATAAAATAATTTAAACATGTAGAATTGTTGTTGGGAATTGTCCATATTTATTTTAATAAGTTAACACATTCTTTGGAATGGCAAAGTTTTTTGATCACTTTTAAATTAAATTTAATTAATATTAAAAAAATCATTTATTGAAAATATTTTTTCAAAATTGTAAAATTTTTAGTAATCAATAAAATAATTTTGTGTCGTAATATTTCACTCGAAGCCGACATGTAATTGCAGACTTTGAGAACGTCAATGACACATGTGGCCCAATATAAAATACTCTCTTGAAAATCACTTTAATACTCCTAATAATATTTCTTTCAAAATCATGATATTTTATTCACAGAAAAAATTATTAAATTTCTCCAATCACCAAATTTATTCCAAATTCATAATATCAAGCAAACCAGTTATTGATTTTGAACCTATTACCAAAATGATTATATTCAGCCATGTCACAGAGTACAATTCCGTTCGGAAACGGAATTCATTCCGTATTTTGGTGCTTCAGAAAATTACGAAAAAACTTTGCGGAATGAAACCATTTTTGTTTTCATGAACGACATGGGTGTTTTCTGTATCTCAAAGACCAAAAAACTATCAAAATATACTTTCTATCAATAAACAAATATGTTTTTTTCAATTCCGAACGGAATCATTCCGAACGGAATTGTACTCTGTGACATGGCTGATTGATTACTAAAAATTTTAAAAATTTTTCTGTGAATAAAATATCATGATTTCGCTAAGAAATATTATTAGGAGTATTAAAGTGATTTTCAAGAGAGTATTTTTTATTGGGCCACATGTGTCATTAACGCTCTCAAAGTCTGCAATTACATGTCGGCTTCGAGTGGAATATTACGACCTTTATAACGTAACGATGTAATCTTTTTTGGTAGTTTTCGACATGAGCTACCGACACATTTTTTCATACATTTCGAGAAATGATGGAATATTTTCTTTTACATGTTTTCGATTCGAAAAGTTCTCACCAAAGTTACATGGGTACAGTGCTGCATTTTAGAGCTTTGTTCCGTGTGATTTTTTTTTTTTTTTTTTTGAAAAACCTGTAATTGTTCGGAAAACTTTAAACAATTTTACCCATTCTATTGTTAAAAGCAGTAATAAAACAAATGTCTTAAAATACTGCAAAAAAAAAAAAAATAACAGCTTAGAAAACTCAGCACAATGGGTGTTTTGGAGTCATATTGAGCAAAATCTCCTCTTATCATACAAGAATCTTTTAGTCACATCTTAGTTGGCCTTGTTTTCTTATTTTTTGGAGGTCATGACCATTATTTTTCATGCCTTCTATTTCATTTCTAGAGGACAAGTGTCTAGTTTTGTCGCTCAGATACGTCCGTGATATTTATTGTCAAAAAGTAACGTAATAATCTTTTGTTCAGCATATACCCAGTAATAAATGGAGCTTCAAACAAAGCAGGTTTGTAAGGGAGAAACGTAAACGTTCCGCTTACCATATCGCTTACGGATGCATTTTATATGGCGAGTTCAATGACACATTTTTGAAGCAATACATTTTTGACACAGAAAGCGCTTTTTTTGCGCATATAAAAATTAGTGAATGTAACGATTAGCTATGCACACTGAATTTTTTGTTATCGTTATTCTTTTGTAAGCTCCCTTGCAAACCTGCTTCGTAGTAAAGGAATGTCGTGGCACTTCGAATTTTATATATTTATTAAGATGTCGTTCACTTTCAATACTGCATTTCTGTATGTCTTACTGCGTAGCGCAAAATGTGTTCTTACTTTTTAAAATGTAATATTAGTGCTTCGCAAAATAGGAAAATTTTTTATTGGGTATTGTGCTCTGGGTTACGATAAGCTTTACACTTCATCATCAAAAAGGCGTTCAAAGATTTTCATAGGGGTTATGTCTTTCAAAATATAAGAAACAAAAGTCGGTCGCTAATCAACACATTTTTTGCATATTTTCTCCAATAAGGCAACCTAGTACTAGTTTCAAATCTTGTGTTAGCACATTCCGTGAAGTAGATGACGTGTTTGAAGTAGCTCATCGTCATCGCTACTCCATTGATCTTCGACGCTAGTGTATCCTACAAGCCTGGTTGTATGTATCACCAATTTTACTATTACTGCTAATATTGTCATGGACAGCTTTTTCTGACCCAAAATTTTTGTTTGTTTGTGAGAAAGTACATGCATCTGTTCGACATTAAAAACTATTTGTACTAATTTTATTCGCTAAAACTGTTAATAAAAGGCCATTTGTTGAAAATTAAACAAATATACTAGACAAATAAATGTGCCTTTAGTATGCTAATTTATTTTATCTCAAGCGACCAGTGTTCTAAGGAGCACCTCTAGCTCATAAGCACCTTTACGAAATAAGAAGTTAGAAAAACTACTAAGAGTTTTACAGAATTTTCCACTAATACCTATTGAGCACCTTGTAAATTTTTTGCAGCCTATTCATTTTTAAAGTTCTACTGCTAAAATCTGTTATCTTCTTTTGCTCCCTGCCCTGTGGATTTAACACACCATCACCACGTCTTCTTCGAGAAGGCCTTCAGCCATTAGTTAGCATGGGGCCATGTCCGCGGGGACTATGACTTCCGTGGTACTAGATAGCATCTCTCTTCAGCCGCAATCCCAAGATATCTGTCAAATTTTCTTAGAGGATATAATGCCAAAAGGTGGAATAACCTCTTAATATTTCCTTTCATACCACTGGGGGGAATAAGCTGATTTATAGGCACATAGACTCTATTCCGTAAAGTAACTGGTTTGGGGGCTATGTGAAGTTATAAGCCGAATCTTATCACTTTCAATAGTCGTTGTGACAAATGTACCGAATTTCATGAACTAATCTCCAAAACTCAGCTAGCCGGACGGACGGACGTTATTTCAGATCAAATAAAAAAACCGATTCTTAATCGATCAGTATAATAAAAGGTGTTAGTTGAACTTATATTTCTATCTATTATACGCATCCCCAACTGTAGTGATGTATGAAAATTACAACATAAAGGATAATAATACAGCCAATTCGATTTTATTAAGGAATTTATAAGATGAGATGAAATTCGACCCGAGTTCAATCCACTGTTCGGTCAAGAATAAAATTACCAAACATTTTTTAATTAAGTTCATGTTCTAAATTCCTTCCTTTAATAAAAATTATTAAATGAAAATTAAATTTAATAATTTTAAGCCTAATTAAAATATCAAAAACTTAAATGAGATGAAATAATTCAAAGTTTCCATCTCTCTTTCTCTTACTGATTTTCAGGTGGCACGAACGACAATCTAAGAGAGTTGTCTTGCACCACTTAGATATACGACTTTCGTTAAATGAACTAGAGACTCCTAATGGTCTGAATTAAACTGAGCTTTTAGGTACCTCTTGAGCTCCTATTTGCTAATAAATACTCTCAGGGAGCTAAACTAAAACTACACTTTAAGGAAGTGTTTTCATCTAGGCAATTCACAACAATGAACGTGTCGTTTATAAAATTATATAAAATACAACCAATAAAACACAATAGAACACTTTATGAATTGCCTAATTATATATCCTTTAAAAATACAATTTTTGTACTTTCCTGTGCGACGAAGATATTTGAAACTAAATAGATTACGATGTGGATATCCTAAAGAACGATGGAACTTTGTGGCGTTAGTAAGAAAATTCAATTTAAGAAAAAAACCGTATTATTTTGATGAATCTAAAGAGAGTTTTACTCCTGTAATCGATACACAGTTTTAATAAGTTGTAATTCGACTAAAACCTAAATTTGCTATCTACCCATCTACTTAACTTCTATTACATACAACTAAAATGACAAATTCCTTCCCAATACCTCTGTCCACAAAGCAAACTACAAAAACTATTTATATTCATACCCCCACAAAAACAAAAAAAAAAAGCCAGTTAAAATACCAAAATTGTAAAGAGAAAACTATCGAAACTAATATTTTCATATAATATTTCAGTTAAATATTCCAACCACAAAATAGCAACTTTGATCTTTTATTTTGCTACTGCCTGCTCATGCTACCGCAGCTACTGTTTTCTCCAGAGTCTACTACACTCAAGAAAAGTATGAACAAAGAATGCAAACGTGCTGAAATTATAATAGTTGAACGCAAGTGGGGTAAAAAATATGTAAAAAAAAGTACTTTTACATACAACTAAAATATTGCTAAAATTATTGGTCTCTTTTACTTTTGTTGAAACAAAATAAAGCAAAATTTCGAAGGAACTAATACACAGGCAGAGGCATTCATTACTAGTCATTTGTACAAGAGAATGTGTGTTAGTTCGTTTTGAACAACATGTGTCATCAGAATCTTGTGCTTGCTGCACGAACAAACAGTAGCAAAAACATTTAAACATTTTGTGGTTACAACATTTTCTATAGTTCAAAATAAAAAAATTTTTCTTCTTTTTTGGGTCTCATACCGAAGTAACAAAGAATGTCGCATCACATCTCTACATATAAACTGAATGAATGACTTTGTATACGTTGTGATGGAAAGGGGAATTTAAAGAAGTGGTGACTGCTAAATTTAGAAAGAGAAAATATAAAGAATATTTTAACATACCAAAATAGATTCCCTTTTAGGACACACTTATTTCATTTGAACATTTTACGTAAGATTATTTTAAAAATGGTCTATATACAGTGTGGAAGAAAACGAATGGCTTTATTGCAATATAAATACATATCGTTACCTAAAACGCAAAAGGCCCTATCTAACATTTTGAAAATTTTACAGGAGAAGCAAAAAACTATTTAAAATGGTAAATTGATAAATTGCCTTAAACTGTTTATAATTAATTTTCTTCTATTTTTCTTGTTAAACCTACCAGTGGTTTTGACAAACAACAATGTTTCATACAATGCAAGCTGTTAGTTATATCTATTAGCGTTTATCGTATAATATTTTGCAGATAGGGCTTTTTGTTTTTTGTTAATAAGATCGCTTATTTTCTTCGAAAGATTCCAAAATTTGTTGTGGACATTTGTGTTCATGCAATACATCAGAATCAATGAAAAAGTCGATTTTTAATTTTTCGTTAGCAAGGGCCTTTTGCGTTTTAGGTAACGATATATATCCTGGCTGAAGAACAACAAAGCTGAAGGTGCCGGTGGTCTGCCCGCAGAACTGTTTAAAGCCAAAGAAACGAGTTGTTAAGAAGTATGCACCGACTTGTTAGAACCATGATATCAATATCATCATTTGGCTAGAAGAACTCATACCCGATGACTGGAACCTAATTGTGCTGTGTCCTGTACATAAGAAAGGAGACAAAACGTTATGCGCCAACTACAGATTGCAATATCTAAATCAGAAGATTTTTTTCATTTTATCGTATGAATATTTCCTAAAGTTTTATAATAAAGTCGAAACTATGATTGACACACCCATCCGACGGACACTTTTGTCTGCATCCGGGAGCCTTCCATATGGGGAGCATTGAGTTATTTTGGAAGCACACCCCTTCTACGGACACATTTTAATAGCCTCTTCGGTAACCGGTCAAAAGAGATTCAACTGTATAAGTTTATATGACATGTCTTTCATTAAGCGCTTTGTATCTTAAAATTTAAATAAAGCAAAATATGGGTGAGACATATGCATATTTACGGACGGCCACTACAGCTCTGGCTGGTGCCTGCGCGACATCAAAGTTAACTGGAACGACGGATCATTGTAAATGAGATTGCGAAACATTCTAGGGTAACACTGGCGTGGGTACTAGATAACCACGGGAACTCTGGGGAGTACCACTGACTCAAGAATCCGATAACTGCAAGAGCCCAAGCATTCGATTGTTTAACGCAATCCTGGTATGCAGCACCAGTTTTCCCCAGAGGATATAACTCCTCAAGGTGCTATAGCTACGGCCCCTTAGAGGTGCAGCACATCCCGTGAGGGATATGGTTCATATAGGAGGGTTTAGGAGTAATGGCAGGATGAGAATACCTGCTCGATTGCCAGGAATTTAGAGCCTCGCTATAACGCGGGAAATCGTCGCGAGTTACTTGAGATTGGTAGAGACCAGATTGGGAACGGTAATATGGGTAATTACGGGACACTGGTTGATAGGGACGCGTTTGATAAGGACGTGCCCAGGTTACAATGACTACTGCATACGTTTTCATGATGAGGAGGATAAACGGTATTTCACTTTATCTGCCAATGTCCCGTTCTCAGGGTTATTAGGATAAGGCAGGTTGGGAGACCAGAATGGCCGTGCTTGGATGCTATATTTGATGTAGGGCTAAACGACTTTTCTCCGGAGAATCGAAATGGTTCGAAGCTGCAGTGATGTTTGGAGAATAATCCGGTAAAATCTAGAAATGGTTCAGGGTATCACAACGATACCTCTATAAGGACCCAAGTGAGCCGTCATGGCGTCCGAAATTATTATTTAGTTTTAAAGGCATGTCGATGCTAATATAAATGAAATATATCATCCGAATTGTCGAATTTCCCAACGCGCTGCTGTATAAGTCTAGCAAAATTTGACCGATTGGCTTTGAGGGCCGCTGTTGTTCCTGGATTATTAGCACTGATTTGCGACTAAAGAACCCTGGGTCAAATCTTACGATCTCGGTGGCCAGTTCACGTCATCTCTCATCAATCGCTCGTGCAAAATGCCCAACTCAGCACAAGCTGTGTGGAAGGTGGCATCGTCCTGTTAAATCCACATGTTGTTTGTATCCATTAAAACCGAAAGGAGTTGTTAATCATCCACCTTTAGCGCTTTTCATTGACGATGATGGCCCGGCCAATGTCGTTCTCAATGGCGGCCCAAAATCATCAAACAGTGACTTTTTCGGGCTGATTGGACGTTCTTGGATTTCAGGCGGATATGTATCGTCCCAAATCCAAATTTTTTTTTATTAAGCCACCCTAATCACTGAAGAAGTATTCTCCATAAAAATTAGGGAATTTCGATATAAAATAAATTAACATTTGCGTGTGTTATTTTTTTTTAGTATTTATTTATTAAATCTTCATATATTAAATATGAACTAACAACAATTAATCAAATCTTATCCTAATTTTTACTTTATGTCCTGCCAGTGCCAGACAAAAAAAATTTCGTCACATATGTAGATTTTTATCGCTCATCTGATTGGGTGTGTGCTGCAGTGTCTCTTCTCCTTAAGCGAGTGTGGCCGCCATAATATCAAATATTTCTAGCTCATGGATTTGGGTGCAGTTCCAGCCTTTTTAAATATTTTACTGCATATTTTGTATCATAGTTTTTACTAATGGCACATTGAGATCCTTGAGGATATTTGAGTTTTTGACATACCAGGGAGCGGCAGTGATTATTCGAAGAAGTTTCAAAAATTCAAAGGCGCCATAGCTGAGGCAGTGGCCCATGGCTGAATATCGTAGCACCAAATTGGCTTTAAGATAGAGTTGTAGAGTAGAAGTTTGCAATCGAGCCTAATAACAGAATTTCTTTCAATAAGCCAATTAATTTGAATTGATTTTAGTTTCATTTGAATTAATTATGCCATTTCAACGTTAAACGCCGATCTAGACGTATACCGAGGTATTTTACATGCGATTGGTGGGGTATTATTTGATTATTGATTTTAATAGGGGGGCATGTTTCCCGAAGCAATGTGAATGTTATATGTGCGCATTTTTGCTCATTGATCATGTATACGATCCTTTAAGTACTGAGATGCTTCTTGCCAGTTTTCGTGTACGCTTAGAAAAGCTGTATCGTCCGCGAATGTTGAGGTTTGAGTGAGCTATTTGTTGGCATGTCCGAAGTATAAATTAAATTAATAGCGGGCCCAGGATACTGCCTTGTGGGACTACAGCGTTAATTGGCTGAGGAGAACTTAACGTGTGTTATTTGAACACTATATCCGTCAGTAAATTCGTCAGCTGAAGCTTCAATAATATGTCCGCTGTCAAAGTCCAGAAGGCTTCTATTGCAAAACCCTTAAGTATGTAAGTTAGAAGGTACATGTTAAAGTTTTGCTCATGACTGTAGTTTGCAGGATATTAAAACAAACAATACATAAAACACATATTATATGGTACGTCGTATTGTAAAATGTTTATATTTTATGAAATATTTGTATTTTATGGGAAAAAAATTTATGAAATTATATTTGGTATGTTGACAATTGACATTTTGCATTGTAAAAATTTTATTCAAAAAACAATTGATGTTTCCTTTTTCCGGTTTGATTTATATTTGAAGTGGCTTAGACAAATGTTTAAAGTGAGTACACTTTTTGGCAGATTTTTTACTTGTCAAGTTTATATAAAAGAAGATGTCACAAAGCTCATTTGGAATTTATTTTGTAAACTGCAAATAACGTAAGTCACCAAATCAATACATAACTAATTTTAATTTAAAATCATATTCACAGAAAAAAGTGTTTTATCAATTAAAAAAATGGTTTAAAAAATATTTAAATTTAATTAATGTGATAATTGAAGCAATTATTTTTTTAGTTGAAAGAAAACTAAAAATTTTATTTTGGTTTAATTAACATTTTAGTTGTTTGAAATAAATTTTCATTTAAAATTTTAGTTAAATAACAAAAAATTTTAATTGACTTTTTTCGTTAAAAATAAAATAATTTTAACATGTAGAATTGTTGTTGGGAATTGTCAATATTTATTTAAATAAATTAACACATTGTTTGGAATGGCAAAGTTTTTTGATAATTTTTTTATATAAAATTAAAAATATAATTTATTAAAAAAAAATATTCAAAATTTTACACTTTTTAGTAATCAATATAATCATTTTGGTAATAGACGCAAAATCAACAAATTGTTTGCTTCATATTATGAATTTGGTATAAATTTATTGATTGGAGAAATTTAATAATTTTTTCTGTATTTTGGCAAATTTCAATTCTATTTTGTACATAAAATTCAAAATTATTATTAATTTTATATATGTTTTATTTTATACATATTTTGCTTAGCCTCTTTCTTTATAAACAAATTAAAGTTTATGTTTATTTACAACACCAATTTCAAGTTTTTATTTTTAAATCTCTGTCCATGCAACATTATTTTTTAATTTATATGCAAATTAGTGGAGTTTCTTTAGATTCGAGTGCTTGTATGCTGTCAAAGTCTTAGAGCTTTAAAGCAATTTGTCATTAAATTGAAATTATAGTTTTGCAAGTTCATTATTATCCAAAAGGGGAGGGACTTTGTTTACCATTTAAGTAAATTTGATGAAATAGCAATAATATTTTGTAAGCTGAATTTGAGTAACAGGTGAAATAGTAGTAAAACTAAATTATTTTCAACAATACACACGTAAATACTACAGCGCCTTATTTATCAAAACAATCTGTGGTGGTTTTGTAAAAACAAAAAAATCAAATCAAAAAAAAAAAAAATATTGTACGAAAATATTTGTTCAGATATTTGCTTCAAACTGTGTTAAACAAAAAATATTTTGTTTAATGTTCAAAATAAGTTCAAATATTTGAAAACAGTTGGCAAACAGTGTTAAATAAGATAAATTAATTCATGTTTGCCATGCGTTGAGACTAAAACAAATATTTGCATCAAATAATTATTTAAATGAAAATAATAATTTTTTTCACAAATAGTAAAAATGAGCGCAAAAGCTAATTTATTTGTTTTATGCTGTGGAGCACCATCTCTTACGGTGTTAGAAGAGGAGTATGTAAAAGAAGAAGAAAACTGGAAGACAATGGGTACGGAATTGGATTCGTTGCGGATCGTATTCCTTTTGATTCTATTTCAGAAATTGTTCCTGAAGTTTGCTGTACAGAATCACAAAAAAAAATCGCTTCTATCGGGAAAATGGCTTAAATTTGCAACAAATTGCAAACTTGGAAACAAACCATAAAATTTATTTGAAATCGGTAAAAATAACAAAATGTCGGAAAATAAAAAAAATGAAATTTTTTGCAAAAACTGCGAAAACTCGCGAAAATTGTTAATATTTCAAACATAATTAAAAGTCCAAAAATTCGGTAAAAATTGCTTAATAAGCGGAAATCCGCAAAAATTTGCTAATAGCGGCACGATGCCAAAGTCTAATAATTATTAAAAATCGTTACAGCTGTAAAGAATCACAGGAAAAAATCGCTTCTATCGCGAACATGGCTAAAAATTTCTGTCGTTGTTTGCTCTTACAATTTGTTTGTAATATCAAATAACTGTTTTCTCAAAAATAACTAAAATATTTGATTGATTGTGTTCACTTTATGTTCACATTAGACCAATATTTGTTTGCCGGCAAAAACTTTTATTTGCTCAAAATCAGCTGTTATTTTATTTGACACTCAAAAATATTTTGTGTTCAGACTACGTTTATGAAATATTTGATGTTTGCTGCCAAATATTTCATCAATCTGAATGTACCTTAAGTCCCAGGTTTTAAGAATAACTTCTTCATTCAACAATATTGAATTTTTCTCCCCCAAAAGAAATTGGTAGAAAAAAATCGGTCCATAATTTCTCTCAGCCTGAAATCAGAAAATCATCTATGCTTCCATAAGTTTATTACACTGTGCCCATGTTCTGTAACTCCCGCGTCGAGAAACTTTTCGATTGAAATGTGAGAAATTAAACAAAAATGCCATAAATTTAAACAAACAGATGTTTTTCTCACTTAACTGCGTCTGTAACATTTTTGGCGAGTAATAGCTGTCACGTAAGGAAATTACTCGCCAATATACTGAAAAAGTGTGTCTGTAAAATTTTTGTGAGAAAGTTCCCGATTTGAACTGTCCAATAAACTCACGCATAAAAACGGGGTAAGAATAAATTCAAACACTAAAAAATATATTAAATATCCAAAATGCAATAAATAATAACATGGAAGAGATAAGTATTTTGTTCTTGTCAAATTTTTTCATTGTTTTGTTATTTTGCTTTTAACATTTTTGAAAAATATACGAATGTTTTCAAAGCAATTTTGTAATAAACAACCATTAAAGTCGCACTTTACATTTTTTGGTATAGCCGACGGCTGTATTTTCGCTGCCGTCGTTGAAAATGTTTCTATTTTAGTAAGTTTTGGTCGTAGCCAACGATATTTTTGACTGGCGTTCTCAAAATCTGCAATTTAATATCGGCTTCGAATATTACGACATATATAACGTAGCAACGTAATCTCTTTTGATAGCTTTCGACATGAGTTACAGATACACTTTTTTCTCACTTTTCGAGAAACGATGGAATATTTTGTTTCACATGTTTTCGATGCGAGAAGTTCTCACCAAAGTTACAAAACATGGGTACTAGGGATGCCAAACGGGAAATCCCGAATGCCGAAATCCCGGGATTTTTCGGGATTGATAAATCCCGAATCCCGGGATTTATTTTTATAAGTCCCGGGATTTTTAACATTTCAACTTTTATGTACAAAAATTTTCGTTTTTTTTTAATTTTTATACTATATACAAAAATATTTTTTAAAAATTATATTTAAGTTTATTTTTTATTGCAAATAATTCTTATTTTTGAGTTTAATTTTTGTTTTTGGAACACAGCGAGTATTTAAAGTTTTAATTTTTTGCTCGATATATGACGACAATTTCTGGATTTTTGTATTTTGCTTAATAAAAACCATGATTTTAAGTAGAAACGATATTCGAAGATTCACATCTCAATCCTTTTTTACAATTACGTTTAGCAAGTTCAGCTTTGGCTTAACACATAATACCAAAATAAAAATGATTATTTTTATGCAAAATATAGAAATCAAGTAATAATTGTTATATATCAAGCAAAAAATAAAAATTATTCACGATCCAATTAAAGTTTTTTTCAGAAACGAAAGAATAAAAGTTGATATAATTATAACAATTAAGTCGTAATATTGATGAAATAGCTCATATTCCTTCCGGTCCAAAAATAATAACAAATTTGCTTAAAAAACATACTGTTAATAAAATAATTTTTTTATAATTCAACGCTATAAATAAATTATTTAAATTTGAAATCTGTTTTAAGAAGCATTGGCATAAACTTTTTGTTTTAAAATAAATTTTAAACGTACTTAAATTATTGATTATGAATCTCGCCCTCACCCTGGAGGTGTTCTGCACTGCAGTCGACATAGTTTTACAGATTTTAGCTCAGCTATCGATATCGATGACGGACTACACTTTGCAGTGCATTAATGTCGTCACAAATTAATTCACATTAAAAATTGAATTGCTGTCAAAAAACCGAAATGAATTGATCTAGAAAAACTAAGAGACACGTATATTTTTTTAAGCTTTTTTCAGAATCTGATCAGTTTAATCATGGGTGAGGCCAGAGTTATATACATATGTATAAAATAAATTTAGTAATTTTTTCTTTTTTAAAAATGTATGTTATGTATATAAAACCTGTTGAATATTCAAAAAGTGTTGTTTATTAAAAAGAAGTAGCATCTTAAAGAAACACATTGATCCCGAAAAATCCCGGAAAATCCCGGGATCCCGAAAATCCCGGAATCCCGTAAATCACGGGATTTTCAAAAATCAGTCCCGATTGACATCCCTAATGGGTACTGTTCTACTTGAAAGACTTTAGTCCACGCAAAAAAAATATGGATGGAGGTCACCATATTCTAAGAGCAACATAATATGGTTGGATTTGAATAAGGCTCATGTGTGTAGATTGCCATAATATCGTCTAAATTAAACATATTTTCCACAGTATTATCCGTTAGTTTAAGTTAACCACACTAAGGTCCATATCAGCTACACTTTGGTCAAAATTAACCATAACATGAACAAAAATAACACCGTACAACAATTTCGAAAAAAATATATATTATCGAAACTAAATGCCAAAAATAGCTCTAAAGAGCATGTAAATATTAATTAATCTTTTTAATCTACTATATGTAAAGTTTTAGAAACTTCTACTATACAACTCTATCTTAAAGCTAATCTGGAGCTACGGTATATACTTCTTCGAATAATCACAGCGGCCCTCTTTTACGTTAAACCATTAGATTAGGAAACATGATTAAGGTTTCCATTAATCCATTTAAAGCCAACCCCAAACAACAAAGAAAACTTTAAAAAAATTCTTTATTTATATAAAACTAGCTTAACCCGGTGCGCTTTGCTACCCCCATCGGAATAAAATTGGTAAGAGCAAAGCATCTTGGACTAAAGTTGAATGATTTTACAGTAACCGTTCAACAGATATACATAAATTTCAAGTATCTTCGTATGGGAGGTGCCACGACTTTTCCCATTGAACCTACCTTTTGAAATGTGTTGTGGGCTATTCTCTAAGCTATTTGTACAAAATTTGAATACTTTAACTATTACAGTACTCAAAATACGTAGAAATCTTTATTGCCATTGTATGGCAGGTGCCACGCCCGCTTGTCTAATCCAGCCGACATTTTGGCAGATGTCGTTTATTGATAACGAAGCTATTTGTTTCATATTGGAAAACTCTTACTGTTAGCGTCCTAAAGATATAAGGTTCTTCATATTTTTATTGTATGGTTGATGCTTCGCCTATTTGAAAATTAAAATGTTAAGCGCCGGGTAATCAGGATATTACTGTGAAACTTTCATAAAAATCGGCTCAGTAGCTTAGGAGTCTGTAGAGAACAAACAAACATACGCTTTTTCATTTATATATTATATTTTTATTTTGAAAATTGTAGTTTACCATAAGAGTGGGTCCTACAAAGCTTGAAGACTTTTGTCTTCAGATATGAAGTATTAAATAGTTTCGTTCTATGGAGGGGTTTGCTCCTCCTTCGTCTACCCCGCCCATTTTTATTTTGGAATTTATAGCTTACCATTATAGTGGATTTAACCACATTTGAAGACTCTCGCTGTAATAGTTCTTCAGTTACGCGATATTAAATATATGCTTCCTATGGGAAGTATTACTCCCCGGCGCATAACCCCTTTATTTATATTTTTAAAGGTATAGTTTTCCATAAGGATTACTCCTACCAAGTTTGAACATTCTCACTGTAAAAATTAAGATATGCGATATTAAACATTGTCGTCCTAAGGGTCGGGGGGGGGGGGGGGAGGTTGCACTTCCCGTGCAGCTAGCTTACTTCAATTTCGGTGCTCAGAAGATCATACTACAAAAAATTAAAAAAATGGGTGCAGCGGTTCTTAAGATATCCGATACTTAATATTGGTATCCTATGGGGGGGTACCACTTTCCCTGCTCCTATCGAAAAAATAAGTAGCCCATTTTATTTTCGGGGTTCATGTGATATTAGTGTAACAATTTCAGGAATCTCGGTTCAGTCGTTTAGGAGTCTACAAGCCAACAAGCAGACAAACATATTTCACTTTTATATATTTGGGGGATTTCATGTCTAGTGACCCAACTTTTGAAATCGATGTCTTCCGATTTGAAATTTGCACCAAGGTTAGCCTTATTGGATAGTAGTTTAGACACAAATTTTCGGTCAAAAGGTTTCTGAGTTAGAGGGGGTCAAAATTTGACATTTTGGCCAAACCGGTGTTCTTTCTTTTTTTTTTTTTTTTTATTAAAACTTATTTTTTATTTTTTTTGAAAACGGTATTTTTTTTTTTTTTTGCTCAAAAGAAAGCTTATGTATTTTCCTTTTAGGTAGTTTTGGTCGCTTAGTGGGATGCGAGTGGGATATGTATAAAAAAAATAATATCTAACTCAAGACGAGGGTTTTTAAATTTTTCTTGTTTGTGTCTCAACTACTATCCAATAAGACTAACCTTGGTGCAAATTTCATCCAAATCGGAAGACATCGATTTCAAAAGTTGGGTCACTTGACATGAAATCCCCCATATAGAAGAGGACGACAAGAAACAAGAAAAAGATAAAAAAAAATTCAGGACATAAAAGGGGTGTACCCAAACTGGCGCAGTGGCCAAATGTATGTGAAATTTTAAAAACCGACCTTTATCAACGCAGTGAATTTTCTGCCACTCCAAGGGTTCTGTTGCTGCAGATGACACAATGAACATGCCTTGAAATGGTGTTAGGCGAGGATTTATTCTCTCGTCGTTATTATTCAACATAGAATTGGACAACATACTGGGCAACGCGGTCCGAACAAGCACTGGCATTGCATGCGTTATGTCTTATTGCTCATGAAAGTTCCCATTTTCCATCTTCACTGCTATTATTGTGCAATATGACAGCCGAGTGCAGGTTTAATATTAATGTCGGTAAAACAAACACTCTAAGCGTCAATACTTTGGCGAATAGGCTTTTTACTTTGTACGGTGCATAAATTGAATCCTTTACATAACTTGGGAGTATTATCTCCAGTAATGGCGGTTCCAGTGAAGATATGAAGTCTTATTTGTGTAAGGTTAAAGCAGCATTACGTGTGTCAATCCACAACCATATCAGAGCCACTAAAATAAATATCTCTAATGCCAACGTAAAGCCAGTCCTCGTCTACGCATATGAAACGTGGAAACCATCCAACCGCGAATTGGAGACAATGCAAGCTTTTCTGAATCGTTGTCTGCTTAGAATTCTTTGAATATTCTTGCCTTATATCATCACATATAATGAGTTTTGGAACGGACACGGCAGACACCGATTCTTACAGAAATAAAATGTCTTAAATGTTCCTGGCTAGGACAGACCTTATGCAAATTACGGGATGATGTAACAGCACAAGGTGTCGAGTAATCAACTCAAGGAAGCTGATGAAGGAGTCGCCTATCCAAAACCTAGCATATATTCGTGAAAATGGAAGCAACGGAGGCTGGGGTATCCTGGAGCTTTAAACGTAGCAGTAGGCATTTCTTTGCGATTTTCACAGATAATTTCCGTAGTGCGAGAGCCCAAATCGTATAAGTCCCGAAAAAGGTCACAACATGTAGAAAAGTTGCTACTTACATGTATTTCTAAAACGATTTTATCCGTTATTTTGTTATTGTTGCCTGTATGTAGAATTCTAATATTTAGTACACTTGTGCCTATTGTACCCAAATTCATACAGCAATATTTCAAGTGCTAAAAAATAATACAAAATTAATTTATTAGATTAATAATTATTTTATATGTTTCATTACACATCGAATTTTTAAAAAAAAGAAAAAATAAATAATTATGATGATGTACACTTTGCATTAAAAATACCCAGCAAAAACTTTACTTACCTGGTAAGTTAGCAAATAACATTGGAGAAATATAAACACTACTTATTTTTCGGCTGAATAACTACTTATTTTTGTTCGAGTTGTCCACAGAATTCAGTAGTTACAATACACTTACTAGAAGTCACAAAATATCTAGTTATTATTTAACTACCAGTAAGTTGAATTGTAAGTACTTACAATATACTTACTAGAAGCCAAAAAATAACTAGTTTTTATTTAATTGGCGCTAGTAAATAGACCTAATAAGTAGTTATGGAGCTAGTTACCAGTACTTAAATATTCAGTACTGAAAACAAGACAACTAAAAGGTAGTTACTTAGCTGATTATTAGTAAGCAAATATTCATTACTGAAAATAATAGTAGTGAAAAGTACTTACTGAGGTCATTACTAGCAAGTACTTATTGAGGTTTTCAGAATAATGACAATTGTAATGACAACTACTTACCAGGTAACGTATGAAATAACTACGACCTATTACCAAAATTCAAAAAGTTTTTCCTGGGTAGTAACTAGAAATTCATTTTACCTTTACACAAGGCTTAGTAGTGAAATTTTTGTGATTCTTACCACGAAACCGCGTATTGCAATAAATATTTTTTAAACTAAATAAAGTGTCTGAACTTTCAGCTTATGAATTATGCAAAAAAATTGTTACAAATGTCAACAACTTTTTTATATGCCCTCAGTAAATAAGTCTTCTCAAATTGGCACAGTGACCGTAAATGGGTTTAGAAGTGTGCAGAGTTGTAATAACCAACATTATTCGAATATTTATGGGCGCTAATTTACTTAATTATTTTAAAACCTCCGAACTGAACTTTGTAGAAAAAAATGTAATATTGATACACCACCATGCATCCAGACGAACGAATGGGCATCAAACAATCGTTTTGGAAAGATTTCGAATCTACCAGTATATACTTAAAGGATTTGGCCTAGGACCAAAATTGTTATGCGTTTTCAACATCAGCACAAATGCATAATACTCGAGCCACGTGTAATAATGCAGGGTACTAACATAAAAGTGAGAAATCTATGGCCGAATAAATTTAAGTTGTTGCTAACCTGTTATTTTCTTTTCATCGATCAAATAAGTATTCATTTCGGATTAAGGAACTTTCAAATATTTCACAATAATGCGATAATTAGCCAAATTACATTAGCCGTGGCCACGTTCGAAATCGTAATTGTGTGACATCTTTTCGCTATAATGTAGGTAATGTAAAATGGGTTTGGGGGAGGGTTTATCATATTTATGTTGTTTGAAACTACTCTATTTCAAACGGTTTTTCTCGAGCTAAAAAATCCCCGGTTCCCGCACTTTTTTCGTGTGACAAATCCCAAAAAATCTGTGCTGGAATTCCCGGATTTTTTAATTTAATTATGGCAACTTAACTCCTAATGTATTTGTAAATGAATTATGTCAAGAAATATATATAAATTCAAATCCGAAAAGTAAGACATTGTTTAATCTATAATGCTCTGAAACATAGTATACAACTAGTATGCCGACTCTTTGACAGGTACATAACTCAACTGTCAGTGGTACATTTTTATGTTTGGATTAGTAAGATTTTTTTCGAATGTATTGGTGTATAAAACTATTTCCACCACTAAACATAGTTGCATAAAATCGTATAGAATGTGGCAACAATTTTCTTTTCCAAAATAAAATTTTCTTAGTTCAATAAATTTTCAATTTATTGAATGCTGGCTGCATTTATAAACTTTTAAAAGCCATGTTTGTAAAATTTTTATTCTGTAATATCGGAAAATATTAAAATAATTTGTGATTTCAAATATTATTTTTATACCACAAAATGCTACTCTGCTGGCTTTAATAATATTAACAACAGAAAAAATTTAGTGTCAAAAAAATTAATTTAAAAATTTTTAGTTTGTGAAAAATAAAAACATTTTGTAAAAGCAAATTAGCAAAATGTATTGAAAAAAATTATTAATTATGTGTTTTAGTCATAAAATTAAACATGAAGTGTTATATTGTGAAAAATTTTAAATTAAAAAATTTCCAATTTTGTTTTGTTTTTGTTGTTCTTAAGTGTGTTGAATTCACACAGAACCTATATGTGTGATGAGAGTTATAAAAAAAAGAGAACGTTCTCACCAGTCGGCATACTAGTTATATACTATGCTCTGAAATATCGAACTAGTAAAAGAAAAGAAGTAAAAATGTACACATAGGTAGGTAGAAAGGCTGGTGTGAATTCTCATTCACACCTTCACCCAGAGACCAATATGGTCCATTCTGCTGCCTTGTTTAGAAAAAGATAGCTGGAAAGTAGGTGAAATAAACATCGAAAGCATTAGAAAAGATAAAGAATAAAGACAAGAAAAGAAGATCTGACCAAACCCGAGAGAAAACCTCACTCAACACAACACAAATTAGCTCTATGTGCGGCTAGCTCCCAGTCTCCTGCTGCGCAGACAGGCCATCCCCATTACGGATCCTATCAGACTCTCGAGTCCACAGCCCGGGACATCTCCTAATTCGCCTAGGAATCTGCTGCCCAGCCACCTCAGCCTGCTGCCCTGTAGCCTGGGACAGTGGCCCAATATGTGCTCAACCGTCTCCAACTCCTCCGGGTCCTCACACAACCCGCACATATCCGACACGTCGGATCCCAACCTCATCGCCATCCTGCTTAATGCATTGGCCCGTGATAATTCCTATCATGGTCCTCACGCAGACCCTACTTCTGCCCAGCAGCAACTTCGAATCAGACTTCGTAAGCATCGGCCACAGCGTCTGTGATACCCGGCAGTCCGTTCGGTTCCCCAGGCCCTATTGGTCGCGCTCAGAATCCATTCTCTGATCCTTCCAAAGTAGAAGCCTATTGGAGGCCTAACCGCCTCTATATAGTTAGTATCCTCCATCTCTGAGCCCTGTCTCGCTAACTCATCAGCAATCTCATTGCCGTTTATGTTGCAGTGACCCGGCACCCAGCGCAATCTCAACACATACACTCCTAAGGCTCCCTCCAGAGCCCTCCTACAACAATCAACTAGCTTGGAGTTCATATAACAGCCATTTACGGCCCTCTCATCTTAGAGACATCAGTGAAAATAGCAAATCCACTAAATTATCTGCTCCTACCTGACCAACTCTCCCTAGAAGGCGTGACTACCTCCGGCAACCGCCCAAAATCTACCCTAGTGCCCACATAATCCGTGCAGCCGGGTGATCCTAGGCAATAACCACCAGCTTTGGTCTCACCCAGGATTCGTGAGTGACCCTGCGTCAAATTCCCTATCGATCCTAGCTCCCTCAGTCTAAGAATGCTTCTGGCTGTCATTCCCATCACATACTGCTCAATGGGCAGAAGATGTAGAATGACATCCAGGGCCGCTTGAGGAGTACTTCTCATGGCACCTGTCATGCCGATTGAAGCACACCTTTGAGCCTTAGACAGAAGATTCCCTCATCTAGCCACTCTCAATGACTCCCACCAAACACAGCATCCATACATAAGAATGGGTCTAACCACCGAAGTGTACAGCCATCCCACTACTGACGGCCGGATTCCCCAGCTTCTATGTACACATAAAAACGAAGAAAGTTATTCCCACTCGCTTCAAAAAATTTTATGATTTTAAATGCAGCACAGCTGCATAGACTAATTTCGATTCTATAAATGCTGTAAATAAGAGATGATGACAAAAGTGAAATATTAGCATTTTGGGAAATTTTAAATGCAGAAAATAGTAAAAAAAGGTGGTTCTATTCAAAGAAAATTATTTTCTAAACAAATAGATTCTGAGAATTTTAGTTCTTATGTTGAGTTTTAATTTTTATTAAAAATTTTTATATTAATTCGAATGTGTATTCTAAGTCAAATTACAATTTAAAAAGCTTTTATACTTTAATAGTCTTATTCCTTCAATATTTTCCAGGAATATTTTCTATGCACTATCACAGTTTTGTTTGTTTGTATATTTCTATTACGAGGGTTACTTTAACTATCCTTTGGCTAACAAAACTGTGAAAGAGCATAGAAAATATTCCTGGAAAATATTTAAGGAATAAGACTATTAAAGTATAAAAACTTTTTAATTTGTAATTTGACATACACTGAATTTACATGATGAATTTTATGACGTCCAAATTTGGACTTAATTTTTTGTTTGGTAGCAAGCGGTGTAGAGAAGAAAGAGGGGTGGAAAAATAGACTTGATTTCTGTTTTCATGGTTTTTTTTGACACTTCGCTTTACACTTTTTTATGTTCTTTCTGTTACTTTTTATTTTTATATTGTCATCAACTGGATTGAATGAAAATGAAAAAAAAATTAGACGTCAAAAAAACCATCGTATGAATTTGAGTTGTTTTTGGTAGCAACTTAAAAATGGAATTAAGAAAATTGGACGTCATAAAATTCATCATGTAAATTGGGTGATAGAGTACACATTCGAATTAATATAAAAATTTATAATAAAAATAAGTTTATTTAAAAAAGAAATTACAAGTTTTTCAAGGAAGTTTTAAGAGAACTGAAAGTCTCCAGAGATAATATAGTTTTCTTTTGAGTATAAAGAGAAACATCCGTAGAAAGGAAATGTGTTTTTTCATTGACAGGACCCTTCTTGATAAAAATTAGAAATAGGCTGTCAAACGATTGTGTTAATGCTTTTTCTGTACTAAAATCCTTTTCTTCTTCAAAAAATATTTTGTTTAAATAATTTAACTATTTTGTTTTTATGTCAGTGCTGCCAGCTTTGCATATAAAGAACATAATTTTAGTTTTGTCTATAAAAAAATCTATTTAACCCTCTGCGCCTGACGTGACTAGTACGCTAGACACCAAGTTCTGTTTTTTAAATCTTCTGAAATTATTTTTATTTTAGATTAATGTTATAGCTTGTTACTTGCTGTTGTTTTTGAGAACAAAACGACAATTAATTTTCAACCATATTTAATGGCATGGCCTAAAATGGCCATAAAGTACTTCTTACATCTATAGAAAAACCAAAAAACAATTAAAAATTTCCTATATGTTTTTTTTTTTACAAATTTTACACTATGTTTAGTTCACATGTGCACTAACCAGTATAGAAAAAATTAGAAATTGTTAATGGCTTAATAAAAAGATACAACTGATTTTATCCAGTGCATTGAACCAGACATTCTAACAGGAATATGTCAAATTGTTCGATCCAAAGCTCAGAATCTGCTCTTCACGGCTTTTAAAAGTTACAGATGATGTTCTTTTAGAACAATGACGAATGTGTTTTGTATTAGAGCGACCCATAAAAATAAATAAGAAATATGAAATATTGAAACAATTTTTCTGACGTGTTGTTTAGCAGACACTACAAAAAATCACAAAAATAAAACAAAAATATTGATGTGGTTATTTCTCAGATACCTTCCTTAATTTTGACGTGGTTGTCTTAAGGACACTTTTCTGCTCAGCGTGGCGCGTGGGCTCTATTTGATCGCGTTCGTCACGCCAAAGTACACATGAAAACGTATTAAGAAGGTACTGAATGCGTAAGAGACAATGTTTGAAAAAGAACGGACAAATACCCGTTTTTCTTTCATTGCTGTCTGTTAGACAACCATGACAATCGCAGAAATTTAACTTATATAAAATTGTGACGTTACTAAATGATTCATCATCGCACAGCCTAAACACCCGAAGCTTAAAAATTGTACATTGCACCGAAGATTGGTCTCTCACCAAATCGGTCCGCTAAGAGGGGATTCTTGGAACTTCATATCTCCAATATCTCCTAAACGAAAAGAGATATATAATAAATGTAATACTGATCGTTGTTCATGATAAAATATAAACGAACGGGTGTCTGGTACTGTTTTGAAATTCGGCCATTTTATTGAGTCAACGCGTAAAACCCGTATTTTGGAACTTCTCTGTCACGCCATCTATCTTTTGAAACTATAAAATAATTTAATTTATAAAATAAAATAATTTCACATACGTTACTTATCTACAAAAATCAAATATAAAAATGGAAGTTCGAATGCTTAAAGGGTGAAAGTCGTACCTTTTCATTGACGCATTGAATTTTGGCCTCCCACTACATTTTTGAAGTTTTCGATACTTTAATGGGGCGAAAAAAAGAATCAGAAAGGGGAATATGGGATATTAAATTTCTATTTTTACTTTTCCGTTCTTTGTGTGGTCCTATTTAAATTTTCTATAATATTATCCTTATCTGAACGTAGATTAATCAAATATTTTACGAAAATATTTGTTTAGATATTTGCTTCAAACTGTGTTAAACAAAAAATATTATGTTTAATGTTCAAAATAAGCTAAAGTTTTTGACAATTTTTGTTTGTTAAACACAGTTGGCAAACAGAGTTAAATAAGATTAATTAATTCATGTTTGCCATGCGTTCAGACTAAAACAAATATTTGCATCAAATAATTATTTAATGAAATTGTTAAAAAATAAAAATATATTATTTGAAAAAGTAAAAATAAGCGCAGAAGAAAATTTATTTGTTTTATGCTTTTTTTTAGGAAAAAGAGGAAAATGTAAAAGAAAGAAAAAAACTGGAAGACAATGGGTGCCTAATTGGAATTTGATTCGTTACAGATCACTTCAATATATTTTTCGTATTCCTATAATTGTTCCTGATGTTTGGTGTAAAGAATCACAGGAAAAATCGCTTCTAACTCGAACATGGGTAAAATTTGCGAAAAATTGGAAACAAACCCTAAAATTTATTTGAAATCGGTAAGAAAAAAAAAAAAAAAAAAATTGCAAAAATTGCGAAAATTTGCTAAAGGTGCCCGTAGACGACATGTTTATTACATCTGACTTGTAAAATTTCCCACTGTAAAATGCATACATGTCGTGTGTTAGCTTTAAAACATTGCATCTGTAAAATTCAGACGCATAGTCATCTGACAAACTTTCAATTAGACCGTGCTCTCTTTTCTTCTGACAAACCATCTGACATCAGCTGTGTCGGAAACCTATGTCGGGGAAAAAACCGACAGTGGCAGTTCACTATTGACGGAATAATTAGCCGGCTGAAGTTAATATTTTACAATACCGATGTTGTATGATAATTTCCCCATTAAATATAAATTATGCTCATATATATATAAAAAAAAAGTTTTATTATAATATCCTAAATTGGTTTCTTCGAATTTAAAGAAAAACATGTTAAGATGGCTGTGGTGCGATTCACTAGCTTTTAACGATCCGACAATCGTAACTTTTGTCGACATATATATTCGCTTGCAGTCACGATAGTGTGATTCTGTAATTTATTTTTAACGATTGTAAACAGCTGTAGTTTTTGTAACATCTCTGTCTACAAAATATTAAAATAAACGATATATATTTATACGGTGGCATGTTATAAAGTCCAGTGTCATAACGTCCATTGACACTATGACACTTTGCCAATGGACATTATGACACTTTTAAAAGTGTCATTAGGTCCATAATTACTAAAGAAGTTAAATACAAAAAAATGATCTGCATACACGCAGAGAAAAACATGTTTCATTATGGTCCCGACCAACAAAACTATTTTTAAAGAAACTAATTTAACCATAATATGGGTGTCGGTATTAAATATATAACGAAAACACTTTTGGGCGCAAGGATTTTCTCCTCTATGGTATAACAAATACCGGCTTCGCTAACTAAAGCTTCTCTGCATAGTCGGCTTTCGTTCGGAAACAAGGCAGATATTAGAAGCTTTACTTAGCGAAGCCGGTTTTGGTTATACCATAGAGGAGAAAATCCTTGCGCCCAGCCGAAGGCCGTCTGTGCAGAGAAGCTTAAGTAAGCGAAGCCGGTATTTGTTATACCATAGAGAAGAAAAGCCTTGCGCCCGGCCGAAGGCCGGCTATGAGCCCAAATTTGTTTACATTCTTGCTTGTTGTGGACATTATGGCACCTTGCAATGTGTCATAACGTCCGCGGACGCTACGACATTTCTTTGATGGACGTTATGACACTTTTGAAAGGTCATAATGTCCATGGACACTACGACACTTTCAAAAGTGTCATAACGTCCATGGACACTATGACACTGGACGTTATGACATGCCACCATTTATACATATGTATGTATGTATGTAATATGTATGTAAGAAGTCGGGCCTCAGCCACTTAAAACATAAAATACACTTTATCGATTAAATAAACACAACGAAAATTATTGTCGTTAAAATAACGAAAAAATGCTTAGTGTAACAGCTGACTTTAATCGACAGCGAATATCGTTAAAAATGTTACTGAATAGCAAATTCGATAAATTTTTGTTAAATTTATTTTAAAGATACGATTATCGTAAAAAAAATTAGTGAATCGCACTACTGAACTCTTTTACGGCGCAAATAAAAATGTTTGTGGTGGCAGCACGATATTTTAAAACC